>BJKM01000052.1:30000-630000 GCA_015082035.1 Chaenogobius annularis
TTTATCTCGCGTCCTGGGTCAGCTTCACCAAAGAATGGGACTCTATATCTGTGTGGATGGCTGTTGAAGCGGTGTGAAGAAGTGCGCTAAATGCCCTGTGGCTCTGTAGTTCTAAATGGAATAGAGTTCCCTTTGTGGGTGACAAAATGACATATGGACAGGTTTAACAGTATTAGTATTAGTAGAACTGAAGAAAACAACTAAACTTGGAACTAGTGAAATTTAGATAATATTATTGTGTATGTTGTTTTTAAGATAGAACAAAATATAGTATGGAGTGTATTGTTTATAAAACAATGCTACAAAAAGGATGAATCGAAATAGAAAAAACAAATAAGGATAAAAAGTGATGCTGTAAAGATGGAAAGCTGTAAAGATGAGACTAAACAGCCACTGCACAAGAGGCTTTATCAACACAGAAGACAAATTCAGGACCATAGAGCGCCGCGCATCTTTATCTTAAAGCCACAAACCACTTCTTTGAGGACAATGTGGTGAAGATTCTAAGCAGGAGAAGAGATGGTTTGATAGAGGAGTTAAGGAGGCCATTTTTCCCTCTTCTAACAGAAATGGAGGTTTAAGGTTCAGTCATTGTACAGCAGCATTATGAAGCCATAAGGCGGGATCAGCCCTGGCCATTAAGATGCTAATTGGGTACTCATCAGTGATGAGGGAGCTGTAGCCAGCTAACAATAGAATTTATATGGCCCATTGAAGAGCTGTTATAGTAACAAAGGGGATTTGTTTCGGGGGAAGCTGTTATCAGGATGTTCTGCCCACAGGCAGTGTTTACGCAGACCGTAGATTGAGAATTACTCTTGGATGAGAGTCGAAAAAACAGTGTCCAGATGACTACAACTGAACCTTTTTTCTACAAAAGGAACAAAGGAAAACTCCTGGACAAATGAGAGATTACACCGACTCGTTTAAAGATATGTTTTAATACACATAACTTTCAACTGGTAAAATGTATGTCATTGTGGAGTGTAGGGAAAGCATTTACCCACTACGCCACAAAAAAACATCTCTAAACAGAAAATACTCTTCCAAAACCAACGGTAAGTTGTTTTGTTTGTCTGAACAAATCATTGGTCAATTCCTCAAATGATTCACAATATGAATCTGAATTAATCTAATTGCAATCTTAACGCACACCAGTTCTGTCTCTGGACCTTTTCACTTACTGCATTCTAAAAGGAACAAGTATTTATATATTTCCCAGCCTTTTGAGTGTCTATCTTGTCTCACTGTTTCCTTATGGACTGTCCAGCTATGCGAAAACTCCACTTTTAACAGATGGAGATTTAGAGGTGGCATTGCCCTTTAGAGACGGCAAAAATCCCTTTGAATGCTTAGTGTGAGTAATGATTTGACACCTGCTAAGACGAGTGAGCGGAGCGAATCCATTTACATGCTTTTATTAAATTCTTTCTTTTGGCACTCGCCTCCCTTCTGAAATGCGTTTCTGCTTTTATAGTGCACAAAATTGCTGTTGTTGAATTTGTTTGGATTTGGGATTAAAATGGGTCACAAATACATTAGTTGTAAGCCTTTAAAAGCATTATCAGTGAACGTTAAAGCTTGATTTACTCACTTAATAGAGCAACCGAAGTGAATTTGACAGCCAAGCATTTGCAAGAAGTTCTCTACTTTTGGGAATAAGATGATGGATAATGTGCACTAATTGGCATGTGCGTTATAGTCAGCTCCCAGACAATTCCACAGCAAATGCAGCCCATGCCTTGCCTCTAATTACTCAGCTCGAAAGGAAACAGGCCTAGAAAAGCATTACATTTTGATGTTTTGTCAAGGAAATGGTCCTTTAGAAATTGCGATGATCAAAGTGCGTTGGAGTCTTTGGCAAAGGGGCGGCTCCAGGGTCAGACTGCAGGATTAAGTGGGGTCACGTCGTGCAAACAGTCCCTAGTGAGCATCCGTCAATAGCCACATGTCTTAATAACGCGTCCCTGTTTGAAGGAGATGGAACTGCAAAGTTATGTATTTTGGGGTGGAAAGTACTTAAAATAAGGATTATTTTACTTAGTGACAAGGGCAGCAGTAATGGAAACAATAGCCAAGCAAGAAGCAGTGAAAGTTGTATTAGTATTTGGAATTGCTGTAGTAGTTGTACTGTAATTGTAGTATTAGTAGTATTAATAGTAATGAGATAGGCCTAATAGTTGTGACCTATGTCCAATGGGAAATTGGAGCATCTCACCCATTCACACATACACATCAGTGTACGCAGATACTGGAGGCCAGGCAGGTTACTGTAAGTGTGTTGCTCAAGGATACAACAACAACAACAACAACATGCACCTGTGGGAGCTGCTATCACACCACCAGGGTCAGCGGAAGCAACTGAGCCACTGTTTCCCCAATAGTATAATAAGTATGATGTTGATGGTAGCAGAAGTAGCCATATTTCTATGTATTTTTTCCTCGTAAGCAGCCTTGTTTGTTTTGATAAAGACGGACCAATGTGTGTCCCTGATTGGCTAATCCACCTGTCAATCACACACATCTGAACTCGCAGTGATGAAAACTGTAATCATATTGATATTGATCTGTATAAAAATATAAAGAGATATAATTCTGGTCCAAACCATAGCCCAGGGCCAAATACAGCACTCGGACCAATTTTTCAAATATTTCTACTATCATCAAAATCCCAGCAGTATCTAATTGCTTTGATATAGACCTAAAATTAGCCTCACGGTTACTGTGGCTCTGTCAGAGCCATGCTAAATGCACCCATCTGATTGATTCAATATTGGAGGGTCTGTGGCCCTCCAATATTCAATCATACCCATGGAATGGGTATACCCATCATACCCATCATATCCATCATACCCATCATACCCATGGAATATGTTTCAATATACACCCCTTAGTGAAACGTTTGAACACCTCTGCATCCCAGTCTACCTTCTCACACCAAGGGACGAAGCAATAGAATCTCCACAGAGCTGATAAACCATGTAACTTCTTTACCCTGACTAGACTCGCAAAAAGTAGTTTATAGAAAACCAGAGACACACACACTGACACCTTTATACCTATTATATTGATGATTGCGGGAACTGTAATGTACAAAAGGTTTCGGTATAACAATAGTTTATGTCAAACCCCTTTTTTATTTTCAGTGTGTAATAAAATTATGGAATTTGTAAAGCATGAAGCAGCTGCTCCCATGTCTGCCCTGGTAATATAATGTGTGATACGGAGGATGTGTGAGTGAACAAATGACTGAATGTATGTTGAGGTTAGAGAACAAGAGTGTTGTTGAACTGTAAATCATGCCCCTCCTCTCTTTTAAGGACTGCAGATGGAAATTAGCTTCCCAGGATATACTCTGGTACAGGGTTAGGGTTAAGGGTAACTGTATGTTATCCTGTTTAAACAAATAAATGAATAAAATGAATGAGATGTAATAATAGTGTTATAAAAAGTAAATCGTATAACAGTTGTTCTTTGTCCTTTAACAAAATATGTTGCAAAATAGCAATACTTCCACCTCTGCACCTTCACCACTTGATCATAAAAACTTCTATCAGTACAATTAAGGCTCACCAGTGCCTTTGTAGTCAAATTGGAAATGTATTCAGCAGAAGGGGTCCCATTTGAGAAGTAAAGAAACAAACTTCACAAAACATCTGGCCAGTGATGGATGGATGGAGCCAGTTTTTGGAGTGCGTTAACAAGACCAAATGTTTTCAGTTACTGCAAAAAAACGCCATACTCATCTCATTGTTCCCATCTGGCCCTAATATGCCGACTGAGACTGCTCACTTGGAAGTGGAAGTGTGTGTGCATAATGTAACTTTGAATCCAAGGGCAAAATTAGTTGTTATAAATATCCAAGGTACCCACGACATCTTTCACTTTTCATTTGGAAGTTTCCTAGCATTCCTCAGGTGCTCTGACTGGGGGATGCTGCTGTTTCAATCTTGGGACCTTCAGAAAGCAGGCATTAATCCTGATCGCGCCAAAAAGGAAAAAGGAAGTAGCATCAACTCCAGTCCAGTTTTCAAGAATATAATAGCTCAACATGTCGCAAAAAAACATTGCCAGTTGTTGAAGATCCAAAAAGGAATTTCCTTCAAGTACATTTCTAAAACTGAATTTGTCCGTTTTTCCGTGAATGAGCTTTCCTGGTGGTGAGTGACACTTTGACAAAACCTGACTTGGCGCATTTTGCCTTTGCTCTCTTTCGCAATCTCATTTTCAAGTTAACATCGGGAATTAATGAACAAACCAGCCCAGTCTCACTCTTCCAGATCTTGTGAAACTTAATAGTGTTGTTTTGCTTTTCAATCACTTAATGTGGAGCTCTCATAACATGCTGGGACTGAGCGCTCAAAGCTAGTTCTGCCAGTAATCGGCATAGCTTTTTGGATTCATGTTTCCTTAATGTGTTTGCAAAAGAGCATGTTATTCAAGCCCCAGTATCGCAATGCATAATGAGTTTTAGGGGATTTGTAATTTGCTTTGAAATGGTAAATCTTTTAATACGCCAGATGCAACATTTATTTGATTTAAAGGGTAACTCACTCCATATTTGAGAAACTGTATGTGGGCGGGGCTTTGACGTGTTTGATAAGTGTCATTCATCTGTATTCTTGTGCTTTCTGTAGACATTGGGTTTAGCTGGAGTCCATTCATGCAACATTGGGCCTTAAATGGAACAGATGTTGAAGAGCAGTGGACATTTCGTTTGTTCACTTAAGGGGACTGGGACGAAAAGCAGGTTTTGTTACGTGGGGTAGTCCAATATAATGATCTAAAACTCAACCAAAATATCTACCACTGAAGACTGCAGGATACTGTGGAATGTTAACTATTTGTGCGCAAAAAATGTCAAATATGTAACTGTAATAACAGGTAGGCAGTAGGCACGAGAAAAATGAATTGGTTATACCCATTCCAACCCCAGGAAAATGTTGAGGTTTAGTCATGCCACGCTTTAGTTCAGTAGAATTTGAAATCAGTGACATTGTGCATCATAAAACACAGAAGAATAATAGTAAAATGTAAACTATAATAAAGTAAAAAAAACTCAAACTGTTGGAACCAAAGCCTTTTGCCCAAGGGGAGTGGCAAATCAATAATATATAAAAAATGTGAAACTCCTATATTTGTTGAAAGTGCACTATTAACTTTTGGAGTGTCCTTCAGCTGCTTCTCTCCATGACAATGTTATTGCTTTGGTTAGAATGTTCCGCAGTATGTCATTAAAATTGTACATATTAATGGTGACAAGCAGGTGACACCACCAGGCCATGTTACAGGTCAGATCTGTGGAGAGACGAACCCACTTACAGTGAATGCATGTTTTAAAAGCCATTGTATTACAAGTTTAATGTCGTGCAATTTGTACACCTCATTGACATTGGGTTTGGGTGTGAAATGCTTTTTAATTTGGCTTATAGCACAGATTAAAAGTAACCAGTAGGTGGCAACAATCAGCAGATGCAATATTCTACTGTCCCATGGATCTGTACTTGATTCGATAGCTCCCAGGTCCTCTTCTGGTATTGTGTTGTTGAGATTTTGCAGGTGGCTACTTTCCAGCCTTAAACCCCTTACTTCCTGTTCAGCCCGTGTGACCGTGTTTGTTCCCTCATCACAAAGTTTATTTGTCGTTGGTGAGCTGGGAAGCCTTTGGCGTCCTGTCCCCATCAGCGTGATTGAGCGCTGCTGTTTTATCCCCTTGTGTGTTCCAGCGTCTTTGCCTGCATATCATCTGGCCTGCACATTTCTCACATAAATGAATTCAAAACTGCCCAGCCTAAAGCCGTACAGTCGCCGGTTTGGCTTAGGGTGGTGAATCCTAGGTTATCTTGCGCTGACCCAGATGGGCTCCAGTTTTGGGATAGTAGCCAGCAGTTTTGGAAGAAACAACAAGTAGCACTCGGGTCACAAATTGATGCTTGTTAATTAAAGGGAGAGCAAAGGTCGCTGTTTTTGCTGTATTTTTGGAGGGAAGACAGTCAGGAAGAAACAAAATGATTACAGAAGGTCATGGTTTAAGTGAGCCAGGAAAAGAAACCTGCTGGTACACAGTGTTGATGCATGACTTGTAAAAAATAGTTTTTATCTTGACAAAGTATCCATTAGATCACACACTGTGTACAAGAAATGTTATATCTTATTTATGTTTATTTTATCCATTCATATTGTTCTTTGCATCCCTATCTTTCAATGCTGATGGGGGCAGTGGACTACCACCTATTATACAGGTGGTATACATGCATCATCATGTCTTATTAGATATTGATTAGAATAAACAAGCATAAAAGGGTCCCTCACAATCCTGGAATTAAACCTGAGACTGTCTTGTTGTAACACAAGAACATACGCTGCCATCTGCATATTATTGATGCACAAGAGTTAACTTTCATATGGCTAGCATAAATAATACCATCTTTACTCACAGTCACAAATTAAACTAATAAATAAAATGAAGATATTCATCATATCTACAAAAACCTTACCACAGCTGCTGATGGAGAGATAGCGCCACATCCAAATATACAAAGAGAAAATTGATTGTGTGATTCCGACATGGATTTTACTTAACCAGAAATTAAGTGACGTAGACTGATACAGGGGCGTCATGGAGGTGGAAAGGAAACCAGTATTGATGGGGTGAGAGGAGAACAGTTACATGAAGCATGCTCCCAAACCAAAGGGCCAAGCTCCAGAAATGCAGAGGAAAACCATCAGTGAGAAATAAAACATCCTCTGTGAAGTTGGAAAAACTGAAAGAGGATTCAAAGGTCTGTAATTGGCATGTCTGACTTTGGGCTTGGGAAACCTATAAGTGGTTAGGCGTTATTGTAGATATATAGAGTTACTAAAACCTGAACATAATGTTCTAGCAGCTAATCAAGGTCCTGTTTCGAGCTCTGGAGATGGGTTATTGCTCCTCATTGTGACAGGTTTCCCCATTTCCCCATTTGAACTGAAAAGTGAGTCAAAGACAAGTCAGTATTTTGTGAAAAGCCTCTGTTTGGACATTGATCATCCAGGGCGTGTGCCATGTCTGCATCTACATACCATAAATGTCACTTTTGCACAACATAACACAATAAATCAATTGTAGTAAATACAGACTAGCCAAAATTGACTTAAATGTATTAATCAAAACCATATTCATGTAGAAATAAAAAAGTTATATTTATTATGAAGGGAATGACTCCAACAGAGTAAGTGTAACTCGTTCTGATTACCCTTGACAGAGGGTACATGTAGCTGAGGTCGGGCAGGGTCTCCACGGCTGGCTGCAGGGGCTGTTTGCAGAGCTAACGATGCTCCCTGGGGTGCTCACATCTGCTTCCCCCGTGGTCACATGTACCTCCAGCCACGACTAAACACGCCACTAAACTACGGCTAACAAATGAGGTGCTGTTTGGATTAGACCGGGCGCCCACAGAAGCAGATTCCTCAGCAATGGTGCTCAGAGGTCAACATGAATATGCAAATGCGGTTGTTAGGCGAATGCAGCGGTTCTCTGGATTGATCTTTGCCATCGCCGTCTTTGTGAACCGCATTAAAACTGTGGACTGTGAAGCTTGAACCGCCGTGGAAGAGACACGTGTGGTCTGGATTACATTTATGGAATATGTGCAGGTCTGTGCTGTTTTAATAAGAAAACAAAACTTAATTCTTCATTATACTGGACGGAATTACTTTTGCTGCAGCACAGTATAAAAGTATAACATTTCGGATTTATGTCACCAATTTTAACAAATCTTCAAAAAAGGCACTGTGAGAGCTTGTTTGGTTGAGATAATGTTTTTTTTTTTATTATTACCTTCTTGGGTTGGATAGTCCTTGTGATTAATATTTATCATAGTTTTACATAATTAAAGGGGCAGTTTGTGAAGAAAAAAAAAGTTGAAATGTACAGGAAGTAGAGCTGAACAGAATCCCTCTGTCTATGTCATCAAAAAGCGACATTCCTTTTGAAAATATAGGGACAATTTAAACGCAACAAACACCATTTTCTGACAGTTTAAACAATAATTTACCAAATTGTGTTATTTGTTATATTTGTCAAATCGAAATGCGGTTTGCGAGGTAACATTAACACTTATGTCACATCTGCTGCTCGTGTCCAACCAGGAAGCACAATTATAAACTTCACCAAAATGGTCAAAATGGGGAAAAAATAAGCAACAGCGTTTGTAAAATTTTAAATATAATCTTGTTCATTAGGTTTTAGTGAAATGTGTAGTCTAACTTGTCATATCCACCTTAAGTTATTTGGTGTTTATAATACTATTACTGAATCACATGAACTACCTGTATACATGTGAAACCATTTTCAAACATAAGTGCGGTAGTTAACCGGGGCATGTTCTCTCTGACAGACTGGAAAGGTCAAAGCTCGTCTGGGTCCCACTGAATCGTCCCTCTTCTGTACCAGGCTTTTGTTTAGACGGATTATCACATGTAGGAAAAGCCCTGTTTTGCCCGTATACTAATGCAACGAGTCACCTGTCTCCTTTGTTCCGCTAATCTCACAAGTTATATCTTCAAAGCTTTTGGACAGAACTTGTGCCATTTCTTGTGGCGGGTGTGAACTTTTAGTGAACTTGCCTCTAAACTTCGAGTGACCCGGTTGGATTTTTATGTTCTTGCTCCGTCTTGTCGTTTTACACGTTGCACAGTGCTCGATATTCTGTCTTCTGCAACATAATTATGAGAAAAATACATCCCCTGCTCTGTGTTTGTTGGGCTCACGGAAACCTCTGTGTTGCATTTGAAGTGCCGCTGTGGAATTTGGTGCGGCATACCTCCGCCTGGTGACATCATCCGGTCCCGCTTTGATGTGATTGGCCGATATGTCCCTGGCTCTCGCCTGCTGGGCCTAGCTTGTTCCAATCTGTCGTCCCGCTGGTATGAATCCTCTCAACGCCTTCCCCTTCCCCCGCCGCCTCCTCCCCTGTCTCCTCGATGACAGGTATGCAGCTCCATAACTATTTGGCAACCGTGACCTGGAAAAGTGCACATTTGACATTGAGCGTGTCACTATGTCTCCACTGGTTGGTTGCTTCAGTGTTTTTAAATAAGGGCTTTTGTGTTATCTGCATCTAAAAGCTTGGCTTGGCCCATAGTTGGAATAGCTGGGATTGTGGTGACCAGGTGGCCTTAAAAATGCCACCTACGGTATAACTGATACGATCTTATGATACTGTAGCTCCGGTGTGTCATTTAAGATCAATGGTGACAGACAGACAGATAAGAAAGTTCTTTATGGATTGAAAGTTCTTAAGCTTCATTGTTGTATTTTTATTTTGCTTCCAGGTATGGCAAAAAAAAAACTTGTATTAAAAAAATTGCCTTTTTTGCTTTCTATAGATTAGATTAAAAGTAAAAAACATAAAAATAAAAATAAAAATAAACAACAGCTTATAAATAAGAATGTTTTAACCAGACCCATTTTGACATCATATTGAATTCATTCTTTTGATCACAATATTTGATCACACTTTTTTTTTTCTTCATATTACTGCATTCTATTTATCTTAATTGTACTCTAAGTATGTTTTGATTTTCTAATTCAGGAACCCTAATTATTGCTTTGTATTCTACTGCTGCTGTTCCAACTTTGCTCTTGCGACACCAACATTTCCTTTTAGTCAGACAAATAAGGGTTTTGTTAACTTATCTTTCCTGTTGGTAGGTAAAGTCAAAGTTGTTATCTTTGTATGCACTTTTGACATTGAAGCTGACCTGACACAATACTGTTCTCTCCTGCAATCGCCTTTGCTAACTTACATGTTCCATTTATTCATCCTCTGAACAATATCCTAACTTACCCTGTGTGGGATGCCTTCCTTCAAGACACACAATAGCTTTTTTTGAATTGAGCTTGAATCGCCCTGAGCAGTTATTGTGAGCTTGACTGATTGACATAAAGTACAAATGCCGCGCGCTCGCCCAGAGAAAAGCCCCTTAATGTGCGCTGAGTGAACGTATCAACAACAATGTAAGCCGCAGATAGACTCATGTCAATTTGAGACGTTATAGCTAACCAGTGATTGGCAGGAGGCTCGAGCAGGAATGCGGCTTTATGTGGGACAGGTACCAACTGCTCCATCAGCGCATGAGACAGTAATCGTTACGGGCAAATCATTACACGATGGAGAAGGAACCCGTGCCGTGCCAAGTATGCAGCACCCGCGAGGATATTTTGGTGTGTGTGGGAAGGAGGAAGTGAGTACAGACCATAAACACCGGGAGAATTTATTATACACAGGTCATGAGGTTTAGCTGGGGAGAATGGAGAATGCACTTTCATCACTGATATAAACAACAGACAAAGCATGCTGCAATTAACTACGTGTTGGTTGAATTATTTTTGCATTTGACATCTAATATTACAACAATATTTTTATACATACATATTACTCACCTCATATGTATTATATATATGTATAAACAGGCTTGGGGTGGGTGTTATTTTTCTGTACCAAAAAGTTAGGTTTCACTGTTTTCAGTATCGACATTCCACTTGACTTCAGAGCTATATATTTGGGCCTTAAAACTGCTGCCATGGACACAATAAGAGGATAAATTTGGAACATACTGTTCTTTTAGCTTGAACAGAGGCTATTACAAAAAAAAAAACAAAAAAAAGAAAAGACACAAACTGCACCAACAATCAAGGACATGACCAACAATTATAACTGACGTTCAAAAAATTTAAAAATTGACAGATTTAATAGACTCAACAACAATTCGGATGACTATGCTGGACTACATATTTAGGACTATGTAAAACTGTTTGCATGCTCTCTCTCTCTCTCTCTGCGTCTTGTTTCTGTTTGCTTTTATATTAAATAAAAAAACAGAAAAAAAAACAAGGACAAGACAAGAGAAAAAACAAAAAGAAAAATGGTTGCCTACATGAAATACACAATTAGATGCCACAATGTTTTTTTTCCAGTCTACTTTAATTTTCAAAAATAAATAAATGAATAGATAATAATTGTGTAAGTAATTAGGAGTTAAGTGAACTTAGCTGCATTGGACTTTTGGCACGTTTTATCATGACATTAAATCATCATTATTGTTTTAATAGGCTATATCTACTATGATTTGATAATTCAAGACAAGACAAGACATTTTCACATGACTTCATTTTTTATCATTGTGAATAGTGTAGCCAACCAACAAAACCTCATTCATTTGAAGCACTGTGGAGTCGCTCCCATTTTAATTGTGTCCAAGTATGATTGAGCCTGATCTATTGCCTTGTTAGTGTTTCCGTAGCCATTACAAAGACTGCACGTAGCGCTGCGGGCTGGAGAAGACGAATGGGGCTATGTATCCTGAAGAGGTGACACACTAAAACTAGAGCTAATCCAAACTGGAGAATGTAACTGGAAAAATATGCCTCAACGTGGGCACGCTTGTTTCCCATGGCTCACAGCATATTAATCAAGATGCCATATTTGCGACAGTTGTTCAATCAATCAGTTAGCCATTTTGTCCAGGCATATTATAGTTACACCTAAATAGCGTAAGGGCAGGGACTTTTTCTCATAATAGCTAAGGAATTTATTGCATTTGCCTTTAGCCAAGACATGCCAGAATCACCTCATTTCAGTGGTGTTAATATTACAAAGTGTGGCGGTAATTGCAGTGGCTAATCTATGCTGACAACAAATATTTTCGCTGCAGAATATTTTCCTGACTGAGCTTGCAGACCGCTAATTTGTGGAGCAGATGTGGATTTGGGCAATTCTAGCATAACATTTAGCTTCGTAGACGGGCGTAATAGTGAAAGACGGCTGTGCAAATTCAATGTGAGCAATGCAAGATTTGTTCTGCACTCAGAAAATAAAAACATTAAAACCAGGGCTGCAAGATTTATCGCAATCAAATTGAAACTGGGATTTGAAGGGTCACAATTAGCAAAGGCTGATATTTTTTAACCCCTTACATTTAGGAATTCCCTCGTGGGGAAAGTTGGAATTTTACTATTGTCTTTCCATTTTGTCCACATCTGATAAAAGGGAACTCTCAAGCTGCTTGATATGTTGTGCATAAAATTAAAGCTGTAACCCACTTATTTCTAGTCAAATCAATAATTCTGGGAAGAATCAGGGTCAGTTTGTACGCCAAACCCACAAATACAAAATTACCCTAAAATAAAATTTTAAATGAATAGAACTTATATGGATTCCGCCTGGACATTTTTGCTTTATTACACGTCCCTAAAATGTATTTTTAGTTAATTTACCTTCAGCCATTAAAATAGAATTGTCAAAACCCAACAAATGCTCATTTTAGTGTCTTGTAGTTTTTGTGCAGAGCTTGTTTCTACTTTTAATTAGAGTAAAACAGACATCAGAGTCCAAAACTACAGTCTCAGCTTCACAAAGGCTCCAGCCAATTGCTTGAACTCCAGAGGGTTCAGGAACAGCTTCAGTTTTAATTGGGCATAATTTTTTCAGCCGTTTTTGGAAAAATAGCCCCCAAAGCTTAAGGTTAAGAAACATACTGTATTTCCTCTTTAAACAATAGAATATCTTGTCTTATTTTGTATAAAGCCTGCAAAGTCTTTCGTTTACACTTCCACAAATATGTTTTGAACTGCATGACATTCTTGTATTAGTTTAGCAAATTATATTTTAGTATTCCCTCAAATATTAATGCTCCATGAAATAAGAAATAAACAAACCGCAAAGCTCATCGCAGTGGTTGTCAGCAATATTGCAGCTATAGGCTGCTTAAAAATAGCTGTCTCTATGCTGTAAACAGCTGTAACAATGGTTACAAAGGTTTGCTGTAAGAGCATTAGAAACACCTGCTATTATAGAAGACTAATGATAACTTTAATCTAAAAAATTTACACATCCAAGTAAAATGAACTCAGAAATCTTTATTTTAGTTCATTGAGCAGCATTGGCTTTAGAGCTGAGCAATTTACTTTACATGTATATAGTGATAAAAGGAAATTGTGATCTTATTCCTGTGACGATATACTACTTACGATATACTAAAATTGACATATTGCGATTCACAAATTTTCTTTATCCTCATATTAAAACACTTTTTCTTTCCGACTTCTCCAATTGGTAACCTCTGATAGACTCTGAGTGAGTGACAGCTGGAATTAAACAATTACCAGGAAAACTTGATGACTTTAGTTACTTCTTCAAGGCAATATAAAGATACTACATTTACATGAATTGTGATAAAATCAAAATTGTGATCTGGCTTCAAGAAACTTGTGATGTAAATTTTTTGTCATATCATACACCCCTGATCAGAATCAGAATCAGAAGGGGTTTATTGCCGTTGTCAATGAACAAAATTCCCAAACATAGGAACTTATCTCGGCATTAAGATGCAACATAAAACACGACTCAATAATAAAAAACAACATATATGAAATAAAAAAGGGCATGCATTAAGAGACTATTTAAAATTACTATAATATAAAATAAAAATAAAATAGGCATTACTATGTACACGAGAATTACAGTTAAATTTATAGTTGGAGTGCAGAAAGTGACAGTGCAGTGAGTGATGAATAGTTGCAGTTAAAGTGGCAGGTGTTTAGAAGTGTTCACGAGTCCAACGGCAGAGGGAAAGAAACTGTTCTTGTGGCGGGAGGTTCTGGTCCGGATGGACCGTAGCCTCCTGCCTGAGGGGAGTGGCTCAAATAGACCATGTCCAGGGTGAGAAGGGTCGGCTGTGATCCGACCTGCTCGTCCCAGAGCCCTGGAGACGTACAGGTCCTGCAGGGATGGAAGTCTGCAGCCGATCACCTTCTCAACAGAACGCACAATGCGCTGTAGTCTCTGTTTGTCCCTGGCTGTGGCTCCAGCGTACCACACGGTGATGGAGGAGGTGAGGATGGACTCAATGATGGCCGTGTAGAACTGCACCATCATCTGCACTGGCAGCTTGGCTTTCTTCAGCTGCCGCAGGAAGTACATCCTCTGCTGGGCCTTCTTGATGAGGGAGCTAATGGTGGGCTCCCACTTGAGGTCCTGGGTGATGGTGGTGCCGAGGAAGTGGAAGGAGTCCACGGTGGTGATGGGGGAGTCTGTCATGATGAGGGGGGGCTGGTTGGCTTACCGCTTAAAGTATTTACCAACCGACTCTGAAGTTTGCAGTTCTAGCGCAGCTTTGACAAGTGCGTTCTGTCGATGTGTCCTTGATGTGTCCAAGACGTTCTTATTCTTTTAATTTCAGAACTTACCATTTGAATAAGGCCACTTTTCCCCCCTCCGTATATCAGCAGATGTTAAGTAACCAGATCTGTTGTTTCATGCAGGTGTGTTAGCCCCACATACTAAGCCTTAAGGAGTGGAGGAGGATGTAGGTTCATGTTCAACAATATGTGCCAAAGTGTCTTGCCTTGTCTCCAGTCATTTTCCTCCTTTGTGCAACCATGTGTGTCTGAAATACTGTACAACCTCGGGGGATGCATGCTCCGACCTGCACGCATCTTTTAGTCCTCTTGCAAAGTGTAGCCTTACATTACTATCTCTACTCCACTCCAATGTATTTGATTTCTGCCTGTCTATGAAAAGACTGTATCAAAATAAGTGCCCGGAGCCACTCTGGCGTCAATCGTTTTTAGCTTGTTGTTGTGGTGACTGTGGCAGTTGGCAAATGAGCCAAAATTTATAATAAAACAAAAATGTGGTGGGCAAACAATGTGGGTCTGTGATTTAACTGGAAGAGCTTTGAACCCGGAGTTTAAAGGTGCACTATGGAACTTTTTTATGGAACTATACCTTTTATTTAATTAATTACATTGTTTATTTTGCTAAAACAACAGATCCCACCTGTAACATAGTCTGTGGCAGGTGTCGTCCCCTCCACTAGACAATTTACATAATCCACGTTTAAATCTAACATACCACTATATTCTTCAGCAAAATCGGGCCATCGCCATGACGAATATCTGTAGAAATGTGCACAGTTTTTGAAAATGGGTCGAACAAATTTTTACATCAGCATTCTTTTCAAATAAGATCGTTTTAATATGACCTGAATGGAAGCACTTTTGGGACAAAGCATCCAAGCGTGGCTCCAGTCCTGAGGTTACATTTTTCTGAAGGCTGCAGCATCTAACATTGACGCTGTAAATCACCTTATTTTTCTTCCTAATATATTTTATCCCATGCACTTAACACTTCATCAGCTGACTCACTCCTCCTGGTCCCTGGGTCTTGGGGGTGCGTTCACAGCCGCTCCCTTTTCCTGCCTCCGTTGCACTTCCGCTCTGGGGCTTCCTGCTCATCACAGGTCAAACAGACTGTGCAGCAGGGATGACTGTGGACTGATGGACCACACCCTTTTGGTCCTGGTTTTTGTCTTCTTTATCGACGGAGCTGCAGTACATCTTTTAGGTGAAATAGAGTCTAGTTGTAGATCTAGTTTTTCATGCAGGACGTAATGCAACTTGCAAGTATCATAGTCAATGCCAATTTTTTGTATCAGTCGAGTAATTCTTTGATTGATTCTTTGATTTTGATTGATATTATAAAGCATTTTTTAAGAAGGAGAAGACATGGAGTGATGTAGCTGGAGTTGTGAGTGAATCCTTTTTACACATGAACACACAGTTTATAGTACGTACTTGCTGTGCTGTAAATAAAAAAATAAAAAAATGAAAAACATAAAGAAATCTATATACAGAATATGCCAGATGAATGCAGTAAAAGAAATGTAAATGACGTAAAATAATAACAAGATTGAAAACAGTAAGAACACCATTTTAAGGGAGTCAGTATGGAACAAAAGAAGTTTCGGTATATTATTTACACCGTTATGATATATTAAAGGGGACATATTAAGCAGTTAGATGGATTGTATTGTACATTTGTTGTGTTTAAAGTGATTCATGCATGTTTGATTAATCTTCATTATCCTGCAATCAAGACGCCATTGTGTCAGCGATCTTGTTTCTTTTATAAAGTCATGTTCGATCAATAATGTAACATGTAAAATAACGATCCACAGATGTCATAGATTAAATAAATAGCAGACCAAAGCACAATATGTCTTCACTGCAATTTACCCGCTTAAGATTAGATAGTAGTAGATTTGTTAAAGCTCAGGATAAGGCCTATACTTGTTATACGTCAAGACAGGGTCAGCTAACACATCTGCAAACTTGGAGAGGTGCATGCAGGGAGAATATCTCAAAATATGAAACAAGTTCATATGAGTTCACGCTTGAAGGAAGTGCGTTTACGTCCTCACTCATGAATGGAAACGCCAAAAACAAAGCAGCCTCAGTAGTAATCAGCATGCAGTAATTGTGTTTTTACGTTTTTGTACTGTACATCCAGCTCAAATCTGCCCATACGTCGCAGGTGAATAAAATGTTCTTGACAGTGTTTCCAAATGTTCAAATAAATACACGTGTAGATCGAGTGAGTGTTTTTCTTTCCACAGCACTAATCCAGATCGTTGCCTAAACTTGACCCGAGTTCTCTCCAGCGCACTAATGCAAATTAACTTGCCAATCACTTGCGTGCAAAGACTCCACTGTAGGCAGGAATCTGTAACTGTCCGTCAATGTCGCGCACGTCAAAAGCCATGTGTTGCAAAGTTATGTTAATCACTATTGCTGGTGCTTTGCTTGTAGCTGCTAACCGTGCCTTGACCGTGAACCAGGTGAAGTAAGGATGGGGGACCACTTGTGTTGAATGAATACAAGCCACACACGCAGTTGTTGTTTGCTCAGTGGCACCAAATCTCTTAACGTTTTTTTTTTAAATACATTTTAATAGGGCTATTTGATGTTCCCTTTTGTGGCCAACATGACAAATCGGGCTGTGTTTCCCCTCAAACAGTGAGGAAAATAATGAAATATTAGATCAAAACCAGTACGTTTAATGAAATTCAGATTGCTCGGTTTAATTACCGTGCATGTCGGCAGAATGCATGTGAAAGGACGCAGAAATATTTAATTAAGAAAGAGTCTATGCCAATTTCTCTTCACTGTTATTTTGTTTTGTTTTTTCGTCATAACTGAGAAATATAGGCTGCAAAATTGTTTCCAGAGGTTAAAAATCTGATCAAATAAGCTTTCAACTAGGCTTGTCAAAAAAAGTATACTGATACTAAAACTAATTTCAAAACTTGCTGTTAATTTGAACAAGTATCAATGCTGAAAACAATTGCATGAATTGGACGTTTCCCGAATAGTTCCTGAAAACAAGCTAACCATATTTCTTTTGGCCATTATAATAACTGCCGATACGTGAAAGAGCATTGTATTTCTTCATTCTCGAGTTGGATAACTTGGAAATCACATCTAAAGCGTTTCATTTTTCAACATCTTCTACAAAGTAAAAGCAGTGTAACTCTTTTGTTCCCCTGTCATCACATCTCTAAAGCTGTCAGCGTCGCCAGTGCCAGCACACTCTCCCTCCCATCGCTCGCTTGTCTAACTTTCTCTGTCCTCTCCGTGACCTATAATTCCCTTCTTCCTGACCACCTAACTCTTAAAGATTAACAAAGTCCGCACTACCTGTCCACCTGCTGAAGGCATCAGATTTACGGGCACCGGCCTAATCTCTCGGGTACTGTTGGTCCTTGAGGTCTTTGGAAATGGAAACGCGGTACATGGCCAAGGGCAGGCTGTTGAACTTCCAGAGGGATCTGTTATTGGGACGCCTATTGTTCGGCTTGGGAGGCCACCTGTATCAATATCAAGACATTTTATGTGCCAGATGCCGTGCGGATGGATATCGTGTTTTCTTGACATTTTTTGTGAGGTTACATTGCATGGGTCGTTGCTTCAGTTACTTCGACCAAGTTATATGTTTGAATTTATCTGCTTATTGAGCTTAAGAAGATAAATTACGAGCGCTCGTGTAAACCCGCAGCAACCTTTTAGCTCCATTAGAAATAGAACAAAAGAAATCGGTGGAAAAAAATGTAGACCCAATATATCGGGGAAATAAATAACCTTTATTTTTAGAGCTCTTTGCAACACTCTTTGCAAAGTTAGTGCTAAATAAAAGCAGCCTTCCGCTTCGCCTGCTCTGCTCCTGTCACTGCCCTCTGCTTTGGTACGCCAAATGAGAGCGAGGAAAGACGCAAACTCCCAGTTCATAGTCTGAATTAATTTGTTAAAATGCGTTATTGCTCAGGTGCAGACACAGTTCAGAGCTTTCAGGAACTTTTGCAGACTAAATCGAAACCTTAATTTGGCCGACATTGTATTTTAACAAGCAGCCTTTTTAATGAACTCGTGTGTGGTGAAAAACGAGATGTTTTATTATCATTATTACTGATTAAAAAAAAACAATTGGAGGATGGTTTCACCAGTATATGAAACCATCCTCCAACTTGGCACCAATATTGCCCTTGAGACCATTAATATTTCAATTTCGATTCAGTTGTGATTTATCTCAGAACCACTTTTCTACTTTTCTATGTGTGTAATTCAAGGCCCACTATTTTTACCATTGTGAGGCATGGCCAGTACCACAGTACCTCTAGTATTAAGTAGTAATAGCAGTAGTTGTGTGTGAACATGCCTTCCTATACACAGTTAGGGTTGATACTTGAAACTTGCACTTGACCCCTCTCTGACTGCAGACATAGCCCCAGGATCTTAGTGTCACTTTGTTATCTCTGACGCTTTAAAAGCTCCAGAATTTGACCCTGTCTCTGTCCCGCACGCAAACGACAATGGAGGTCTGCCACAGTCATCTGCACGAGCAATTTTGAGGCTATCAGATTGAAACTTAAGATGTCAGAAGCAGTCAATTCCGTCCGGAATTTTCAGTCTTTTTCTTAATATATGTGAGAAATTATTGGGTCAAATAGATTTCAATGGAGGTGAAGATGGCACTTTGAGAGACAGTCAGCTTAAATGTCCCCTTCATTTGAATAACCGGTTTTAAACAAAGCAGCTTAGATACTTTGGTGGTCTGAATGCCTTTTGATAAGAGCATATTATATTACTATAAAGAGATAAGTTGTATTTATGTGGTGTAATGAAACTCCTTTCATTTTGCACATAGTATCTGCTTTGTGCATGAACAAAATTAAACATGATTTATGTTTTTAGGGTCTGGTAGCGCCTCTGCAGCTCCCAAATGTATTCAAACAGCATGGGGTGTACTTCGTTTCCCTTTCTTACAGTCGAAATCTTAAGTTATTATGACTTACGTGACCTGCTCATGTCTTTTAGTGTGTTACCGTTGTAAGTCAAGCAAGATAAATGGTTCCAAAACTTGTTGGCGCGGCAGCTTTCAGTGCAAAATCACTTTGAATGATCTCGACCTGTTCCCAAACTTGAATTCAATGCCTCAACTTGAGTTCTGGATATCGTCCAAACATTCGATATGCCAAACGGCTTAGTTGATATAGTTTCATGCCACTAGGGATTTTACTCGTCACTCCGAAAAAAAAAACAAAAAAAAACTGCAGCTATTCATTTTAAAAGTGATGCGTGTGGAAATTTTAGTGAGGTGAGGAAATGCTTAACTACTATTTGTAATTTATTTGAACAATCCATGCAAAGTGAGTAGGTTTTTGCACAGACTTTTATATTTCTCCCAAAATACCTGCCAAAACTAGCTGTCAAGATTGTCCTGTCGAAGAGTTTGGAGAAGACATTTCGCCATGGGAGCCATTATCATAGCTCATAGACAGACCTTGCTAAGGGTTTAAGAACACATTTTTGGCTCGGGTCAAGTTGATGATTACAAGATGACTTCTAGACTTGTGTGAATTCGCATGGCCTCTGTCAGGGAAGGACAAGGAGAGGTGAGTGTTCGGTAAAGCTGTACCCATTTGTGCCAAACCCGTGTTCCCTGCTGAGGTGACCCTGGGCACTCCTCCCAGCTGCGCAAACATGAAGCTACATTTCTCAACCTTTAGTAATATAAAACCAAGCCAAATGCAATCATTTTCTTCACTATTTTATCCAATTTCAACCGTGCATGTTCACCCAGTTCATTCTGTACATGCATGCTACAGTGCCATTCCTTCATTGGCCCGAGAACTATGACAGCGGGTATCTATTTAGTTTTTAGCAAGAACCACCAAAACTAACAATCCCTCCCATGTTTTTGGCCTGGCAACATCTAAAGTTAGCACATTTTCCTCTTGATTGTCCCTTGTATGAACCCCTTACCTCCCATGACCATAGCGTGTGAGGTCATCCTAAAAGATTTACGACATAACTGCTTTTTTTCTGCTCCACAGTGAATGTAGTGACACTTCATGAAGCCATCTGATAGCGCTCATGTTCGACCCGGCCGTAAAATGGACCATCATTTCTTGTGGAGAGTGTTACTTTGAAGTTTTAGACAAAAGACCCGCAAAGAAGACTATCGAGTTGCCATCAGTGGTGAGAGTAAAAGGCAGTTGAGGCTGAAGCAGACAACTTAATGACTGGAAGCAAAATCCTGTTTCTGCCCCATTTTTGTTTCGTCTCCATTTAGTGTTGAACTGATGTTATCTGCTTACTCTACTTTTAATAGCTGCTAAAGCGGTTGTGATAGTACTGCGCACAGAATAGATAGTTTTTGTATAAAACAAGTTTCAGTAAAAGTCTGGATTAGGTTTTTAGAAGATCTTTTTGCCTCTCTAGAAAAATGTCTCTGCCTGTCAAAAGCCATCCCTCAAAGTAGTTTAAAATTCAGCTCTGGTACTCCAAAACTGATAAAGCCTCTTGGATGAAAGGTGAAACGTTCTCAATTTGACTCGGCTGATTTTTTTTCCCCTTCTATGGCACTCTCCTGGGTGTATTTTTATGTAGCTAATAATTTTAATTTAACATTTTGGCGATCTCATGTGTATTTAGTGGATTGTGAGAACAAATAAGTCATTGTTGTCTTGTCACTGTTGATTGCCAAATAGTGCTGTAAAAAAGCTATACCCAGATACCAATCGATATTTAAAACTAGTTATCCAATTATAATGAAATAATTGTATCAATAAGACAGCGTTTGACCTTAACTGAATGTTTTTATTGACATTTTATTGTAAAAAAACCCCCAAAATATTTGTTTTTTAAATCAATTTAGTTTTGAAATTATTGTATAATAATGATTGAGTGTTGAGCCTTTTTCTATAATCCTTTATTGAACTAATGCTGCATTAACTTTAAATTGAAGCCAAACACACATAGGCTTAGTGAGTGTTGCACACAGAGGGAGCAGCACTTACTTGAAGAATGCTGAGTAATTCTTCCCACTTATTTGGAAACTGTCGCTTCTGAGTGCAGAACTGTTGGAACAAGTGAAGTGTTATCTTAACTGACAATGGTTTGTTTGGGAAAGAATTTCTGTAGTAGTTTTGAGAGACTTCAGTTCATTATATGCAATACAAAATCTTTCCATTTCTATAGACAATCCTGGCGTTAACAAGCCTGATAAAGACTGAGATGAGGTGCAGGGAGGGCCAGGAGCTAATTTTGGCTTTAGCACTAAAATGATTTTCTTGAGATAACGATGTACTTGTCAGCGGGGCCCACAGGGAGCTGTAATGCAAAAACAAACATACCTAGCATACAATGTCTCTCACTTTTGCCTGGCCTAAAAGGGAATGAATGGACATGGTTAGCATACACTGAGCAAATAAACAGAAATGTCAGGAATTTGCACATATTCACATGCAAGCGGCAAACAAAACATATAGGCCTCACGGGGAAGGTGGCATACACTGTACAACCAGCCAATTCAACTCAGTTCAACTGGTAAACCACAAAGTTATGCACTTGTAATGGTAGTTGATGTTATTACTTACATTTATGTTAACTTGAGTGTTTTTGATACGTTTACTTTGACTTTTGGATCTTTACCATTTGTGCAGAAATTGACATCAGAAATTGGCTCAAGATATCATAGTATGGCAAAAAACATGTATTCTAGCGTGCAGGCTCGCTTCCACAGATTTGGGTCTCATTAATGAAGGGTGCGTACGTACAAATGGGGCTCAAAAATAACATACGTGATGTTCCACATTCAGTTTGGGATTTATAAAAACACAACTTGACGTGGGATTGTGCGGTTGTGTCCACAAACTTTGCACCTGCGTATAGACATTTCAGACCCGAGGCAGAAGGTGATCTGCACTCAGAGAGAAGGAGCCAGTTTTGAGGACGTTTGTGTTTAGTGTACAATGCATTTAGATCCCTTTACTATTACTTATTTAATCACAATTAGGGGAATTAGGAGGGTGTTTTATAGTAATGTTAATGTTTTGTTATTTCGAAAACAACGTGCACGGGAACGCACAAGGTGCTGGCTCATTTGGTTTTATTTAAGCAGAAGGTAGAGTTTCTCTAAAGTGTCTCCGTGTCAGAATACTGCTGTCATGGGCACAGACCGATAATGAAGCTCTGCCCCCGGTCTTCCTCTGCCCCCACACACCACTCATCACGGGTCCCCTTTGCACACGCACACACACAGCACACACGCAGCACATACACAGCACAGACACAGCACAGACCGGCGGACCTGCTGTTCCTTTGCGGGCACACCCATGCGTCCAGCGGGTCCTCTGCCCTCGTGTCACACAAGCTGCAGCATGTGTCTCTGTGTCCCGCACACACACCCAGAGTTTCATCCTGATGCACTCAAAATGCTGCGTGCACGTGCAGCGCCCATCATGTGAAATAAAACATAGGCTATGTTTTTGAGTGCAATAGCCCCTGTGGTATCTTCGGGTCCGGATGACCCACAGGTGTCTGTAGCAGAAAGGCTCACACCTGCCTCCACAATATCAAACGTTTTTTTCTTTTTTTCCTTTTTTGTATGGGTTTGTTTTATGTTTGTTTTTGTAGTTTTATGTTTAAAACATAAATAGTAAAAAAAAAGAAGTGTTTTTAACCTACGCATCTGTGAGGGTAGCACGAGGGATACGTGGCGGTTAGTGCAGGTAAATATAGGCTAAAAGCCATACATTTCTGCACTACTTTATTGTTTTCTTCAAATGTTTAATGACAGGGAAAATTAGTCAGAAAATTTGAGTTTTCATTTAAAATCACCCGCCTGTGTCTCTGCTGCAGCGAATCCCCTCCCTCTTGGTCAATCAAACTCAGTCATAATCAGCTCAATGTTTAGGTAAAGCTCATTCATAACTCACTTTGTATTGTCCTTACATGTGAAGTGAGGAGTGGAGGAGGTGACGACTGTGAATTTCTGCTCCATGTGTGATCCGCAGGAAGTGATCTGCTGGAGTGCGTATTTAGGGTTTTTACAAATCTCAATATTTGTCTACATACGTGAAGTTTGGATTTTGTCTCCACATACTTTTATATCAGAGTTCCACGTATTGTATTTTGTTTTTTGTTTTAAGATTTTGTGCCCTTAGGCTTCATTGACAGGAAAGTAGTATGAAATGGGGGATTAGAGAGAAGGGAGGACATGCAGTAAATGTCGGAGTCAGGAATCGACACTGCGGCCGGCTGCATCTGGAGCCTGGCATACGTGTGCTGTGCCTTAACCACTCGACCACCGGGCAGCGTATTTTTTTTATAAATGAGACCCCAGACCTGTAACTTGGCTTGGTAGTATGACCTGCTTGTAATACCATGTAGAACTTTCCAGGCAAACACAATACATCTAGCAGTGTCAAGAAAACAAGAAAAGTTACATAGTGCACCTTGAATTTCATAAAATAAGTTTATAAGAGTTTATATTTATCACCAAAAATTGGGGATAAACTGAATTTAAAAAATTTTTTTGGAACATTCTGGATATAGATTAATAGTGTAGAATATTTCCATGGAAACAGGTTGGTCAAAAATCAAAAATAAACAAAAACATTGGCTAAAAAGCTATACAGTACATGGTCATTTAACACTTTGCATACAGCTTAATTTTTTCAGTAAGGTGTGGTACATCTTTTTACAGTGCATTGGGGCATACTACTAAGTATGACAGGGACAAAATAAACATACCGATAGATAATTTACACAGGGCACTTGGGGAGATGTGCACCAGTACATAAAGTTAAACAAACAGGGCCGGACACACACGAGGTGCCATGTAAATCTCCCTTTGACGTGTTTAGGAGCTGAGCCGGCGCCTCTCATCTGTGTCTTTAATACAGCGGGAATGCAAAGGACGAAATGAGCCAAGATCTCCTTCTCCCCGCGACTCATCCACCGCTACGATCCTGCCGCTACAGACGCCATTTTGGCTCCGGCCCAAGTGTCAGCCGTGTCATTCATCACCGCATTCCCCTTCTTGAAAGCAATTACACAAGTATGACAGGGATGCTGGGGTAGTTTTTGACGTTGGCACCATTGTCACACAAGTCGAAGCAATAATCGCGCATTAACCTTTCACTCAGATTGTTGTTGACATAATTTTTTCCTCTAGGCATTTTTTTAGATCTTATCTCAACTTTCGGAAATTGTGCATCTTATCTTGACACGGTACCTTTTTTACCTGATGATTACACATTATTTATGACAATTTTTTTCCCTTTACATGAAGAAATGCAATCACTCACAAATTTCCTCTGGGCAAATAAAGCTTGTGTATCTGATTTTCTAAGCGAGAAAGGAGGAAGTAGGTATTTATATCTCTCTAACTTGTTCCTGTCTCTCACAAACCCTTTGGCACATTGCTAGCGTTCACATGCATGGATCTTTTCCCCCCATAGCACTGATTTAGAACAGCTTTTTCAGATCGAAACCGTAAAGCAGGCTCAGCCATCATATATCGATGCACATGGCTTTTTCTTACAGGTTTGGAACAGCGTCAATTCCGTAAAAACTAGTAGCTGTTTCTGAGGAGGTCACCCGAGTACAAGAGGCTCTGGTATCATCTTGTTAGCTTACCCTTGTTAGCTTACCTTGTTACTTACCCTTGTTAGCTTACCCTTGTTAGCTTACCCTTGTTAGCTTACCCTTGTTAGCTTACCCTTGTTTACCCTATCTTAGACACAATGATAGAGAAATCAGGTTAGCGGCAATCATAATGTAACAGAAATGAATGTAATACTGTAAGTGTTTGTAATATTAGGGCAAATATCAGCTATTTTGTTGCGTGGGCGCTCTCTGGTATGACTGCATCTGCTCCTGATATCCCGTCTGTTGCGTGTGACACTTTTCCCCAATTTGCACGTCCGTCCGACCAACCAAACAATAACAACTTCATAATTGACTTGGCTTGACGACAACATTGTCTAGAAGAAACCAAAACGTGTTGTCAGCAATTTTTAAGTAGCAGCAGCAACATATGGCGAGCAGGACTGTCAAAATGTGATGTCAATGTTTTAATCAGAACACATGGTAGTAAAATGGAGCAGACAAGGAACCACAATGTTATGCAGAGAACTTTATTGATTGGCACAAAGCAGACAAATTATTTCCATTTTTTTTTTTTTTTTTGCCCAGTTTGCTGTGACCATTCAATCATCGATAATGAGGCAAAGAGGACTGTATAACGATGCCATACTAGAGGCAGGAAGCAATAGAGGCAGGAAGCAATTCACCGCTACTCACTGCCAACTAATGAGATCATTATTTTAAGAGAATATGGAAATCAAGATTATTTGCTGGGCAGCGCTACAAAATGAGAGGCTTAATTTGGGCGAAGGAATGCCGCAAGAAATCTCAGTAAATGTTGACTTGTAGCTTTGGGCAAAGACAAATGAGGAAACTATAAGTAGGGATTGGAACACTGCTTTTTGACATAGATGGCAATTTATTTCTGATTATTTTCACTGTTCCTCTGCGAAGGTTTAATTTGAACGGGCTTCTGAGCACAGTGGTGACAAAAATGTTGCCAGATTAAGAGCTTTTCTGGAAAATAGCACTTAATGGATTGGTCTACTCGGAGGTCTGGTCTGGTCTGATACATTATAAACGCAATGTTTGCCAGTTCACTAAAAAGACCTGTAATTTAGACTTGAGAACTATACGCTTTAAGGCTGTCTTTTTGCAGACGATCATAAAACGCAATGGGAAAATGTAAGACCCAAAATGTTTTCATTCAAGATAACAAATTCCCAGTGTTTTCTCTTAATTAAAGCTTCCAGGTCAGTTTGAACCGGTACATCAAATATAATTGACAAGAATAAGCCTCCTCCTTTATTTCTTGGATGCTACACAAGGCAATTTTAATCCACTCCTTCTTATCTACGAGATACAAGTACAATCCATCTTTTAGGCTTCAATGACTCGCATGTCCACGACTCTTTTATCTCATGATTTATAGTTCGAAACATGGCTGCTTTTGATATCTTTATGAAGAGGGTGTTTCTCTGTTTGACCCATTGCTGACAGGGCTGACAGACATTACACCAACCCTCAAATTTCTGTGGTATACTCGAAAACTCTTTTCTCACCCGCAAAAGGCAATATTCTCAAAATTAAATGTAAGCTGACTGGAATTAACTGTAATTGCAAAAAGCAAATAAAATGCCAGACATGCATCTGAGAAACGACTGACACAGGTTCTGATTCAGGGGTTTTCCCAATATTGTATCAGTGTTTTGCAATTGCCTTATGAGCTGCAGACACAGTATTGTCATTGAATAGTTTATGAGATTCATTAAATTGGCTTAATTTTATTTCATTTTTTTAAGCTTTTAAGTTAAAACATTGCCTGTTTCTTATGAAAACAACTTTTGCCAGACACAAGATCCTTTTAATTTGAATGTTACTCCTTCCATGATCTTAACCAGCATGTTTGTAAAATAGTCCTCCGTGTTAGAATTTAAGGGTGGGACGAGATAATAATCCCCAAAGAGAAGACAAAATACAAGATTGGGTCAACAGGAATGAGTTGAGACCATGTTTTTATTGAATATTTCAAATCTGAATGCACGCATACCTAAATATACAATTATTACCCTCTGCAAAACTAATAATTTGTTGTTTTTGTTGCAGCCTAGTGGTAAAAAGAGTTTATACTTTGCGCAGAACAACCAAGATGAAATGGTGCTAAGGGTTTTTCTGCTTGGTTTTCTCATCCATCATCCAGTCACTCCTGTGTGAAATCGGCCTGATGTTTTGGATCAGTCTTGCAGCAGCAGCAGCAGCAGCAGCAGATGTAGCTCATGGTCCAGTCTGAACTCTCTGGCCCGCAGTGTAGAGCCAGAGCCAGCTGTCCATATGAATCCCTCTATTGGCTGATACAATGAAGGCAGACAGATGTTACACTCTACTGTCAATTCAACTGCATATGTACTTGCTTTCTTGTAGTTAAATATCATAAATTGGTATTGTTCAATGTAAGGTCAGTGGAAAGCTATGACTGGGAATGACCGGGAAAACTGGACTGGCTTTGTTAACGCGTGACATTTAATTCCGTGCAGCAAACGTGTCTTGGATCATAGGCGTAGGCGGCGGTAGCTCAGTTGGTAGAGTGTTTTGTCAGTTCGAATCTCCCAGCATTAGTGAAGTTGGTCAAGTGGGACTGGTTTAAAGTTAGTTTAACTGCTCTGATACCAACACACACATTGTTCACTGTGAGTAGTATCTGTCCATTGAACTACCATAACTAACTATCATATTTTGCACATTGTTCAAGCCTGTCATGAGTCATCCAGCAACTATTAATATACCCTTAGCCCTATTGTTTTTTGAGGATGGAGTTGTAATAGCTTCAGACCTGTTCAAAGTGTGTAGAGTAACTAGTCTTATAATGTAAGCTAAAATAAACCACTTCTGTGTACGAATTGTGCTCTACAAATAAACTTGCCTTGCCTTCTGCTACTAATACTACTAGTGGTAGTAACTAATTCTACCACTGTTATCACTAGGCCTTTTACTGTTAGCCATATGTACTACAAAATCCATTCTAAACTAATTTACTTAAGCAAATCATTGTGAAAGTGTCTGCGTAGTTACTTTCCTCCTAAGTACTTTGAAATAATAGTGCCATACAAGTGTGTTATTCTTTTAGTACAACACTTAAACTGTATAAAAACTCTCCGTCTCCTGTCTGCATATGTACAATGGGAGACAGATGCCAGAACAAATGAATTAGACCCAAAAATTTGCTAAACCAACATACAGCCATTCAGCTGTAGCCGTGATGTTTTTTCTCTTCACAATTTAATGCTTGAATGAGCTCACCTTTACCTGCCCTCGTACTCTTTCACAGACGCATAGCAGCTTCTACACGAGACTAGAGTGATGCTTAACATAACCCTCTGTTGGTGTTACATGGTGGAACGGCCATTATCCATAGCGCTGTGTAATCTATCATAGGCAGAAGCAGTGCGTGCATTGACAAATGGTGTTTTTGTCTCTACAGTGGGCACGAGAGGAGGCAGAAACAGCATGGATGAGTTTTAGCAGACAAATGATTCCCAGGTCAAATCCATCTGAGGATATGTTTTCATTTTTGCTCAGTTTTGGCATTGAATCTTGGCCAAATATGTCTATAAAGCAAGGAATTATTGCAATTTGTTAATTCAGAATTCTTATGTTAAGGCTGAAAGTACTCTACATGTCGTATTAACTTATTCAGAACATTCAAGAAAATACAAACGTGAACATACTTTGACTTGGGTTGCGTTCACACTTGCAATAATACACACCACATTTAGCAAAAGGGTGAGGACCAAACCTGGGACTACTTCTGCGCTTCGGACACGGAACCAATCATGTCTGCTAGGTCGGTCTAAATCAAAGTAAATTTCTTTGATATATATACGTACACAAAAGCTAACCCAACTGTTTTCACGGACTAAAACATCAGTAAAACCACTCTGGCTCTTGTCACCGTCGAACCTTTATAAAAACTGTTTAATCCATGATTCAAATCCAAAGTGTTCCCTGTTCAAAAAGTCTTCTCAGGAAGGGCTGGCATGTTTCAGGAAATGGCAAGTGATGTGTCTGTACATGGTATCTCTCTTAACTCGCTCCATGCCTTTGCAGAGAACAGAGGCTGAATTTACAGGGCTTTTAGGCATTGCAAAGTTAAGGCAGTCCAGTGGAAAAGTCAAATTTCAATGTGAACTCTTGAATACGTTGAATACATTTTTATTCCTAAATAATTATATAACCTTGGGGGTTACAAGATGAAATCCAGTTATAATATTTTTTTTCAAATCCTGAAGTTATTCTTTTCTGTTTGAAATGGCAAAATAAACCATAATAATTACAATTCCAAATACAAATACAAAAAGCAATATTTAAAATTGTCACAAAATTTTAGGCTACATGATGGCTATTTTTTCTAAAAATGTTTTGTCCCTTTGAGTATTTTATCACAATTTTAAACAAGTCACATGGCAAATGAATGCAAGTAAGCTGCACAATGCATCACAGATGTATTGCAATATTAGATCATGCTAAATACAATATCACAACTCGGCCTAACTAAATATATCACAATAATATCATGGTACTCCAGCTGACAGAAATTGAATGAAAAGTTAAAAAGTGTTATTTTATTCATGGTTTTGTCTCGCTTAAGTTTTTATTTTGAGGCAATTTTACTAATAAATTAAGGCATGTACATTTTTGTTTGGATTTAACTGAAATGACTGCTTCAAAGACCAAAGTCGCTATAATATTAAAAAACGTATTGAAAAAAATGTCCAATATTGCGTAAGTACAAGCAAGCATAATCAACAAGCTTTGAAAACATGTAGCAGCAATAATTTCTTTGTTCACCTTCTATGGTTGAACCAAATCATCTTTAAAATGTATAAATAGCCTTAACATGAACAGTTTCGCTACTGAGACATACTCTATTTAAAAAACTCTTCTACAATAGGTTTTAATTCTCTATATTTGTTCAAGCCACATACTTGCCGAGCAGGTGGGCCAGTCTGTCTATTTAACAGGAAATATAGTACTTTGCCAACATGCTAGCTTAAGACTGGTCAAGTTGCAGTCATCCGCTGGTCATTGTGATTTATTGTGAGGGCACGGACAGTGGGAACATTACAGTATCTGGTGTCTGTTTGCATTGGATGATAGTTTGTGGTCATAAAAGTAAACCCACAAAGACAAATATTAGCAACTTTTAAATGACGAAACTTGATGCCATTTAGCTCATTTTTGTTGCATAAAGAAATGTCATTATTTTAGGACTTACAACAATGATTTTTAAGAGCTTTTACTAATGTTGGTTTGGCAAGATGGAGGCCCATTCAATTGAATGGCGTGCTCATTGGAACATGTTGCCACAAAAATCCCTCTCTACCGCATTACTTCCTGGTTGTGGGACGGGAGCGAACATGGCAATAGCAGATTATCGTACTCTGTTCACCGTGACAAAAAAAAAAGAAGGGATTTTGAGGATTTTTAGAAATGGCTAGAATAATATTCCTTCGATTTTATTTTTAGACTTAAAAGAATTGAGCACTGTCGGTAATTTTACAAGCCGAACTCTTTGAATGGTCTGGGCCTTGAGGCTGCTTTACAGCGGATTGGCCACTACTCAATTTGGATCGTGTGCAGTGGGGGCGTGCCTTATCCAGTTATAATACATCCATGGGATCAAGCCCCAGGGTGCAAGATGCCTGTCCACTGAAGTCAATGGGCCGTGCTCGCCAGCGCATGTTGCCAGTTTAGCCTTTGCCAGGTACATCCGGTGGCAGTGCCCCCCGGAAGTAAAATCAAGTGACACAGAGTTGCGTACCTGACCACTCGGACCAATCAGAAGTAGAGCTGCTAGAGCGGTGCAGTGTGAAGCAGAGTGTGCCGAAACTTAAGATTTGAAAGCTGTTTTTAAGAAAACTGAAGGATTTTGAACTGGAAAAAGTTCCTAACATGAAAATAGGCAAAAACCTTTGTGAAAGCTGTAGGGGCCTATCAGCCAAACACAAGCAGTTTGTTTGAACTACCTGCGACAAGCAAGCCCCTGTCCAGGGTGTACCCCGCCTAAGGCCCAAAGTCACTGGGATAGGTTCCAGTCACCCCCGACCCCTAACGGGAAGCGGTAGCAAATGAATGAATGAATGAATGAATATACAAAGAACTGAAGGTGATACTTTATTGACTCTGTTCAGTAAATTGCTGTGTTCACTTTTCTTACGACTAGTCATGGTTCACTTGATACAAGTAACATGTAGCGTTCATTCAAGTTTTCATTGTTGTACTGTGGTCTTTTTAGGCAATGCCACCACAGCTTATCACCAAAATGATGTACAGGTATTATGGGCTATAGCCTATTGGCCAGTATGAAAATAGTTTAATAGTAATTTTTACAAATCTTCTTGTGGTTGTTATTACATGACAGTGCTGTGGGAGTGAAGCCAGATCATTCTTGATTCTTCAGTGCATTTCTGGCAGTGACTTGTTGAACACCTGTTGAAAGACATAAGAAAGTCATAAACAGTTTCATTCAATGTAAATTGTGGCTTTTCTGTCTATAAATCATTGTGAGTGGATAAGACGTGTGCAATACCTCAAAACCACATTTTCTTTTCTTATAACACCAATACAATTATGTCATTAACAGCCATACAATTACCCAGTGTGTTATTTTACTAAACTTGTGGTGGAGAACATTAACTATATGGTAGTTTAGTGTTAAGTCATTGACTGTTGTAACTATTTCTGTAAGTTAAAACCTTAGTTATGTTTGGTATGATTTGGGTGTGAATTTGTAGTTTAATATTCCTTTTTACTGATAAATACACTGTTTACAGGTGGTTTTCTGTAAATATTTGTAATTGCATGAGCTTCTGTAATCTCGTTGTCTTTGGGTCAGATACATGGTCAAATCATAGAGAAAATTAAACAGTTTTGTAAATTTATGCCAGCCCAACGCCATGCCATTTACCTTGTTTTTATCTCTTATTTCTTGTATGCCATGCTGTCCAAAAATCCAATTGTCCATTAAAAGCATCCGGTTGTGATTCAATCTTCTCATTTGGGCCATCTCTGGCGGGAACCAGTCTTTGGAGTTCCTTTTCTGTGCAGATTTTGTCCCATATTTTCTGAAGACAAGTTGTATGCTGCTATGTTCAGGTGAAATGATCCATTTAGTTGTCATGACTGTTTGTAGGCATCTGTTGACTCCTTTTTTCGTAGTAGTGGTTCAAAGTCTTTCATGGATTGAGTGATGTGAAAAGAGTGCACTGGACATAATTAGCTTACATATTTACAAAACCACATGATGTTTGTGCTTGAGGTGTGTCTTCACACCAGTTCTTCTAGTCATTGACGTACACAGGTTGAAACATAATAACAAATTATGAACAGGAAAATCCAATCTTTTATTCTAATTGCCAGTGAATGGGTGATTTATAATCTACTTGTCTTCACACACCCTTTGCTTGCGTCACACGTGCGTATTTACTGGGCACGGAATAACAAGTCAATTACACATACAGTACTCAGCCGTTATGTAATTTAATCAAAGGTCCTCATTGCTAAACGTTTGTAATATATTTAGTTATGTAAACGAAACCACTACAGGCCAAACTAAATTTGAACCAAACCACATATACTAGAACAAACTGATGCAGCATGCAGCAATCTGGGACTGGATTAACCATGTGTAAATAAGCGCGATGAACAGGACTATCAGGTCTAAACAAGCACCAATCTTCAACATGAACACAATTTCAAACCTGAAAGTTTGCAAAAACATGGCTTTGAAGTATACAAGCGCTCGTAACTTGCTGGATTTGAAACTGAATATTACAAAAATGTACATATTTTGTTACATATTACAGGATGTTCCATTTACTCTTGTTGGGTAAAAAGCACTTGATCCATGATGTTGCAGTCATAATCCTTAAATTCACACAGATTATCCTCGATTATTGTTATCCTGGTGTGCAGTCTCTGTCTCAATTGTGCCATCTCCGGAGGAAACCAGTCTTTGGAGCTCCGTTTTTGTGCAGATTTTCCCAAGACAGATTTGGTGGAATAAAGTTCAAGTGGTATGATCCACTCCATTGCGGTGCCTTCTCAGATGCCTTGGTAGACCCCTCACATTTGCATTGCTTGTTATTGTTTGTTTCAGTTGTTCTCTGTCTCTCATGGGTTGTTAAATGGAGTGAAGTGTGTGTGCCGCTGCAGCTAAGTAGTAAGGTTTTGTGGTCAAAGTCTACATTTCAATGAAGATATTGACGTCTTAACCTCTTCCTGTGAAGATACTGTAAAACCTTATCACCGAACAAGGCAGTCGTTTGGCGTGCTAGTTTTCCTTTTAAAGAAGTAATGCGTCAGTGTCTTCGATCACATGCTGTAAATGCATAACTTAGCTTGTCTGCAGATATAGTTGATCCCATAGCAAGATGATCAATTTGAATGAATAAAACATTAAAATCTGATTTAAAAATGTGATTAAAATCTGGTTGAATCTAGTACTAATGTGCATTTGACCTCAATGCATGTTTTTGAAATGGATTCAATATAATCTATATGATAATACAAAAACTATTCTTGATCACTTTTATCCATCAATTATTTTGGGATTATTGTTATTATTTGGGATCTAAATAAAATACATGGTCATCAGATAGAAAATTCTGTATTTTATTTTTGTGTTTATTATACACAGGTTTTCAATGTCATTTTAAAGCGTAAGTTTCTATATGTATGTAACTATCTATTTACAAAATAAGCACTGTTGATAAGAAATACCAATATAATGCCAATATGCACTTACAGTATATACTGCTATTAATAAAATATGTTTTATTATATTCTGAGATGTCCTGAAGTAACAGTAAAAGAAATGGAAAGTACCGCCTTGCATGAGTATTCTGTTACATATCTTTTGGTTTTGAGAGGCAGGTCTGTAGTAAGTGTTCACGCATCATTTATTAAAGTACCACTGTAGCTGTGAGACATTTAAACATGGGCGTAACTCTGTGTCAATGCCTCACATTTGTTGACAGCGCCAGGAAAACGCTCACTTTGTCAACGCACAGCACTGGAGACAGTAGAGGAACTGTGAAGAGAGAAGGAGAGGAGGCATGGGATCAGCAGAAACATTCACTGTAGATTCATTACACTGCTACTTCTATGTTCTTTGTACGTGAATGTAGATGGTAAAGTCTGATTTAATTAGAGTCCGAATATGATTTTATTGTGGCCTGGTAAATCGCTGAGTGAAATTGGACGGCATACAAAGAAACAGAAAAATGTCCGTCAATAATTTATTTGATTATTTGCAAATACAATCTATTCTTAATGTTAGCGTGAAAAGGGCTGGTAACAAACACGTACAAAGCCATTTATCTCTCACAGGGATTACAGTAACCTTAACCTTACAGTAACGTTTAATTGCTTTATTAAAATTTAGAGCCAACAAAGCATATTGACAATTAGACCTCAAAACCGAACACATCAAAACTTCACTTTCATGAACATTTCGCTCTTATCATGAGTTGTATTGTCATTGATTTATGCATGTTTATTGTCCTGCGTCTGAGGCTCTCGCGCTGACTCATATAAATGGCAGATATAAATGAAGAGCTGCTGCTTGCTACAGTGAAATGTCACAATGAAGATGATCAGTTCTGCAGTTTTGAACAGAAAGTCAATGGACCTGTTTCTATTAATATGCCATTTTACAGTATATCATTATTGCAGTTTACAATTAATAATGAGCTATACATGCCATAGTTTAAGGCTAAACACCTGAAAATAAACTAAAAAGTATAATATGTCTTCTTTAATGCTATTTTGACCATGAATTACTACTTAGGGTAAAAAAATACCTTTTAATTGAATATTATTTGGAGTTTATAGTTAAGCTGTAAGAAAACAAAATTGTATTAACCCCTTTAAAGTTCCCAAAGTGCTCATCAGTTGTAACACAGTTTAAAAATGTATTAAGTCAAAATGTTTACATTTTAATTTCTTTTAGCAATAGGTTAAACCATACTTTTCATGGTCTCAGTGACTTTTACCTTTATTTTTCTCCAAAATCCCAATGTAACTGTAGGCTTTTGTTCAGTAATGAAAAAAATACTGGGTCAAGTCCATCATAATCCACCTTTTCCGTTATGGTAAGTGGAAAAATCCCTTTAAGAATCAATGTGTGGGGCCAGCCATCTATGGACACTGCAAAAAGACAACGTTTTACAGTTTATGAATAGATTTCTGCAGAAAAAGTGTTTCCTATTATAGCACGTATTAAGTAAAGGCTTACACAAATCCTCTTCAAAGTGGATTACCAAAAATATCAGTTTCATCCAGACAGGAGCCAGTCTTGAGAAATGCTTGTCCTTATCTAAACATTGGACGTATTATTAATCAAACGCAGAAGTCCGTGAAATATAAATCCTAGTTCTGGCCTTTAGCATGGGCAAAACTCGCTCGTACACTTCACTTTCCACCCAAGCAGTGAATGGAAGCTGGCACTAAGTCACAGGCAGACTCAATTATAATATCAGATTGGTGTTATTATGGCTGATTATGTGCTTTTGAAGGCCTGACCTGCTCCAGAGTTCACTTCCTCTCTTCTTCCTCGCGCTTTGAAATGGTAGTCGTTTTTTGGGGCCTAATGAATCGCCGACTTGTTCCCTGTAGTTCATTCGCTCTAACACGTTGTCACTCGACACACAGTGGAAATAGTTCTGCAGTGAATGGGATAGGCTGGTCTGTAAATCCACGCTTGCTTAACCTCTGTCATGTTCATTTTAACATTTGTATTAGTGGACGCACAAAATCGAACTTTATTTCTCCAGGCAAACCCACATGAACTATTTATTATTTATAATGTTGCCACTACATCAGGAATATTTTAAATTTGAACATATTTTTTATATTATATACATGTTATAATGTTGATATGCAATTATATGGTCTTTATCAATAACAGGTTTAATATAATACCAAATAATATTAAAGAAACTACAAAAAATTTTTGAAAAATGACATAATATTCCATAAATAATAAAGATAGACTGATATATTGGTTGGTCGATATATTGGACCAATATCTGCATTTTTGAGCATATCGCCAGGCTAACCAGCTCCCTAAAGAATATGCATAACAGGGTTTTTCATTTAAAGTTAGTTGAGGATTACTTTTGCTCGTTCTTAATTGTATAAAATGCTCCATGAAACAGCATCAATAACCTATTTAACATTTCTTGCATGTTGTGTACGTGCAGAGGTTTTATAAATCTTGCTCAGTGTATCAGGCCTTTGAGTGGGAGGATGGATGAAAACCAAAGTAGAAGTGGCTGTCGGATTTACAACGACTTTGTGTTTAAAAGCATGTGAGAAAACAATTCAAAAACCAGGAGCAAAGTCTCAAGAGAAACTCACAATCACTAGTCTTCAGAACGCTGTGTCGATTTAGCCCTGAGCAAGGACATCTGGACTCTTAAGTACTTTTCAGTACTTTTTAGTTGGCATTTTTTTCATAGATGTAGCATGTAGTTTGTTGGTTTTACACTTGAATTGGTGTTGTGCAACATTTATTCCCAACTTCGGTGATGGAGTGGACTTGGTTCAGTGCAGAGGGCTGTGATAGTTATTAGTCTTCACTTTGTGCTAAATGCATTCAAGACTCAAGAGTGCAAGATGTTAAAGTTGTTATGACACTTCAAGAAATTTCGATTTATTATAAATGTTAAAATCTATTACATTTAACAATGGAAAATAGACACATTTATGATCGACAAGAAACTACACTGTAATGGTTTTACCACTGAGTTGAAGTATTATTGATTTTATTGACCTAATTGGGGGTTATTTCTGGTCTGTGGGGGTCAGTTTCAAAAGTAATCCAAGAAAGGAACAGTTATGAACTAGAAGTTACTCACATGAGGTTCAGTCTAACAAACTAGTGTTATGGAGGATGAAAATAGCAGAAAACCTTCAATGCTAAATCTTATAGAAAGTAGAACAGCAACTAACAATTATTCTGATAACCAACTAATCAGGTAATTATGTTCTTATGATTAGTTGTCAGGTTGTGAAAGGTCCTGAGATTTTTACTCAGTTAGATCCTGACATCTTGATTGAATACACACGTCCTTTGTTATTTTGACGTATTTATTGCTTTGCCCGAGCCACGTGGCATGTTTTGGAGTCTGTGTATTGTCCAGTCAATGATTAATCAACTACTAATTCATTTGTAATTTATCAACTTTTTTGTTTCAGCCCTAATAGAAATAACTTTTGATCATAGGCCTAAAAAAACGCCCCATCTTGAACACATAAAGCCGATATATTATTATCTTATGTAATAAACATCATTCTTAGCATGGCTGCTTCCTTTCATCACCCAGAAGCTACACTACCCACATGTTGCCCACTGCAGTGTTTAGACAGATGCGTCCCCAGTATTTAAAGTGGCTGTAGGTACGCAGCTGTGTGTGGACAGCTCCAGACCAGCCTGGATTGTCTTTTTTAAGTCAGTCTTCAGAACTTTTCCCAGACACTCATAGCACAAGTTTTGCCGTAGTTGCTTAGCACCACTTTTGTTTTTTCCTTACACAGCTAATTCCACAACCCCCACATAGCCCCATATCGCACTGCTGTTTCCCTGTGAGTGAAAATACATTTACTTGAAAAATTAAAGTCATACTGATGGTGTTAGATGGAGTAACAACAAAAATAGGTGTAGCAGTTGGTACTGGTATCAGTTTTGAGGAAATGGTGGAAAGTACATACCCCTTTGAAAATCGCAATTGTTATCTAGAATATTCAGACTCTAAAACACATATAAAAAGACCTTTTATAACAAAGACTGTTTATTTTTTATCATTTTTGATTTAATAATGCCACAATGTCAGATTTCCTCCTTTTATATAGTTCATAATGTATTTCAAAAGTGTCAATGTACAATAGATATAATCGTTAATTAGTGGACTACTAACATAATCATTAGTTGCTGTTTTATACTTTAGTTTTTTTTGTTTCTAATTTAATAATGTTATTTTGCACTTTGGCTAGTGGCATAGTAAATGGTCATAACAATATGAATACCAAATCTAGTTTTAGTGGTCACCTTTTTAGCTGTAGTCAGTAATAACAGTCGTAGTAGACTAATATTTGTAATAATTTGCATGCTTCCTCACATTTTTGTCTTACTAATATTATTTACTAAGTACTTGAGTATTCCCTGGACCTCTATTCACCATTGCAGAGCAGCTGTGTGCCCCTATATATCCTCTTGTATATTTGAAAATAGGGGCCTGGCTGTGCTGCCATGTGTTCCTATGTCTCCCCGTACAAGCAAGGTACTTTCGCCTTTCAGATCTAATCTCATTTGTGATGAAATGATGTCACCGCTGTCAAAAGAGGCGTGGTTATGGACCAAGTGAAGCAACACGTTCAGTTCAGTTCAGTTGAGTTTATTTGGACGTGTTGGTAGATTTGTTGTGCAGCAATTTTCAGGTTTGGCATCAATACAATAATGACAATAACATGACATGACAAACACATAATCAGACTGTCAAAACATTCATGTAAAGTTTAGTAAATGAACATCGAGCGTAGTCAGAGAAAATATGTTAACTGTCTGATTATACTTGTTTAATGCAGTTTGCAGTAAATTCATAATAGTTTAGTTTGACCAAAATATGTACACATGTATATATTTGGATTCTGAGGTGAAACATGAGGAAAAAAATTAATAACAGAGGGAGGACAAGTACACTGCCAGAAATTTAAACCATTACTTTTGTGCTAAGAGTTTGTGTCATTGTGCACCCTGCGTAGACCTTTTCTGCATTATATAAACCATTAATTCAAGCTAAATTTGAACACTAACAAAAACCCCCTCTTCTCTCTTTTAGAAATGCATTACGACCAACAGCGAAGATGCCGTTTTCATTCGAGAGTTTACACTGATTCGGCGGGACCACCTCCATGAAGAGCCCCTCCACGACAGCAGCCAAAAGCCAGAAGACTCGGTAAGTCAAAACCCACCGCATTTACTACATACCTGTAATAGCTCAGCCTTTCAGCTTCATCGCTCATTTCAGCTGTCAGAAATACAAATATTGCACATTAAAAGTGTTAAGAATGGAAGTTACACAATTCATATTTACGAATTACAATTTGGTCATGACCTAAATAATTGTAATCAAGATTTGTTTGAAAATGTTTGTCTTTTTTTCAGACCAGAGTTTGTTTGCTTTTCTAAGAGTTTGGACCGCTCACTCGCAACCTTCTTCCGAGTTGTCGCGTGATGTGGTCTTAACTTCACTTGACTATAAACCGGGAGGAGGCGGCCTTTTTACTCTCACACACCTGGGATGCTGTAGATGGCGTTGTTGTCCTGCCTCTACCACCAAAACCTGTATAAATCAGCAGACAAGACCCGTCAGAGCAGCATCACGTGACACTCTGAAGAAGGCTGCGCGCGAGCAGTTAAACATCTCAAGTAAATAAGTAAATAATCTGGTTTTAAAAAATAAAGACAAAAAAATCTCCGTAATTACTCAGCTCTACTTGAAGGCGTTTTTAATCATTTTTATGATTATTTATTTATTTATTTTCAATCACCACCTCCCAATAAATCTTGAATGTAAGTATTTTTCAACCTGAGGATTCAAAGTTAGTGTCAGTCCTGGCTCACTTTGAGAGGACTTTGTTCCCACTGATCAACTGTATTATTATTATTATTATTATTATTATTATTATTATTATTATTATTATTATTATTATTATTATTATTATTATTATTATTATTATTATTATTATTATTATTATTATTATTTTGTATTGTTCTTGCAGTTTCATATTCACACATTCAAAAGTGCTTAATCACCACCATCACCTACACATATCTCAGGCTTTGGGTCTTTGCTTAACCTCTCCATATATTAAACAACCTTTGAACAGCGATCCGTCGTATTCCTTTTGAAAACAACAGCCACTAGCCCTGTTCAAGCGGCCTCGCAAAGGCTTATGGGAACAGCGGTCTTTTGCCGTGTAGCCCACAGCGTCTAGTTTTAAAGAGGCCGGGAGGTCACCTTGCTGCACACATTCCCCTTTGGGTGTTTTGCGTTAATATTCCTGTTTTTGGTCTAACTTTGCGTTTAACTGGTTTTTACGGCTGTAACATGGAGCGTAAGCCGAATGGAAAAGCCATTTGAAGCTCTCATTAGATGTGAGGAATTGAAAAATCGCTGCTACAAGCTTAGCGCACCGCAGTCCGAAACCACAATTTTTACAACATTTGGATTTTTGTCGTGTAATGGGCAACGCCGTGATTTACGGCCGTTCAACCTCAAAAAACCTTCTGAATATGCATCAGATGCTTTAGGGTGAAATTCAACCCAAAGATCACAGCAAAGGTATTTACACTGCGTACTCCCACTTGCTGTAAACGCGCCATCCCTGCCTCAGCTAAACGTGAATAAATGTGGGTCTTTGCAAGTTTGTGCTATTAACACACAGGTGCAAGTGAAGCCTGCGCTGTGGTGCTGAGAGGAGCTTCTCAACAACTGTGCTATTCACTCAACTCGTCCCTCCATTTTTCTACTTAAATGATTTAGAGTGAATTACTTTCAACAGATAAATTACAGAGAAGTACTAATTGGCAGGGTAGCAGTCAGTATGATAGGTGCAACGTTTAGGAGCTTTTAACTTTCTCTTCTCATTCACCCACTCAAAGTTGTATTTAGAGTGATTCATGCATGTTTGAGTAAACTTTATTTTTCTGCATTCAGGGCGCCTTTACTCCCACTTCTGCTGTTTTCACCAACCCCTGATACACAGCCACTGCTTTATGATTACATATTTCTCAGATTTATAATAATTGTGTTCTTAATCGGTGATACACGTTGGATTCAGTAGCTATTTTAGTACAATTGAGGGGGAAAAAAAGAAATTGTGTGCTCATCACCGTAAACCGTCAGCATGGTCCGTGAGCGCGACATGTTGTGATGATGTTTACAGTAAGGGGTAAGTTGAAGTTCAATGCTACAGTTTTAAACCGGAAGTCCGTGGGCGAGCTTCTTATATTATGTTGGTTTAGATTAATATTGCTATTCTAAATGTACAAAATATCAACAAATGATCCATGTGTGTCATAGATTATAATTATAATTAATATCTACGCTTTAACAATTATGCTGTTATTCACTCTACTACAGTGCATACGCAATGAAGTATTCACAGCGCTTCACTATTTCCACATTTTGTTATGTTACAGCTTTATTCCGAAAAGGATTACATTTATTATTTGCCTCAAAAACAATACCCTATAATGACAACTTGAAACAAGGTATTTAGAATTATTTGCAAATGTATTAAGAATTAAAAAAACAAAAAACAAACATTAGTATTTACAGTGTTTGCAATGACATTGAGCTCAGGTACATAGTTTTTCCACTGATCATCCTTGAGATTCTCCTACAACTTGATTGGAGTCCACTCGTGGTAAATTCAGGTGACTGGACATGGTTTGTAAAAACACTCACCTATCTATATAGGTCCCACAGTTAACAGTGTTTGAGCACAAACCAAGCCAAGTCCAAGGAACTGTCTGTAGACCTCAGCGACAAGATTGTATCAAGGCACAGATCTGGGGAAGGGAGAAAGTAGAACATTGCAGAAGAACAACCATCTCTGCAGCACAAGTACACAGCCACAATAAGGATTGGCTACAAGACAACTGTGAATGTCCTTGAGTGTGTCCTTGAGTGATTCAGCCAGAGCTCAGACTTGGACCCAATTGAACATCTCTGGAGAGATCTAAAAATGGCTGTGAACCAACGCTCACCATCTGACCTGTTGGAGCTTGAGAGCTTCTGGAAAGAAGAATGGGAGAAACTGCCCATAAACAGGTAAGCCAAGCTTGTAGCATTATACTGTACTCAAAAAGACTTGAGGCTGTAATAAGTGGCAAAGGTGCTTCAGCAAAGTATTGAGCAAAAGCTTATGTACGAGTGCTTTTTTGTGTTTTTTATTAAATACATTTGCAAAGAATAAAAACAACCTTCTTTCACATTGTCATTATGGGGTATTTTTTGTAGAATTTTGAGGCAAATAATGAATTTTATTCATTTTGGAATGAGGCTGTAACAAACTGTGGAAAAAGTGACACACTGTGAATACTTTCCAGATGCACTGTACACAAAATAACATTAGTCACCTTACAAATAAATTATGACCGTATCGTTATACACTACAGATGATAGGTGAATTAAATTGAATTACGGTGTTGTGGTTTATATATAAGTTTCTAACTACTTAGAGCTACTATTTCTAACACCATAATGGTCAGCGTTTGTCCCCATTAACAAAACATCAACTTAAAACTATGAATAAATGTAACTAGGAATAGAAAATATTTATAGTGTGCCAAATTGTGAAAAAAATAAAAGCGTGTACTTATTTATTTATTGCTTGATTTGGATTGCATCATTGTTCAGATCTAACTTGTTTGCAAACCCTGACTGAATATGTAGCTGCCCATCAGGAAATTGTGAACATCACTGTCATTCAGAGCTCCTTTGTCTATGCAATAACATTATGACGACATCACGGCTCCACTCAACAAGGTTCCCAGGAGCTGCTCGTGTGACTCCGCCCTCAAACCCTGTTCTATGTTGGGCTTGGTTCAATATTAGGCTTGATTCTGGGCCAACACAAACTCAGCTTAATTAGCAAGAGATCCAGGAGGTGTAACTCCGAAGTGCACTGGCTTTCTCCTGTTACTCCGTGGGCAGGAGTTTTGACCTTCCCAGCACCCTTACCCAATATTCCCCCAAATTAATTATTTTGTATGATGGCAAGTGTTTTTCCTGGCAGCCAATTACCATCTACGTCTATGGAACAATGCCATTTTGAGTGTCTCCTTCTATGATTTCTTATACAAGCGCAGAAGTGATGACTGTACTTTAACTGGAACTATTGTTATGGCAAAATAATGTTAGCACAGTAGCAAACCTACTTTAGTGAGAAGAAAAAGTATTGAGTTTACTTCAGAATATAGTTAGTGTTCAATACTTCTACAACTGGCACTACTGCTATGCTACTACTTTTAGTAGATACTGCAGTGTTCACAACAACAACAACAACAACAACAACAACAACAACCTATGACTGTAATTTTCTGTTATGGCCGTTCCTCCTACCGCTACTAGTACTACTACGACTCCTATACGTACTACTACAGCACCTACTACAACACCTACTACTACTACTACTACTCCTACTCCTACTCCTACTCCTACTCCTACTACTACTACAACTACTACTTCTGCTCTAAAATTACAATTATGTACAATTGCTGTCAATCGTAGATCCGTTGCTGTCTGCGTTTGTAGGCGGTCTGTTGCAGAATTGTCTGTAGATGAGGAGAAAGTGTTTTTCCCTGTTTTGCAGCGTGACTGAGAGGCTTGAAAATTAACAGAAGCTCCTCATAATTCTGCCAGACAGTATTCACACTCATTGTTTGGCCCTTGAATGAAATTTCCATCACATTCATTTGGGCTGCTCCACTTATATATGTCTCCCTCCTACTCTTTCTCTTTCTCTCTGTCCCACTCTCTGTCACATTGTCTCTTTCTTTTGGAGCCCATCCCATTATGTACTTTAATATATTATTCTATCATATAAAAACAGTGTTCCCTGTACTCGTCATTGAGGTGTTGAGATCAAATCGTTTCCTTAGTATCAATATCTACTTTGAAATTTTAGTATCGTGACAACACCACTATGGACCCCTAGTTAGAAGCATACACATTAGCTACGTATATAATATTTTTGACGTCGATAAACAGGAAACTGCTGATGCTAACGTTCGCTAGTTGCAAATACGGACGTTCATCGCAAGATCAAGTCAGCGTTTGGTGATGAAGTATTATTTTATGTTTAAATCTGCTTTTTGTCATCTTGTTTTCACATGAATCTGTGTTCTCGCTTGTCAGTCATCTCACGTGAAAGCGCTCCGGGGCCAAAAGCGAGACAGACCCCTTTGGAAGCAAGACCTCGCACTCACCTATAACGTACATTTCACTTTGACAACGAAAGGAACTTATGACCTCCTTGGTGGTTATTTCAACTTTTATAAGCTAAGGATGAAGAGAAAACAAGAGCAAAGACATGGTTTAAGACTAGAAAGAAGATATTAATAGGGCTAGAACATGGCCAGCTTCTGTCTAGACGGCAAATATGATCTGGTTGTCAACAGCCGACTTTAAAAAGGGTTAGTGAAAGGTGATCCGCCATGTACTGCGGGCTTGTTTTTGAGTCCACAGGAACACAGTTATATAAGACAAAGTTTGTTTGTTCAGATTTAAAGGTACTCCATGCAACTTTTCTGATGTAGGATCCACCACCTGCTTGTGCTTCGCCTGGAATGTTCCACTGTATGATTGACCTTAGTGACCTGTAACGATTCAATTCAATTCTTATCTTTAAAAATTGCAAATCTGTGAAAGTCATTTGTGCGAATTCTGAGTGTAAATCAATCAACACACAATTTTAATATGAAATTCTAGATTATACATTTGTTTGGACATGTCAAATAAATAGGTCCGTGACATGTGTCCGCCGTGTCACCCCATATAACGATGGTACGTGACAACATATTTGAAAGACTCCTGTGTGCACTGTAAGCTGTAATTGTTATTTCAAATACATTCTGTATGTTTTTATGACATACTTCCTTACTCACTTCCAGGATTTGGATTTAACATAATATTTATAATGAAAGACAGCATTGCCTTATATTCTGATGATGGCTAAAAATGTGTATTAATTTTAGATTGTTTCATACATTTCGGCCACATTTTTACACTCATGACATTGCTATGCTTTTTCCATTTAAACAAGGTTTGTGCAACTGCAAAATGAACTAACAGATGTCACCCAAACGAACTTTTTTTCCCCTTTTTTTCCCATTTTTTTTCTTTCAGTTTTTAAATATACAACACAGAACATGACTACAAAATGAACAGAGCACGAACAGAAGAGGAAAGCAGCTACAAATGACACATGGCACATATAGTGAAGGTGCCATTTGGTCCAACGTCTGTCAAATATATCCATTTTTAAATTACAGTCTGAATGGGATTTTTCTTCTTACTTATGTCAATTATAATGTCTTCTTCCCTGCCACCAAAAGTAGGTTCCAAAGCTATCAAGTGTCCATGGCAGTCCTAAATACCGGTACATCATTCTGAAGTACGATGAAGTAGGTTTTTGACAATACTTTCAAGTATTGTCAAAAATAGATAAACAAGACTTTTACAGGTTACAAATAAGGAGTTATTACAACCAAGAAATTAAATAAAGTCCCGCTGACCACTATAATCCTCTGATTGACATTTGTATTCAGAACTGTCAAGGACACTCATCTCTAAATTAAATAATAAATACAATCAAAATCTTGTGAATGTGAACCTGTGTGGCATGGCTAAACGCTTTCAGACACCAACAGAAACAGGACTATAGTGCACCTTTATTACACTATATAGAGTGTAAGAAAGTGGGAACACAGTAAAAACTTCTGTGATAAACAAAGATTTTGGGGCTATCTACAATTAAAAGCAATAAAAGCAATTGTTCAAGATTGTAGAGTAAAATGAACAGAATCAGAATTAAGACTGACTCATATTAACACTGGTATGATGATGATGATGCAGTGACCAATAGGGACAAAAGCTGCTTCTTCTTCAAAAACGGAAACACAGTCCTTAGCTTTTGTGCCTCTTTGTCATTAACGTCCCTTTAACCTTCATGTGTAAGAGCTCACTTTGTCCGAGGATGCCCTGAGTGGGGTTTTGACTGACGTGTTGTGTAATCTCCTCTGAATGACCAGGATATTATGGGTTGGGGCAGCCTAAGTGTTCACTAAAGTCAGTCATTAGAGTCCAGTGCACTTAAAATACATGAGGGCTGAGGTGAGGACTGTCCCGCGGCCTGTCTGCACTTGTCCCATCATCGTCCATTTAAAATATCTGCCTTTATTTAAACCGTAGCTTCTCTTTCATCTTTCTACGTCTCATTTAACATGCCACGTTCAGCCCCTGTAATGTTTTTGCTTGCTCCATTGCATAGCAGACAGGATTTTTTCTCTGTTTTACAAGCTTTAGGGCAGGTGTGTTGAACACTTCAAAAATAGTAGAAGTAAAAAGCTGGCATCCACATTTGCAAAACAAATAAATTAAATATATCTATCCAAGGGAAAAAATAAATCAACTGAACTTTGTAAATGATATAGTTGGCTGTCATTTGAGGTGCTTCAAGCACACACTGAATGCTGCATGTCAAGGGTTGAAAACAACCCTGGGGCCTTTTAATATCTGCAGATTATTGACAAAATGAGTGTGAGGCCAAGGCTGTGTGGGGAGAGGTGGTGGTATGAGGAAAGTTGATGGTTTGAGCTGGTCAGAGTGAGTTTAGCGAGAGACAAGAGTTTTCCATGCAGACAAGAGTGCAGCAGAGGAGGGGGCGCCTTCTCTTCCTCTCCTGCAGTTCTCATCCCTCTCCTCAAAGTTTACAGCAGTGCTTCTGTCAGTCACAGCAGAGACCTCTCTTTATTTACTATACAAGTACCAAAAGCATGTGTATTTAGCCACAGCACAGTATCCAAATTCAACAAGTTCCAGTCGTGGTGCAGGCTCGAGCGCAGGTCTGCGCCTGGTGTGTGCAAGCTCATAGAGAGTAATGGAGGTGGCTTTGTTGCCGTGCTGCAAGGCATCCCAGTGTGCATTGGCCTTCTGGCTGTGTTCACACTTGGTAAGGTCCTGGTTTCACACCTGGTAAGGTCCTGGTTTAGTTCCAGGTCTAGTCCCAATTTAGTCTCAATATAGTCCCAACTTTGATGTGGTGTATGGGATTAAAACCATTAGATATAATAGTAGTGGTAAGCATTCAACATGAAGAAGTATGCTGGTTAAACTTTTTTCTGATTAGATGTAACTCATAACATTGACTCCTGCTTCTGGATGAGTCGGTTCCATGACGGTGGGGCCTTTGGCAACGTGTCAGGGTTCAGAGTAATTGGGGTGAGAGAGGAGAGAGGCCCGGGGCAAGTGTCAGTGGCATGTGGAGAGCATAAGCACTACAGTTGGCAGAAGTGTTTGCATGTTAGGCCAGGTGCAAAGGCCAACCCAAGTCTGACACAATTAACCATTTCATTTGTCTACGTTATAAAAGAGGATAGTATGGCAATGGGTATGTTTAGAATTTGCATTTGTTGTTGTTGTTTTCAGACATTTATTTCCTGATATTTAAGAATAACAATTGTTCCTTTGTATGTATGTACCTTGTTATTGTGAGACTGAAGTGATGATCTATTTTCTGATAACATTTCCAATCAATTGCGGCCACCCACTCTTGATAATCAACCATCTCAGGACTTGGAGTGAAATAATTGTGTTTTCAATTCTGCAACTGTCGAGGAATCGTCTGTTTTGAATTTGCGTAACTTGCTTGATTTTGTGTCCAGAGTTCGTTGGGAACATTATCACCGTATTTTGAGAGCTAATAACCGTATCAGTTCAGAAAAGAAACATGCACTTGCACTTACAGAGTCATTGTACGAAAGAAAATTCTATTCATTAATAGCACTGTTGTATTTTATTGATAAGCTGGCTCGCTATTATGATATTTTATTGATTTTTTATTACTTTTTTATTACTTTTGAGTCTATTGCTTGTGTATGTGTGCTTGAATAATGAGTAAGTTCTGTCGTAGAAATTCAATTCACTTCTCTATAAATAAGCATCATGTTATCAACTTTCTATCATAATCTGTGGTGCACCCTGGACTTTTCAAATTAAATGCGGAATCATATTTGAAGGGATTTGAATAGAGTGTACTTTAAGTAGCTGTAGTTGTGTGAAAGTTAACTTGTGAAACATTTATTTTAGCCTGTTTAATGAGGTATAAATGTGGTGTTTTGTAGGGATCATTTTGCTGCCATGTTTACTGAGTTGCTTAACAGTGACTACGGAGTGAATAGACAATGAAAAGTGGTATTGCCAATACACATTTACCAATCAGTCTGTTGTTGCCATTTTATAAAGCAAAGTAGCTTGGATAGACTTTTTCTTTCGAAGATTGTGGGCCTTTTTTTGCCCGTATTTGCTCTTCTCACTTGTACTTGTACTTGTACTTGTACTGTGTAAGAAACTGCTGAATGCGGCATGGTGAAAACAGTTGCTAATCCACGTGGCTCTGCCCCCCACATCTCCCCCTCCCTCCCCTCTGTTTATCCCAACGAACATGTGTGCTGAGTAAATCCTTGGCCTCAGTTGGGAACCACCAGTATCTCCGCTCTCTTCATGTGGGTGCTCTGTGGGTGCTCTGTGGGTGCTGAAGCGACGCGGCTGAGGTAATGCCACCAGGGACAGCTCTCACCACAGCGGCCACATTAAACTGCAGGCTGCATTAGAGTCAGACTACTGCTACATGCACTTTTGCTGGGTTTTGCTCAACATCGCGGCCCTGTTTGTGTTTTCATGCTGACTTGCACTTACTGTTTAATGCTCATGTGTTTGTGATTTTTGTACAAGGTTATGGCAGCCCACAGAAGCATCTATTTCACTGGAGAATGGCTGAAAGCTCTTTTCAACATTGTCTGCTGTCCTTTGCCTGAGTGAAATCTATTGGATATGTTCGGCAGTTTAAAGTTGATTTGTTTAAAGTAAGTTAAATTGAAAGTGAAAGGGTTTGAGTGACTTTGGTAATTGTTACGGCTATAAAGTTTACCCAGCGAGAAAGTAAATATAATTTAAGGGGAACGTGTATGTTTGACAGACCTTATGTGAGAACGACGTTGAGGGAACATTGTTTATCAAGTAAAGGAGTTATATTATGGTACAGTTGTTGCGATGAATTAAAAAAAGCCACTTCTTTATTTCAGTTTAAAAGCATCTTTAAGAAAATAATTATAGAAAAATATTTTGCAAATTTTAGTGCTTGTAGATGATACTTGGGAGCATCCTGTCCAGTATTTTGTAGTTTTGTTTTTGTTGATGAATTGTCCGCTGGTGTACTACAATATGACAAATGTCCACCAATGTGAAAGTTGGAGAGAAGGGTAGGCATAATAAGCCTTGTTATGTGCTTGGATGTAGAGCACTTTTTGTTTTTGTTTTTGACCAAACAACAATAAAGAAAAGAAAGAAAGAAAGAAAGAAAATGTGTCGTGTGTTGTCTGTATTCACCATTTGCAACCCCAGGAGCATTACCTTTTGAGAGAAGACTGAAATATTAACTTATAAAGTTATATAAGAATCCCATAAATCTGAGAACATGTTTGTAGAGTACTGAACTACAAGTACAAGAGTTTTCTGTAAAAAGGATATTTAGGTATTTGCTACCATTGCAATTTGATAATTGTACCAGCTCAAATTTCAATTTGTCTGCTATATGTAATGTGCAGACCTATATTCACTGTTATGTAGTTCTGTCACAGACCATCTACTTTTCTCTATCCCCTCTTCTTATTCAACTTTTGTGATGCTCTCAGATGACAGGTGAGCTTTAAAACCTCCTAAAGGACACATTTTAGGCAACATTTATATTTTTGCGGTTTTAACCATGTCTTAACATTGTTCCCTTATCAAACATGTCTTTACTTCATTCATCCTGTTTATGAGGTCCGCTCCTCTCTCAGCCTCAGAAAACTCTCAGTTCCAAATTTTCCATATTTGTGAGCTCCGAGATCTTCTGTGCTGTTTTAAATCCATAAATAATCTCCACACTCGTTCTGAGCATTTCTGCCATCAAATCGCGTTCATTACAACTGCGGGCTTACGTTAGCATGTTGGAGGAAAGCTGTTGTTTATCTTATGTAATTCCCACTACAGCCAGTAGAACACCTTATTAATATGAAGTAATTTGTTCTTTTTGTCAATCCGTTCTAAAACATAAGATGCCAACGCAGAGGTACTCAAGGGCATAATAATACAAACAATGCATGATATGTGTCCTTAAGGCAATTTGACACTAAAAAGTACAAGAATTCGTTGAAAAAAACATGATCACTTATAATGCTGAATAGATCTTTTTTGTTACACTGCTATCCATCTGTTTATGATTTCTGTACATTGCTTTTACACTCCACTGAACTGTATAATAGATGCTCTCCTCAACATCTTCTCTCACTTCTGTCCTCACCTTCCTCCTCCTTTGGCTCGAGAAGGCACGTTTTTCTCCAGATGATTGATTGCTATTCGTCCCTAATGCACGTGTTTGCGTTCTGGGTTCACAAACATTCACAACGTGTTGACGCCAAAAAGTTTCATCCAGGAATGCACTCTGTCTTTTTGGCTTGCTATTTGCTAATTGCCGCCAAGTGTATAGCTTATTTTTGTTACCCTTTTATTCATTGTGGTCTGTGTTTGAGGCACGTGGGCGAGATCACTTAAGGCTCCTTTTGCCATAAATGTGGTTCTATTATGGTTAAATAAGAGGGCAATAAAAGCCAAAAGATTTGTTACTGGGTCCAAAAATATGCATCTTGAAGCCAAGCAACAATGTCTTACAAGATTTTGTTCTGGTTTAGGGGAATCTCCCACTTATGTTATTTGATTTACTGTAAGAGCCACTTAAAACTGAGCTGTGTCAAGGACAAGATGTTTTTCTCAAATAAATAGTTTTTAAGGCGCCGTATTTAACGTTAACGACTTGTGAATATTTCAAATCTCTGCTTCTGTGTTTGTAGCTATGCAGATTGGGGCCAATATCCAGTAGGCAACAACCCGCAGTAATTATTTGGTGTTGAGAGATGTCCGCCACCCGTGCGCTGCTCGTTCAGGCCATCGGCGAGGGCCAAGTAACGCCTCAAAGCTAAAAGTACAGGAATCTTTGATGTAGCGGGTAATGGTGCTGTGCGGTAACTGCAAACCGTGTAAAACAGAAGTTGAAGAAATATGCAGTTTTCCCAAAGGAGATTCTGCAGTCCTTAGGAACATTTTAGAAAAGTAGCATCTTGATTTAAAGCTGGGGTACGCGACTTTCTTTTATATGAATGAGTAAATGTGATTCCCCCCAAAAGAGTATATTGTAAAAGCTGTATTCTGTTACAAAATGAGACCGCTGCGTGCTGTCTGCAGCTAATAGTTTCATATATTTTTTCGCTTGTCAACCTTGACGTAAGAATCGAAAGCAGCTCTCTGATTGGCTACGCTTGGGCTGTCTGAAACTAGCTGTTCTAAAGAGCCGTGCACACGCCTGAAACTGAATGCATGAGGATATTAACAATATGTCAAAGGGTTCGTTCAATACATCCACGTGTAAAAATCAGGTACTGCTTCTGTTGCTGCTGCTTCTGTTGCTTCTGTTGCTGCTGCTTCTGTTGCTGCTGCTTCTGTTGCTGCTGCTCTGTTGCTGCTGCTTCTGTTGCTGCTGCTTCTGTTGCTGCTGCTCTGTTGCTGCTGCTTCTGTTGCTGCTGCTTCTGTTGCTGCTGCTGCTGCTTCTGTTGCTGCTCTGTTGCTGCTCTGCTTCTGTTCTGTTGCTGCTGCTTTGCTGCTTCTGTGCTTTCTGTTGCTGTTGCTTCTGCTGCTCTGCTGCTTGCTTCTGTTGCTGTTGCTTCTGCTGCTTCTGCTGCTTCTTGCTTCTTTTTTGTTTGCTTCTGCTGCTTCTGTTTGCTGTTGCTTCTGCTGCTTCTGCTGCTTCTGTTGCTGTTGCTTTCTGTTGCTTCTGTTTCTGCTTCTGTTGCTGCTGCTTCTGTTGCTTCTGTTGCTTCTGTTTCTGCTTCTGTTGCTGCTTGCTGCTTTCTGTTTCTGTTGCTTCTGTTTCTGTTTCTGTTGCTTCTGTTTCTGTTTCTGTTGCTTTGTTTCTGTTCTGCTCTGTTGCTGCTCTGCTTCTGCTTTCTGTTGCTGTTCTGTTTCTGTTTCTGTTGCTTCTGTTGCTGCTGCTGCTTCTGTTGCTGCTGCTTGCTGCTTGCTTGTGTCTGCTGCTTCTGCTGCTTCTGTTGTGTTGCTTCTGCTGCTTCTGCTTTGCTTCTGTTGCTGTTGCTGCTTCTGCTGCTTCTGCTGCTTCTGTTGCTGTTGCTTTGCTGTTGCTGTTGCTGTTCTGTTGCTTCTGTTTCTCTGTTTCTGCTTCTGTTGCTGCTGCTTCTGTTGCTTCTGTTTCTGCTTCTGTTGCTGCTGCTTCTGTTTTGCTTCTGTTGCTGTCTGTTGCTTCTGTTGCTGCTTGTTGCTTCTGTTGCTTCTGTTGCTGCTCTGTTGCTTCTGTTTCTGTCTGTCTGCTTCTGTTCTGCTGCTTCTGTTCTGCTTCTGTTGTTCTGCTTTCTGTTGCTTGCTGTCTGTTGCTTCTTTCTGCTCTTGCTTTTCTGTTCTGCTTCTGTTGCTTCTGTTGCTGTCTGCTTCTGTTGCTTCTGTTTCTGCTTCTGCTTCTTGTGCTTCTGTTGCTTCTGTTTTTCTGTTTTCTTCTGTTTCTTCTGTTTTTCTGTTTTTCTGTTGCTTCTGTTGCTTCTGTTGCTTCTGTTGCTTCTGTTGCTTGTTCTGTTGCTTCTGTTGCTTCTGTTGCTTTGCTTCTGTTGCTTCTGTTGCTTCTGCTGTTGCTTCTTACTTGCTACTACTACTACTACTACTACTACTACTACTACTACTACTACTACTACTACTACTACTACTACTACTACTACTACTACTACTACTACTACTACTACTACTACTACTACTACTAGACTACTGATATATGTGTGTGAATAAAAAAAATCTTTAAAAAACTGAATTTAAAACATTGAAAGAGGTCATAAAATATGATCAATCTCTATATCTAAAATGATTAAAAATACACTACATTTTGAGCGTCGTTTTAAAATACAGTGCATTGACTGTTGCAATTCTCACAAGAAGCTTTTGTCTGTAAACTGACTGACAACAAAAGCTAGGCCCCAAAGTGTTTTTAAATGGATGTTTAGCAGGGCATGTCACATGGAGCTTGTCAGTCTTTAAGCTGTTTTCCCTGGACACACTGAAACTCTCCGTAGGCCTGTGCTTAACTCTTTGCTTGAGTGCCTATTGAAAGAAGGTAATGGTGATCCCAAGTATGAGAAAAGCCCATAGGTTTTGTGTTGTACCTACAGCAGGGCCAATGAGGCTCTGCCCTGCTCCAGTTTACATGGAGTTTTTGCTTCGCTGAGCCATGAGAGAGAACGTAATCTGTCCATAAACCGCAAAATTGAAAAATTATTTTGGCACCTGTCCATGCTCTGAGGTGAAATGCAACTCATGAAGAAGTACAGTTCTTTCTTAACATGAGAAGTGAAGCGTTTGAGTCTAAATTAGCATAATTGGGGGAGTTCCTGGTTTGGAGCTGTGGATTTATTTCAGTCCCTGCCACTTATTCTCTCTCGTACTCACTATTGTACACAGCAGTATATCACCACTGGTCTTTGCAGTTTAAGCTTGTCATTGTAAAAACATTATTAAACTTAACAAGTGCAAACAAGTACGCCTGCACAGTAATTACTATATTGACTGGAACAATCATTTTCCGGCTCAGTTTTTATTGTGTGCCTTTTCTTAGCCCTTGTGGGGAACATTTTGTTATTATTTTTGTAGTACGATAAGATTTGAGCTGTGCAGAGTCTAAGTTCCATGAGTCTGTGATTATAGTAATAAGTACTCAATTCTGCTATTTCTTGTGGTATGTTCTTGAATATATTTTGAAAACATAGGATTTTCTGGTATTTTTCTGCTTTAGGGTAATTTGTCAATGTTATTAAATAGTCAAGATTATTATAAGATATATATATAAGATCTTTTCGATGCCAATATATCGCACTTCAACATTTGTTATCGGTCCAGGCGTACTTACAAGTCTAATAATAAGTTTGTTTGATGCATTAAGAGTGATAAGAGTTTTGTGTTTTTCTTTAGTAATAATTGGTATACAGTTAATTTCTGTGGTCAGCCGGACTTGCCCTGGTTCATGAATGTGGCTGAGGTTTAATGCTTTTGCCTTATATTGAACAAAGGGCTCTGTTTCGCTCCATCTTATTGCTCTTCTGATCCTTTTCATTAAGTCCTCGCAGATGTATGTTTTGAATTCGGGATCATATGTTACACACAGCAAAAACAGTCAATGTAGCGCCAAACCCATTAGGATTTAAGTGTACTTATTTTCATGATCTTTAGTCTTTGTTGTTGGACTTTTACGGCCTCGTTCTTTTCAAAGTAAATGGTCAGGATGACACACGGCCTTTGGAGGATTTTCATTATGGTGCAGCTTGCATTCAAACTTTTACCCATTTTACAACGTTAAATGCTGACTTAAAAATTTACTTTTAGATTTATTGCAGGCTGGTCTATTTTGAAGAAAGATAGAGAGAAAGAAGAAAAGACTGCGAACATGACTTGGGCTCAGTGCCACGGTGTTAGTTGACTAAAGACATCTCAGACACTTCTCACACTGTCCCCTACAAAAGCTCTTCTATCTACTTTTCTGTCCCCAGTGTCTGCTAAGATTTATGATGTTCATTTGTGTCTCTGTAGACCTCTTGGAGTGTATCTGTGCTAACAATGTCAGGCTATCAATCATGTGACCGTGGTACAGGCTATTGATATGGTAAAGAAAACACCATTAGTTTCTTTATTTTTTTTTTAATATCAGAGAACCAGTTATTTATATGTGTGAACACCTGACCATTTCCTCCAAGTGTTCATTACTTACAGTCTGGTAATATCCAACAGCATATTGAAGCCATGGGGTGAGATCAGCCTTGGTCATTCAGACGCTAATCAAGTACTCATTTGTAGCCATTACAGGGCTGTCAGGGTAACAAAGAGGATTAGTTTCAGGTGAAACTTAAAACTGTACAAACTAATAGATAAACAGGACAGGCTTTTATCAGTAGGCTGCGCACGTTGTGCAGGGCTTACTCAGAGTAGGATAAGTATCCAAGTTCTCTGACTTGATCCGCTGACTGAAAATGACTCTTGGATGAGAGTGAAACGTGTCCAGATGACTACAACTGAATCTTTTTCTACAATGGAACACTCCGGGACGAATTAGTGATTACACCGACTAATTAAACAATTATTCTGAATTATTGACATCATGACTAAACAAAAGTAAAATCCTTAATTTTCTCTCATGAAATCAAACTTTCTGAATGATAAATTAAAGTTAATGTGACATAAACTGGCAGATATGAACGCTTTTACATTCAGGATTACTTTTATAGTAGTATAGATTTAACTGAAATTAATTAACTTCCTAAAATGCTCATGGTTATTATTTTATAGTTCTTACGATTATATTGTGTCACGAATGATCAAGATTATCGATTAACTGAAATATATTTACATCCCCAATCCATAAATCACATAACTAGCTGGCACATAATTTACAAGGTTTTGTGATTTCTGCCATGTCTTTGTGATTTTAATGCATTTTTTTCCTGTTGTGTGAAGCACTTTGAATTGCTTTGTGTACGAATTGTGCTTGCCTTGCCTTACAGATAAAATGGAAAGATTGTTCTCCCCAGGGACATTCTAATCTACACTATTTGTGTATTCTTCTTCTTTTGTTATTATTCAAGTATTTTATCCCCTACTTTCTATACTGAAATTGGACTTTTATTACATGCCATCCTGGACTTTTAATCCTGATCCTCCACCTTCCTTAATCAAGAATAGAGTCCGTACCCGAGAGCACAGCTTTCTGAATCTGACAGATATTTCTCTTGGTGTTAAATTGAAGTAACTCTGTGCCATCTTCACTTTTCTTGCGTGTATGACCTCAGCGGGGTAATGACCGGGCTGGGGCTCTGTAAACAGGCACTTCTTTGATTTGATCTGCTCAGAGTTGATGGGAAGATGGAGAAGGGGAGTTACCCTGGTTTAAGGCTAATTACACATAAAGGCACAAAGCAATTCGACCACAACCAGCCTGGATCACAACTCATGTCTGGGATCTGCCACCGTACAGGCTTAAGTCGTGATATGGTGTTTGCTCAATGTATAGATGTGCCTATGTGTACAAAAGCAGACAGGATTTAGTTAAATAACCCCCTTATTTAGAGTCTGATGCCAGGAGCGATAGCAATGTGCAAACCCTGCCTCTTAAAATGCTTAGACCACCTCAGACTGTAAAACAAGTCTTGTCAGGTCACATGCGCTCACCCTGGGTAAAATGACAACATAAAACACCTCAAAACTCTAAAATTATGCAGAGGATCAGGTATACAATTTGATTCAAGTGCTGTTGTGGTGCAGTGGTTTCTAATCAGTCAACTTTTTTTTTGGTTGATATTCCACGAGATATCGGTGTAATCCCTCATTCGTCCAGGAGTGTTCCATTGTAGAAAAAGATTCAGTTGTCGTCATCTGGACTCTGTTTTAGAAAAATAAAACGTTTCGACTCAAACGTTCTTTTTTCTGCAATTCCACTAGATACAAATACTATTACTGGAGTTATAGAATAGTGCCTAAACAGAAGAAAACATCAGTGAAAAGACAGCAAATTGCACTCCAAAGTCTGATGATCCTTACATTTCTAGAACTACCTTTGTGGCAAGGTGGGTGACAAAAATTTATTGAGCCAAACTTTTTCTGTTCTGAATATGAATTGCAGTTTTAGCTTTCCAACACAAGGGGCCACTCTTAAGCTGTGACACTAATGCAGTACATGTTAGTTTCCTTTTTAATACAGCAAATGTCACATTTTAACTCTAAATGTGACTGAACAAAGCATTTCTTTTGTTATGTTATTTTATTACCTGTGCAATTAACTTCTATAAAGTCTTCCTTGAAACTGGTTTGTAATTAAGAGCTGTAAGTGTAGCCGCCACCTCGCCGCTCCTCATTTGTCATCATTTTCAGCACCTGTAACGGCCCAAACCCTTCAGGGGCCTCACTACAGTAGCTTATTTAGACAGCTGTAAGCCCCAAAGTCTCATGGGAAATTTAGGCTCTGCAGTTTTCTAAATTGAGAGTCAAATGTGGAAGACTTGATCCATAGCTAGATCTTTTTGTGTATTTTTACACAAGTTTGTTTTAACCAAATGTTTACTTACAAGGCTCCTTACTTTCAAACACGCACACTCAAATTACTTACACATACCATCAATTTGTCTGTATTTAAATATATATATATATATATATATATTTTTTTTTACATAAATAAACAAATAATTAATAGTAAAGTAACAAAAGTATTTGTTGAAAAGACCGGGGTGATAGTTTTAAGTACTTGCAAATTAGTTGCTGCCTTAATAAACAGAATTAGTTTGTAGTAGAAGCAACAGTTGTAGTAGCTAAAGAAGTACTTGTGTATACTAAATGTCGTTTTGAAGTCATTTCTTTCACCACTGCATTTAAAGGACACGCAAGATTTAGTTTCACAAGCTTGCTTTCCTGCATAGTGTTTTGTAAACTGTGAGAAGAAACTGGATTCAATTTCATCCCATAAACAATATTTAAAATGGCCCAAAGCAAAGAGTGGCATTTCTTAAAGTACATTCAAGTTTATGATGTATTACTTGGCATAAGGAAAATCCCCAGTTGTGATACTGAGAGCTCTTTCTTGCACATACTTTTTCCATTAGTTCTCTTTCTGAGCCACAGGACACTTGGAGACATAGATATGAACTTCTATGACCAACAGCAGCAGCCTATTATCATCATCGCAGTAACTTCAGATGAGACGTAATTTAACATTTCCCCGTCCGTCCACTGCCCACAGACCTCGAGATGTGGAAAAGATGACTCGCACGCGGCAGCATCCCATGTTGGTTTCTCAATAGTTTCACAATGAGAAATATCTCACTCCAGACTGTAGTAATAATTGACATCACATCACACATAGTAGAAGTGGCAGGCTTAATGGGGGTAGTAGTAGTAGTAGTAGTAGTAGTAGTAGTAGTAGTAGTAGTAGTAGTAGTAGTAGTAGTAGTAGTAGTAGTAGTAGTAGTAGTAGTAGTAGTAGTAGTAGTAGTAGTAGTAGTAGTAGCTGTGTAGCTGTAGTTGTAGTTGTAGTTGTAGTTGTAGTTGTAGTTGTAGTTGTAATTGTAATTGTTGTTGTCAGGTAATTGTGTGGTCAGGGGTGGGACATTGACAAAAAATACCACCTTTAGATTATATTTTAACAATGTATTAGGCAAATATCTTCGTTGAGGTTCTAATACGTATCGCACAAAACATGAATGAACCATAAAATAACCCCAAAAGTGCAGAAATGTCACTTTATAACCTTGTTTGGAAGCTTACACAAGACTTTTCTGTTCATTTAATTTTTTATTAACCCTTTTTGTAGTCATTTGTATTAGTTTTAACTATAGACAATATACTCTATTTGTAATTTTTGCATATTCCAAAACAATAATTGTGATATTAGTCTTTTATCATTATATCTCCCACCTTGAGTAGTGGTAGATGGAGCTGTAAAGACAGTATTATATATTGGTATTGGTACAGTAATTGATTGTTGTTGTATTAGTAATAGTTGTTGTGGAAGAACTTTTGGAAATATGTGTTAAAATATGTTTGCCCAAATTCTCATGTAAAGATCCAAGAACCTTTCCAATTGGGCACCTGTTTTGATTCAATTTATGGGCACTTATTTTTTTATTCTTGATATGAACTTTTGGAAATACTTTTAGTCGGATCAAGTTATAATATATTGTTTGTTATTTAGTTGAAATAACAAACACCCAGAGTAAAATACCCCCCATTCTCTGCAAAACTACTTGTATATTATTATGATTTCTTTCATATCAATGTTGTTTTCTCACTTAAGACTTAATTATGAAATGTTTTATTTTGACCAAGGGCTTTTCTTCTCATAGTTGAGTTTCAAAAGGAGCTAAAGGAGAGCCAGTTTGCCTCTGACAGCTCTCTTGTGGGGAGGAGAAATTGCTTGCGGCCCTATAATTGCCTGACAATACATGATCTCTGCTGTACTCAACGGGGAATTGAAACAATGTGCTGGAGGTGTCGTCCATTTGCTTTTAATAACTTCCATATTGGGTCAGGAGCAGGTCAAACACTGTAGCGCACACGTTCTTATTGCAGCATTATTTAACCAAGTGTCAGATATAGAAGGATGCTAACATTTTGACCAACTTTATCTCAGTCCTATCAGTTTTTCTGTTGCCAATGAAAACATGCATTACATTTCTTTAAATTAAAAACATATGTTAACATTGTGGCTAAATATTTGGGGTTTAAAAACAAACTCAAGAGATTTGAAAGACTTGGGTGTGATTTGAAAAATAACCCATTGAAGCAAACCAGGTCCATCTCTGCATTTGGACTTCCCTCTTGGTGTCTCAACATGAAATATTACTGTTGAACTTGTATTGTAATTAGGAGCGAGGTTAACTAGACTCTGTTTCATGTCTACGCTTGGATGCTTTGTAGTTCTGACCAGCGTTTTACCCCGAATATCTTGGCATGTGGCGACCAAAATCAGCCATTTTCTTTGAATTACATCCTTGTTTTTCAGTGTTCTATTCCTGTTACATACATTTTTGCGTGACTGGAAATGTCATATGTGATGGAGGTTGTTGCGGCCAAAGGTTTCTAGTTTCAGAGTGTTGATTAGCGCAAATTACTGGAATGCATTGTCTTTACAACATAAAGTTTACCAGACATCCGTCAAAAAGTTGTCCACCTTCTTCAAGCATCTAATGAATATTAAAGAGATGCAGTGATAATGTGATTCTGCCATTTGGTGCAAACATTTGTAACAAAATCGTGCACTGACATTTCCGTGGTTTACATGCTGTATAGTTTTGAAGTAACTGATATTTTTTACAGTTACAGAGGCTTTTACTACAACTGCTGCTATTGTATTGTAGGCTACATATGGAAAACCAATAAAACGATTACAGCCCTGTTTTATTTTAAAACATTTTGGGGCATAAATTGCATTGGCTGATGGGTGAAGCAGCTTAAATGAGGCCAAAAACAATAGCTACTCGCTTTAAAGTTGATACGGATAAGCAATTTGAGCTGAAATAGTCAAAATAAGTCTGTTGAAGCTGTATGGAAAAAGGAATGGCTTCGTGAGGACAAAAAGTAGATGAGGGTGAAGTTTAAAATACAGCACATTTTGCAGAATATAGAGGTTCCCTTCTTCTGAATCCTACGCACATTTTAGAAGTTGTATCGCTATTGTGAGAGATTTGGCCCCAATCCAACCTTCGACTGTTCTTACAACCTCTTATATTTTCATTCAAATTGTGCCAAATCATTAACCCTTCTCTCCCTCTGCTGTTTTTGTGTGGTTTTGACACGGTTGTTGTTTATTGAAGCGGCCCGTAAACAGGCTACAAAGCTCACTGATAAAACGGAGCAAATTGTCCATCTCCCGTGCACATGTCGGTTTAGGACTGCGAATACTGCTTCCATATGCGGCGGTGTGCTCGTGAGCCCATGTATTATGTCATGACGAGATATCTGAAGAAGTGCATAAAGACCCAGGAAAAGCAGTGAGGGAGCTGTGGAAACGAATGAGGGAAACACTTAGGTCAGACAGACAGGAAGAAGATAGGGCACAAGGGACCGTCCATGTCTGTGTCTTCTGGTCAATTTCAATAGAGGATCAGAGAGAGAATATGGTGCTTTACATAGAGCCATGTACATTTACATCAAGTACATTCAGGCTACTTTAGTAACTTTCAAATACAGTTGTACTTACCCTTCAGACAGCCACTCTAATATCTTCTACTTTTTTTACTCCTACTTGCATAATTTCTTGCACTTTGTACTTCAACTAGATTAATATTATTTTGAAGTCACGGTACGCTTACTTATGTAAAAATAGTACAGGGTCCACCATCTCAGTATGTAGTATCTAACACCATGGAGACAAGCCGGTGACAAAGGGCTGATTCACTGAGTCTGCACCAAGGTCCGGACTGAGACCTTGACAAGTGTTCTAATATTTTCATTTGGTCCCCAAACATTTGCTTTCACACCATCTTCCTAAAGTCGAGAGAGTGCACCATGAACATGGAACAAAATTAAAATTATCTTTGGGCTGATATGAGTGTATTATATGGATAAACATAATTATTTGGCTGTGATGGGATTAAAACGGAGGACAGTTATGGAAGTGCCACGCGAATGTGTGTGAGTTTATAAATCACTAAAAAGCTGTGAGGCAGATTATAGTGCATACAACCCTCTGCCACATCGTAAATGCGGCGTTTTACATATTTAGCACTTCCTCTTCTTTTAAGAGAACAATCACTGTTATTTATTTAGTGAGCGTGTGTCTGTTTTGTTCTGATATTAGCATGTGTTGCTACATGGCTCGTTTTGGCTCTGGGAAGGAGAATAACTGATTCTGATTGTGGGTGCATATGGTGATTTGAAGGCCAAATATGGCTCATCTTTTACACAAATAAGGGCCAGGCTGTAGTTTGGCAGATTGGTTTCTAGTTTTCTTCTAGTAGCCTAACTTGGCTAATTTAGCACTGGATGAAAGTCAAAGAGACACAATACGCAACTTTAATGTCGCTTATACCCACTTCAGGCTCTGTCAGTCTCATTTCGCTTCACGTTGTGGCTCTGTCGCTTGTCTGTGCATGGTCAAACATCTGTCACTTCCTGGATTTGGTCCAAATTTCAAATTTTCTCATTCACATTGACTTCATTAGTTACATGATCTTTACCATTGTGTGATAGGACCAGCGCCTTGGTAGAGGTCTATATCTTGTATTTACCTTGTATTACCTTGTAAGGCACCTGACAGGTTTATTAAAAAAGCTATATAAAAACAGAAGACATAGTAAAGTAGAAAGTATGGGGGACACTCACAGTTTGACCTTATGTACGTTTATTGTCTCAACTCAGTTTGCATTTTCAGGAAACCGGGTTAAGTTTCAGACAAGTCATGTAAACCCCTCTGACCGCTTATAATATCCAGATGATACGGCAATGTGGTCTAAATGTGAAAGAGCAGGGCATTAATCAACTCTTGATGCTGGCTGGAAGTCCATAAATAATCCAATGCTTCTGGATCTTGCCCAGAAGTTGTTGGTCCCACGCTCCCCTGCTCTCTACTGGCCCACCTTGGCGCACCGGTTTGAGCCACTCCAGCGGATTTACACGGCTAATTTATGCCCATCCCATTTTGTCATATGTGCTTTAAAACGCGGCAGTGGTCTGAGTTACAGGAGGCCATATTGAAAAGGGGTCTATATGTGTTAAGGGACCACAGGCCTGAAAGCTGCTGTAACATATGAGCCTCCCTGCCTGTAGTAATAGGAAAAAGGCTGGGTCTTCAGGAAGTTGTAAATGTCACCAGGCAGTGATTCCTAATTTCTTGCCCTGCTCTTCCTCTTTGCGGTGGGCTGCAGAATGGACTCTGGCTCTGGTTTGGAAGGTGGGAGTAAGGTTATGTTGTGCCAGTAGAGTTTCATACTGGGTCCATTCATCTTTTATGATGCAGTGTCCTTGCACAGTATTTTTATGACCATGTTAATCTGTATATTTTTTAGGTTATTTAAAGGATATCTTAATCAAATGTATTGTGTTAGGCATTGTTGCATCGATTCAATGTAAAGGCATGTTAAATTAGTACTGGGTATTGCCTAGGACGATACAATAAGTATATCGATACAGGGTCCACGATGCAATATTCCAATAGATTTCCTGATACATGGATGTTCCTTAAATCCGATGTTAAAAGTTTGTTAAAATTATGTTTTGATTATATAGAGAATAACAAAATGCATTGGAATTTCATGTTCAAAATTTCCTTCATATCAGAGTACAACTATCTTATCAATAATTCCTCTTTTATTTGTATTTTATTTAAATGTTTTCAGAGTAAAGAATAAACATAGAGACAGAACAGAGAAGAGCACAACCAGAGAGCGGAAATCAAAGTAAGAACACAAGCAGACATCAACTACAGATGAAAAGAAACAAAATCATGGTGCATTTAAATATATTTAAAATAAAAGTCTTTGACCAAAGTTAAATTTGTCCATTTCCAAAATATGTTGGAATGTCATTTTTCAATGTTTCTGATCTCTGTTACAATGTCAGTCCAGTCCTTAATCATTGGTGAGGTTTGTGTCATCCACTTCTTTGTGATGGCCTTTTTTCCTGCTGCCAAAAGTACATTCCAAAGGTATCCATTTATTGTGTCCATGGCAGGAGTAATTAGTTGAATAATTCCTCTATTCAGACCTACGGATTCAGCCTTAATCCAGTAGTCTGCCTGTCAATAAGTGTGTAACTCAGCAATTTATAATGAATTTATGTGGTTTAAAAGTATCACGATACGCATATTGCCAAGAAATCTGCCACGATATATTGCCGTAGTGATATTTTGAGTACTGCCCTATAATAGAAAAGTATGCAATTGTACTTATTATTTGGTGTTTTGAAATGTAAATTAATTTCTAAAACAAACAAACATTACAATAGTGTCGTTATCATTATCAGTAATACTTCACTGAGATTCATTGATTACTGCTAAACTGTTTTGTTTATAGGTTTGTAAATCTACCAAAGTTCAAGTCATCTTCCTAGTTCCTACTACTGTATATTCAATATCATAAAGCCTAAAACAGACTGTGTGGACTATGGAGAAAAATTGTTAATCTAGTTGCCACGTTGCAGGTCCTCCATCTGGACTGAATTGGTGTAAGTGATGCTGGGGAATTGCACCTTTATATTAATCCTGATTTTAGGGTTGAGTTGGTGGAGGTGGGTTTTCAGCTGCAGCTCATAAAGCCTTTGTCCTGCTAAACCCTTTTATACCAGGCCCACAAAGCTGTTAAACACTGGCATTAGAGTAAATCATGAGGGGACACGCTCCTCGTCCCTGATGGAGGTCAGGTGTTTTTTGGGCTCTGCAGATTTCAACTGTGAGAGTCACTACCCCCAAAGTGGACCATTATGTCACAATTTAATTCAACTTTCAAAGCATTTATATTATTTGGCAATGCAACCAATTAAAATGTGCACGTTGACTAATATTCCAGCAATCCTGCCTCAGATAAAGGTGCATTAGTGCTGCACTGCACCAGACATGCTGCCCCAGTGGCACTGAAGTCTTTCTTAACACTAACTTGTGTACTTTTTCTTTCTTGATATACTTTATTCTGTGTAGCAAATGCAAATCCTACTGTAATCTCATATTTGTTTTAGGAAACAGTATGAGAATACGGGTACGTGTTGTAATACTTAAATCAGTAAATCAGTGTTTATGATATTTTATGAGATGTTTTGTTCATAATCATAAATTGAATTTAAAATTGACGTCCAGCCATGTTGTGATCCACTCAGCATCCTTCTCACAGATGCTACGGTTTATTTTTGATAGCTGCACGCTTGCAAATATGTGAGAAGGATTTCTTGTGAAAGCAGATAAAACCGAGTTGTGGATTATAAAGTTTTGTGAGGCATGATTTCTGTGTAAACTTGGGGAATTGAGCACTTCCTCATCCCTGGCACCATTAAATACTCTAGTGGTAAGTGAGTAGATGAGTTAGTCTCTAGGGCTTACTGGTTGCCTGTGTTCTTGTGACATCATTACTAAGATAGGGATTTTTGGGCAGTATCTCAATGAACAAATAACAAACAACAGGATTAGACACATAAACAATGGAATTTACAAATGTGTCTCAGGGCACGTGTGAAACAGCAGGATATTCCTATGTTTGTTGTAACCAATAAACAGTACATCTATTTCCTCATGTAGAAAAATATTAATTGTTATTGTTAACTTAGAAGTGAAAAGCAAAACATTTATTTTTTGTGTTACAATTTACGTCAATTTAAAAAAAAAAAGTCAACAGAATGAAATAGGGTATTGAGCGGCAAAAGACATTCAGCAAATTGTCGAAGCCACGAAATGTCAGGACTTTACTTTTCATGACATTTATAGCAATTTATTGGTTGGCATTACAGCTGATTTTATCAATACTGAAAATATTCACTCGTTTGACCAAACCAAAGACAGAAAAGCCGACTCAGCCCACTCAGTCTGAAATAACAATACACTGGTTTCTTATGCTGGTCCCGCTGTCCGCTGCTCTGTTGTGATTGAGCGCTCTGACTGTGAGCTCAGGACCAGCACATTCCTCTGCGCCTTAATTGATAGTAATTATGTGGTTTTTGATTTGGTGTTTGATTAGGAGGCGGATTGGAAGTCCTGGTTTGAAGGGCACAGAGATTTTATTGTCGTTGGAAAGTGGAGGTTAAATGCCTGAATGATAGCCCTCCTACCTTGTAAGTCGCATTAAGGGGCACCAGTGGGTTGGCATGACTATTTAACTATTCAGCTTTTGGCCTGTGTTTTTGATTGAGGCTGTAGTAAGTTAGAGAAACATGATGTTGTATTTGACATGAAAATGGCAGTTTATTATATACTTTCTGGAAGGGCATCTGGCATAAAACATACTAATTCATGTATAATTTATTGCTTTGCCTAAATTGTTCCACAGTACGGCATTAAACCTATACATTAGCACATATTCAAATATATGTGTTTTTATTTCTCAAGATGTTTAATGCCACACTGTGGGACATTCTAGGCAAAACAATGGCATCTCTATGGACACAAGAACGTAGCAGAGCCTTCACCAGAAAAGTTACCTAGTGCATGTTTAAATATGAACTGAAATTTGAATTAGTAATTAAACATTCTTGTCATTCTTCTGTGGTTAATATTTACGTCTTTCAGGCAAATTTTCCTTCCTAATTTGAAGGAGTCTGTGTGGACCTTTGTTTTTAATATTGCTTAACTGCTACGGGGATGAGGGACCGTTGCCATAGCTTCAAACCATGAATAGTTAGTTTTATTTAATTCCATACACTAACTGGTTAATACAAATCTGTGTAAAAAAAAAAAAGAAAGAAAAAAAGACTTATTCAGCCAGAGAAAGAACGAGTTTCATAGCGTTGCCTTTAAAACTGAACGGTTGCATGTAAAGCACAGTGAGCCCTGCCTGTGCCAAGAGCTGTCCATCTCACCAGTTGTTTTCCTCTGTATTCAGAAAAATTGTCCCTCCCGGGGACACCTGGCTCTCTCCCCACCTCCTCAGTGCAAATGTTCACTTGGCTCAAACCTCCAGATGTTATGAAAGCCTCTATTGAAGCTCCTTTTCGAGCCCTTCTCTCATAAAGGATTTGGAGTGGACTACCGTAGGCTGGAAACCTCCGCCCTTATAGAACTTTGTTGACCATGGTATGTCAACTGATTTACATGGTTCTCTCTGTGCCCTGAAAACCAAAACACAAAGTCTACTAATGACTTCATGTGCTCTTGACTGTGACCTCGCTTGTTAGTCTGCGCCACACTACAGACCGGCAAGTACAAAAGTAAAAATATCTGTCATTCTGGGTTTAAAACTAAATTCATAGCTGTTGACGTTTCCAGGAATTGTTGCCAATTGTCAAATTGAGCTCGCAAAATAAAATGGAAATAAAAAACAGTACAGTACATGAATTATGATTGTGGCATTTTAGTCAGATTTTTGGCCTTTGTATCTATATGATTGCAAGATATTGGACTGGTGCGTTTTTGAAAGACAAATTGACCTATAAAATTATCACTTCACTTTCTTTTAAGCTGTTATACAGTTTGGAATTTATCAAAAAATAACATAAAATAAGATAAATAGAAATCTGCTAAAAAACAAAAAAATAATTCAAATTGACAACAAAATTCTAATGTGATCTGTTTATATCAAGGGGGTAGCAGTTCCTAGACTTACTGGAGAATTTGGTTTTGCTTTATATTTGTGACAAAATTTCAATAAAAATATGTAAAAATGGGGTAAAAAAATTTGGTAAAAGTGCAAATCATTCTTAATAAACTGCTTTTTTCATGCTTTACTAAGACTATTGAAACTGAAAAGTATGACCCAAAGTTATAGAACAAAATTGCTGTGTACGTGACTGTTTTTTAAATTCCTTGCTGTCTAAACTGTGTGACGCTGGCTCTGCGCCCCATTTAAAACCTGCTGCATTGAAGTCCTTTATTGATTGGCCAGTGTGCCAGACCTGGAGCGCAGAGATTACTCCCCCCACCCTCAGAAATCTTACACACATAGAGCAGGTCGTCTTAGCTCTCCTCCTCCCCCTCCTGTTCGCGAGTTAGTCCTGGAGATCAGAGCGAGGGAAGCCCAGAGAGGAGAAGGCAGCACACTGGAGCATCACCCCAGAGGCAGTGGCTTTGGACAGGCATGGAGCAGCACTCTTCACTCTACCGCCTCTTACTCACCAATCTACTCATCCTGGTATGCACGGAAATCTACGGATTTATCTGTTTATTCTCAATTTTATTATAAATTCAGTGATTTGAGTTGAAAAGAGTTAACAACATATATGCATGCCATGTTATCAACTGCTATTTTATTTTGAAAGAGGACATATAACGTAATATTGACTTTCATGAGCTTTTCACTATGTTACGGCTAAAAAATACAACTTAACTCAAAGTTGTGTTGATTGAGTCATGTTGGAGTAGTGCTCAGAAATGTTCTGTTTTCACCTGTCCCCTATCTCTGCTCTGTACAGACATATAAGGTTCAAATATGCCACATGCCATTTTGGAACAATAAAAGCACATAAATGAAAATCTGCCGCGTCTAATGGTGAAATGTCACTACAAAGAGGTGGAGCTTATCAATTCAGCTGTTTTGAACGGGAAGTCAATGGTCCCATTTCTATTATCAACACGTTTTAGAGCTAACAGTTTTGTTTAGAATGAACGAAATGTAAAAAAAAAAAAAAAAAAGAAGATTTACATATGTCATAGTTTAATAGTACCTCAAAAATTTTAAGTATTTTTGTTAATAGTGCAAAACTACTGAAACAACTTACAGTATATCTTTGCATCCTCTGTAAAAAAAACAAAATTTCCGCATGTTGTTTTATGTGACGACTTTATATTAAAACCACTGTCTAAGGGCCAGTGCTCGGTGTGATGGATGTCCCACACGACAAGGGATTGAGCAGATGTGCGAAGATCGTGTGTCCTGCCAACTGAAAAGGCCATCCACGTTTCGTATATTGACACAGTCTGCAAAAGAAGGCACAGAGTTTCAAATTTCTCATCAAGGAGTTTTCCATCTTTGAATAAAATGTCCCTATAGCTTTTTCCTTTCTGACAGGTGACTCAAATCGACTCCGTCCACCAGGATAACATATAATACCGTGATCAGTGGTGCTTTTATCATCTGCTCATTTCCTCTTTCAAATTTCAGCCAAGGGGAGATCCGGAAGCCACATGTGCTACTTCTTGAGTCCAAGTCATATCTGCTGCCTCAGTGTGTTAAGAGCTAGAGTTTGACTGGATAATCTGTAAACTTGAGCAAAACTGAGCCAAGAATGTGACATCGAAGATAGAAGTTGAGGTTAAAATTCACTCTGTGAGAGACGGGAAAGAGACTTCAGTTTAGGGATGTTCAAATATCAAATTTAGTGTTGCAATTATTCTGAGAAAAAGCATTTAACAATTAGTCACGATTACTGAGAACGTGACCGAACAGCAGCGACATCTTTCATTTTCTTTCATTCCCATTGTCTTAGACGTTACTTTTATGAAATCAAATTTTCTCAATGACAAAATAGAGTAAATGTGACAAAAACGGCCAAATAAAAAAGTACTTTACATATTGATATTGCTTCTAAAATAGTCCTGATTAGAATTTTTGTAGCTCTTATTGTGACCATCACGATTGTCGATTAACTGAACAATCTTGACATCCAGTTAAATTATTTAATTTAGGATTTTATTTTTTTTTGTGTTTTTGGGGGGGGGTTTTCACGACGATGGTTTGGTTGTATATGTTCTCTAAGCTCATGCACAATGTCGCAATAACTATTCTTCTTGGGGGTCCAATTTAGCTAGAACCTGTCCCCAAATGTACAGTTACTGGCTGTTAATTTGACAGATTTTTGCTACATACATTATGCTTTTTGGTTCAACTCTTATCTAAGGTTGGGAATAGCACAAAAAAACATCAACTTGTGGAATGCGTTACTGATCTTTTCAAAAAGGGTTCAACTTTGCAGCTAATTCTGAAAAGATATGCTGCTTTCTATTGCCGGAACACATTGTTTTGGTTGGATTTTGGAGCATATTTAACTGCGAGTCGAGTTCAGATGTCGAGGCTCTTTGCATTGATCCATACAATTCTTTTATCTCTTTTTGGAGGTAATATCTCTTTAAGTATTTCTAGTCTAACTCCAAATTACTGAAAACACTGCTGACAATAAACTTAGATTGAGAAACTTAATATAGCAAAAATAAAGTCTAGAATTATTATAACGCCTTTGGTTAACATTTTTTCACACCTCGCTGTACTTATAGTCCAGTATCTTGATTCAAAGTGCGGTCTGCTTCTCGGCGTGGTCCAGGCCAGTGCAAATAAAGCCCTGGAGGGATCATAGTGTTGGAGGTGGGACTTTGTATTGATGTAGGCCATGAAAGTATCCAAGTGGTTATCGGATACCACATTTTTGAATCCAAACCCCAGCGGGATGGCTATTGGGCCGAGTGGAGCCGCGTGTCCGACCTCCTCGGTTCAGAACAATGCTGTTACAGTCCGCCAAACAAGCTAATACCAACTCCTCTTCATCTGCCCCTCCCCATCTGCTCTTCTGGCTTTCCTACATAGTCCCCGGTTGTAATTGGGTGAAAAATTCGCTGATTGCTTTTCAAAGGAAGGTGGCGTGCTCAACAGCTGCCCAGATTTCAGTTTCTGTTTATTTACAGAAGATCCAAACTTTGAAATACTTGGCTCCGGGAAGAAAGTGGTGGCGTGTTTGGCTGCATGCATCAGTGAATCTGTTTAGACCTCTCCACTGTTCACCGGAGATAGCAATCTACAGAATTACATTTCCAACATATACTTACTTTCACTAGATTATATTAATGAGGTGAAAATGCTATATTTTTTTGTAGTCAAGTTTTTAATAAATGTGTTTTACCATTTCATTTTTTTACTAGTATTACTGTGCAGCAAGTATTATGTGGTAGAATTGTTTTGCCATGGTCAGTTTACAAAATGAACAAACTAGAAAATATGCTTCGGCGTTAAGGTCCAACATAAAGCAATGAATAATAATAAAGGTTAAACAAATCTATATATAGACTATGATGAAATGGAGGCATGCAAAAATATGTGTAAGAATAAAAAAATATACTACTGACCTTTATTCAAACAGGAAAGTCCCACTGAGATTTAACATCTCTTTTTCATAGGAGTCCTAGAGGAGCCTATTGTACATGTTTTTAGTGGTAGGGGACTCTGGGGGAAACCTACGCAGACACTCCACACAGAAGTCGAACACAGGACCTTCTTGCTGTGAGGCGAGAGATCTAACTATAATGTACAAAGCATAATTGTAGAGTAGATTAAAAAGTACAATTTTAAAATAATGATGGATGTGCATGCAGTAGTTGTGGCTTAGTTGTAGTAGTTACATTGGTTATAGCTAGTAGTAGTAGTAGTAGTTGTAGTTGTAATAGCAGCTTCAACTTGCAGCTTCAACTTACAGCTCAGTTTTTGTATCCAGTTCTCATCAGCTCTGACTGTCGTTTATATCAGTCCACTTCCAATAATGTGAACTCTCCATTAGCTTCCACCACTGTGACCCAAAGAAAACAATTAGAACAATATTATGGTTCATATCTACTTTCGACTCTGTGGTCCATTTATCTTCGCAGACAGCTCAGCACAATGCCATGCTGTTGGGAGGAAAGGTCAACAAAGGTCAAACCAACTTCCTCACACAATCCTACAGGTTTACAGAAAAGGTCCCGACAGTTCCATGGGCATAAATCTTCCCAGGAGCAGGTGCTACACATAAACGTGACAGACTAGACTTCTTTATGCAGTGTCTGAGGTGAGTGAGGTCACCCTGAAAACCTGAGAACATCGTTTGCTGGTTTGCTAGAAGGATTCCTTCAGCTAACAAAATATTACAGCACCAATTGCTCCTGTTACTGCTGGTACTACCAATGCTACAATTATTTATTTTTATTTGAAGTCAGGAGCCCTTGAATGATCTGTCTTCTAATCTTCAGGAATTTAAGGATATGGACTGCTGCTAATACTACTACTAATACTCCTACTATTACTACTACGACTACGACGACTACTCCTCCTACTACTACTACCACTTCTAATAGCTCACTAATGACTTCAACAACTACTACTGTACTATTTCTACAGCAAAGCTCTTAAAATCTACTCAAATAAATGTATTGTGGTATATAATTTATTTCTTTTTCAGTTTCCATCAAACCGCAAAGCCCATATCCTGTAGAGTTCAGATGCCTTTGCCGAAAGCTCACAATAGAAGTGTTGGAACAATTTGTTCAGCCGTACAATGCGCAGTCATGGTTCTACTAAAATCCAAACGACGGCTATTGTTGGAGAAAGCTATTCCATTTTTTTTAAACAGATTTGGCTTTTGCGGGAGAATGCTATTGTACCAAACAGTATTTGGAAACATTCCTTCTGCCACGAGAGCTGAGCAATTTGGTGCCAATGTTAGCGCTGATTCCCTTTTGGTCCATTAATCAACCCTAAAAGCACTTTCTACCTCCTGTGTCCCTGAAAATACTCTCTTTTTTGTTTTCAGAAAGCAGGCTTAATCAATCTTTACTTAATCCAAAAGATCGAATGCTGCCTTGGAACATACCAACATTTTGCAGAATTCAGATTTTAAATGTGAATTAGATTATTTTAAAGATCTTTGAAAAATACAGTAGGCCTTGAAAGTTGTAAAAAGAGAGAGAAAGGTGTGCCTGAGGTGCAAATTGCCCTTGGGGCCACAAAATGCATCTTCTCCTAATATTGATTTTGGATCCTTGAGCATTACAAGTCATTTCTGCCAAATACAGAGCAATGCAATTAACAGAGCCATACTTGAAAAATGCCTTAAGTTTGAGCACTTACTTCTGTAACTTTTGAAAGCAAAAAGTTGTTACTGGGGTTTAAAATGTGGCATGTATTTTTGTGTAGAGTTCCAGGACGGCCCGGTCAGAAGAAGACAGGGACACTCTCTGGGACGCCTGGGGATCGTGGAGTGAATGTTCTCGTACCTGCGGAGGGGGTGCGTCCTACTCACTACGGAGATGTCTCAGCTCCAAGTAAGGCTCTTTCAAGTCATTTTAGCAATAATTATTTTGATTTGTGTGAATACAGTGTTTTAATCTTGGTACGCATGGCATATGTTTATTTATGTCATTTTCATTGAAAGAATGGTTCAATGTTGATATTTTTAACTCTGTGTTATCTCCCACTTCTGAAAAATGCTTGATGTAAACTTTTTCTTGAATTAAGTCCCCAAAACACACAAAACTACAGATTGAATAAGATACAAAGACCGTTTTTGAAACCTTCATGTCTGACCCGGAGTCTAATCGCATGTACAGAGAAGTGGGTGGAGATGGGAGATGGGGTGGGTGAATACAGGCATTTTCTGGGCACTCAAGCCTTGAATGCAGTACTAGGTAGGATTACTCAAACATGCATGAATCAGTCAATCTAAATACAAACTTACTTAGGACTTCCAAAAAATGTTGATGTTTAAATATAGAGTACAAACTATTTAAGTTCAAAGTACTTGATAATACCACCACCACCACCACCTTATTCTCCTAGAATTACTTCTACTTCTGACATTACTTTACTGTTATGCAATGTTTAAGAACATATGCCTAACATATGTGTGCAACTTTGATAATGAGCTCATTAGACTTTTGATAAATAGACTCATCTCTCAGACAATTTGTTAAAGCCTGTTCCAACACTAGTCAAGGTAGCCCTCATGTTTAACCGAGAGGGGGGCTGTTTTCCATTAGTGCACCATATGTTAGCTTAGTGTACCAGGAGAGGCTGGGGAGAAGAGCTTTTTCACTTCTGGCTGTCAAATAAAACCAGTCCTTGCCTCTAATCGTGCAAGTAAATCTCATCAATCGCGCCGGCCCCGTGAGGTTGTAAGGGGAGCACACAGGATGCATGCTAAATAGGCCGTAGGGGTCAACCGATACCACTTGCCCATCCACCTTGCAGTTTTAGTTCATGTCTTGAAATCATCTAGAACAATCTGCTTTTTAGTCATGACAAAATGCATCACCATCACTGTCTCTCACCAAAGAAGTGCTTGTCATTTTGAATAACTGTTTTGTGACAAAACTTTGAACTCACCATGCTTGGATACACTTTTCATCATCTAGGCTTAAATCTAAAAATGTTCGGACCTTTTATTCCCGTGCCAAAGTTGCTCGTTTGGCTTGAGGCTTCAAACTTCGCCTCTAGCTCCAAGATGAAAGCTGGATACTAGTATACTGCAAGGGCAAAGTGGACAATTACGAAAGGATTTGAAGTACAGGAGGGGAAAAGAGTATGTTTTCCATAGAAATGTTGTCACTTTTATGGACTGGGAAATAGCTGGAGGGTGACTTCACTGGATTCCTGGATTTTACTGTTCCCAGAATGTACTGCGCACTGGTGAGAGGTAGCACTGCCTCTACAGTCGCCTCCGTTTGAGCAGGAGCAGCGAAGGATCAAACAGTGAGGTCATAAACAAGTGAAGTTCAAGTGGACATTGAGTGGCTGTAAAGTTCTCTCTGCAGGAGACAATGTCGGAAGAGTTTTTGTAAAATAACATTATTGTTTGTTTTACCTCTTCATTTACAATTACCGGTACTCACTTTTATTATTATTACTTACGTGAACAAGTGTTGCCCATCACTAAAACTGGGACAAGCAAAGCCCAAAGGTTTGTGGTCCCAGCTCCGACAAGTGCTTAGTTTTGTTTTGTCCTTGGGAAAAATACCACATTGCCTTTGTGTGAATGTGATGTGTGCGTGATGGATCAGTGATGATTGAAGGGGTGTAGATGCTGACTGGCAGCCATCATCAGTTTTCCCCAGGGAAGTAAAGTAGCTCAGTGTGTGGAGAATTGTATGAAATTGTAAACGCGAGCATCTGGAAAACAATATTTCAGTTAAAACACATCATCATATATATATATCACACAGTATATATACTGATATATAATATATATATATATTATATATATATATATATATATATTATATATATATTATATATATATATATATATATATATATATATATATATATATAAAAAATTATGCAAAGCTGCCAAGCTAGTTCATTTTCTTTCATCAATTCATATTTTTTTTACTCAAGAGTATCATTAAAATTTAAACTAAAACATTGCATATCCAGCTGAGGCCATTTCTCAAAATACTGTGTTTTTGTGCAGAATAGTGTGCAGAAATGGTCCATTGACAAGATGCAAATGTCTTACACCAGCCATTGCTATAGTGGACAAAATGTGCCTCTGAAGATTCAATGTTGAATTTTTAATGTGTTTACGCCTCATACCCTCTAAGTGCTAAATAGCTTCCAGCAATAACTCCTTCTGCACAGTAAACATTAAGTTTAGTGGGTGTTTTGAGGTGCGCAATTTCTCTCCACTCAGCTACCTTGCGCCATAAATAATTTGGTTGGGGAAAAGAAATTAAATGCTATCAACTGTAAAAAGCGATTGAGGTGCTTTAAAGGTGTTAGGGGTCCGAGGTCTGCGTGGGACATTGTACATGTTAGAATACTCAAACTTGCTAAAGTATGTGTGGGAGTTTTGGGGGAAATTAGCAACCCGTTTGTCACACCGTTTTTGCTTGAGAAAGGTCGGAGGGGGTTAACAGCATAGCCCCCTGTGGCAGATCAAAAAGTGTCATTAAAAGGCCAAATACAAGGCCCCTTGTGGAAAGCAAGAGTTGGATTCTTGCCCACAACACCCTCCCAACCAATATCACTCCAACTCCATGACCGCACTGCTACTGCAAAAAGCCAATGATCCAAATGCCTGGTTTCCATTATACTTGCCCATAACAACACTTGACCTGATCAAAAGTACATTATTAACAGGAATTTGAAGTCGTATTGGCATATGGATTGGGTGTTGTGGCACGAGAAGGCAATAGTCGCTGATTTATGTGGCACGCAACTGGCAAATGAGTCAACTTTTTTTTCCTGTTTCCAAACAAAAACCAGCCTCTGCTCGACTTGAATGATGATTAGAAAGAAAAGTGCAACTGGTAATGCTAACTGACAACCCTTCTGGAAATAGTTCCTCATCTAAGGCCTTGAAATAACTTTGTAATTACTGATAAGGATGTTTTTACTATGTTTTGGGTCAGTGATTACAGAAGTAGCAGGCGGTGGGGCCAAATGACTCTGGTCATTTGGGATTTCTCCAGTGGTTTTGAAGTCTGTTTTTAAAAGCAAGTGTGCAGCCGTTGTCATTAAGAGTTTTTTCCAATGCAATGGCAGCGGAGCTTGGCATTGTGCTTGCATGACTGTACTCTGCAGGGACCACCCTCTGTGTAGCAATGTAGAAAACACAGTAGTAAAGCTAACAAAAGCCATGCATCCTTCAGGAATATGAAACTTGAAACAGTTCCTTATGAAGAACATCAGCCAAGGCCAAGTCAACTACAGTGGGCCATTTGTGTACACAGTTCCTACACTTAATGCTGTGAAGTTAAATGGAACGAATTTATATTGTGTAGAGTGGATTTGACCCTTTCTTGCAAATGGCAAAAGAAGGAAGAAGAAAGAAAATTTAAGTTTTCAGTCAGTCTTTTGTCTAGTTGACAGACTTCAATTTTCTTTTGCTACGGAACCCAGCTGGACGACTGAGGGATTACACAGACGCCTATCTTGCAATGCTGAGGGTCTACTGCCCAGGCATAGACTCAAACTGAAGAGAAAAGCTTGAATGTTTTGTGCTACACCGTGCATTGATTTTACACCAGATGCCCCGTTCCACCAATTATACAAGTTGTAAAAATGACTAGGTTGTCAAATCACTGAATCTTATAATGTCTTGCTATAATGCAGAATCTTTAAAATACTCCGATGTTTTGTTCCCTTGACTGCCCATAACTTATCTTTCTGGATGAGTGTAATCGATAGCGGGTTCATACTTTTTATTCCGCTAACAAGCAACCAAAACCAGTGAAAACAGAACCGTATTGGTGAAGGTAATTAATCCATGTCAATTGCTTGTATTGGATCTTTCTATCCTTTTTTTCTTCTTACTTCGGCAGAGCTCACAGCAGGAGAACATCTGTGGCGTCACTAAATCTGCCATCTCGACACTTACTGGATATTGATCAAAATTATGGCAAAGGTCAACAAAACCGCCATACGATCGCTTTGACTTTACTTGGATAAGTTGATGACATTCGATACAAAAACATTGTGAACCAGATGAATGGCGACTGCATATTTGATATTCTTAGATGTTATCGTAATAAAATCCAACATATGCTGGTTTTACAGTGGGGCGCTTTGAAGTATTTGAGTGCACTTTTGTATATTTTTGGCACTGAAAGGTCAAAGTCTGCAAGTTATTTGATTCTGATATTCCAGCCATTTCATTTTTCCCTAACCTGAGATGACGCCATGATGGAAGTCTGAGTCCTATCCCTGCTTAGCCTCTACTTCGCCGCTGTCCAAAGTCAAGAGGAAATGAAAGGCGAATTCGTTTTTATTTGTTAGCCCCTTTTAACACTCCATTATATATTAGTTGTCTTGTGATTTTCCATCGTGATTCCAATCTTAGCTACCTGTCTCTCAGCTCACGGCTTTAGCTTCTGTGACTTGCTATTTTACTTGGCCGAGGTGACCGTCTGTATCCATATAATGTTCTTGCCATGCCCCACGCTCCACATTCGCTCAAAGGGATAACATTATAAAATACTCCCAAGTTTTTCCTTGCGTCTGGGAAGTCCAAACTCCGCAATGCTAACTCCAATCATGATTACAGATTAGCTGAGGGCCAGTGACATTGGAATTCCTCTTATGTCTTTAATTTCGGAAGAGTATCCTTTGATTAGTTTCCAATAAGAGGTGGGGGAATTGTCCCATCATAAGGCGCCATCAGAAGAGAATCATCACTTCAGCATCAAAGCGCTAAAGGAATTTGTATTTTCAATAAGTGGTTGGTTTATAATTTGGGCGCTGCTGCGATCCAAACTGCTCCAATGTGTTGAGCAGACGAAGGGAGCGATGTCTTTATGAACTACTGCTGCTATATAAAGCTAAAGCCAGTGTTTACATTTCCTTGGATTTCCCTTTTCCCCATTTCCCCTCTGTCTGTCCCCTTATATAAAGCCGTACATCTTTATTTGAGGCTATTACTTTTACAAATGGGACGCTTGCACGGATAAAGTTGTCCTCGAAGGCTGTAAATTTCCGTGGGATGTAAAATTTTACGTTTAGTTCTTCATAATGGATGCTCAGACATTATTATTAATATCATTTTTAGCAGCCACAGCAGGCAAGGTTAGAACCAAAGTAATAACTATCTAACTACACAGTCCAACTTTTTTAACTGCTACAACTACTTTTATATGTCAACCGACCCTAATTTACCAAGCTAGAACCATGTCTGGTTGGATTCAGAATGGGTGCGGTTGCAGTTCCACCTCTAAATTACTTGTATGGCTGGTTTGTTATTGGGTAGGCCTAATTAATTCTGTTGAATAGGAGGAGTACCTATCTGAGGGGGAAAAAAACAAGAACTGATTCCACAAACTTGTTGTGTGGCGCTAAGCCTAGATAAGGGTGAAGCCAGCCATGACACTTTCTTATTAGTCTTGTGTCAGCATTTGACACAGTTTTCTTCTTAACATTTGGGTCCGCAATATTATTTTGCACCTTGCCATGTCAATCCAGGGGTCTCGCTTTCTGCCCCGCAATACAAAAATGATTGAAGTCTGTTGTTAAAATACCATTTGGCTTGGCCCTTGAATCCTCTTCTGTATTTTGCTTGGTTTTATCATTCACCCCAAGAGTATTTTTAGTCACATTTGTATGTTCCCCGTTTTTGCAGAACCTGTGAGGGGCAGAATATCAAGTATCGGACATGCAGTAATGTGGTAAGTCCAGCACGCTCATCTCTATGTAGCAGGCGCCAATAGTTCCGTGGAGAAGTTTACTGTTGAATTAAACCCTAAGGTCAAACAGAGAAGGTAATATGATGTGGTTAAAGAGTAAAAAAAACCAAGATAAACTTATATGATCATGAGAGGATTGTGTCATAAAGGACATCAAGTGCAGAATCTATGGCAAATCAATATACAATTTACTGTTTGCTATAAGGCAGAGGGTTTGCTGTGTGGTGATATTAAAATGAAAAGTGATTGTGGAGTTTATCTGCTATTTTATGACATTATTTTGTAAAACTTTGACTTTAACTCAAGAAAACATGTGATATTCATCCACTTTTGTCTATAAATGTTCAATTTAAATAATACGTTTTCAATCTCTGTATGAATGTGACTCATTGTAACTATTCTAATGTACAAAACATTACACTTTCTGGCAACCCCAAAGTGATTGTTTATGGCAAAATTGGTTATTACATGGTGAAACAAATGTATATTGACAGCAATCTATAACTTACTGAAGGTAAGAATATAATAATACATCACCAAAAATTAATACCTAACTGAACTGATGAATGAAATTGTGTAAATTAAGTGCTAATAGTAGGATACCTGTCGAAAACGTTCCCCAATTCACCTTTAGTGTCTTGTTTTTAGGACTGCCCCCCGGAGACTGGTGATTTCCGTGCCCAGCAGTGCTCAGCCCACGCGGACGTCCGATACCAGGGTCGATATCACGAGTGGCTCCCTGTCCCCAACGACCCCGAAAACCCCTGCGCTCTCAAGTGCAAATCCAGGGCGGCCGGCTTAATCGTAGAGTTAGCCCCTAAAGTGCTGGACGGGACGCGCTGTTATACCGAATCCCTGGACATGTGCATCAGTGGAGCTTGTCAGGTATAAGGCATAAGCTTGAACAATGAATAATCAATGTTTTTTTGACTGACATTACAGGAAATGCTTCTCATGCGTTTAAACCCACTTGAATAGAATAGCTTCCTATGGCATAGTGTCATTACAAGCTCTGTGTGTTTTTATACCATACTTTGACTGCTTGTGGTTGGAGTTTTGTCTTAGCAACGTACAAGTCCATCAATCAGACCAATCTAAGAAATGCTAAACAGAGACAAGGAGAAAGATTTTTGTGAAACCCAAAGAGCTGCTTAGAGCCATGTTATTATATAAATGTAGATAATAGATGTGAAACAATAGGGGTGGTACAAAGCAAAATACACAATGTCTCCACATTGCTATTGCACAATAAATAAATCAAGTGCAATTTTCCGATGTGGTTTGCAGATTGTTGGTTGTGATCACGAGCTGGGAAGCACAGCGAAGGAAGACAACTGTGGAGTCTGCAATGGAGATGGTTCGTCCTGCAGGCTGGTGCGAGGACACTACAAATCCCAGCATGCATCAGGGAAAAGTACACAAACTTTATAACTTAAGTCAATGTTTTAGGCGCTGTAACAATGGTTTGATTTGTTTTTTCTCTCTCAAAGCTGAGGACATAGTGGTTTCGATTCCCTACAAAAGCCGTCATGTTCGGTTGGTGCTGAAAGGCCCGGATCACTTGTGTAAGTCCTGGTAGGTCCAGGGTGCGTTTCCGAAGATGAGATCATTAAATATATTGTAATATTCGACATTGCTTTTTTTCTGAGCGAAAAAAATCAATAATCCCAAATTAAAATTTGAAAAATATTTTATTAGATGTGGATTCAAACTGGGACTGTTTTAGTTTTTAGTTTTAAGAAACAAAACATTTGTTCTCTTAATTAATATTTTCTTTTGTGTGTGTGTTGAAGTATAGTTGAAACATGTACCTTCCCACCAATAAAAATGATCCACCTAAGCATTATTTTTTTTATTTAACGCAAGTATTGAAAATCCCATGAAAAAAACAAATCTGAAATTTGACTAATTTGACTGATTATGGCATTACATTCCCTCTTGATTTAAATTAATCACAAATGTTACATGTTTTACTCGCCAAATAGTATTTTCTCATTGGATGAATTGGCAGATGTTTCATGAAATATTTCCCTGCCTTTACTCTCTTGTTGCTGAGGGCACCTAAATTGTAACCATGTGTCCTTGGCAGTTACGGCTTGTTCCCGTGTTTTTCATTGTTTTTGTTTAAATGTCCAACGGTGAGGTCAGGGGTTAACTGGGGTCAGACAGCCCACTACAGGATGAGCCCATTTGCAGATCAACATGTGCTAGTGTGACATGCCAAGGACTAGGATGGAGATAGATTCTACTTTATTTCATGGTAGTTAATCCCAACCCTAATTCAATGTAAAGACTGTAATGATCAGGAAACATGATTTTCTTGGCAATGATATGGAAACAGGGCAGCCAAATGCCTTTATCTCTTGTTATCTCAGTTACTCTTCTATATCAAATACCATGTTATTACTATTTGAAAAGCGGCTCCAACAAAACAGTGGTCTTTATTACTTATTGACTCCTGGGTCCAGACTTAATCACAGTCTAAGATATTTGTGGTAAATTCTCCCAAGTCTTAGCTGCATTCTCATTTGTCCTGGTTTGATCCTGTTTTGATCTTGGTTTAGTCCTGATGTAGATTTTGGTTTGGTCCTGATCCAGTCCAGGTTTAGTCATAGTTTAATCAGAATTTGGATGGTACATTATCCCTTTTGACAACCCAAACCTATTACATTTTTCTCTTTTATTTTAGATGTGGAGAGCAGGACGTTACAAGGAGTGAAAAGTGAACTCGTCCTGGACAAATCAGGGCAGTACCACCTTGAGAACACAACGTTAGACTACCAGAAATTGTCTGATAAGGAAGTGCTAAGGATCACTGGACCGCTGGGAGCCGACTTCTCCATCAAAGTAAGATAGACCATTCAAGTTTTAAATTTATTTCTTGTGTGATTATCTTTTTTTCTTTTTAACCTAATTTATATTCAAGGACATGCAAATCTCCAATAAACCCCAACAAGTTTTTTTAAATTTTTTATCCATTATAATGTATTTTATCTGTTTTGTGATTTTAATGGATCTTTTCCTAAAGCACTTTGAATTAACCTTCCCAGCAAGATGAATTCTTGCAATTTTTGTGAGTTCATAAACTCTTGAGAATCCATCTCGTTAGGCTCAAGCTGATTCGTTTGCTGTCCGCACCAGTGGTTTAACGGTCCAATCACATGGCATTTTGGGCCTGCAGGCGGGACTGGAACCAATCACAGAGCAGCATTGTGGTTTGGGCGGAAGTCAAAACAAGCCAAACCAAAACAAACATGGCGGCGCCAACGGCCATACTTTGGCCTATTTTAACAGAAATACGGACTATTTTGTTATTCAAAAACATGCACACAATGGCCCTTTGAACATTTGTGAATGAGAAAGAGGTCTGTGCTTTTCTGCCGGTATTGTGACGCTTCGACCATTCAGCTTGAAGTCTTTTTTTTTTTTTACATCCGAGCGAGAGCCTTCCCAGATTGATTCATGTGAAGAACTCAATTCAGAGTGAGACACACATCAATCTGGCTTGAGCCAGGTTAACTTTGAATACTTTGTGTACGAATTGTGCTCTACAAATAAACTTGGCTTGCCTTACCTGAATATATTAACAAATCATTTGCTATGCCACACTAGACTCAAAAGTGACATTGTTTACAGCAAAGGTAATGATGCGTTATTTGGATCACTCATCTCTTATCTTCCTTCTTTCAGTATAATTTCTTAATCATCTGCAATACAGGAATAATACACAAGTATTTTACCACTTTCTGGCACAATAGGTGTGAAATATCTGGTGGTTTCCTGTATTAAAATTATACAGGCCGCAAAGAGGGAAACGCTTGTGAAAACTTCCCTCCTCGTAAACAGTTAAAGTCAGCAAAGCACAATAAATTGGAAGTGAGCAGACAGAAATCTGAGCTGCTGTAAGTGTGTAATTTTCTAATCTATTCAGGGCCAGGTCAAACTGTCATGGATGGAAACTGTATTACAAATGGCCAGAATGTCTTTCCACAATAAACACATGGATGTGAACAAGTGGCAGGAAAGTTTAGTTTAGTTTTAGTAAAATATATTATCATGGCATTGTAAAAAGTGAGATACTGGATAAACTGATTCTCTTATCACCTTTCATAGATGGATTTGTAGATAATATAGATAAACTTATTGTAGGTCCAAAAAAAAAATCTTCCTTTACAAGGCTTATAGCAATTATTACAGACCATCAACAGAAATGGGCACATATTGATATTATCTAAGTAGTTTATGTCCAGTGTTTGAAAATGTTTTAGTGACAAGAATACCTTAATTAAAATGTGGTATTCTGAATACTTTCACATTGAGTTGCTTTATAATATAGTGTAAAATAAAAAGGACATACAGTAACAGATTTATGTATGTTGCACCGTTTGTTATCCGTTTATTCATCACTTATTAGTGAAGAGAAACATCACACTCACTACAACTTGTGTTTTCTATTTAATGCTGTACAATTTGTAGCCCTAATTGTGTGATCCAAGTGTTTTCCTTTATGTTTTTGGGATTTAACTGTAAACTGAATATCACCAAATTAAGAGCCACTGTACCAGAATATAAAGATACTTAAAATTAGTATTCTTATTGCGTAGTTTGGATACATGTATTTAGTTTCTTCTCCTCAATGTTTATGTCACATCATCAAAGTCAGTCAATGTTGTACATTTTGGACTAACATTTGTGGGCTATGATGCCATGGGCTAATTTAAATACTCGTAGTTTGATAACACAAAACATATACAGCAAACGTGACTGTAAAAAATAAAGTATTCTAAGATTGTATGGCTGTTCTTGTAGGTGCAGTTTTCCACAGGGGCCGACAGCGTGGCGCAGTACATCTACTACCAGCCCATTGTTCACCGCTGGAGAGAGACAGACTTTTTCCCCTGCTCCGTCACATGTGGAGGAGGTTAGGACAGTTAAACCTCTCCAACACTCTAAATGACATGTTATATCCAATCTTTTTCAATTCTTGTGACTGTAATTCATTGTTTTGTGCAGGCTACCAGCTCACGTCAGCCGAGTGTTTTGATCTTCGAACCGGTCGGGTGGTGGTGGACCAGTATTGTCATTATTACCCAGAAAATGTTAAGCCTAAGCCCAAACTTCAGGAGTGCAACATGGAGCCTTGTTTGGCCAGGTTAGTAAATGGATATAGCAAATGTGTTGAGCATCACAGTTGTGAGGTCAGTTCCCTTGAATGGAGTGAGCATGTCTTTATTGTAGAGCAGCTTCTCTGGGTGTGTGCAAACATCCAAAGCTCCAAATGCTAATTACTGAATATGTATATGTATATGTATGTGTGTATATATATATATATATATATATATATACATACATACATACATACACACACACACACACACACACACACACACACACACACACACACACACACACTTATTATTATATATTATTATTGGCCTGGTTGTGTTTAGGCTACAACGAGTACAATACTGATGAATAGGCTTTTCATCTGTACATTTAAGCCACTGTACTGCTGTTAATGACAGACAAGCGTTTGACTCCAGATGCGGAGGAAGGCAGACACAGGTAAAAAGGTTCTCTGTATGTTAATCTACAAAATGCTGCATGTTTTATTACAATCAGTCTAATATTTATAAAGAAACGAGCCAAACGAGGGACTGAATTTAGACACGGAAAAATGCAAAGATGGTCGGAGCGCTGCTCTCCGTGTGTGGGTCATGCCAAAAATATGGAAAACTCATAAACATCCCCAATCTACAACTGATGCACAAGCCTCACCTCAAACTCACACCACATGTGTGAGAGAGAGAAGGAGAGGGTAAAAATGAGCAAGCGCCTGCGTGGAGCTGCTGCTTGTCTTATCACTCAAAAGAAGACTTTCAGGATTTACAGTTTTGAGAATGAGTAGGTGTTTTATGTGTATGTGGATGGACTGGACTTTGGCAGCAGGAGTCCTTCTCTGCACCGCACTTTAGAGGAGCAGCATCAAAATGCTCATTCACTAGAAAACTTAATGCGACCCATCAAAAATCTCCTTCGACCTGTTTGTGTTGCGACCCCAAGTTTGAGAACCAATGGCCCACACAACCACATGCTAATATAAAAACCTACAGTTATTATCATTCCATTGTTGTTGTTTAACTAATAAAGGTCAACTTAAATTATTCACAGTGCACCTAAAGTATAAAGTTGCTGAGAAACACTAATGAATACTAACCAGAAGAGAATAAATAAAGTTAACTAAATCTAATGATTTGTTCTGTCTTTTCTCCTTCAGCGATGGCTACAAGCAAATCATGCCATATGACCTCTACCACCCACTGCCGCGGTAATTGTACAAATAATGACAGAAATTAGCATCAAAATGAAAACTAACTCACTTGTACTTCTGTCTTTGTTCAGATGGGAGAGTAGTCCGTGGACATCCTGCTCTAGTTCCTGTGGCGGCGGGATACAAAGTCGCTCTGTTTCATGTGTGGAAGAGGACATGCAGGGGAACATCACCCCCACAGATGAGTGGAAGTGTCTGTACTCCCCAAAAACTGCCATTCTCCAGCCCTGCAACACGTTTGACTGTCCCACATGGCACGCCCAAGAGTGGTCTCCGGTAAGTGACTATAAATATACACTGAAGACACTACCAACTGCTATGATAACATAATTAAAGTGGAGGAAATATGCCTTTTAGGCACAGTAGAATTGACAGTTGTATCTACAACTGTACTATTATTGTTGGCAAGCCTCTATAGTTAAAAATTATCAAATAGAAATGAAAGAAAATGACACAATGACGAAGTAGTACTTGTAGTTGCAGTAGCAGCAGTAGCAGCAGCAGCGACGGCGGCAACACTGGTAGTAGTATTATATTAGTTGTAGAATCAGTAACTGTAGATTACTATAGAAATACTTTTTATGTTTATCTAATACTTTTATTTCCGATTAGTTAAATTAAATTAGCATTGCACAGTCAATATTTCAGTAAATCCTACTTACAGTAATTTTGAGGCTGCTGTTATATTGATCATAAACATCCCATTGAACTTCTCAATGCACCTCTTTGGGGAGTTTTCACTTTTATCATTTGCTGGCTGCTAAAACCTAGAAGCATATTTGTGGCCTCGCTCTGAAAACCTTGGCTGGCTGTTTACCTAGCACATTCTTCCTGTGAACTCGACTTTAAATGCTTGTTTTGGCAAAAGGACGCTCCAGGTTGAGCCGTGAGCACGCCGCAGTGGGGAGCCTGGAAGCCTCGCGTTGCCTGTGTGCCTCCCTTGAGCTGAACTTAAGCAAAGAGATATAATCACGGAGGAAAAATGTAAACGTTAGGCTTATCGCTATCTGAAAACGAATGAGTGAAGAGGTTGTATTCTTTCAACAGTGTACAGTAACGTGTGGTCAAGGGCTCCAGTACCGCGTGGTGTTATGCATTGACCATAGGGGGCTGCACGCTGGGGGCTGCAACCCCACCACCAAACCACACATCAAGGAGGAGTGTCTGGTGACCGTGCCCTGCTTCAGAGCTGTAGGTGGGTTGACTCTTCAGTGAACTGTCTTGTCAATACGACCCTCTTCAATGTTTCATCTCAGTTGAACAAGAATGTTTTAAACTATTTCACAATTTAACTTAAGAAATTTAAAAGGAAGACATCAACATGATGTGTCGAAATATGGGACATGGGTAACAAGAGCCGTGAAGTTAATCATTTTATACTTTGCCTAATTTATTCCTATATAGTATTTGACAAACATCTCAAGTAGAAGTGGGCAATATATCAAAATGTAGATAATATCGTGAATATTGGTTCAAAGATATGCTAAATTTGAATGTTGAGTATATCGTTGAAAAAAGTTCTGGAATAAGGGCAGAAGGTGATATTTTTGCACTTTTGTGTTTCATTTTAGAGACATTTCACATTTGTCTGATAATTAAACCTCAACTAATATGTTTAAGGACATGTTTAAACATATTTCTATTGGATTGACATAATATCATTTTACTATCGTTATCGGGATAATCATTTCTGTCAATATTGCCCACCTCTACACACAAAGATTGGTTGAATGGGACAAAAAAGGTCTCAATATAAGTAGAAACTAAATCTGCTTACGTTCATTGGATGTCCATTTTATAAACCTAATTCAATTCATATATATAATTTTTATTTTTTTTTAAATAATTGTAAGATTTGGGATTTTCTAAAATGTATAAGCTTACACTTTAAAAAAATTTTTTTTAGATACACTTCCTGTTGAAGCAAAGGAACCATGGCAAAAGCAGGCCATTGAATTGGATGAAGAAATGACTGTGACAGAAGAGCCAACGTGAGTACAAGATAAGAAAAATACTAACTTAGTTTGTTTTAATTATTTAATAAATGTTTTGATAATACAAGATGATAGACGAGCCAATGTGAACCAAATATATTTAACACCTTAAGAATGTATGCTCACTGATTAATAACAAATCTTTGGTTGCAATTTACCTTGAGTGGTTCTTAAGTAAGTAGGGGAAACGCAGCAGTTGAGGTAATAGACAGCGGTTCACAACCTGGAAAATCAACAGAAAATGTACAATTGTAAATCACAGAATTACTGTCACTCTACAAATGTATAAGAGCAGAAGAGCCCTGCACACACTGATTCCAGACCAGTTTCGTCGTGCAAAGTGCAAGTCAAAATTTGCCTTGAGGAGAAATTGGTTTGGACAGTGCTCACTGCTCCTTTGAAACCTTCACAGTATCACGGTTGTGCTCACGTCAGCGAACATTTGCGTCAACTTTTGCATGTCAAAATGTACAGCTGGAGCCCTTTTTTTTTTTTTTTTACACACGCTTGTCATAATACTCTCCCTTGTACCTCAACACACCTGCACTTGCCAGAAGTTTGTCTGAAAATGATTCTAAATTAGATTTGTAAAGACAGGTTTTGGACTTTATTAACCTGTCTTTATTATTTACAATGTTTTGGGTAATGTGCGAACAGCCAAATTGCATGTAAAATAAGTTTCCGTGTTTTGTATGAGGTAATTGTTGGTAAAACAAAGCTACTTGCATTACCTCAGTAATCTTCCAGATGTTCTTTCATCAACCGTACAATGACTGCTCCTCCGAAGATGGACAATGATTGGATACTAAGCTAGAATGACTTGTGATAGCAACAATTTTGAACTAATTTGGAGACTGAAAATATGTTCCGAAATATATGACTTTGCTCCCTTGCATTAAAAGCATAAATATCAATGTATAATATAGTGCTGGTCATAAGCCAAAAGCAATATCTGACGACCATATGGGGCCAGGATGTGCAGGGGTGGAAAAGCCTGTTTTAAACTTATTACACCACTTTTTGCTAACCACCACTGTGAAACTCCTAAAATAAAAGCCGTCTTTATGCCTATTTAACGCTAAACGTGAATAAATCTCTTCCTCTGATGTGAATGTAATTGATTACATTAAAAACACGTTTTGGCATAATGTGTCGTTTCAATGAAATCAGGATTGCGCTCCAAACGACTGATGTAGTTTAACAGTGCATGAAGATAAGCACTGATGTTATGAGTCTAAAGTCTGACTGTACTGATTTATTTGTTTGTCCAGCTCACAATGAGCTCCCCTACAGCAGTGACGGAGCCAAGTCTGCAGTAATTATGAGTATTTTATTGAGACGTCCAGTAAAACTCCAGGGTGCTCTCGTGCTGTGGTCAGGCAGGTTAAGCAGGCAGGAATGTAGACAGAGCAAGCTGTAAATATATAGGCTACATGCGCACTGAACTTTAATTTATTAATTGGTTTCAGTCACATGGTTTGGTCCTGTTTTGAATAACATTTTGAGGACTTTTCAAAAGATATAATAATTTTAATTGAACTGTTTTATAGGTTGGAATCGACAAATTATTTATTTCTTGAATCAATATCCTTCAGGTCTATTTACAGTCCCCCCTGCGTACCATATGCATAGCATAAAAAACAACATCTTTATTGCGCCATGGAGATTCATCGCTAGTTTTTATTCAGTTTTCTACATTGCTATTGCAAGTGTTTAATCTATGAGGTCGTAAACTACAGTATTGCCCAATGAGTATACATTATGCAACATCTGCTGAATATATAAACTGCACGATTATGACTTATTCATTCCACAAAATAAATGTGTAAGAAAGTGTAAGACCAGCTTGCTACCAAACTAGTAATTTCACCAACTCACAAAGTGCAAACTGATGGTGTTTTGAGCTTCAGTACTGTGGACAAGGCTTTAAATTGGCGAATGATAATGATAGGATAAATTACAATACTTGCTGTGTATATTTAGTGTTAATCACTGTCTGTATTTTTGTGCAAGTACACATAATGTAGGCTGTTCAATTAATACTTTTCTTCACATGATGAAACTGTACCTCTGACAATACTTTGCTGCTGGTATTTAGCCTTTTTTAATTTAAATTGTCCTATTTAGATTTATTCCTGGGCCTTGGGAACCCTGCAGCAAATCCTGTGGCGCTGGTATACAGCATAGAACCGTCAAATGCCAAGTTCTGCTGTCCTTCGCTCAAACTGTGGCGGACCTGCCCGATGACGAGTGTGAGGGGGTCAAACCGGCCCAGACTCAGTCCTGCTACAGGACACCCTGCTCCGGCGCCGAGAACCACAAAGAGGACAAAACTGAGACGAATTTTGAGAAAGAGGAACTACATGACTGGGAGTATGAAGGCTTCACTGAGTGTTCAGAGAGCTGTGGGAGAGGTATGTTTATCAATACATATCATACTTTTGCACTGTAAAGTAGAGGCGGAGAAAGAACATAGGAATCAGTGTTTACTTCAATCAAGCATCTATTTTCTAATGCTATTTCTACAACTGCTTCTACTACGAAAGTTACTCAGTATGACTATTCCTTTTGAATTCTTCTGCTACAAACCAAAGTGGTATCCTCTTTGTTTTCATGTGGTATTTTCCACCAGTGCTTTAACAAGGAGACTCACATTGTAAGTAAAAAAGGTGATGTCACTTTAGCTTTGTAAAAATGCAGCACAATTGAACATTATTAGGTGATAATGGTCGTAGTACAGGCCTTTCCCCTGTAGCCTCACCCACTCTGTTGTGAATCCAGTGCCAGACACAGACTGTCGGTCTAAACTCTCCGCCATCTTTATTTAAGGTTCACTTTGATCTCTGTGGGCCTGTATGTCTGCTTTGTGTGTCTCGAGCTAATTTAATTTCACTGCATGGGCGTAGGTTTTTGTCAGTGTTTCGCCCATACTCGCCCAAAGATAAATAAAATGTTGTAACAGTAATGGTAGTCTGACATAATATTTGGAGATTTAGAAAAAAAAAAAAAAGCGTGTGCTGTAAGCCAGCTATAGTTTTCACTGCAATATCAATCTTATTCTGACTGCTCCCTGACAAGGCAAATTTTACCTTTGAATTCTGTGCTTTATTGTAATAATGTTTCTGATTGTAATGTTCTAAGTTAAGAATTTAATTTTAAAAGAGTTTACATACATGTACAGAGTATATATGAACAAAATGTTTTTCTCACACGGTTACAAGAGCTAATAGTGATTTGCCTGAACAAACAGACCAGAGAAGTGGCCGATCAGAGTCTGTTGAGAGCTCAGAAGACCTACACAGCTGCTCCAGGACTGCAACACTCAGCCCTGCCACCCAGGTCGGACACATATACACTTCATTCTAAAACATTATTTAATTAAACAACATTTGGAAAGAATTTATTTGATATTGAACACACTTGCAATTAGTTAAACCCGCCTGTCCTCAAAGAAAGAATAATTTACCTGAAACTGAAATTTTAGCTGGAAATATTTATGAACCGTTCATTATGGTCTCTCTTATCACAGCACACATCTAAGCACAAAATACTTTTGAAAATGTCCATGTTAGTATTGTACCACAACTCAACTCAGTTCAAACTCCTCCAAATGCTTGTGAAGACACCATCTGACTGATACTGATGCTGAGTTATAGTGACAGAGATATATAGGTTGTATCATCATGAGAGGAAAATGAAGTCAGCTGGACACTGCACGGAGCCTGGTCAACAATCGGAATACAATGGGATCTGGTGTCAGGAGAGCTGGGCTGGCTTAAAGTCATGTTAGGTTTGAAGATATTGGCCTTTAGTCAGAATCAGAATCAGAAAGAGTTTATTGCCATTGTCAATGAACAAAATTCACAAACATAGGAACTTGTCTCGGCCTTAAGGTGCAACACAAAACACTGAGCAATAATAAACAACATATATATTCAATCAAAAAGGGCATGCATTAAGAAACAATTTAAAATTACTATACAATAAAAATAAAAATAGGCATTTCTAGAGTTTTGTAACAAAGAGTTACAGATAGATTTATAGTTTTGAGTGCAGAAAGTGACAGTGCAGTGAGTGGTTGAATAGTTGCAGTTAAAGTGACAGTGTTTTTGAAGTGTTCATGAGTCCAACGGCAGAGGGAAAGAAACTATTCTTGTGGCGGGAGGTTCTGGTCCGGATGGACCGTAGCCTCCTGCTGAGGGGAGTGGTTTCAAATAGACCATGTCCAGGGTGAGAAGGGTCAGCTGTGATCCGACCTGCTCGTCCCAGAGCCCTGGAGACGTACAGGTCCTGCAGAGATAGGAAGTCTGCAGCTGATCACCTTCTCAGCAGAACGCACAATGCGCTGTAGTCTCTGTTTGTCCCTGGCTGTGGCTCCAGCGTACCACACGGTGATGGAGGAGGTGAGGATGGACTCAATGATGGCCGTGTAAAACTGCACCATCATCTGCACTGGCAGCTTGGCTTTCCTCAGCTGCCGCAGAAAGTACATCCTCTGCTGGGCCTTCTTGATGAGGGAGCTGATGGAGGGCTCCCACTTGAGGTCCTGGGTGATGGTGGTGCCCAGGAAGCAGAAAGAGTCCACGGGTGGTGATGGGGGAGTCTGTCATGACGAGGGGGGGCTGGGGGGGGCTGTGGCTTTCTTGAAGTCCACGATCATCTCCACTGTCTTCTGGGGCGTTGAACTCCAGATTGTTACCGCTTGCACCAGGACACACAGCCGGTCCACCTCCCTCCTGCAGACAGACTCATCCCCGTCCGAGATGAGCCCGAATGAGAGTGGTGTCGTCCGCAAACTTGATGAGTTTTACAGAGTCATGGCTTGGAGGTGCAGCAGTTTGTGTACAGGGAGAAGAGCAGAGGAGAAAGTACACAGCCCTATGGAGCTCCTGTGCTGATAGTCCGAGAGTCTGAGACATTCTTCCCCAGCCGCACGCACTGCCTCCGATGTGATAGCATCGTAGTGATAGCACTATTAGTGATAGTCAGAGTAGTAAGTACTTCCAGTAGAATTAAATGTATAGAAATAAATGGTCAATATAATACTATACAGCTGGAAAAAAGTTGTTATAAAATAATTGTTTTAGTGTTTGGTGGTTGAGTGGTTAAGGTGAAGCACACATGCCAGGTCCCATGTGCAGCAAACGTCGGAGTCGCAACCCGAACTCACAACACTGCGACCGACTGCACTGCAAAAACATTTTTATACTTGAGTTCAAATACAAATACAGAGGACAACCTAGAATGAAAATTAAATACATGAGCATCAAATCCTACATCTACTACAGAGTAGACAAAGAAGATGTTTAATACATATAGAGAGTTAATATATATTTGACTCAATTTATAACACTACACTGGATAGACTTTTTACAAGAGCAATGATGCATTTTAAGAGAAAGGTCAGAGTTCCTCCTCAGGGAACAGTATTTTTTTGTATTAAACTAAAGCCATATGTTTAATAGGAACAACTCACAGAGAGATATAGTGCTCACACTGATATTGGTCCCCAGTGGTGAGGTGGAGTAATGCATTAACACTCCCCCTTTGGGTACCATATTTTCATTTTCAGACCAAAGATTGATTGAATAAAAAGCATTTGGATATTGCATGCATATTTTACCATCATAAAAGTAGAGAATTTACTAAATAATAGGCAAGGCAAGTTTATTTGTTGAGTACAAATAGGAAAGGAAGGCAGGAAATTCAAAATGCTTCTCACAACAGCAAAAAATGCACAAAAATCACAAAACAAGACATGAAAGAGAGGAGTACAAATACGTTATAATCACAGCTAAACAAAATTGTTTTTAGCCTAGATTTGAACATTGTCAGAGTTGAGGCCTGTCCCACATCTTCAGGAAGACTGTTCCAGATTTTAGCTGCATAAAACTGAAACGCAGATTCCCCATGTTTATTCCTGACTCTGGGCACCAGCAGGAGGCCGGCACCCTGAAGTAAATGTACTTCCTGTCTTCCCGATAGGACTTTAACCAATTTAAGGCAGTGCCAGTGATGCCCACCCAGTCCTCTTGTCTCTGTAAGAGGATCCCATGATCGACAGTGTCAAAAGCAGCACTCAGATCTAACAGAATTTAGACTGAGGCTTTGCCCGCGTCAGTGTTCAGGTTATGTCATTTGTCACCTTGACAAGAGCAGTCTCAGTGCTGTGATGAGGTCTAAAACCTGACTGAAAACATCAAATTAGTTGTTTATGAAGAGGAAATCAGTGAGCTGTTGGTACCTTTTTGAAGACTGCCCAAAAATGACAGATTAGAGATGGGCTGGTAATTGCTCAGTACTGCGGCATCAAGACTGCTCTTCTTTAGGAGAGGCTATATGACCGCAGTTTTCTTTCTTTTTTTCACAGAAAAAAACAACAACAACAACAAAAAACAAACAAACACAGAACAAACAAAAACAGACAGGGCAGGACCGCAGTTTTCAAAGCCCTTGGGAATGTTCAGTAGGCTAATAAAGTGTTGCTTACTTTCCACATCTGAATTGTAACAGTAAATTCATAAAGTATTTTTCCTCAATAGCCTAAATACAGTAATTAAAGAGCATCATGACGTGAGCCTGATCTGTAGCTCAGTGAATGATTTTGCAGTAGGCCACGCGTTTCAGGTTAACACCGTGTGCTGTTGTCAGTGCTACCCGCTCACACTCTGTCAGAAAGCCCAGAGGCCAGCGCTCGCTCTCAGCTGTTTTTTCAAGCTTTCAATCTTGTTTTCAGGCACAACAAACGCTGTACTGGACGTGTTTCCTTTGGCCTGTGCTCCCTCCCAGAGGCCTCCTCACCCTCCCATATTAAGCTGCTCTGCTTGGATACTGTTCCCCCCGAAAGGGAAACAACCATAGGATTTGGCTTTGAGTCGTAACGGTCCAGAAACAAGCCCCATTCCCAATTCTCCTCAGTCCTGCACCCCAGAGTAAATATGGATAGCTCTAAAATATGACCTAATCTGTCAAGCCTAAAGTAAAGTTCCTGCCATAGCGTCACAGTTAGCTGCCGTGAGCTAAAGTTGTAAATAAGCCATATTAGTTTCAGGATGGAATAGAAAATGTCGCTTATTAATCCCTGTGTGAAAGCGGCTTGGAAAACAGTGTGGATAGTGAACCACACAGGTCAGTGGAAAAAACATTAGGTTAAAAGGCTGGCCACCGGGATTTCTCCAATATCACAGTGTGACGGACCAGAGCTTGCTGCATGAATCAGCCTCTCACAAAATATGTTTTTATAATGAATTTACACGTTCAAGAGTATGCTCTGGGGGTGATTGAAAAAACAAAAACTGCCCTTGACTACATTTCTTTATGTTGAAGAAAACAAGCCTGAAATAAATGTACACAAACTATAAGAGCTGTGACTAATCGGAGGGTTGAGGAAGAGACCTTTGAAGCATATCACACAAAACTTAACCATGTGTGCAGTGCTGACATGTTAGCTGCCAGTGCTTATCATATATATTGTGCATGATACCATTTGGCAGTAAACACTGTGTTCACAGATGGGACACTGGGGAGTGGAGTTCATGCTCTGCTACATGCGGTGTGGGTCTAATGACCCGCTCTGTGGCCTGCACTCGCCGGCCCTTTCGGGGCAGTAACCACACAGAGGTTCTAAAGGCTGAGGACTGTCCGAGCCCCAAGCCCAGCCCTGTCCAAGCATGCAACCGTTTCGACTGCCCTCCCTTGTGGGACACACGTGACTGGGGCAAGGTGAGACCAGTAAACATCTGATTATAAGTGATGCATTTAACAAGGACTGTTGATATAATCCAGGTGATCCCACTCTAAAGGAAATGGCACCTCTGTATTTGTGTTGCTGCAGTGCTCGCGGAGCTGTGGTGGAGGAGTTCAGAGGAGGCAGGTCCTGTGCAAACAGCGTTTGGCAGATGGCAGCATTTTAGACCTGCCAGACACGTTCTGCCCCTCAAAGAGCCCAGTGACCCAACAGACCTGCGCCAGGCAGGACTGCCCCGCTATGTGGGTCACCACTGAGTGGTCCCAGGTATGGTTGTAAATTATGATGTACCTTATTATTCAGGCAGAACTATTTCCATTTTTGCTTAATTTTGTAATTGTTTTAACACTAGTCTGAATGTTACTGTTGTGTCTCCAGTGTTCAGTGACCTGTGGCACCGGGGTACAGAGGCTTCAGGCAGTGTGCCGGAAACAAGGAGACGATGGTCGATATCGCACCATTCATCCTACAAACTGTTCACAGATCGCCCATCCCAACAGCGTCAGGCCATGTTCTCTAAGCCTCTGTGAAAGTATGCTTGCTTTGAGTTATATTACAAATATAGATGAATCCGTATCAAATCAGTGTGTTGTTTTACAGATTCAATCAAACCAGGTCCCACCACACAGCCCCCAAAGAAGGTTTACATCCAGTTGCGAAAGGGCAAAAAGTTGCAGTTGCTGGTTGGTGACTACGCTTACCTGCTCCCTTGGACTCCAGTGGTTCTTCGCTGCCCGACTCCACGCTTCCGCAAAGGGCATGTCCAGTGGTTAAAGGATGGGAAACCTTTATTCAGCCTCACTCACCTCTCTATCTCATCTTTGGGATATGTGAAGATTTATCATTTACTTCCATCTGATGCTGGTGTTTATACCTGCCTTGATGGGCAAACACGGGAACATTTAGTCTTGAATATAATTGGTAGCAAGCAGAAACTCTCATTGTCCGAAGCAGCAGTGTCAAGGCTTAATGGACCTCAAAAACCCGGCCAGACTGAGCTACCTATTTCCTTCTTAAACCACTATGACAACATTGTGGAGCGCATAATAGAGCTCAAAGGATCTCACTGGGATTTTGATAAACTTCATTTAAGTGAAAAGAACAGATCGACGTTGCAAGATGAAAAAGGAAGTTTAGTGCACTCAGGCCCGGTTCTGCTTATTGTTGATAGCCAAAAGCTAGATGAGATAATGCACAATCTGTCTGGGGAGGAACAGCTAGCCCACCTGCTTAATGAGCTAACCAAGATACACAGTGAAAGCAATGAGTCTACCCTGCATCCGGAAACAGTGACTCAAAAACCTCTTTATTATAATATCAAAGTGCACATGCCAAGGCCAAGACGACCTGTGATCATTCAGCAGCCCCGAAGGATCGGAACTCCGACATCTTCTTCTGAAAAAATAGTGCATGTGGGGTTGCCGGTGTTATTGCATAATCCAGTAGCAAGCTTGGAGTTGAAATGTAATACGTTGGGGAGTCCAGCACCTATCATAAAATGGACAAAGAATGGAAAAGCACTAAACTACAATAGCAGGTAAAGGCACTGTGCTTAATGCTACCCCAATGCCAGTTTATTCATAATGTGTAAATAAAAATACAATTAATGTTCAGTTCAATTAAAAATAAGGTGAGGCTTGTGATTTACAATTTTTTTTCACGGTTTTCGATTGCCAAATATTTTTACTGCAATGAAAATGTAAACTCATTCTTTCTAGAGCCACTGAACTTTAGTTTCTCTGTAACTTGTAGAATGTAGAGACGAAAGAAATTACCTTTTTGGACAACGGTTTTCTGTTTCTGCATTGAAATAATCTGATCTAAAGGAAAAAAGTGGTGGGGGGAAATCACTCAATTGTTTAGTGGAAACAGTAATAATTAAATTACAAAATAAATTCTTGTTTTTTTCTTGCTTTTAATTATGGGATGTTTTTTTGTTTTTCTTTTGATAGAGTAGTCGCTTTACCCACCGGTTCACTGAAGATACTTTTCCCAGTCGAACAAGATGAAGGGCTATACACCTGCACCGCAAGGAACCGCCTTGGGACCGCTACACTTTCATCTTGGCTGCAAGTAAATGGTAAAGATTACTTAGAAAAGGAACATAGAAAAGATTAAGCATGCATGATTCACATTGATTTTGTACTTTCATGTTTGCAGTAATTATTGTAGCTCTTGTGTGGTTTTGGATAAGTGATTCTGGGAAAAGGTTGTCTTCAACTGGAAAACACACGTGCAGCCACACAAAGTTTGGATTGTGCAGTCAGTGGCAATGATTCAGTGTTGGGGAATGTCCGGAGCTAGGTCACCTCTACACTGTCTCCCATCAAAGCACAGCCATTCTGATTATTCAATGCTCCTGCACATCCTCCTCACATATGACAACAATTACAGGAGCAAGATTCAAAATAAGATAGCATAGCGTGCAGACATCGGGGTGTGTACTCCTGAATAATAAGTGTTGAGTAATTCTTTTGATAGCCATGCATTTATCATTGTAAAAAGCAAGGCATTTATTTATCTGTTTCATTTACTTTTTTCTGGTTTTTCAGTTGGAAAAGGCAGAAATTGTCCCGAAGGTCATACATGTGAGGAGCGGAATAACAGTAGCCAAACGGTGCCACAGTGCACTGGTCAGTCCTGCTCATTCAGGTATTATGTCATTTCTTCTGTGTCAACTATGTTACTTGTTGCTTAAACCTTGCCACAGACTAAATATACTATACGTGTTACCGTTGAAGCAATGGTCTCCGTGCCCCCTTTTGGCTAGTTTGTAAGTGAATCCCCTTCTGCCTTTGTTCTATCCTAATGGGGTTTTCCGCAAAAATTACGCAACAGACCACGTGTCATAGGTAGATTATCACAGACAGTGTGTTTACGTCTTATTTACGATGTAACAAGGAAACTGTGTTTACTAAGGCAGGTGTTTGTGTCTCAATGCTAATGCTAACCTAAAATAAATGTAATTCTTTCATTTAAAATAGCACCACAGTCTGACTTATTCAACTTGTCCTTAATTGTATCTATAATCAATTATTTATTTTTCTATTTAATTTTTAAGTCAGGCTATGATTTGCATTGAGACACAAACACCTATCTTAACAAACACAGACGTATTCTCCCGTTAAGTGGTTACATTGCAACTTAGACTTTAACACGCTGTCTGTGAGTATCCACCCAGACTGCGTGGATACTCTGTCTGTTGCCTAATCTTGACATATTATTTTAGCATGGCAATGGAGAAAACCCCATAAGGATAGAACTAAGGCGGAAGGCGATTCACGCTCAGGTTAATTAAACGGAAGTAGCGCCGTGGAGCTGTGCATCGAGCCCATTAGACCTAGTATAATAAATGGATTTGTTCTTTTACTGTCCCCTTGTGGCAGGAGGTGGGAAAATAAAATCCACAATATCACTTCTCCACGAAGGTCATGTAATGTTTTCATTGTTTTAGATGGCAGGTTGAACCATGGTCTCAGTGCTCGTCTGCTTGTGGAGGGGGGTCCCAGCGCAGGAGGGTGCGATGTGTGACAGGTCCAGATGACAGGGAAGTTGGGAGCCATCGCTGCACAGGACGTAGCCCCTCACTCACACGACTGTGCAACATGCTGCCTTGTGTTAGATGGGCCACTACTCCTTGGGGCCAGGTAAAGGAAATACTGCAGTGAACTGAATCCATAATAGATTCCCGAATATGGTTTCAAATATACCTCAATGTACCTCAAATATATACTTTAAAAATTAAACAATATGAAAGAATATGAGGAAATGCTTTTGAATAACTAAATGTTAATTTTCCTTTTTCTAGTGCCATGGTCAGTGTGTAGATTCAAGTCTGGCCACACAACATCGGCATATTTACTGCCAGGACACAAACAGTACCAAAGTCTCCTATAGGTTGTGCAGGGGACTTCAAAGGTAAAACTAGGCCAGGCTTAATGGAGAACGTGCTAACCTCTTTTCCATTATACAAATATAACAATAACTTATCAAAGGTCTGCAGAAGATGCATTTAATATCATTCCTTTGTTATTAAGTCTGAATTAATGTTTTTTGTAGGCCTGTCTCAGTGAAAAACTGCTCCACTGATGCTTGCGCCCTTCAGTGGAGGATAGGTCCATGGACACAGTGCACCGCCTCCTGTGGTCGCCATGGTTTCCAGTCACGCCTGGTCAGCTGTGTGCACCGGCGGACAGGGAAGGCCGCAAGAGAACATCACTGTATGTGGAGGCCACGCCCCCCCAGCTGGCAGAGGTGCAATATCCTGTCCTGTGCCAGAGGTAAAAATAAAGCTCAGAACAAGCGATTGACGTTTGTAAAGCAAGTGTATGTTTATGTGCATCTTTACATACATAGTTTATGATTGATTAGAACTTTGGTCATCATGACAAAAAAAATATCTTTTGCTGTTTTTTTCTTGCATAACATTTTAAGACTTCCTGCATGTGGTCATAGTAGGATGTTTTGTAATAGGTGTTTTTGTATTTTTAAATCCTTGAGTAACATCACTTGGGTATTTCCCTTCAGCAGGAGAGTGCCTAGACAGCACCAGATACTGCGATAAGGTCCGGCAGCTGGAGCTCTGCCCTCTGCCACAGTTCAAGAGCCGCTGCTGTCACTCCTGCAGAAACACCTGAGACACGAAATCCCGGATGGACAAACTGGACTGGACAGAGACGAGACTGAGATCCTCCATAGTGTCACCACAGAAATGTGTGCACTGGGATGCCATGAGGAGGGATACATGTTCATACCCACAAAACGGACTTGGCTGGGAATGGTTTTGAAATGGGCTGGTAATGAAGACTTCAATTTTACCCAAAAAAGGAAAAAAAAAAAGTATTACTCCAACAGCAAGAAATGGTATGTATTTTTCAGCCAACAGGAAACTAGAAAGGCATTTTCTACACCAGTTTTCCAAAAGGTGAAAAACATTGGGTTTTAGAGCAGCACCTTACATTCATTGCGCAGTGTTAAAATATACAACATGTACAATATACAAGAAAATATGTCACATTTGACGGGAGCCCCCTGTGTTAATCACTGGATATTTGCTTTTATTGCCACAGATCCAAATGGAATGGTAACTGTTTTAATAGATTGGAGGGAAAGCAGCTCAAAGCCCTAAGTAGTAAATGAGAAATAATTATCACCTGGAAAAAGGCTCATGGCTCATAATGGGTCGTTTAGCAGCTAATGGTCATTTAAAATTAATTTAGATCACAGTTGTTTTAATGGTTTTGGACGAACAAAAATTATGTCCGGCAATGTCTTTTGCATGGGTTGCACTAATCTAATATAGAGTACCGTATTTTCCGGACCTTTAGCCGCTCCCCTATATAAGCCGCATTTGCTCTATTTTTAAAAAAACGATAATAAAACAATACATAGGCCGCACCTTTTGTATAGGCCGCAGAACTCTTTCCTTGACTTTTGGCATCGCATGAGCTCGTCCCGCTGTCCCCCTCCAGCGTGCTCTCCCCTCCAGCGTCTCACCGTACATTCATTGATGTTAAGCTTGCGTGCAGCCGCGCGGCTTCCTAGCAAGATCGATGGCCTTCAGCTTAAAACTTGCTTCGTACGAACTTCTTCGTTTGGGTTCCATAATGATGCGGCAAGAATTTGAAAATAATTTATAGTTGGTAATTTGTCGTCCGTGTTCTATTTGCTAGCTGAAATAAAAAGCAACATCTGCTTCTTTGCTTAACTTTTCTGTAGTTTTGATTCCAATTCCGGTTAGTTCGCCCCTAGCGGTGAAAGAAAAAAACCACAGAAAAGCCGCAGCCTCTAAATAAGCCGCATGGCTCAAAACATCTGACAAAAGTAGCGGCTTATAGCCCGCAAAATACGGTAGTCTGACTGAAGCAGATACATTTCTTCTACATTTGAGGAGAAAGAGAAAGACTTTTTGCACTCAGATTTCCGTTAGGCCTTTTGTTGAAAACAGGGCTTTGGGGAGGTGTTTTAAACCTCTGGTTTGTAAGTAAGTGTTGATTTTTTATTTTTTTTTATGTGTGAGATATGTCTTAGAAGAGCATTTTAAGAACTGTTCCTTTAAAACCACTTAATGACATAGTGACTTAATAGTCTTTTGCTAACAGACATATTTATAATTCAAATTCAAAATAATATGGTAGGAATAAAATACATTTTGGATCAAATTGAAAAACATACCTGGCAGGCAAAATTTGCACTTTTCTCTTTGAATTTGTCATGAATGAGTCCATGGTAGTGAACGCAGAATAGCAGAAGTCTACCTGTCCTTTCATTGAGTAAAATGTTTTATGTGAAAAACATTGTTTAAATGTAGATATTAATTTGCTCTTGATTATTTATTTGATTGTACGTTTTCATGTATATAACTGTAAATATCAAATGCCTGAGTATTCATAGTCCTGTAGATTGTATGAATATTAATGTTATGGGGACCCCTGCGGGTGACATGATGCATTACTTTGTTGATTTGTGGAAAAAGCATTAAATAAAATGAATTACATTCCAATTGAAAAAGTGTTGTTTTCCTCAACACATTAGTATCAAAGTCATTAAATACATTACTTTGTAGAGTACAAACATTTATCAAAGTACTACAGCAGGACAGGAAATACAGGACAATCCTTACGTCACAAATGGATCAGCTGTGAAAAGTTAGACTTCCTCTTTTTCTTTCTGTATTTCACCTTTTACTTCTTGATTGGCATGTACAGGGATATTGTTATATTGTATTGTTGTTATGGGTAATGTTGGAGGACGCTGAACTGAAGCACTTTATGATGGAAGTAGAAGGTTCTTGTTTAAAGGCTATACAGGTTTTGCGTGTTTCACTTGTAGATCAACTTGAAGGACGCATCGAGTCACTTTTGGAGAATCTTTTGAACCATGGAGTGTTCAGCCGAGACGACAGAGAGCAGGTCTTGTGTCACCTGGGACCCAGGGCCAGAGTTAGACAAGTTCTGGATATTGTACAGTGTAAAGGGGAGGAAGCAGCCAAACTTCTCTTCTCTATCAACAGCTGTTTTCACCTGGAGTCACAATCAAGACATGACAATGGACAGTCAGCAGGTACGTCCATGTTGATCTGTTTATGTTTTGTTACTCTTAAACAATAAAGCATCTGTATTGGTGGTTATAGCAACAACATGTACTATTGATTTGAAACAACTACCTTCAAAATACCTCATGTACCTCATATAACCCTACTCAAATGTAGTCGGATCACTCGGCTGTACACAAGACAAAATGTGTTGAATGAGTCAAACATTTAAATTGTTCCTCCCCTGCCATCAATACTGTTCCATCCTTCAACTAATTTGATATTTGTGTAGCTTCAAATAACTCAGAATTAAGGTTGAAAGCGTGATGTGCTTATAATGTCAGAATGTGCACAGTTTTGCAGTTTCTTGCATATGGGACTATGTATTGTGCAAATAGTAACACAGTTTAATTGAAGGTGGTCCTAATGATTTGTGTACGATATGTAAAAAACAATTTCTTTTTTCAGAGTACAACAAAGTCCTTTTGAAGCACAAGGATGTCCTCAGACGCAGAAGTGAAAGTATGCTGTATTACAACACTAGACATGGAGAGAAAATCTTATTCTCTGAACATTATGTTAATCTTCTTTTGGTTGATGGGCATCAGGATTTGGACATAAAACGACATGAGGTGCTCACATTTGGGCATAATCGTCTCTCTTTGCAGCACAAGGCAGCTTTTCACAGAAAGATTGCTCCAAAAGAACTTTTAACTTCTACTGGGAGTCGTCCAGTAAAGAAGGTTTTGGTGACAGGAGTAGCTGGCATCGGAAAGACTATATTGGTTCAGAAAATGCTGTTTGATTTTGGCAGGGAAAAAGAACACCTTGAGTTTGACTTCATCATCCATATGACCTTCAGAGACCTCAACCTTATCGAGAAGCCAACAAATCTTCATGATTTGATTTTGCGCAAAAACAGACACCTGGCTAAAGAACTAGACAACATTTTTGCAAACGACCACAAACTGTTGATTATCTTCGACGGTTTTGATGAGTTCAAACATTATCGAAAATGTGATGTGGATTCTTTTGTGACTGAACCAGATGAAGACGCTGAGGTGGTGGAGATCTTTGGTAGTTTGATGCAAGGCGAACTTCTCCCCAATGCCTCTGTCCTGCTAACAAGTCGACCTACTGCCATCACGTACATCCCAGTTGGATTTATCGACCGATTTGTTCTCATTTCTGGTTTTTCTTTGACTGAAGTTCAAGAATACTTTTCCCGCTATTTCCAGGACAAAAAACTTAAAGACCAAATGTTTGCAATTGTAGAGGCAAATGAACTAATGTTAACGCTATGCTACATACCTGCATTTTGCTACATAGTGTGCTGTATCCTCAAAGACAACAAATATTTGTGTGGAGAAGGCCCCAAGACGATGACAGACATTTACGTGCAATATCTATTAGCCATGCTTCGGTCTCACACTCAAACAAGAGATGAAACTTTTAAAGATGGAAACAAAGCACAACCACTGTCTGACGTAGTGCTAAAGCTAGGTCAGTTGGCTTTCCACAAACTTATGGAGCATCAAACCCTTTTCTACAGCAGTGACAATGATGTAAAGGCCTTAGAAGGATGCACACTCGTTAGCACCTTCCTTGACAAAACAATGTCTCAAGAACCCGGATGTGTTGAAGAAGTGTTCTCCTTTGCACACCTTACAGTTCAGGAGTTTTTTGCAGCGGTGTATTGCGCGGTTACAGACGAACCATTCCCCGAAGCCCTGCAAAGTGAAAATACAGGGGTAAACAATGGACACTTGGACCTTTTCAGTCGTTTCCTTTCTGGTGTCCTATCTGAGCGTAATGCCAGCCTATTATCAAGACACGTAGGACTGACTTGCAACAAAGACAAAGTAGAATGTTATCGACAAATTCTGATCCGAAATATTTCAATGTTGTGTGAAAATGGACGTAATATCTTGAACAATTTGCATTGTCTTGTCGAGCAACAAGATCCCAATTTTGGCCTTGATGTACAACCCAAGATATTACACATAAATGTTAGTGATGAAACACTGTCTGAAATGGATTACAATGCAATGAAATACTTTCTGAATCTCACATATGGTGCAATAGCGGAGCTGGATCTCACTGGAACAGGGCTAACTTGCAAAGGGTTAAGAAGCTTATATCCACATTTGATTAGGTGTGAAAGGCTATGGTGAGTAAGTTCATGGTATATTTTTGGCTTGGTTAGTTTCAATTGATTTTTCTGAAGATTAACTACAAATGCATTTTGAAGGCTTGGAGATAACACCCTTGACATGGACACAGTTTGGATCATCGCTGATGTGCTGCAAAAATCAGACATGATACAAGAACTAGGGTAAGGACTTGATGGGTCATTCATCATTACAGTGAAAAAACTAAAATGAGGTTTGAGAAAGGAGTCATTTTGGAGTGCATATACACAAGGGATGTCAAGATTATTTGGTGAATCAATAATCATGATTATTCAGAATTCAGATTACAATATATAATTGTATGAAATAAGATAAGAGAATAATAAAAGATAATAATGACCCTAATTTGTTCAGATGTGTTTTATGGTAGAAAATATTTCAAAGTTAGTCAAATAGAATTTATATATTTTAGCTTCCTTCAGATTGTAAATGATTTTCGGATGGCACTTGTAGCGTCTCTACTTCGATAGTGTCCGCTCCGAAGTATTTTGTAACATTTAAATTCAATCTATAGTCATTATACTTTATCATTCAGAAAAATTGGTGAACTACAAGCAATATGAATTTAAATGGAGGATTGGTGTCCATAATCGTAATTGTTCACACAATTATTTGAACACTAAAATGTTATATTGTGACATCCTAGACACAAATCCTGACTGTATTCTAAGCGAGATGTTCATGTTTTTAGATAAGAATCCAGAACAGCCACAGTCTCTTCACTTCAGTAGTTGTGAGGATTACAGAAGCCTACGGCATAAAATGTTCAATTTACTGTAAAAATCAGATTTTTGTTTTAAATTCCAGGATTGGGTGGTCAAACATTGGGGATGATGAATTACTCATTCTTTCCAATGCCATCCGTGACAATAAACAGCTCAAGGAATTGTGGTAAGAATTAAGTAATATTTCAAACCTAAAATTTGAGGAACTGAAATTGTGTTGTTGAAGAATATCAGTAACAGGTAAATCTGTTTTATATTTTCTTCTACTCAAATTTGAATTTACAAAACATACAGACTTAATTATTGCCAACTAACACAAACATTTTTAAATATCTTACTTAAAAGTCTGATTTCTGCTCCAAATCCCATGCTTTTACTGTCTGTGGATTGGATATACAGAAGATTCCTTTGAATATATTTTTTTCCATTAAAGACCATTAAAAATGACTAGATTGGAATCTTTGATTAATAGCACAGCTCTAATGTGAATTAAATTGTATTTATTGGTTTGGGCTATTTATTACTATAATTTGACAATTGCAGGATGGAAGGAAACAGAGTGAGCCAAATGGGTCTGCAATCACTCGTGGACTTGACTCCACATCCTCTGAGAAAAATAGTGTAAGTGAGAACATTTTGATTCTCAAAGTTTCACCAGAACATGACCAATACAGATCAATCCATTTGTTCATAGTCCTAAACTCACAAAACCATTACACTGAATTGTCATAAATGTAATGTATTGTATCTATGCATCTACTTTAACACAGAGCCATATGGAATGACCTGGAAGACAGAGATTCCTTGGATTCAGCTTCGATCATGCAGGAAAGCATTGCCACTAACTTCACTGATGATGATATGTGGGACGCGTGGGGAGAGTGGGTCTTGAAAAGATGTGAGGTCTGCAGCAATGACAAGCTCATCACAGTCCTCCATAAAGTCTGCAAAACCCCAGTCCACTGTTTGGAGGACCAGTGGGTGAAAACCTTCTACAAGAATCTGCACAAACTCCTAGAGGGCAGAATTGAATGCTGCACTGAAGAAGATACCTGCAAAAAGCTTAAGAGGTTTCAAAGAACATTATATTTCTGAGTGTACATGTAATGTGTTTCACAACCATGGCTACGTGACCCCTGGGGGTTACTTGGAATGATTGTATTGTACTGAATTTGAAAAAAAAGTCTTTACTTATGGCCCATTGCACTGGCCCTACTGGGAAGGGTAAGTTTTACTGCGCTAACTCTGTGGTTCACAAAGGGGGGGTCGCGAGGCCATGAGTCACAAGATGACTTTGAATATATCTATCCATCTATTTATTTATCTATTTATTTATGATCCCTTTTAGTTATTACTGCAGAAAAAAACTATTCTTCCTGAAGTCCACAATTTAAAATAATGGCACAGTGTTTACTCTATTTGTTAACTGAACAGTAGGCCAATGTTTTGTTTTGAAATTAGGTAAAAAACACAATAAACACCTAAAATAAATACTGCTACAACAGATTTGTTATGCAACCTGAAATTATTACAGACGTGAATTTGATTTTGAACTGGGGGTCCTGGGTTGACTTCAAGATTATTTTGGAGGTCCTGACCTGAAAAGTTTGGGAACCCCTGTTCTAACTGACTCTGATTACTTGCCGAATCCATCGTTATCACAGCGTTTCCATGCACATTGGTTTGTTGTAGGCAAATTCTATAGTACCAGATTCTAAACAGTAATGGAAACACAACCAGGTCAAGTAACTGTTAGTGCTGACTAGACAAGAGTGTAGTAGAGCTGAGTAGGGCTGGTGGAAACGAGCCATTATTGTTCATTTTTAGATCCTAACGAACGTTTAGGAGGATTCTGGACAAAATAATAATCAAAATAATAATAGCATACCGGTAGATCTTTTTGTCAAGTAGGCCTACATGACAGGGTTGACTACTGCTGGGCTACTGTGCATAATTTGATTTGGGTTTTGCATTAAAAATAATTAAATTCCTTCGCGATGTTGTAGTCTTACAATAGTTATAGGGGCAAAAGGTGAAGAGCTACAACAGACCATTGTTGTGTGCACGGAAAAAGGAAAGTGGCCCGTACGGGGATCGAACCCGCGACCTTGGCGTTATTAGCACCACGCTCTAACCAACTGAGCTAACCGGCCACGGACATGCTAAAGCGAAAGAAGAGAAATAACTTAGAGCTTACTTATCTATAGCTGTTCATGTAGTTGTTCTTAGTTGTGTATGATACAGTAAAAAAAATTAAAATAGAAAAACCCTGTACATTTAAATGAAAGCTTTACGTAGAAGGAGCGGTTTCTATGTTGAAAGAAGTGGCATATGTGTTTATTATGTAACTGGTTTATTTCACAAATGTTATATGTGTTTTGTCAATAAAACAGAAAGCCAGTGACTTGTAATACTTATACATCGTATCATGCCACGAATATCTATTTAAAATCCAAAATAGCTGCTGCTGGGTGACGTGCCCCCCCCTCGTCTCTTTCAGTGACGAATTAATTCTGCGACGGCTGAACCAACAGGCTAAAGGATCTATGGCTAATGTTGTTCATTTCTAATTAGCCGACAAAGCTCTTCGGGTTTCCATTCCTTTTGTTGGTTTTCTTAGCCGTTACAATCGGACAGTAAGTGTGAGTTCAGTACCTTTATCTGGAGCTTGTTCTAGAATATCCATGAAGAAAATCTTGACAATTTACTGCGACACTGCTTGCAAAACAAACTGCTAACATGGCTAACCATCTCCAACCAGGGCAAAACTGGTTCCAATCTGTGCTATTTGCTATTATTTGTGAGCATATCAATATTCGTTTACAGTGGTAACTTTTGTATTAACTGCTGGCTGTTACATTTAATATTACATTTACTAACTAGCCCAGTTTGTTAGTGAGATTTATTATTGTCTCTCTTTTGTGAAACTTCTTCATCTTGATAATACGTGGGTCACAAAATCAAAACACAAAATCTATAAATTAACAACGTATAAACATAAGACAACCACATTTTAACAAGTGCAGTTAATCCATGGACAAAGAATGACTGAACCACGCATTGGACAGTGATATGAGTACAAAATACTTTTTGTAGAATCTGTTTGGTCTTGTTTGTTTGTTTGCTGTCATTTCAGCTCAATTGATGTTTACATGCATTTGTAGTTTGTGGAATGTCCAGTAGAGGGCGCTCCAGCCATTGCATGATAGGGTGCTTTATGACAAGTAACACAACAACATTCTCTCCATCTTTCTATCTTTTTTTTCATGGGAAAGTGTCAAATTATTTTATATTATCTTATAAAATATTATTATTTTATATTATAGTAATTTTAAATAGTCTCTTAATTCATTTCCCTTTTTGATTTCATATATGTTGTTGTTTTCATTATTGATTAGTGTTTTATGTTGCACCCTCATGCCGAGACAAGTTCCTATGTTTTTGAATTCTGTTCATTGACAATGGCAATAAACCCATTCTGATTCTGATAAAACACATACTTTGAAGACGTACAACTACAGTAGGTGGCGGTAAATGCACCTTTTCAGTTGGCTGCCAACCGTGAATAAAAGTAACACGACAGCCGAGTGCGATTTTATCGTTCTATCAATCAGATCAGCGTCAGATCAGCATCAGATCAGGGAACAATAAGAGAAGGAGAATAGGGAGAGAAAGAAAGACGCAATCTGTGTGTGTACCTCTGAGGTTCAATACCTGACCCAACACCCTGCGGTGATGGCTAACCAGTATCCAAACATCTAAAATATCACGTTATTAAAGTCCTCACTACAATATGTAATATATGTTTATGTGTTCTTTACTATTTTAGCAGGATGATTGACACAGAGAAGGGGACTGCCTCTGGAGCTGCTGCTGGATCCAGTGGCAAGAGCAAAGACAAGGAAAAGAAAAAGAGGTCTCGTGTCAAACAACTTCTGACTGACGTGAAGAAGCAAGTGGAGTTTTGGTTTGGAGACGTCAACCTCCACAAAGATCGCTTCCTGAGAAAACTCGTAGATGATTCTGGCGATGGCTGTAAGGCGCAGTTAAATTAAATCATTTTTGTCATCCGTAGCACTGTTTATAGGCTGTTTATATATATATATATATATATTAATTTTTTTTGGGTGGAGGGATTGACATTTTCTTTTCTCCATGAAGATGTGGTTTTGCTTGTAATGTTCCACACTCTGGCCTTAAAATGATCTATCTTGCATTATCAAAATTACAGTTTATTTATTGCTTAACAAGTGGCTGGAAAAACCTACATTATACTCCACCTAGCAACCTTTTGAATGTACTGTATGTGTATTTATTCACAAAAGTTGGTCCTGTGTGGTAATACTGCAGAATTATTTGGTTTGATTTGTCTCAGATGTTGATTTGTCTCTGCTGGCAAGTTTTAATCGGATGAAAACTCTTACTACTGACACCAAGCTGATTGCACGGGCATTAAAGAATTCATCTGTAGTTGAGGTACATTATATGTTTTGTGTCCACTCTCTTCCCCCTCAAGTTGTTTCTATCACACCCAAGACAATCATTCGTTTTTTAATGTAAACAATGCTGAAAATATAACAATATAATAATTTGATTTTACTGACAGGTTAATCTGGAAGGGAACAAAGTAAGACGCCTACATCCAATAGGGGATCCACCATGTGATGAAGACAGGCGCACGGTCTATGTAGTAAGTCTAATTGAACGTGCTATACTATTTAGTTACATTTGCTCATATAAGTTTATCTGTTGTTATATTTGTTTGCTGACTTGCTTTTCATTCTTCGTAACAGGAACTTTTGCCCAGAGATGTCTCACATAGCTGGGTAGAACGTGTTTTCTCCAAGTGTGGGAATGTGGTGTATATTAGTATACCGAGATACAAGAGCACAGGGGATTCCAAGGGCTTTGCCTTTGTTGAGTTTGAGAAAGTTGAACAAGCCCAAAAGGCTATAGAGGTAAAATGATAGGCGGTGAAAATATGTCACGCAATGTTTATTGTCTAAAACTAAATAATCACTACAATCTGAATTAGATGCTGAATAATCCTCCTGAAGATGCCCCCAGGAAGCCAGGCATTTTCCCAAAAACCGTATGTGGGAAGACGTTACCCTTGCCAGCTGAAAACCCCACAACACCTAAAAAAACTACAACAGGTACAACATTTTAATTTCCCATTTAACAGATTGGGATCAGTCCGGGCCTTTTTTTTATACTATGGACCAGATGCTGGGTGTTTGTCACTCATCTCGTTTTGCTGTTTGCACGTACTATTTGTTTTATTGCACTGAATCGCATACTTCAATAATAGGTGAAGAAGAGAAGAAAAAGCGCAAAAAGAAGAAAAAGAAGTCCAGTGCTTCGTTGCAGACTTCTTTGAATGAAAGTAACGAACAGTTAATGGAAGCAGAGCCCATTGAACAAAAGAGGAAGTCTGATTCAGAGGTAACAGGAGCTCAGAAAACAGCTGGCAAAGACAAAAAGAGACGCCGATCACAGGCAGTAGACTCATCTGAGGGGGAATTACCATCTAAAATGAGAAAGACACATGAAAGTGGAAGTGGAGAGTGTTCAAAGAGTGGTAAGTCATTAACCATGATTGTTTTATACTGTTTGACAGCTTCACTGCACTTATGGTGATTTCCTCTATAGATTCTCAGCCCAAAAGTGACAAGAAAGACAGGATTAAGGATGAAAAGGAAAACTTGGATGACTCTGCATCCAAAGCAAAGAGGAAAAGAAAAAAGATGCACAAAGAAAAGTTGAAGGTTGGAGAAGAAGTCATTCCACTGCGGGTTTTACCCAAGTAAGGTCTCATGTTTGTCATGTTTGTCATGTTTAAATAGCAAGTGGTGAATTCCCTCCATTTGTTTTGTTTCCCTTTTAACAATATTCAGGAAGGCATGGCTTGAACTGAAGGCAGAATACCTGACATTACAAAAGCGCAGCATGGCAGCCTTGAAGAAATGCATCACAAAAATTGAGCAGAAGGAGGAAAAGGGACAAAAAGACACAAAAAATGAACAAAAAGAGGGAAATGGTTTGTAATTCTAACACTGGTGTACCAGTAGTGGTGCGGCAATGTAACGTTACACTGACGGTTTGTCTTGTCTAGTTGTGATGGAAGAAGGCAATGAAAAGACTACAAGACAAGCGCCGCAGTTTGTCAGTGGAGTCATCCTGAAGATTACCGACAACAAGCCCCTACCAGGAAGGAAATTCATCAAAGTACTGAGAAACACTTATTTACTCACTTTTTCATTCTATCTTCACATGCACTGCTCCATAAAAACAAAACTATTGGTGATAAAATGGTAAAATATGTTCTTAATTTATGAGTACACACATATACAGTCAACTCACCCAGTTTTATGATGAATAATTAAACGTAACAGGTTTTGTAATTGTGATTTATGTTAGAATGATAAGAGTTCAAAGGGCGTATGACAGGTTTTTCTGATTTTGACTTTATTTGGTGGATTAAACCTGTTGTAAATATTAATGGTAGTTTTACAGCAATCAAGAAGCTATTTGTGGAGAAAAAGCTGTAGAAAATAACAGGAAGTGACATCACACTAGGGATACTCATTCCATGCAACGTTTATGCATAATTTACACAAAAGAAACTACTTTTTTGACCCGTAAACAATAATTCCACTAAATAAAGGTGCTCTCATATATTTTCATTTGTCAATGAAAAAAACAAAACAAAAACATTGACAAAATAATTTTGGCCCAGTGGTTGCAAGTTAATTTCCTAGTGTGATCATTAATTACAAACCTAAAAAATAAGCTATTCTGGGATGCATCTTTTATCGTTTTTAGCACAATTTTAGATATATTTATCTTAAATCCATTTTAGTTCAATGACTAGTCCAACATTTCAGGCACTTTAAGTACATTCAACATTATAAACCCATCCAGGGTCATTAACATTTGAGAGAAGACTCAACATGAACTGCTAAACTAACAAAAGAATTACAAGCATGACAGACAATGTCTGAAGCGGTCTAAACCAAAATGTATTTCCGTAAAAAGACGAGATATTTTATTTCAGATGATGTTTTATTGTCATTGTTATTCTGCCATTGTCATGCCATTCCATTTGTCTTTTACAGGACATTCTGTGTAAAATCTCCCCGGTTGCCTACGTCGACGTCACAGACGGAGATGCTGAGTGCCATGTTCGCTTTCACACCCCTGAACAGGCCAAAGCTGTGAGTGATGCCAAGACGGAGCTACACAAAGAGCACAACTGGAAAATCGAGATCCTCTCAGGTAGATTTGAACTCTTGATCAACTACTGTGGTGAGTTTATCGCTGTGGCAACCAAAGCATGTTCTTACCGCACTGAAATGTGTGTTTTTAGGCGACCGTGAGCAGAGATACTGGCAGAAAATCCTGGTTGATCGGCAAGTGAAACTTAACCGGCCAAGGGAGAAGAAGCGAGGAACAGAGAAGGTGAAAACTTAGTCACATTTTTTATTTCTAAAGTAACAAGTCTGTTTCTGTTGTGGTGAGGTAGTATTTATTTAGCAAATGTCTGGGTTGTGAATAGCAACTACATATAAATTGGTATTGTTTATTTCCCTGCGGTCATATTATTTACAATTTCACACATGATTTACTTGTTTAACTGTACCTAACTTTAATTTTATGCTTTGTTCTGCAGCTCATTTCTAAAGCAGAGAAAATCATCATGGCCAGAGCTAAGGAGGCTAATAAACACATCCGTTTCGACGACTGAGTGAATCTCTGCAGCTTAACACAGTTTGGACTTTTTGTCTATAATTTGGAACAATTTACTGAACTAGAACATGTCTGGTTTTTTTTGTACTGGAGACAATATTGGCTGCTTTTTCATTTAATATGGTAACATATTTAATTTTTTAGGGAAATTGTCCATTATGTACATATATACGTTTTAAAGTTCTCCAGTGAAAATGTTGATTACATGTTTGTTCTTTTTTTTTTTAAATAAACACATTATGTCCCTTCACTATCTCGGCATCATGAGTGGGTTTTATTGTCTGAACGAGCTCGGTCTGCTCTGTGGAAGTTTGGGGCGCAGCTGACCGTGACACCTTGTGCAGCGGTTGGCTTCAGGCGTGAGTGATGAAAAAGAGATTTGACTGTAACTTTTCTTGCGGTCTTTTATCTGTGTGGCGGGGCGACGTGGAAGATCCCATTTGATGAAGTCCTCTTTCATAGTTGTGGTGTATTCTAAAGGCGCTTTGCTTCTGTGACTGCTCGGCCTTGCTTGTAATTTCGGCATGGTTCTTTGCAGTGCATGCTGTATGTAATCGGCATGTGTCGTCGATAGGAACCTGTCCTTTGCACTTCTTGGGGATTTGGTCTCGGTGGTCCATGACTTGAACGGGCCGTTGGATGTGTAATGGCCGCAGCACGTTGGTTCCCCCAGTAGGATGCTGCTCCGGATGACTGGCCTGTCCAGCCTTTTCATGGATTCCAGTTGATAAGGAATGAACGAAGACTTGTAGCTGGTTTTATTTTCGATCGGCTGACGTTCATTGTCATGTAATAAACTGACACCTTGGAAGACTCTGAGGTTGTCGTGGTGTTTGAATGGCTGGTGCTTAGAAAGGTTCCATGCTTGAAAGTCACCTACAAGAGAAAGCAAGCTGAAAATTCACTTCAAAATACTGTAATTGAATAGACTCTGTAGTTACGGTTGTAGGTGGTGATGATGTTGGGACCAAATTGACCGCAGCAACATATCTTGGAGCTCGAGCTGGTGACCGTAGGCAGTTTTGAAGAATGATCGACCCATGTTTGAGCCATGTCGAAAGATCTGAAACGCATTGATGAGGATTGTGGTTATCTCAGGTTTACCACGCTGTAATTCAAACCACTAGCATCTACTTACAGAATGAAATCTGTCTGCACTCACTGCTCATGCCAAAAACATGTAATTTTGTTTAAACTAAATGTTTCCTTTCTTAATAGACTCTTTATAGAAGATTTAACTGATTATGCAATACAGTTTTTGGAGAATAAATAGTTGCCTCTACTGATCAAGAAAGGCTTAACTTTAAGGTTAATGACAATACAACAAGAAGAAAGCCTATTTGTTTTATTTTTTATGAGCTTGTTTGAAAAGCATGGGGGTGAAAATTAGACTGGGGGCCACCATAGTCTCATATTTGAATGGGATATACTGCATAAATTAATTAGTGGTAACAACAGAGGTAAAGCAAATCCACTGGGAGAAAATGCCAGTTATTTATTTCACCTAAAAGTGGCCAAAATCCCACAGTGGCAGAACAGAAGCCCAGTTAAAAAAGACAGTTCTTACCTCATGCTGGTTGTCCGCAAATGCCTTCTTTCTCCTCTCCGTGCGTGCGTTTTATCTCACTCGATCTTCACAACAGCCCTACTGAATCAACTAAGTAAACGTTCGCTAAATAATTAACAGCCGCATCCTGAGTCATGTGCAGTGAAGGAGAGCCGCACGCACCGGCGGACAATCTAAAAATAAACGCATGGATTAAGGCGAGGACGCGCACAGAAATAAAATGATGTTCTTTTTTGGCGCTAAGAGGATTCGCACTCACCAGATGCGCTACTTTCAGTAATGTTATTTTAACTGTGATACTCGTGATATACGGGTGGGGTCCATGAGGGGAAAGCTTTTTAAAGGGTCTCTCTTTCTCTCTCTCCCTCTCAATCCATCTGTCAATCTAAACTCGACAGCCTCATGGTTTTGTGGTGGAATTAGATCAAAGCCCCTTGACTTTCGGTCAAAAGTTCAGGCCTAAATGGACGCTGCACTGGGTGTAATTTGTCTTTTGTCCACTAGATGGAGACAAACACTTTACAATGTGCCTTTGTCCTTGATCGCTCCATATGAAGGCCTAGACATGTTTTGTAGCGTCTACAGCCCACTTTTTGTTTCTTATTTCTGTTAATATAGGCTAAGTCTAAGCATTAGGAAAACACTGAATATATATTCTAGCGCAAAGTTCACAATAGGTTTACAACTAGGCCTATAACTTATATCTAAACAAACTATAGCCTATTATATTTTCCCTCCTGTCTGATTTAATGGCCAATATTTATATTCCAAGTGTCACTGCTAGAGCCCTTCACAGTGGTCCATAAGCAGAGGTGAAAATATACATAAGTAAGAATAACGTTACATATAATCCAACTCAAGTAGAAGTAAAAAGTACTGGCACAAATAATTACTTGAGTAAAAAAGAGCATTTGGAGATACTACTTGAGTACTGAGTAACAATAAACCTATCATTTATTTATTTATTTTTAAAACAACAAGCTGACCTATGTAAATAAAGTAAGTATATATATATATATGTGTGTATATGTATGTGTGTATGTATATATATATATATATATATATATATATATATATGTAACCCACCTCTGTCCATAAGTCATCAATTGAGCCTATAAACCAGAGCTGCCAATATGCGCCAGGACACACAACACATTCACACTTAACAGATCAGCGTTTTGCCCAAGGGCACAACAGAACATATTTGTGTGGGATTTCAGCTGCCAACCTTCCACTTAAGACAACCATTGTGTAACAAAGTTCTTTTGTCAGTGCCAGATGGTCTTCATAATTGGTTCATGTCTTGTCATCTTCCCCACCGCGGCTCTTACTGTGCCATGTACTTCTGATTCAGAGCACGCCAGTGTTTTGTGGCCTCTCTTTTTATTATAAGAATAATACCATACAAGTCAAACCTATTCAATGCAATTGCATCTCTTTATTTCACTATTATTCAAATGTAAAGCAAATATCCCAATGCATTTTGGCTCGTGGCTGTCCGCTCCAATTATGTTCACGCTGAAGAAGTCATTTCCGTGCTTTTGTGGTGGTAATTACAGGTAAGTGTTTTAGAGCTGTCAGCTTTTTCCACGGCTTTTATGGTGACACTTATTGTATATTCATGTGGAAGGGAAGATGCAAATATGTTTAGCAAGGAATGGTGACAGTTATAGGTTTAAGGCTACAGTCCCTGTCACAGCTGCTTCTAGTGTCCAATATGTAAATCCAAAATAAAAGATCATTTACATTCTAGGTATGAGACTGCTGAAAAGTGAGACAGGCGGTGGGGTCAGTAAACACCTCACTGTGGGTTTTTGGACATTTCACCATCTGTATCACTTGTGTTATATGTGTTATAACACGTACAGGTTAAGTATGACAAGTAATATCCTTACAGTATTCATGCGTAAAACAAACCAAGAAGTGGTGCAACAAGTTAGAAATTAAGATTCTGCCTTACATTTTAGATTCTCCTTCCCTCTCCCCTAAGAGTGCTTATAATGGCCTACATTTAATTTAGTTTTTATTACTTTAATTTCAGGTCCTTAATCTGAAATTAGTTTTGCATTAAAGCAGCAGCTCCGTCACATAAAATAAGATTAGTCTGTATTGTCTCCTCAATGGAGACATTTGTCTTGGACATCAAGGGCACATAAACACAACAAAATGGCAGACATACATTTAGGACATTTAACAAAGACTCTCATTAAGATATCATTGATTTTTATGTTTTTTGTTTTTTTTTTATATTTAGCTCCTGGTTTAGTTTTAGGATTGACTGATGTTTGACCCTGTTTGAGTTTGACCCTGTTAAAGCGTGGCACTCAGTACCGCATTTTGAAACTTACACGGAGCAGAGGGTCACAGACAACCGGACAAAGTGAATCATTCGAAAATTTTACATTTGACATCGTTTCACTGGGTCTCCACACCTTTAATAAGACTTGGAACATTCATATTAGGTTGGTATAACATCAAAATGCTTGAAATTCTTCAAATTTTACAGTAAAAAGTACTACTTTTTGTTGCTTGGACCAACTTAGCAGGAAAACCTGAGGGCCAAAATAAATTGGCCTGAGGGCCGCATTTGGCCATGCCTGCTTTAAGTAGAACATGGCTGGGGTCAGAAATTATGTTCTTGGCCATCACTTTGTGTTGTTATAATACGAGGTCTCAAACAGTCTGTCCAAGGGTTGACCCACGAGCTTTGAGCATATTTGAATCAGGTGTCTCTGCAGTGAGAGGCAGCAGTACTACGCAGCAGTACTACGCAACAGTACCACGCAGCAGTACTACGCAGCAGTACCACGCAGCAGTACTACGCAGCAGTACTACTGCAGCACGCCGAGGATGACGGAGCTGAAGAACAGAAGAAGCACCTGTTGTGTGGCCAGAATGACCTGAGGCCACAGAGGAAATATCTTCTGTTTGGTCTTTTTCTTTTTTAACAAATGAAGCCCTTGTGTTCCATGACAGTGCATGACAGGTTTGACTGCACAATTCACTCAAATGCAGTGAACATTATGTTTAAGATTTCCCCCAGTTTTGCAATTTTTATGCAGTTAATAAAGTCACTTCCAGGTTGGAGATGAGCAGCGATTGTGACAAAAGTAGAGGTACTGTGAAGTGTTACCTAGCAACCATATTGTAAACAAGGGGCAAATCCATGTAAATACACTGTAGTTATGATCTCACAAATAATGAAACCTGATAACTTTATTTTGTTAAATACATGATAAAATGTCAAAAAGATTTGTCAGTTCAATGGAAATTGAGGGATTGTATTTCACTTTTATTACAACATTTTTTCTTCATATACTGCAAAGTGATCGATGTAAATCTCTGATCTAAATATGTACCACAAGGACTGTCCAACCAAACTAATACGAGCACTTTCACAGAATCAGAAATAGTTTTTTGCTGCCATTGTCAGTGCACAAAATTCACTGCACTACAAACTTTGGTGCGACACAAAACAACGAATTTTTAAAAAACGAGTTAATTCAAACAAATATATAAATATATATGGACAAAGTGCAAACTAGCAGTGCAAATAGATGAGGTATTATTTGAGACAATGCTTCATAATAACCTCCTTGCCAGAGTCGTGTCTGCTTGCCCTTTTTGACAATTGCCCCCAGCCGAGCACAGGGTCCACACGGTCGGGACTTGGGAGGCGTGTTATTAGGGAGAGCGCAGAGAACCAGCTCACAGTAGCAGCCAGTCCCGTCTCCTTTTACGCACGCGTTTATTCAACCCTCTACTTCTATATCGCATCATTTTCTCTGTGCGGGTCGACAGCCAGACGCAACAAGTTGACAACCCCCCTCAGAGCCGCGCGTCTCTCCGTCTCCGCGCTGTCTTTTTTTTCCTTTCTTTTTTTTCCCTCCGCGTCTGCTGTGGCGTGCGTCGTGCTGCCCGGAGCGCTCCGATTGGTGACACCGCGCCAAATGCAGTTCGCTCCCAGTGGCAACGCGCGCAGCAGTTCCATCCACTAAATGAACACCCCGGAGGCAAGAGGAGCATCAAAGTGCGAGGCAAACATGGAGAAAGAAGCCCAGAGGGGTCGGCACTGTCACCCCACCGCGCTCGGAGTCGTCTCGTCGCTGTTCTCGGTGGCTTCCGTCGCCTTCTGCGTCTTTCTGAGCTTCAACGCGGCTGATATCAGGAGCCGAGTGGTGGATTTGGAGAGCGGGACGCGCGAGCACGCCTTTGGCCATCCGGTGGAGGATTTAAACTCGGTAATTCAGCAAAGAGTTGACGAGCTGTTATCTCAGGTGAGTAGTATTTTTATAGTCAACAAATGATCCAACTTTCCAACCGCAAACCTCTCAACCAAACCAGCTGTGTAAACTCTTAATTCTTTTTGCCATGTGCCAAATTGATTGCTGATTGAAACCACGTGTTAATGAATGAAAATGCGTTATTTTTTGTTTTTTTTGTTTGTTTTCATTTGCAGCGCTCCTACGAGAACTACGTGAAAATACGCACGGCCAGACAAACCTCACCTGAATGCAACTGCCCGCCAGGTAAACTACTTTCTTGTTATTGCATCACGGTTTTGAGGCGTCGCGGCTTTGGTTTTGGCATTGTACATGAATGGGAGTCTCCGGGGTCGTGCTGCACAGATGGTCACCGTGAAAGAAGCGGGCACTTTGCAGAAAGAGAGGCGCAGGTCTGCACGTAGATGCGCCGGGGACTTGTTTCAGCACTCAGGTTGTCCACTTGTTCTTTTGGAAATGAATAGAGAAAAAAAAGAAAAAAAAAAAAGAAAAGAAAAGGCAAGCTACCTGAAATTCCCGTTCATGGCCAGTAGATGGACACATTTATTCCCGTTTCGTGCATTGTTCAGATTCTGGATGGACGCAGGAATGTTCTTTTTTTTTTTTTTTAGTGGATTCTCTAAAGCAGTTATTTGTCATTTGAACAATAGCATTATATCTGCAGCTTTTTAAGTCATGAGATGCCGCAGTGACATTTGAATTCGACTGTTTTGGTTTGTTATTTTTAGTGCTTGGTGAATGCATAGCACATAAGAGATAACGCAGCACTGCTCCATCCAATGCAGCCTTGTAGTATTAGAAGTATTTTAAGGTTTTTTTTTCAACTGTCCAGAAAAACATTTTAGCAACTTGACAGCTTTTTTTTTTTTTTTTTGTGCTGTGACAAACACTCAAGATGAAAATTGCCTTCAGAAACCTTGTTCACACTTACTGCAATTTCACTGTTATAACTGAAGAGCAGGAGAAGGGAATGTTGAAGTTTTTTCTGCAGCTGATCTTTTTAGCTTTGCATATTGAGAGGAAAGGGGGAGTATAGCGTTTACATTCAGAGGAGGATAACTGGTAGAAAGATGCTGAAGTTTGGCTTGTCTGGCACTGTATATCATTGCAAGAGGGTGAAGCATTCGGGTTTTGAATCTGTTTTTGTTCATTTTGGTTTGCAGTGTATTCAATAGCAATAATGTTTTTCCATGAATGCAATACACAAGAAAACACAATTCATATTATTGGCACTGCCTTGGTAGTTTTGCGTTTTATTTGGCATAAAACTTGACATCCATCTCGTTAAATTTTGGCATGTTGGACCCGATAATTGATATTAGTTCAGCATAATGTATTACAAGAGGCCCAGAGCGGACATGCAGCTTGTCCAAGTGAGCCATATGTGAACCCTGGTCCGCTTGAGTTCTACCTGCAGCAGGAAACTGACATGTTTTCACAACTTCTTCAAGTGGGCTGAAAATGGATCTCCACTGGCCCATATGGAAATGGGATACAGTAAGTGTGAACACCGTGTCGCTGACCTCTCAGGAAACCGAAAGGCGGTGACAAAGAGCAGAGCCGGTTTGTGGTGGGACGTTCCGTTGGGGCGTCCAGGTGCTGGTCAGCATCTGGGCCGCAGAGGGGTCCGCTCGGCCCAGAACAACACAATGACAAAGTGAAAGACATGGCTGCGTCTTTATTGTACTCGGTGACCTTTGAACTGTACAACTTACAAAAAATGAATAACCGTCATCCATCGTGCAGAGATTTGTTGGAGAAGTTAACTTTCTTATTATCAGCGACGCAACACAAGTAAAATCTTGTGATTTCCTTCAGGACAAATGAAGTAATCCTGAAAACATGATCTGTATTTAAGTACAATATTACAATATTATGTCAATCCGACAGAAATGTGTTAAAACATGTATTTGAACGTATTATTTGGGATAAAATGAAACTCAAAAATGCAGAAATATCACCAAAAACCCTTATTTTATAACAGTTTACAACATAACTTTTAACATTTTGAAGAATCTTTTTTTAATATTTTTTTGCTATAAATTATATACTTGATATTCAAATGTTGCATATCCTCAAAACAACATTCACGATATGTATGTATTCACCTTATTCCGCCATCCGACATAGTCCTCCTTCTGGTTGTATTAGTTCATGACCTCAAGGGAAAATCAGTTTTACACAGACTAAAAAGCCGTTTTCGGCCGTCCAGGGAATTGGTGCATTGTTGACTTGTTGGTCACATCAACATTGGACATTTTACACAATTTACTTCATTGCATTTTTTAGCTGCAAGACTTTCCCTCATTCTCCACTTACGGCAAAAATGGGCGGAATAAGGTCAATATGTCGATATATTCCCCACCCCTAATTGCAATACACTTATTACACACACTAAAAGTGTTGTAGATTTGCGGTGTCTCTTGCAGCTTCAGTAGAGGTAATTCATAACATTTGAGCCGTACTTTTAAAAACTTTGAAAAAATAAACAAGTTATTATTATATAATTTATGATTATGAGCAGTATAAACAGAGTTCTAAATGAGCCATATCTGAACGTTTTCACAAGTGGTTTGTCAATATTCAAGTGACTCCTCGGCTGAGTGGGAATTCCTACAGTAATGAGCTAAAGTACTGGAAGTATTAACCATAATTGGGCCCTCCCAATCACGCCGCGCTCTGATCTCCATCCCAATCATATGCCTGCTATTTATTTCCTCCCACCACATTTGTTAGGGCCCAAAATAAAACAAAGTTTGAAAAAACAGTTTGGTTCAAACGGAGCACAGCGAGGATAAAACCAAGACAGCTTTGCGCTTAATCTCAGAGACTTTGCAAATTTGATTAAAGAAATTCATAGTGTCTTTTCAGTGGACAATGTATGAAAGACATATGTTGCATGCAAGCTATTGTATGCAAATTAGACCAGTCAGCCATAACAATATGACCACTGACCAGTGAAGTCAATAGCACGCATTTACTTCAATTATGGCAGAGGATGAAACTGACCATTTTGTCATCAAGTTTGAGGCTGTAAAAATAGACGAGGCTTATTTGAGCAATTTTAACATGTGCCAAGTTGGGATGGTGAGAGGAACTGAGATTCTTGTGGAGTTGAATAGTATAAGCTGTGTGGTTTAAAGAATGGTCCAATGGTCTTTAGGGAAAGTGATATGACAAAGACAAAAAGTCACAATTTGTAATACAATTCTTGTACCTTTTTAGCTTTAAAACCATATAAAGATTCTGTCTGCTTCTTCTGATAGTTCACACTACAATAGTGAGTGACGAGTGAGTGTGGAAAAATGGCTGTTTGGGCTTCGAGCTGCATTGAGAGAAGCACTGAATCACAATATGAGATATACCGCAAAACTAAAACTATTTAAAAGTAGCATATCATGTCAAGAATCAGATCACTGTTTTAATTTGATATCGTCATGCTGCCTAGTTGCTCATGGGCGCATCAGTTCAGTAGTTATCCTTTGTTGTATATCAAAGGCCTGTGGTAGATTCCTTTTCTCAGGGAAGAGTCCATAATGTGCTTTTCACAGTCCTGACTTTATTGCTGTCATAGAAGATGGAGTGGCTGCGCAGACAGTGCAGCGGTCCATAGCTCCAGGATATTTTACTGCTCGCTTCTATGTCAGTGCCTTTGGTATTGGATATAAATGTGTTGTAAAACTTGAGCCATTTTAACTTGGACTTGATATAGAGAAAGTCTTTTACTCATAACATTTTATAATAAGAATGATTTTTATTATAAAATGATGATGTCAAGATTCCAACTGCTGTATATACAATTTTATGCATGACATCAGCCTCTGCACTCAGAATGTAAACAATGAGGTTAGCCATATTGAATAGCAATGAATGTGAGTTAAAGGTCCATGCATGAGTGTGCACGATTGAAATGCTTCTATTCCTGGATTCATGGAAAGGTTATAGTCAATGTATAATATGAAATGGCGGAGACAATGTGTATTGTATAGAAAAACTGAAAAAAAAATAATAAAAAAATAGCAGAGATACTAGATAACTTGCTGTGCCGTTCTTGCAGTAACAGACACATCTCCCCCTTCTCTAGTACCAACTCTGCTCGGCTCTGTGCTCGTGGCCCCGCTCAGCCCTGGTTGCATTTCCATTACAACTGGTGCTCAGTGCAAACAATGCAAATGATTTGTGACTCAAAAGGATGTCTGCTCGATAGACAAACATCAAAATAGGCAAGGCAAGGCAAGGCAAGTTTATTTGTAGAGCACAATTCGTACACAAGGCAAATTCAAAGTGCTTCACACAACAGGAAAAAATGCATTAAAATCACAGACATGTCAGAAATCACAAAAATAATAGTTCAAGACATAAAAGAGAAGAGTGCAAAGAAAAGCATTTCAGTCATATGCACAGCCAAACAAAACAGTTTTTAGTTTAGATTTGAACATTGCCAGAGTAGAACCTGTCTCACATCCTCAGGAAGACTGTTCCAGATTTTAGCTGCATAAAACTGAACGCAGATTCCCCATGTTTAGTCCTGACTCTGGGCACCAGCAGGAGGCCGGTCCCTGAGGTCCTCAGAGTCCGAGATGGTTCATATGGCACTAACATGTCCGAGATGTACTTTGGTGCTAGGCCATGGAGAGACTTGTATACAAGCAGAGCTGCTTTGAAGTCTATTCTCTGAGCCACAGGGGCAGTGCAGAGACCTGAGCACAGGACTAATGTGATCGTACTTCCTGGTTCTAGTCAGGACCCGAGCAGCGGCGTTCTGGATGTACTGCAGCTGTTTTACAGCTCGTTTGGAGAGGCCAGTGAGCAGGCCGTTACAGTAGTCTAATCTACTAGAGACAAACGCATGGATAAGTCTCTCCAGGTCTGGTTTAAACACTATACTTTTGATTTTGGCAATGTTTTTTAGATGGTAAAAGCTTGATGTTATTGATTGACGTGGCTGTTAAAATTCAAATCTGAGTCCATTTATTACCCCCAGATTTCTAACTTGATTTGTAGGTTTTAGAGCGAGACTCTGGAGGTGACTGTTAACACTTTCTCTTTGTTTCTGTGGGCCAAAGACGATGATTTCAGTCTTGTCTGAGTTCAGCTGGAGAAAGTTGTTTTGCATCCACACACTGATCTGTTGGATGCAGTGACAGAGTGAATCCACTGGTCCATATTCACCTGCCGTCAGTGAAACATAGATTTGAGTGTCGTCTGCATAATTGTGATAGGACACATTCTCGCTGCGTATCAAAATACAGGACTGCTGCTAACACCTGCGATATTGTAACTATAAAACATCTCTACATACAGTCAATAAAGCAGAGCGTAATTACGGACACAGAGGAAGGATACAAACATGGGGAATTGGGAAAAGGACAAGATTATATACTGTAGTAAACTCACTTCTGCACTACTTCTGTAAATTGAAATGTAAATTCTTGTGTTCATAGTAAGCCTATTTTTATTTTATACTATAATAATTTTAAATCTAATGCATGCCCTTTTGATTTCATATATGTTGTTTTTATTATTGCTGTGTTTTATGTTGCACCTTTAATGCCGAAACAAGTTCCTATGTTTGTGAATTCTGTTAATTGACAATGGCAATAAACCTTTTCTGATTCCGACTTCCTGTAAAGTTTATTGTCAGCTTTCTTGCATCTAAGCACAATGCTCTGATTTAAACACTCGTGAAGAAACGGCGGATGTTAGGTGCGCTAGATTTGTTAGCCAAACCTTTGTTTATTATTGTATTTAAGTGTGCGGTCTTTTGACTATGACTTTTTTTAAGCCTTTGCTCCTGGGGGATCATATAAATCTTATAAGATTCTCCTCATGTGGTCTGCATTTTTTTTGTCTCACATTCAGGAATCGTTAAAGACTTATGGAGGACACAGCAGTTTTCTGTCTCCAGCGCCACGCTGAAGTCGCTCACAAGAAACATTACACTTTCACCCAGTCAGCGTCTGACGGTCTGTGGACGTCACGTTTAGTCCCTGCTTGGGTCGACTTGGCCCAAGGGGGAAAGTACCTGGTCTGAGGAGGTAGCACCAAATGGAAATGTGCTAAAGCGCGGCTGAATCCAGTTGAGTCGAATAGATTCTAATGGAAAAGGGGCCTTACAAATAGATTATATCTCTTTAATTTTACTGAACTGATTTCAAACCAGCTTCAACACAGCTCCACCTAAAATGTGCAATACTTATACTGCACAACACAGTAATAACACAATAAGATGTGTTTTTTCTTTTACAAAACTAACATGTATGGCCCATTTTGTGTAAAAACATAATTTCACTTGGCGTGCCGTTGTGCGTCGAGTCAAGTGATTGTTTTTAGCCTTGGCACGCAGTTTACTTTCCCATTTTGGCGTACCTTCTCCTCCCCTGGGATCTGCATTCCATAGAGGGCCTGTTGTTTAATGGGACTATAGTAAAATGTGCAGTCAGCAACCACTGGTGCTCAGCTCTCGCCCTGTTTACTCACCCATACCCCCCCATCTCCCCTCTCTCCTTCACGTTCTCTTCACTCACCCGGCCCTGCTTCCCTTTTTCTCACTCGGCAGCATTTATTGATGTAAACACATCAAAAGCCTGGCAGCTCTATGCTTTGCCAAGTGCTTCTGAAGAAAATGGCAACATTCAACTATTATGAGTCTTTAGTTTTAGCCCACCAGTAAACACCAGCGGCGAGCGGCAAGGGCTGCAAGGCAACAGCTCATCATGTGGAGAGGATTCTCCTGGCAAATGTCAATCCAATCATTCACATGGCTGTTCTTAGACATGTGGAAGACAATTCTGCTGGCCACTTTACTTATTAACTCTGAAATTAAGCAACAGAATATTGCGTCTGTTTAAAGGTTATTTTACTAGTTGGTTTGTTTGTTTGTCATACCTGATAGTTTTGACTGCTCACTCACAATCTTCAGAGTGCCATGCGATGTTGCTGTGCTGTGTCTTGTCAGCTGATTTACACAAGTTTTGGCGTAGTCTTCCCACCAATAGAGGCACGACGACAGTGCCATCTGCAGTTTGACTTCTTCAGGACAGTATCCCAGCTGCGTGACAGTAAAAAGGTCCCCTCACCCTGGTTTATAGTCCCGTGGGCACATTTCCGTATTTCATTTGCCTACTTAATCAAGTGATGATCTTTTTTTTTTGTTCCCGGTCCCAATGATATTTGCGCTGCATGAATTTGAATTGAACAATATCTGGTGATGGCAAAGGTCAGAGAATAACAACCAGACAAGTTCAGGAATGAATGTAATAGAAAATCTGCATTAACCCAACCCAGACTACAGTATACCTGTTACAGTTTACGTAGCATAAAACCAGTGAGGATAAGTTATATCTATGTGTCAGACTGAATTCACTTCACAGCTGTAGAACCAACATTCTTGCCCTAATGATGCTTTTCATCGCCTTGTAGCCAATTGGGGTAACTCTGCCCCTTTCCGCCTCACAAACTGTGGAAATCCCAATGGCCCGATAGACTTACATTTGTGCCAATCTCCTCAGATATCATCAAGTCACTGGGCACATTGTAATTAATCCCTGACAGCTTTTGAAATAGCCTCACTGTGCGCTTCGGAGCCAGGAGGTGCCCTAATGGCTGTGTAATTACTGGGTGCTAGGTAAAGCTACGCAGACTTCCAGGTAGCCACAGGAGCCAGCTGCTTTCAGTTAGCCCAGTCAGATTAGCCTGCATGTAAGCGAGTGAAGTTAGTGAAGCTGGAGCCTGGGAAAACTTAGAAATGACTGGATCGCCGCATGAAGGATGTTTTGGAGCTCTGGAAATGAAGTTAGTTTTCATTTGAGTGGGATTGCAGAAGATTAGATTCCATATGTTACACTGCAGTAAAAGGCCTTTGGGATCCCCCCTCTTCAGAGAATTTGTGCAGATGTAGTGGATGCAGGTAAAGTGTGTAAAAAGGCCCACCTAAAAAGTTCAAAGCCTGCAAACTTCCTCAAGTGAAATGAATTGCAACAAATATAACAGTGTCTGGACAGCCACTGATGTGAATTAGGGACTTTTAAGTGGCTTTAGTATATTGCTAAAGGTCCTGAGATATTAGAAAACCGAGAGCTTTTGTGGGTGGTATTCCACAGTACAATATATAACACTGTACCTTTTTTAGTGCAAATATTTCTAACTAATGGCCCAAGAGGGACTAATAAAAAAGAGTTACAGAACTCGAATGCACCAAATGTGTAGTTTTTATTTCCTTTAAACTTCTGTATCAGTGTAGCCAAGTCAACAGTTTATGTCCACATCGGCTTTATTAGACAGTAAACAGTGGGGAATGGGGGGAAAGAGCGAGGAGAGACAGTTACTAAATTGTCAAAGCTGAAACTCAATCTCAAGGTCTCGGTAAGAGTCATATAAGACTATGCATGTCACAATGTCCTATTTATAGCGTTGAGAAGAAAATAATGAAAAACATTATTTTTTTTGTTCGGAATAAATTACTGCAGCTTTGTTTTTGTTTGCTACGTCAAAGGATAACAAGACAGTGCAAATGCCAATGTCCTGATTATGGAGTTTGTCCATAAATATGAGATTCATCAGTTCACCTCGCAGTGACTGCATGTTCTCAGGCAAGAGTCATCAGTGAATCATCAAAGTGCAAATCAAGCAAAGACTAGTAATCCAACAGTCTGAATGATTAACTGATGATTAAAAATTAAATGCTGCCTCATTACTACATTTATGCATCCATCATTTTCTTGCTCACCTCATTTGTTTTTCTTCAATTGATTGCATTAAAACATGATTAATGAACCCAACTCCCTCTGAGACAAAGTCAAAATTTCTGTAATGATTTGTGATTTTTAATTTGTTTCGATAACATTCGCTCTCGTTCTGAAATCTCACATGAGCAAAGGTCATGCATCTGGAAATAGCCCCGATGCCTTTTACACTGCACTTTTGATGTAGAGACGGCGAGGCGCGCCAGCTGAAAGCACTGGTTATGACGAAAAGAGTGAAAGAGTAGCACACTTTGCTGCCGCTCCACCACGCACTAACCTGAGGGGACGGAGGCTGCAGGATATGTGCATGCCCTCTGCTTTATGCGCCACTGAAAGACCCTGGGATACAGAAAAGGAGCTTGTGTTCAACAGTTTCCCGCGCGTGCCCTTGTACGGTCGCTGGCGGTGATACTCTTGTCATTTTGTGCAGCAGACAGAGAGACTATTCTAAGAGCTTATTTAAACTTGGAAGTGAATGAAAGGGCTTCTACTTTGACCGCACAGTTTTATGTTTCAATATTGTCGATGTATTATTATATTGGGCAGTGCAAATCAAACTGTTAAAGGAAGCACAGTTATTTCATGGTTATGAGCTCTTAAATCTCATGTTGTGGTTGGAATTTGTAATGGTATTTCGCTTATTGTTGAAGTTCTTTTGTTAGTTGTGCTACATAGAGTGTAAGTTATCCGGGCAATTTCATCTGAAGTACACAAAACTGTAACCTTTGTCTCCCTAATGATGTCACCAGCGACCAGAATTATTAAATGCAGAAAAAGCAATATGGACACTGGCTGGACAAGCAGGACGTGCCTCTGTTTTTCTTTCAGTTGTCATCACTTAAAACAGAACCGTTTTAAATATTGTTGACGCCGTATTACACAATAACAACGTAATATAATAATACATAGAATACTGTAGTGATTACGGCCTTGGCTGAAGCAAAGCACAATTTTATGGCAATGTCTCGACCTGTAGAATTGTTTCTTCTCAAACACTACAGTTGGCCATGAGTCGGTTAGCACTTTTAAAATATTTGTATCCAACAAGTATTTAACAGTCGACCGGTCAGCAATTTATTTATTTTGATTTGTTGACTTATCAAATTTCTGTTGTACATTGAGACTTTCTAAATACACGTTTGAAATATGGTGACTGAAGTCTCCTCGAAAGAGAATATTTATGAATAAAGTACCTTCTTTGTATGTTTTTTAGATTCTGTATAGTCCAGATTATGATGATCAAAATACGGCAACGGTTATATTTATAGTCAACAAGTCAGAGTTAGTCAATTAATTATTGTTGAGATGTTTGTAAAAAAATAAAATAAACCTTCCATACGATATGCTTTCAAAATCTGGGACTGCTTTTGTTAATCTCTGCCTGCAGCATAACAAATCTGAACTCATTTCTCACTTTAAAATGGATCTAATTGCCATAACATTACCCTGTTACCTCCAGCCGAGTGGGGAAATTACGCCTGTTGCCCTCCCTGAAGCCCCCTGTCCCTTCCACTGCCTGAGCCTCGTCTGTCTCTGTACAGATCCTCCACAAAAGCCCCCTCACAGGGCCCTGTATTTGCCCTATGACACTGGGCTCAAAGTTGCGGTCTTGGTCTGACTGAAGTCCTCTTTGTGACGGCTGTAGCCCACCTCCCATCAGCACATACTGATGCCTGACTCGCTCTCATTAAAGTGAAAAAAAAAGACTTAAATAGACAAGAAGAAGCCTCACTAATAGCTTCACCAACAGCTGCTGCACTGTTCAATGACCGTGACATCAGGAAGAAAACATCTGAAGTGACTCTACTGGGTAAAAGCTTCAGTGGATTGAGAAAATACGATAACTTTGCCATAGTGGGTACAAAATAGGGTTGTCAAAAAATAAATGCCCAGAAACTTATCAGTTCTAAAATGAAAACTAGATACTCATTTGAACAGGTACTGATATTAATGAGTGATTGAAGGATGGGTCAAACGCAGAGGACAATAATGTGTACTTAACATTCAAAAACAAAACATAACTTGGACAATATTGGACCATTTCCGAATAGTCTTCGAATGAATAGCAAAACTAACATAAGACTACATGTAGGGCAAGAATTGTCATTATGCACAATGCAACCATGAGAAAATACGAGAGACTGACCAATATGTGTTTTTCATGGCCGATGCTGGTACCAATTGTTTTTAGAATCTAGAGAAACTGATGGCAGATAAGCTCTGCCGATAATGTTTGGGTCAATATGTTCGATTTGGATAATTCCCCCCACATTATATAATTACAGTTTTACTACAAACTTGGCCACAGTCCTGTTTTAGGACAGCAAGTTTAAGACAGCAATGTAGTCCCGTTAGTGAAGTTCCCTCTTTGCAATTCAGTGTTTAAAACAAAGTTTTATGTGGATTCTTTTTGCAGCCGGTTGGCCAAAAGTAAATATCGGCCAGTGCTGGGGAATATCGGCAACCGATGTATCTCTAACCATGGCAATTTTAGGAGCAAAAGTAATAAATATGTAAGATGTGTTGCTGTTTGTCGCATTAACTTGTTAATGACTTCATGAAGCTGGTCTCATTAGACCAGTGTTGGCGCATTACACGGTGTGCATTAAGGATTTCTCCATTGTTGGATCATGGTGTCAGTTATTGTTAAGAATTGCATAATGATGACGTTCTCATAATACTCATATCTAAAACTGTCTAAATGTAAATTTATACATTGCCCTCTCTTCATTTCCTTTCTTAAAACATGTCTAAGACTTGGGGATTTCTTCCCAGCAATATTTGATCTGAAAGTCAGATTTTACTTTGGCACAAACCGAGCCAAACGTCAAACGCACATCACTGTAAAATGCGACTCTTATTTAGGAAGCAATTTAGCCCTTTATGCTTGTCTACATGAAGCATTACTTATCCCCCAGTCCTTTTGATTGTTCAAGTGATAATGCCAGCGCCTGTCGTCAATTTCAAATCCCAAACTCAAACAGCACGTTATCCGCCCCGGTCGTGGAAATACTGGTACTCAGACTAGCAGGGCAAATGAGGGATAATATGGTTTTGTGTCCCAAGACCTAACAGTGCCAGCAGACCTAAAGGAGTGCGTCAAGGGGTACTTGCTGCCCCACTGTTGTACATCAGTATAATAAAAGCAGGCACTACGGATAAAATAGACTGGGGTGCAAGAAATCACCATTACATGCCATAGTGGAAGGCTATAATTTCCGTCGACTTTGACATTTGGACTATGCTTAACATGCCCTCCTGTTGCAGGGCATTCCTGGAAAGTTGAGATTTAATTTTGAACACAATGCACTGATGGCACTGGCTGTTTGTTTTGCTCACATTTACAGTAAATCCACAGACGGAGGGCAATTCTAGTTTCAATCCTCCCTTTGTTCTCAGGCCAAAAGCAGCAAATGCTAATGCCAAGTAATTTCAACATTTCGTTTCAGAATCCTGCAAGGAACCAAATTATTGCGCGTTGATTTACTGTGAAGGGTGCGTGAGCGAGGTTAGAATGTAAAAAGCATGGGGAAGGGAGTGGTGATTTGCGGTTGGATCTACTGGCAAAGCACAATTTGGGAGACACAGCCAGTTAATGAATGCAAGTGCAGTTTAAATTAGTGTGGAGTTCAGTTAAGAGTAGTGGCTAAACAAGAGTCACAATTCAGATTATTGCGCACAAGTGGTCAGAGGATAGTGTATTGCCGATAGTTCTATGTCCAAAAAACAGTTGTGTCAGGACGTGCAGTGATGGTAAAGAATTAATGTAATAATAATGAACTGAGCTTACAGTATATTAACTATACATTTACCACAGCTGCCTTGTTAACCTTTTTTAAACAACTAAACTGCCACAGAGATTCTTAATCTCTTGTTCAAGGGAGTCCACTCCGCAGAGGTCCGCCTATTCTACATGTTTTAGTGAGAGAACATGTCACCAGAAAGGCCCCGTGCCACCAGAAAGGCTGCACCACTGTGTCATCTTAACCTTTTAAAGCTATTATTATTTGATTCATTGGTTTGTTGTATGGATCATGAAAGGCTTGTGAATATGACCCCTAAAGGGCACAAGCAGTAGAAAATGAATGAATGGAAAAACACAAAATTAACATCTTTTTAATTTTGATGTAATTACTACTTTGTCTGAGTAATTAAACCGTTTTTAATAGTTTTTTTCTGGCGCAGGTTTTGGAGTCTGTGTTGAGACCAGATAGAAATGATTTGACTATTAAATTAGTGTATTTTAGTAAGCGATTAATTGCGATCGAACTTGTTTCAGAAATATTTCTAAGGTGCTTCGCCCAAGGACACTACTGTATCCATTGGTTGTAGCTGGGATCAAACTCCCAACCCTCTGGTTTGTGGGCGCTGTCACCCCAAATTAAGGATGGAAAAGCTAATATAAAAGAGAACTTGGTATCCTCAAAACTTTGTGCCAACTCAATATTGTACGCACACTCCATAAAATCAATACATTTAAAATATAATACCACTTTTTAAAACTAGGATTTACTTTAATCACAGTCTGATGGTCTGAGGGCTGTATATCATCAGTGGTAATACTTTCTTTGCCGCGTTTACAGAGCATTTATCAAAGCTTACTGTTCTTTTCAATTTTTATACCATTTAGACTGTGTAAAAACAAGCAAGCCATCCCTCAAGCAATACGAAAGCAGCAGGGCTTTTCTGCCGATCTCCCAAAATGGAAAAAGTGATGGAAGCATGTGGAGTTCGCCCAGGGATCAGCCCGGATGATGTACGCTCCCAGACTCCCATGGGGCGCCACCAAGAGGTCGGCTCAATGAAAATAACGGTCGGATCAAGCGCTTGATGTTTTTCCTTTTTTACCCCAAAAACTTTTTACTGCCTCTGCTCCTCACTGTCTTCTTGTATGTTCGCTTTGACGTCTTGCTCAGAAGCCTCTGGACTATGTTTGATGGTCTTCCCCCTCAGCTCTCGGGGGGGATGTCGACTCTTTCCTTTGCTAAACATGTATCCCAAAATGGACAAAGGCAGAGGTAGTGCTCCAGGAAGGGCATACTGTACAGGCGATGCAAGAAATGATTTTATTTCTCATTGTAAATCTACTCGGCGTTGTGATGTTGAATCCTGGCACACACAATTAGCTGAATATATGTACACTCTTCACTAGCTTTCTCTCTTTACTCTGAATAAAGCTTTCAGGCTGAATAATAGTTTTGTCACAATAAAGAGAAATCCATCCACTTAAAATTGCTATAATGACTTTTTCCTATGGTTGTCTTCCTGCACATTTGCTCTGACATCTTGCTCTAAATCCCATGTTTGATGCTCTGCCCCCTCAGCTCATCAGGGGCTCTTCCTCCTCGTGCTAAATGTGACATGAAATATGACTCACAGCTGAGATCTAAGGCAGCAATAAACACTACAGGCAAACACATAGAATAAAACGTGGAGGAAAAAAAAAATCCAACAAATGTCCGTGTCTTGAGTCGCTCCCAAACCGGCATCACGCTCCAGCGGTCATGCGAGTCGACCCTCAAAACATCTACTGGAATAAGGCTTTTTGACATTTTTGTGGTTAATTTTATCTTCTATGAAAACATGTTGAAACTGTCTACTAGGGATGTCACGATATCAAATAAATAAAAAAATGCACCACAATTTTACAATTATGAACGATTACGCAGATCATGACCAAACATCAGTGAAATATTTCATTTTCTTTCTTTCCGATTGTCCAACACGTTACTGTTCCTCAAGCCTGTGAGCTGCTTTACGAAATGTTTTGTGAGAATCATTTTCGTGACAATAACAGCCAAATTATAAAAGTGATTTACATTCAGATGCATTTCTCGATTAATTTTTAGATAATTTGTAGTTATTTTGATTACATTGTGACCTGAATAGTAATTTAACAGTATAATCTTGACATTTCTACTGTTTAGTAATTTACTAAATATCTTTGATAACAGTAGTGTAGAAAAATGACTGTGTACCTTCAGTTGGCATTTCTACAAGTTTCATAGCCCTCTTTAGCAGACATTTGAGTAAGGTAATCCATCCCTCTGAGCCCTGAAGCTTCTCACCTGCCCATCGCCCAGTGCATAGTCCGTAAAGATGTTAGCCTCGACTCCACGGTGCCCCTCCCTTTGTATCTGATGAAGTTGAGGCAGAAACAGCTGTGTAAGCCGCTGTTAAAGCTTAAAAAGCCAGCGGTGAGACAGACAACCCTGAGCGCTCTTAATTGAATTGGCCGGTCATTTGATATGGTCTGAACCGGCTAGACGGCGAGTTAGATGGTAATTTTGGACAGCTTGATAAACTGCTGTGATACGTGTAGCAACAGCCTGGAAATAGCTTGGTCTAATTCATGAGTAAAAGTTCTCATTTGTGCCCGTCTCCATCAGCGCACTTCAGAAAATGAACATCTACATGGCTTAAAGTGAGTAGATTGGATAATTGAAATCTTGATTTTAGAAAGATAGTGAACTTATTAGACTGTATGATGCAGATAATCATCATTTTTCAAGCTGAATTATCTGCCAATAGTGTAAGAGACTGCTTATAAAGTGCATTACATTTCTAAATTCAATGGGTTCATTTTGTTGTACATGCATTACTTCTCAGCAGTTATGGGAATCGGTCACACAGCTTTTTCATGGACGCGTCATTGCTGAAAGAAGTTCTCATACTTCGTAATGCTATTCGTCTGATTCACGCCCAATGTGAATGTTTGCAAGCTTTCATATCTTTACTTTTAATGAAATAGCCCACAGAGTGAAAATGGAAAATTGTATCCATTTCCATATTACAATGGACCATCATATCCAATTTACTCTGTGACCCAGAATAAATCGGTAGAATTTTCTTTTTACGACCCACTATCCTGTTCTCTTATTGATATATTCATCTGAGTGTGTTTTATCACACATCTAAGTGTCCTGTGTCCTGATCTGGTATATTTTGTGGCATGATTGAAACCTTTTAATGGTTTTGGGTTTTGATTGCTTTCCTCAGCACAAAATCCATACATTAGTCATGCATTTCTACCACATATTCTTAACCTAGGTGTATTAGTTTGACTTTTGATGGCTTAGAGACAGAACAATTTGTATCAAGATTTGAGCAACTGGAACAAAAGTTACACTGTGCTCTTAGACTGCGTCACAAGTTGTCGAACTTTATGACCACCAATAGTAGAGAGATGTATTTGACTTTTTTTTCCTCTCCATTTTGACATTTTAAGATGATCTGATAGGTGCAATCCGCGGCACCTGCTGACAGCCCAGGATTAACGGCCTAATTTGGAGCCATCCTAGTTTTAGCGCACTGTAAATGTTTATTGTGCTCTTGAGTGCAGCCACAAGTGCTTTGCCTGGTTTCCCATGGTTTGTGTGCGGCGTGTTAAACAGCCAGCTCTAAATCTTAAAGCGGATTATGTTCACTTTGGGCAAATGATCCTCCGCCGAGTGATGCATTTGAATCCATAGCTCTCAAGGTTATCGCTGCTGTGAGGTCCCCGATGTTCGCGCCTCGGTTGATGGTATACTTGGTGTCACGGTGACGGATTCAGGGTGCTCCAGGTGCAGATGGTCTTTTCAATGCTAAACCGTAAAGGATCTGTACCTTTGGCCGTCAGAATAAATGAAACTGTCTACTTTGCCACTCTTCTTCATAGCCATAGGAATGATGACAGCGAGGAGACGTGACTGCATCTGACATCCACTTCAGATGACTAAATAGGAAATGACATGTCAGTGGTGTTCTGCAGTGGGTTTGCTGCCCAGGGAAAGTACCAGAGATTGTCCTTTTTTTCAATTTGGCTAATGGAGGAATTATTATGTTGGAAACAGCCTGCATTGATTGCCAGTATCTACATCCTGGAGTTAGTTTAGTTCATTGTTGGAAGATGGAAGGGACAAGATCTTGTCCCACAAGATTGTGCACACATGAATTGTCTTGTTCTTATGGACCCAATTTTGTATTTTGTCTGGTCTTGAGGGTATTGTGTCTGGTCCCACTCCTATTTATCACACAGCGAAAAGGAATATCTACACATGTGTATATGTTAAAATTCAGAGTAATCTTGATTGGACTACTTTGATCAGGTAATTGGAGAGTATAATACAACATATTGCACCCCTAACATGGCGTGTCATGTTGCATGAAAAAAGAAAACACTACTGAAACATGTAAACATTATTAACTGTTTAAGCTCTTTAAGCACTATGGAACTTCTTGTGGAGGGTCTGCAACCAACTTGACTTTAGATGCTGTTGCTTTGAGTGGATTGTTCCAAAGTACGTCATTAAGCAGGTTATGCCACCAGGCTAAGTTACAGGTCAGATCTATGAAGAGGTTACAAATGTAGCTATTCTATGAATCCTGGATGCAAGGGAATCATTCAGTGCTTAAAGCACTGCATCTGGAGGTAAGTAGGGATTAAATAGAACTGTAATTGAAAGATGGGATTCCAGACGAATCAACATCTCCAAGGAGACCTTCACAAGTTTCACTGCACTTTTAAAACAAAAGAAAAAAAAAAAGTGTCTAGAAAAACATAAATTGTCAAAACCTGTCAAATCATTATGCTAAATGTGGTGCTTTAAGTAGGCTGTTATTAGTTTTTGCAGTGTACCTTTATAGTTTAATGACGTTTAATGAAGGAAGAGAAGAAACATACATACTCTCACCTCTGAGCTGTTACAGACTGGAGATGTGGGTCAGCTGGTATAGGCAAGTCTAAGGTCTGTGTTTCTGCAAATGTCACACTCACATAAAACTATGGTGTGGGTTTCTTCTGAGTGAGGGAATAACATGGCATAACTCAGTGGAATTTAAGATTTAAACTAAGACACACCACGTCCCACAGGATCTTAGTCTCTCAAGCTTTTGAATGTCACTGCCATAAATTCACTGTTTCTGAAGTTGGATCCAGTTTCACTTAAAACTGATGAGTTGGGCATTATTCATTAAATGTAGTTGCAGACATGGCCAATTCTTCAAAAGTTGGTACTGAGTAAGTTATTGCTTGATATTTTTTGGATTTGAATTTGATTTATGAATGCACAAAACCCCAAATGAACCATGACATGTAATTCGTGTAATTTATTGAGAGATTTTGCATTGGCAAAGTGGCACGAGATTGTGGTGGTGTGATGGCAAGAAATGTGGTAGAAGTTATAAATTGCTCTTTCACCGCCAAATGTGGGCAATGGGCATTTTGGTGTTTTGTTTTTTTCTGTAACCAAATGTAAAAATAACTATATTTCATATTCCACACTCAAACACTCAAACATGTGCAGGCCATGATGGGAAGAGAAGAACCACGCTCATGGCTCAGTATTCAGGCACTTAACAGGTTCAAGAAGTTTGTATTTGTGGTTGCTCGCTGGGTTGTAGCAATAACACTGCAACGAAGTGGTTGGTCGTTTGCCCTCAAAAGAACAACATTGGGCCATGTTGTAAAATTGCTGTTTAAACTCTGTCTAGTCTACATCTTGTTTTTTAAGACTTCCCTGACAATCTTCTCTTCGGCAGGTAGAGCACTCAGTCTTTCGTGTTCTCACATTAGCATACACGGGCCAAAGTCAACAGCGGAGGAAGTGGAGAAATGACTTCCTTCATTCGCACCAGGACTGCTAATACTTCTGCAGCGCTGGTGTCTGTCCATTTGAGATCTCCATTTGTCTTCAGAGTGTTTTTTTACCAGTGAAAGAATGAGGGGTTGTGTTGTACTGTTCACTCTCTGACATCTCAACAGTCTCAGGTCAAAGGTAGAAAGGCTAATAACTGTGTAAGTGGGGGAAAATTGGTTCCAAAATGTGTAACCGAAACATTGCGCTTGTCACCTTTTTGATCTTAAAATCTTGGTCACGTTCACGACTTTGTTCAAACCAATGGCGTTTAGTTGTACAGTTTTCATAATGAGTACTCTACACACCTTGGCCTCTGTACTGATTTCCAGCTGCAAAATACTTGGTTGTTTTATGCATGGTTTAAAAACATTTCCTCAGACCAAAAGTTTTTTACCGAAAATCACGACTTAACAAGAGTCTGGTTATAATCATTAAGAAACCAACTGGACTTACATTTCGAAGAGCCATATTTACCTCACTGGTGACGCCTCGCCTCCGTCCTTCTTGCTTGGGTCTCTTTATGCCTCTTTATTCCACAGTTTGTAGTTTGAGAGTGCGTCAGAGAAAATCCGTTGGCTGGATTTATGGGCTGTTTTGGACAGAAGTGACCAGAGAAGTGAGATTACTGGGCAAATCTGCCACTTTGTTTCCAGTGAGCGTTCTGTGTGTGCAACGCTGATATGGATTCCTTTGAGAAGTCCCTCAGCAAAATGTATTTTAATTATTTTTTTTAGTTATGCTAAATTAAGGGAAAGGGAAAACAGGAAATAAACAGGGCTTTTAACTGAGCAAAGGAGTTTTCTGTGAGGCTGAATGATAAATGATATAGATGTCTTTGGAGGCCACATTAAATGGAGCTTCAAAATAGTAGGGCCTCTGAGAGTTGACTGTGCGTCTGTGTAAGGAGGCTTTGATGAGACTAAATGGCACAGTGTTTTATCTGCTGTGACAAAATGTCAAAGTCCTGAAAAGGTTCCCTCTCTCTGCCCCATATGTGTCTCCCTCGGGCGAGCCCAGTTGTGGGCTTCCTGCTGCAGGATAATTGTTGTTGACTCTTCAGTGACATAGCATTGTCACAGGTTATTTGGGCTTTTACCACATCTGTTTGAAGCCAGTCAAACTCGAGCCAGGTTTTATCCCAATATGGATGTAACAAAATATCAGGTTTGTCAGTTAACGTTTGCACCTCATTTGGTAGCATGTAGAAACTCAAACAGAGGTTAGACAGACCGTTGGCACGGCTCCTAGTTCTGACCAAGAAAGCAGCCCCTGTCAAAGTCTGAAATAAGCGGGTCTGGAGATGAAACATAAACGAGTGTAGATACCACTGGAGTGTGTGCCCTCAGCCTCCTGCGTCCTGCAGCAGCCTCTGTGCCACCGCGGCAGGTGTGGGGAACTCCCTCTACCCCTTCAACCCAGGCCACAGCGAAACTCCTCTGGACAAGTCAATATTTACACTTGGTATCAAAGCCAGCACTGTTTTTCTATCCTAAGACTGAACACAGGCAAACTTGTCTGAGTCTGGGATGTCCTTTTTTACTCAAACAAAATACAACATTGAAGCTAATATCCATTCTGTGATTTTCTGCTTTTAATGCATTTGACTATCTTATTTGTAAATTTTGCATTGAATTTAATTATTATCATATTAAATTGACTCAGTATGCTTTTAAAAAAAAAATAATAATAATTTTTCATTCAGACTGAACTCACCTTTATTTGTCCCACAATGGGAACATTCCAGAGTTGCAACAAAGGGTAATTGCATAGGAGAATAACAGTATTGCACAGGAGTATAACAGTATTGCACAGGATTATGAAAGCTGAATGACACGTTCATAACTAACAGTGTTTGTTGTAAAGTCTGACAGCAGCAGGAAGGAAAGACCTGCGAAACCTCCTTCACACAGCGAGGGTGGATCAGTCTGTCACTGAAGCTGCTCTCCAGAGCGGACAGAGTGTCCTGCAGGGGGTGAGACTCATGGTCCAGCATAGACGTGAGTTTAGCCAGGACCCTTCTGTCCCCCACCTCCTGCACCGAGTCCAGAGAACAGCCCAGGACGGAGCTGGACTTCTTGATGACTTTGTCCAGCTTCTTCCTCTCCCTCTCTGTGATGCTGCTGCTCCAGCAGACCACACCATACAGGAGGGCTGATGCCACCACAGAGTCGTAGAAGGTCCTCAGGAGTGGCCCTGTCACTCCAAAGGACCGAAGTCTCCTCAGGAGGTAGAGTCGACTCTGGCTCTTCCTGTACAGTGCGTCTGTGTTATGAATCCAGTCCAGTTTGTGGTTCAGATGAACACCCAGGTACTTGTATGAGTCCACTCTCTCAATGTCCCTTCCTTGGATGTTCACTGGTGAGGGGGCGGCAGAGTGGCGTCTGCGGAAGACCACCACCATCTCCTTGGTCTTCCCCGCGTTGATGAGGCGGTGGTTCTGCTGACACCAGCCCACAAAGTCCTGCGCAAGTCCTCTGTACTCTGCATTGTCATCCCCCGTGATGAGTCCGATGATCTACTGCTGCTACTACTGCTGCTGCTACTACTACTGCTACTACTACTGCTACTACTACTACTGCTACTACTACTGTTACTACTACTGTTACTACTACTGCTACTACTACTGTTACTACTACTGTTACTACTACTGTTACTACTACTGTTACTACTACTGTTACTACTACTGTTACTACGACTGCTACTACTACTGTTACTACTACTGTTACTACTACTGTTTCCTTAGCACATACAACGTTGATGGTAGATATTTTTAGTCCAGACAGTACATGTGTGTGCGTCTGTCCAGGTCTGTCTCTTGCAAGCGTGTGGAAAAACACTTAGCTTGTTTTGATTTGTAGCGTGCACCGAGGGTCTCCATGCGAGTGCCTCTCATGTGGTCCGCTTCCTCGGCCCCGTTTGTTCATTGAAACCATCCTCTCTCAGGCTGTCCCGGACGGATTGCGTCCTGACTTCATCACACAGAGTCATTCCTTTTGGGTTTTTTTTTGCAGCACAGGAGGATGGAACAGATGACTTTAAAGTAAAGATCAGAGGGATACATTGGAGAGCATGCTGAAAAGGGTAGCACCTGTGAGAATGCTAAAGTAAGCTAAACCAAGGCCAAAGTTGGACGAAACTAGGACTCATCCACCACTCTGGGACTGAACTGTAATTAATAAAATGTAATAAATCAGTCTAAACCAGGTCTAAATCAGGCATAGCTAACATTGGAGTCCTTTTGCTTAGACTGTTTAGACTGATTAAACCTATTTCAATTGACAAAAATAACTGAGCCAGCATTCCTAGTTACAGGTCAGATCAGTGGAGGGGTGACCCAGCTCACAGGAAGAATTCATGTTTTTCTCGGCATTTTTAGCAATGGAAACGCCTGTAATGCAATACATATCTTCTCTAATACTAAAAATTAAAAGTATTTCACAGATTTTGAGAACTGTTCGACCTTTTAAGAAGTGTTAAATACATTTTGATAAAGAAGATTTTTGGTCAGCAGTAGCTATTTGAACCAATACTAATATTTGATTAAACCTTTACTTCAAAGTTTCTTTTCAGTCCTTTCAAAAAAGGTGGTGGAGTAGAAAGTACAGGTGCTTGCTCTCAGGTAAAAGTAAAAGGAATTCACTTTCAAAATGAAGTAAAGTACAGATACTAAAAATGTTTAAGTACAGTACTTTTACTTTTGTACTTTATTACTTTCCACCCCAGATAAGTTATATAATGCTTCTTTAAGCAGGACAAAATTAAACTCAGAAGTGTACAATCAGTATTAGCTGTGGTTTCTTCAACAGAAGCTGAGGTCCTTGAACAGACCACCTGAGACAGACAGACCAACACTTTTGGAGACAGCGGCACTTAAAAACCCGGAGTATGCTTTAGTTCAGCTTCACACACCTCGCAGTTGGCGCTGAGGGCTCCACATGAACAGGAGTCTGTGGTAAACAAGCCCACCTCTCCAGTGTTGTGGTCTGGTCTCAGTGTCCCTTTACAGCCTGCCTGCTTCCGTCCTCCTCACACAGAAGCAGAGGCGGCGCGCTGGGGAGCGAGGAAGTGGCCATGCTTCATTAGGTGAACAGGCCACACCACGCATGTCCCTGCAAACAACAGGCGCTCTGTTCTCAAACGCAATGACACTTGACACGAATCATAGTCCAACGCAATGTGCCTCCAAGCGCCGGCTGGTGGTCAAGACGCTCCGGCCAAAATAATTTATTTTATATTAACAAGCAGCAAGTTTCCAAAGCATATGGCTTTTGGGGGCTCAATACACTACAATAGAAATAATTCCCCTTTTTTGAAAATGCAAACATTTGACAAATAAAACGCAATTAATTGAACCGCAACTACATTTTTCCTCAGAGAAGAAACAGAAAATTTAACCTCGGGGATCTGTGCATTTCTGTAGCGTGCCTATTGCTCAAAACAACTCAATACAATTAACTTGTATGAGAGTTACCTTCAACATATACTTTGTTTTGTAATTTCAAAAGCGGAAATTAGTCTTAGGTCTGCTGCTACATATTTCACCTTATGCTATTTTATAAGTTAGAGAAAATATGATTGTCCTTGAGAGGGATTCAAATTTGATTCAGTACATATTACTTTATACATGTAGTTGATTGAAGTGTCTCGTTTGGAAACTGGAGGTGGAGGTCAAGTATGAGCAAATATTTGAGAACGAATCCTAGAGCCCACTAGAGAGCTGGAAAAAACTTGAGCAATCATTACATAGTGGATTAGCGTGGCGCTCGTCCAGTGCATCTACGACACTGCCAAGATATAGCATTAACACCTTTCCCTTAAAATTAGCCGGCACTGGGGATAGATGTCCACTAAGCAAGCACAAGCCTGCAATGTGTAATGCAGCTGTAAAATTAGTCTGCAAATCAATTGAACTATGTCAAAGTCATTATACCATTTCGGCTTATATTTGTGGTGAAGATATTTCCAAGTAGGTTACCTTCACTCGGACCAAACCAGGTCTACACGATCAGACATAACCATGAAAGTGGCTTTTCTGTGTAATTGAGCACAATTTATTTTGCTGCAGTAAAGATATGTTGTAAAAGCAGCTTATAGGGTCAAAATGAGACCATTGAGTGCGTTTTGCAGAGCGTCCTAGCTGTGAAAGTTGTGAAAAGTGCTTCAAAACTCAACATGGTGAATAATTATGAACATGAAGAATACCTTTGGACCGCTGTCTACTGTTTAAAATGACTTAGTTCTGTTTATTTTAAAGACGGGTGTACAGCACCTTTAAACATAACCAATCTTGAAGTACTAATCTGCATCTAAATTATAGGTCTAAAACTAGTCTAAATCAAGATTAATTCAGGACAAATTCCGGAGTACATTGCCTGCCTCAGGACTAAACTAGCAAACCAAGTCTAGAAGACATCACAAACTAAACCAGTCCCAATCCAAAGTTTAGGGTGCGTTCACACACATTCACCACATCAAAAACTAAACCTGGACGAGCTCAAGACTGAACAAGTTCTAGAACAGGACCAAACCAAAGCCATCAGGACTAAAATGGTCTCAATTTAGTGTGAACGCACCCCAAATCTGATTCTGAACCAAATCAGACAAGACCAGACCAAACATTAAGAGAGAAAACCAAGAAAGAACAAATACGGACAAAATGAGAGTTTGAAAACCCCTGAGCTCGCTCCTACATTCACATCCTGTTATGGGATATTCATATGTCAACAGGACAGCACTTCTGTCTGTTATAATTTGTGATCCCTCTATAAGAGTCCTTGGTGGGTGTAGGAGACAGGTGCACGTCTGCAGCACCTCCGGGTGGCTCTGCTCGGGGATTAGAGGAGGTGAGAGGGCTGGAGCGCGGCCCACATGCCCCGCTGTTTGTCCAGAGCCGCTCCACTCAAACACAAAACAGATGACAGGAGCAGGAGGCCGGCATTAAGGCTGCTTCTTCTCGCTCCTTCTGCTCCCCGTCTGTGTTTACCCTCCAGGGCTGTCAATAGGATATAGCTTCCATATTATGTCTGATATTAGCCATGGTGTATAGCTTAGAGGGGTTTATTCTGTCATAACTAGGAGTGCCACAATACAAATTGTTTTATGATTATTAATATCTTTATTGCTCATAGTATTAACACATTTGAGACATGAAATGTAACTTTCTGACAAAAAAAGTTAATGACAAGAACAGAGAGATTTTTTGTAGTGTTTGCTATAGTTTAGTTTATTTGAGCTCATGCAATTAATACATTCAGTGTACAGTAACAAACCATTTTAGCCAGCTCGAATTGGATAGATAAGTAAAAAGGCTAGATTTTGCTTCTCGACTTGTCACAATTACTATGTTGGGTTGTTATGTTAGAATTGCATTATGACATGAATAATCATGATTGTTATTAATTAAACAAATAGTCTTGACATGCCTAGTCATAAATCAGGCTTACTGGGTAACCGCAATAATAAAGTGGATGGAGAGTCCTTGCCCGAAGTGGAGGAGTTCAAGTATCTTGGGGTTTTGTTCACGAGTGGGGAAAGGATTTAGCGTGGATGGGTGCTCCGTCTGCAGTGATGCGGCCTCTGCATCAGGACTGTTGTGGTGAAGAAGGAGCTGAGTCGAAAGACAAAGCTCTCGATTTACTGGTCAATCTACGTTCCTGCCCTCACCTATGGTCATTGAGCTTTGGGTAGTGACCGAAAGGACAACAAGGATACAAGCGGTCGAAATGAGTTTCCTCCGCAGGGTGGCTGGGCGCTCCCTTAGAGATAGGGCGAGGAGCTCAGCCACACGGCAGGAGCTCGGAGTAGAGCCGCTGCTCCTCCACATCGAGAGGAGCCAGCTGAGGTGGCTCGGGCATCTGTTCTGGATGCCTCCTGGGCGCTTCCCTCGGGAGGTGTTTCGGGCATGTCCCATCGGAAAGAGGTCCCGGGGAAGACCAGACCCAGGACACGTTGGAAGGTCTAAGTCTCTCGGCTGGCCTGGGAACGCCTCGGGATCCCCCCGGAGGAACTGGAGGGAAGTGTCTTGGGTGTGGGAAGTCTGGGAGTCCCTGCTTAGACTGCGGCCCCAGATAAGGAGGAGAAAATTAATGGACGGAATAATAATAAGGGCTGCACAATAAGAAATGCATATCTAAGAAAAACCTTTATTCCTGTATTTCCTGTTTATTTACGACATGTACTTGGATTGGACGAGTTATCTTATATTATAGTTATATTTGAGAGATGGAGCTTCATCATATTCAGATATTTGAATGCATTTAATAGCCAAGGCATTTTATTGAAGGGAAAGATGAAGGCTATACTTCGCACAATGATAAACAATAAAAGATCATATTTTGCATATATAGGAGTGGGCAATATTGACAAAAATGTATATCACAATATTTTAGTATCCGGATAGCGATAGTCAGAAAATATTATGTCAATCCAACAAAACAAAACATCTTATTATTTTATTATCTGACAAATGTGAAACAAATACAACTTCATACCCTTATTTGAAAGTTTATAACATTACCTTATCATTTTATTATTAATTAGCTCTTTTTGTAGGATTTTTTGCTGTAAACAAGATATACCCAAATATTGTATATTTTCCAAAGAACATTTGCTGGTTGTTTTGCAGATGTTACACTGACAGCACTTTTCCAATACACACAGATTGCACAGCCCTTCAGTGCAGAAAGTACAGAACTTGGTTGATTATTTGTGATTGGCACTATCGACTCAGATTCAACCACAGTGTAATCCTGTGTATATTAGACTTCATCTTCTGCTGTGTTTCTGCCAGTCCACTTGTGCTGCAGCTGTGGGGGCCCCTGCCAGGGTGGCTTTAGTGAATCCTGACAGCCTCATTTAGGGCCCCTGTGCCACCTCAGTTTTTGCACAGGCTAAACTGGTCCTTTGCCTAATCTTCCCGGATCATATTCTGTTTTCTTTAAGGATTTTTCAAATGATTTTATGGCGTGGTAAGTTTTTCGCCGCTTCCAAGCCAAGACGTTTCATGTCCTTAGAGGCTTCTCTTTTAGTGGCTGTGGGATGCTTTCAGAGTGTTTTCTTTCACTACTCTGATCGAGAGATTAATACACAGGCTGAGCCAATGGCCTGTGAGTTTTGGCTGGTATCACTGACTTTGACAAAAAAGATAGTGCGTGACCAATGGTAATATGATTACTGAAAGCTATTTGGATACATAACAGTGTCTGACAAATAAAATGGTAAATTTAATGGCGGTAGGAAGGATGTTTAGTTTGAGCTGGAGATCATAAAACATTTGATTTGTACATATACGCAACAAGAGCATAATAATTTGTATAAAATATGGTGAGTCTTTTGTAATTTTAAATCTCATTTTACAGCAGTTCACAAAAATGTTCAGTGCAGTAAATATGCATCATTAAATCACGTTTTATTTGCTGGTGCCGAGTGAAAGTCAGGGCTGCATAATTGGCGATTGGGGAATATTTGTATTAATGGACTTTTCAAAATACACTGACACAACATGTAATTGCAAGTAAAATGTAATATCTGTATTTGTTTAGGGGCTTTAATTAAAACTATTGATGTTTGTAGATTTTGTCTTTTATAGATCAGACTTGAATAATCAAAAGATTTATCTTGTTTTTAAGGGATTTATTTGCTAGTAGAAGCAATTTTATCTAGTACAGCTCAAAAGAAAAGGTATGTAATTTAAGGCAATGATACAAGACAATGCTTCTGAGCAATTGTGTTTAAAGCCTTGTCAGATGGAAGCCTTACCGTGTGTTCCTGTTATTGATGCAGTACATCCAGAACGCTGCTGCTCGGGTCCTGACTAGAACCAGGAAGTACGATCACATTAGTCCTGTGCTCAGGTCTCTGCACTGGCTCCCTGTGGCTCAGAGAATAGACTTCAAAAGCAGCTCTGCTTGTATACAAGTCTCTCCATGGCCTAGCACCAAAGTACATCTCGGACATGTTAGTGCCATATGAACCATCTCGGACTCTGAGGCCCTCAGGGACCGGCCTCCTGCTGGTGCCCAGAGTCAGGACTAAACATGGGGAATCTGCGTTTCAGTTTTATGCAGCTAAAATCTGGAACAGTCTTCCAGAGGATGTGAGACAGGCCTCTACTCTGGCAATGTTCAAATCTAAACTAAAAACTGTTTTGTTTGGCTGTGCATATGTGACTGAAATGCTTTTCTTTGCACTCTTCTCTTATATGTCTCCATGTCTTTGTGATTTTAATGCATTTTTTCCTGTTGTGTGAAGCACTTTGAATTGCCTTGTGTACGAATTGTGCTCTACAAATAAAGTTGCCTTGCCTTATTGATTCCATTTTTGACAATTCAAAAGCTAGGATTTTTTGTTTTGAATTGTTATAATGGCAACATGTCTCACATTCTCATCACTCTCAAACCCATATAACGTTTAGTGACACAGAGTTTGAGATTCAGGCATGTCTAATCATCAATGATCAGCGTGGGCTTTTTTAATCAAGAAGTTTACAGCCAATATCAGTATAAGAATGTGGTTTGGGGCAGAGTTCAGTTTTTGTGTTAAATGGGCCTGATTAAAAGTATTTATTTATGTTCATGCAATTCTAAAAGCAGTTTTTTAATTGTAATTTTTAAAAGAAAAAAAAAAATCTAATCAAATTCCTTTTTGCTTTTCCAGACCAGCCTTATATTGTAGTTTCTAGTTTTATTCTTTTTAATGATAACATTTCCTTACATTTTACCTTATATGCGGTTCCTCTAAAAGTAAAGGTCAAAATCCCCGGGCTGTGCTAACCTCAGGTCACACACGTCACTTTAAACAATACTGGAGTGCACCAGTGTTGACAGCCTTTGCCAGACCTTCAGTGTGCAGTTATGGGCAGTGTCAGACAGTTAGGCTCTACTCTTTGGCACGGGCCACACAGCCACACACGCAGTCCTCTTCTGATGACACCCTGAAGCTCATCTGTCAATCTCCACATTTCCAAAACCTCTCAATGCCCTGTTCAAGATGTCGGGGATGCCGCAGAACTCCCAAAGTCATGGAGAAGTGAGGAAATGCTCAGTTCATTCAGTTGTTTACGATCGATGTACTGGACGAGCCCTCTGACCTTAGCGAGGCCTGTCAGAGCTGTTATGTAGGCGACAGAACAACTAACGGCTAAAATAGTAACGCGGAGGAAACATGAGATTTCTGCCCATCTGTTGCCGCACTTAGCCCAAGAGTGCGAGTGCTGATAGAAATTTGACCTGCGCTATTTGTAGTATCTACTCTGTAATGGGGCGTAAAAGCTGTCTCGGCATTGTAGTTTGTCCTTCGTGAATTATATAATATTAAACCTTTTCTGACGGTTAGGTTTGGACGTTTTGTCTGTGGAAAACCTCTCAGACACGGGTAACACTCTGGACCTCTGCATTGCTGGGATGGTTGGTGAGGTGGCAGTTCAAGGGAGGGGATTAGTCTCCAGCTGGCTTTAAATCCTGAAGACAAGCGCGCACCACATCATTTTGCAAGACAAATTTGTACCTTTACAACTGTGTTAAATAAACAGACTTTCTCTCCACTCATTACGGCTTCACGGCCAGTGCACACAATATATGGTTTCCGCAAATGGCCTTAAAAAAGCAAACTACTGTGATCAGGAAGTGCCAAAATCTGTGAGTGTCATTGGTTACATAGAAAATGAAGTGTTATTTCATTCTTTGGCGCAGACCAAAAAAGAACGTCTTTGAGCATATTTTCTTTTGTGTGTGGTACGATTGCTGGCCCAGAGTATGTTGGAAAACCCGATTATGTGCTGTGAGTGATGAGCAGCAGGGACAGGGATGCCTCTCGCTGCTCCGACAGATTCCTCTCTATTGTTGGTGCCAGGACCACTGGGCCAAAGCACACTGAGATTGATGGGTGCCAATACTGCCCCTTCTTCTGGGAAACGTTCTCTTCAATGAAGGCTTGTGGTGAAATGTTTACAATGTGGGAACTATTAGCAACCTTCAAGGAGAAACAAACCAGCATGCTAAAATCAATACTTCTTTTGTTTTCCTGAAGCCACACGCAGAACCATATAGCTCTCAGTGCCTATTATGTTGCCCATGTCGAACTAGTAACTTTAGATGTGGTTAAAGTATTATTCAGACTTTTGGTGTTACATGGAGATTAACTTTAAGAAGTCAAATCACCTTCCATTTGATACGTCTTATGCAAAAGGCTAACAGAGATCACAAGAACTCCATCTGCTGGTGCACTGTGAAAGGAAAGGTCTTTAGTCACTTGGTGTCAAATAATAGTTTTACTGGGATTGTAAGGATTGTAAAGATTTGGGACTGCCTTGTGAATTTGTTCTGCTTTTCTTTTCTTTTTTTTTATACAAGCAAATACCTTTCTAGTACTTATCTGTGCAAGTAATTATTATTGCATGAAATCCGATGAGCGTGTGAGCTTGTGAGTGCGGTTTGGGTCTGATATTTAGTCTGATTATTACTTACTTAATGGTTTATCATTGTATTGAAGGTAATTTTTTGCATTGAAACTACCAGAATGAAGGTGAATGGACTCTAAAACCATAAAGGCGCTTCATTAGCAGGATTACTCAAAACATGCACAAATTAGACCTAGCTGGAGCTATCAATCTGCACTCGAAATGAATGAAATTATAGATTAAATAGCTTATATTTTACATCATGGTCCGGGCCTCCACCACTTGCCAGGATTCAAATAGGGCAATTGGGGAAAGATAATTGCTCCCCGAATAAGACAAAACAACTTAAGTTAGGGTTATGACGACGATACAACATCATAACAGGCTTAAAAGCTTAGCTAAGTCCATTGAGGCGAATATAACCTTTTAAATGTAACCCTAGCATTTAAAGAACATGTTAATGGGCGGGAGCTATTGCCTGTTTTAGCGCTGCAAACACGACCGCAACAAACTATCTACTAATGCTACCAGTTAAGTCCACTGCTGGTAAGATAGACCAGGAAAGGGCCCCAATCAGTCTGTTTAAATCCATATCTTGTACCATCAAATTCTTAACAAACCCTGTGCACTTCATGTTGAGTGTTCAGTCCTTGGTGTATGTGAAGGAAGTATCTTTTTATATCGAAGTGGACCCACAAAGTAGGATATTTTTGGAGCTATTCTAGTTTGCAACAGCTGCCCTTGTGTATATGATTGTCATTTCCGTGTGAGGAGCCACGCATGCTTGTCATGTGGTAAAGACATACAAAACATAGTATACAATAAATTAAGTGGGTCAGAGAGCTGCACCTGCTGCTGTACCAGTCCAAGGATCAACAACACCGAGACGCAGCAGCTGAGCACAAATCCCTCCCGAGTTTGGATGAGTGTCGACCGGAGTGCGTGGAGGAACTGTTTGTCTCACACAGTGTCGCCTTATGCGCCTGAAGTTGGCTACCAGCACTCACTTGTGTAAAGGAAATTATATAACTTCATATTTGCACTTGGTTTCTTTTTTTAGCTTAAGAGCGGTCTAGGGCAATTGAGGACGTTTGAAAGTAAAGATCAACCATTTTATTGCACAACTAAATGTTTCGTTAGCAGGACATTTGCTATGTTAATTGAAGAGTTCAGCCATTAGCATTTCTAAATTGATACAAAAGATCTCTATTGTCGCAAATGCATTGAAAACGTGCATTTCCACCTTTCCACTAGATATTTGAGTATATTTCTGTGTATTCTTGAAATCTGCGTGGCTGTCATAGCGTCTTCAGACTGAGGAGGTTGGTTTGGATGTCTGCCAACAAGCTGCAGACAACTGCGACGGGACAGCCACAACAGTAGCACTCACTCCCTTATTTTAGCAAATCTGCTCCTTGATGCTATAAACTCCGATGTGCCCGGCGTCTTTCGTTTTGTTAATCTGACAAGTATGCAATAAACTGAACATGATTCACAAGCAAACTTTCTAAAAACAAGTGTCAAAATATGACATTTCAAAAATCTGAAATGTTAACTCTTGTGGGAACGGTAAAGTAGGTCTAAATCGGTCTCTGGACATTATAGTTGTCGACAAGTTAGTTGTTAAGTATACAACCTATGGTCAAATAGTGCAAATTACGTGTTAGAAAATACATAAAATACGATCCTGTTTACTATTTCACCCCAGACACAACAGGCTAATGCCGACAGCTGTGCCCCCGTGTGAGGAGTGTGGCCGCCCCAACTATAAATCCTTGCATGAAATTGACAGGCAGTGTTATGCAAATATTGATATTTTGGGAATGGACCTTAAATTTTCCCTCTGGGAGCGCTCAGAACATTGTAAACAAGTTATTCATAAACATAGCCGGCCTTTCGTCACCGTGACATAAGTTAGACGCCGCTGGTCTGAGTCAGTCCTGTTTGCAAATACTGGAAAAGGGAATCACAAACAAGGCCAGATTTTACCTCTGAGTGATACTTTGTTGTGCTTGGATTAAGACCACGTACCAAAGGCAACTACGGTGAAAGTCCCCGCTGTCTGGCTGTGGCGGGTTGAACTGGGCTGCACCCTCCAAAACCCCCCACCCCTATAACACACTGTGTCATAGTCCACTTTAAGTCGACTTTGAGTCCACTTTGTCCTATCTGACACTGTCTCAGCTTGTATTTTATTCCATTCAGGGTAATATTATATTAGGTATATATATATATATATATATATATATATATATATATATATATATATTTTTATATATATATATATATATTATATATATATATATATTATATATATATAATATATTATATAATATAATAATATATATATTATATATATATAATATATATAATATATTATATTATATAATTATTTATATATATATTATATTTATATATATATATATATATATATATATATATATATATATATATATATATATATATATATATATATATATATATATATATATATATATATATATATATATATATATATATATATAATATATAATATATAATATATATATATATATATATATATATTCCATGTTAGAACACCATAGAAACTATCAATGTCTGTTCTACTGCAAATACAAGATATATTTGTTAACTTCTTTTTCAAGGGTGACCTGGGCCATAGTACTTTTATATACCAGAAATCATATGTGTCATTAACATTATTGGACACCAGTTGTTTATTTTAAACTTTGATTTTAAACTTTATGCGCATTTTGCCTGTGCATTTCAATTGTTTTCCCACAATAATTTAAAAATCTTTGCTGTATTTGTACTGATTTTTTGGGGGGGATTTTCATAAAGCAGTGCATAAAGTTTTTGTTTGAGTTATTAGACAATTGTATTTTAGACAGACAAATTAGATTTTCTTTCTCTGCACAGTTAAACTACTTGAATATGCAGATGTTCAAAGTCTTAATCTAGCGTTCATTCATACGTGTGTTTTTTAAGCATTGACTGAACCATTTACATTTCAAATACCTTGTTTTATGCAACTTTCCTTTTTAGCTCTATCATGAGTAAAATAATCTGTTCTCACTTATGGTTACCCCATACCTTTATTGGAGTAATACTATGACCAAGATGACAAAGTATAATATTACCCCATATTACAATATCCTATACAAGAACCCATGCAGAAAGTACCTGCTTTGTGACATGGGAATTGTCTCGCCTACCAGTTACATTATCCAGTTTCAAAAAGCAATAATTTTACCTTAAAGTACTACCTCAACACAATCTCCAATTTTCTCCCGATTTGAAACACATTGTCGTATTACATTTTATTAAGTACTCAATATTGTGAGCAATTGTCCTGGTAAGTTTGTAAGGGTAAGAATTGGGCCCTGGGGAGGAGTGCCGACTTAGACCTTCGCACTGGCGTCGCGGCTCAGGTTCCTACCAGCTGCCCACCCAGATTCAGTTTAATGTGTCCAAAATGACAGCTCTGCCAACAGTGAGCTCAAGGCCGCAGGAGTGATGTATTTCTGGTAAAAAAAGATAAAATAAAAAGCAATATTCGTCTTCTGCAAAAGCATGCTATGCTTAGGTTAGAAAAGCCACAAATCAAAAGTTGCTCCTCCCATGGAAAGCGATACCCCATAAAAACTGGAAAATGTATGACTTTAAAAATCACATACAAACCATGATGGAAAGTTTTTTCAATGGAAGACATTTCGGAAGATGCACAAGGGATTTAAAAGTTTTCAGCGGGTCTATCTTTCAGCATATATCTTCACACAACAGGCATGTACTACAGTATGTAGGATTGGGTCAGGAATGGTTCACTGTAAAAAGACCCTCTTAATGCACCAGCCAGACTCCATGAACCCAGTGCTGGCATTTTTAAGTGTGTAGCCTGAATAATGCACACTGCTGGACTGAAGTTTGAAAAACAAGTTGTAGAATATTAAGTTGTTGGACCAAGCAGTCAGCCCTTTCCCAGACCAGGTTGTGTCTCAGATTTGGGTGTAGTTAATAGTGCTTGAAATTAAACAACAAAATGGCAAGTGCAGCATTCTCTTTTAAGGCTCTTGTCTTGCCTTATATCAGCAGTTTATGGGTGCCTTGAGAAACCCACCCATACTATGTCATATTCGACGACTCCCTTTTTAATACATTTCAAAAAGGGTTGAACAACTAGAAAATATTGTATACATCAGGCCCAATATATGTGCAAAGTACAATTTGAACCAGGTCTCAACCAGGACCAACCCAGTAAAACAACAGCAAGAGTAACCCAGAATTAGGACTTTAGAAATCGAGACTAAACCCAGATAATATAACTAGGTATAAAAACGCATACAATATTTTGCAATATATTTGGTTTCTTCCAAACTTAATATTTGCGCATCATGACGAGATGACAATAAATTCAATCGTCTTACTGACCCTTAACTTTGACTGCGATAGTAACATTGCTGGTTGTGTATTTTTAGCGTCATGGCAGCAGTGTGGGCCTCAGCTGCAGAAGGGAGAGTGTTGAGCGGACTTTTGAAGCGGCTGTGGCTTCTGGATGAAAGACCAACATTGTGTCCTTGCCCCAGAGCCCTGACTCCATTGTGTTTGAAGGGGGCCTTGTCATCTTCATGAGACGGCATGTTTGTAGACTCCCAACCGGACGCCTTTGTATGGGCCGTCATTACAAACAGCACTCTGCTCCGGTGCCAGGACCATTGTACACCTAGGGCACGGCGGTTCAATCTAGGAGCTCCTGCAGTGATGCCAGTCAGAGGCATTCTTGGACACTCTTGTTGTTTACCACGTGCCTCGATAGAAACTTTCCTTTCATAACAAGCAACGTCAAGCTAAACTGTAGGAATATGAGACGTACCAGAAAAATTATAACATAGCAACGGTCGTTTAGGAGTTTTAGCAATTTTAGCCACTTTCACTTTGTCCATTCTAGTTTTGAGTTATTATTGAACAAAGACATTACCAGGCACTTTTTTTGAATACATTTCTGATTAATTGCCTTGCATTTTTTGCATTTCTGTCGACATCTTCCACCCCCTACAACAGTTTGTTAAATACACCAGTTTAACCTCCTTCACTAATAAAGGTTTTATGATTGAATTGCTGGTAAAATTAGCTTAGCACCTCCAAATCAAAGTAAAAACCCAGTCAACAAGAAAAACTGGTCCAAACTTTCCATAGACGCAATGCACTAGCGCTAAACATTTCTTAAACATGGTTACGAAGGACTAAGGAAATTGTAATCATCCAAATCATTTAAAGAAGATATAGTATACTTTTTATTGTATTTAGTGGTAAACTAGTTTTAAACCCAACACTGATCTGAAATAATTAATAATAGAACTAATATAATAAAACTGCAGAACTGGTGCTCATCATGGTATTTCACTGAAGTCAGCAGCAGTATTTAATTTGACTTGGCTACAGCTCAAGCTTTGAATGGAAGACAATACAATGTGCGATCACTCAAACATGCATCAATCCAAACACAACGCTGATTAAGCAAATGAAGAAGGAACACCACGCACACGATTAAAAGCTCATCAAAGTCAATTTTACATAACATGTCTACTTTTAAAGCTTTTTTGGCTTGTGTGCCTTTTTGACCAGGATGGTAAGCAGTGCGAAAGGGTGAGAGAGTGACGAGAGACATTCAGCAAACCGTGAATCAATGTGATGCTGGCAAAGTAGACTATTCTGCCGCGCTAAGTTATTAATCATATACTGATCAAAGTTAACAGTAGCTTTCCTGGTTTATTTTAAACGGAAGCAGGTGTGTTTTGGTCATAAATAGATGGCCATGAGTTGTACATCTGTTTAGACAATGAAAGCTGATGCTCCATTGTTGATCCAGTCTGTCTTGGACCCTGTGAACTGGAGACGCTGCTGGGGTTGTGGTCTGCTGGACTCGGGTGAAGAGGCGTATAGGTTATTTGTGTCTGTCCTGATCCACTGTACCACCGCTCTTCGTATCAAGTGTTGTTCGTGTGTGGACTTGGTCAGGACGGCGAAATCTCTCAGATGTTTTTACAGGGGTCTTTGGTGACTAAAGACACACAGGAGCAGCTGGTAACTCCCCTCTGTTTGAACTGTCCCAGCGCTGAAATCACATTGACGCCTAGTTAACGGAAGAAAATGAATCAAGTAGTTGTAACACTATTTAAAGTAGGCAAATGCTGATAACGTACTACTACGAATACAAACGCCACAAATTTTAACATTTAATTTTAACATTATAATTATGATGATATTGTCTGTCAGCTGCTCTGTCTCTTCCATCAAGGCCACTACATTGACCAAAGCTTGCCATCATTCATCAGTATTAAGTGTTGAGACTAACTCAAACGAAAAGGGACTTCCAGCCCAATTGTGGCTTTGAAATACATTTTTATTGGCTTAGGACAATGACTTTAGTTTATGCCATGCAGCAATATCCTGACGTGTGTTTCGATATCCTCCGGCATATTAAGTACAACTCTTATAGTAAAGCTATTATTTCCTATTGGCAAAGGATTAGTATGTGCCCACGGAATGCCAATGCGGTAAATTGTGCCTTTCCAAGTACAATGTTTAACGTCATTAAGAAGCCTAAATCACTCCTAACCTTGGTCAAAAATGGGCAAATTAAGGATTATATTGACTATACATGATAAAGGATAGAATTTCCAAATAGGTAAAACTCACTCTAAATTATTATTCTTTGTGTTTTAAAACGACAATAAACTAAAGTTCGGTAATTAACTTGTGATAGTTTTAAGAGCATTGTGACTTGATCTGTGAAATGTTTAGATAGCCACATAAATCTTGATGATGGGTCCAGTCTTTGCTGTGTCAGGGCAGGGCTTTTGTGATTAATGAGGGGGAAATTAGCCCCTGTTGGACTGAGACTCAGAGATCGACTCCAGGCCTTTAACTGGTTTGTCTTGTGTCTGGTTGAAATGGATACAAATGAAAACAGTAGTCATCTGTGATTTCACAAACTTGGGACTTAATGATTTTGTATGTCTATAGTTCATAATTGTATAGACCCAAAAATCTATTTAAAAGATTAACTTACTGACAGAAGTTACTTCAGGACACATGCTAAATTACCACCTTAAAATGAAATAAAGTGAATCAAAACTGAGGTCTCCAAAGAATTTTCAGAAACCTACTTCCTCGCTCCACCGCTCTCCGCCTTGAAGGCCATATGTCAGATTGATTGACACATGCTTTAGTTCCGTTGCCTCAAAACTGTCAACATCAAGCCCTGTTTGTTCTTTCGGATATATTTCCCTTCAAAACCACAAATACTACCTTGATTTTGATTTATTCGTGTTACAACACAGTTTTCGGTCTGAGTGGGTTTAAAACTGACATGAAAGCTATTATAGACTGCTCTGTGCAAACGGGAAATTGCTTACAAAAAAATGTATTTGTTTTTGATGAGATGATGAGATCACTGGTTGCTCCATATAGAGATTTGAACGGGCCATTGCAGAATTTCCCTATAAGATAAAGTCAGTTTAGAAAAAAAAAGTATTATTTAATCAAGCTGAACATCCCAAAAAGATTGATTTGCTTTTATATTTCAGTCTTTGTTGCAATACCCCTACACTTTTAGATGTTTAAGATTGACTATCTCCGCAGTAGCTTATCTTGTACTAAGCAGCTTGTTGTAGGTTTAGAGTTGTTACCCAAACGCACAGGAGAGGCCCATTACTCACGGCTGTCACGGATTGGCCCGGGTCACAACCATGTGTCAAGTCAAGTATACGACACTCTGCCTGAGCGGCGTCAGGCTACCAGCTATTCCACCATCGCCTCTGCTGACACTAACAGCTACTAGAGAGGGGGGGGGGGGGCAGAGGCAGAGGGTAACGGTAGGAGATGAGGGAAAGACAGAGAGGAGGGAAGGAAAGGATAAGAGCAAGAAAGTAGAGAGAAAGAGGAAGATGGAGGAGGGGCAAGAGAGGAGATGGAAAGAGCAAGAGGGGCAAGATAGGAGAGGGAAATGGGTAGAGAGGCTAAGAGAGAAGAGGGAAATCGAGAGAGGGGGGTAGAAAGGAGAGGGAAAGTGGAAGAAGGGGTAAAAGTGAAGAGTGAGAGAGTGTGTTAGAAAGGAGAGGGAAAGCGAACGGGTCAAGAGAGGAGGTGGGGACTGCATAGAAAGAGGGATTGGGAGACAGCGGTGGATGGAAAGTGAGAGAAAAACAATAATGGAGCGTGTGGAAGGTGACGGGAGAGACTGGAAGAAAGAAGTTGGTTGTGAGAGAGAGAAAGGGGAAGAAAGAGAGAAGAAGGGAGAGAGAGAGACACACAGCGTGGGGGGGATGGGGATAAGGAACGAGCTTGAAGGATAGCGGGAGAGCAAGAGAGAGAACCTGATTTATTGCAAAGCGATTCTGTTACTGGCAATATGTGTTTTGCAGCGTGTATTTACTCTTCCAGTTGTGTCGCTGGATCTACTTCAGAGCGGAGATATTGGAATAGATGAGCGAGGATGCCTCACCTGACTCCAGCCAGGATTCACACCTGTTAATTTACTGCCATATTCAATTCCTACTCCACTGTACCATCATTACACAAGAGACCAAAATAAATGTGGGGACAGCGGGTTGACACAGATGCCTACTGGGCAGATGTCACTAGAAACTTCTGGCTAGTTGTGTTAATATCATGACTTTCAATTCTGAGTTGGTTTGACATTAGTTTTCCTGCCGATTAAACTAACCATCTTCCAAAATCTAGACTTGAGAAAGGCTCAAAAAGATCTATTATGATTTGAACACTCTCACTCACTCACACACGCCATTTAGACTAGGATTAAACACAAGGACCAAACCAGGTAGGGCTGAATGATTTTGGAAATATGTTAAATTGCAATTTTTCCTACAAGCATTACGACTGAGATGTGGGTTTAATGGTAAGCTTCAGTTCAAAGTTCACATTTTGAAGCTGTGCTAAAGCATTAACATTTGATAAAAAACTGCAATAGTCAGTGTAATTTTAAATAATCACACAGCCTGGATAAAGGAAGGTCATACCAAAAAAAATCAATTTCTCCAATTTAAAATGTGTAATCTCATTTATTCATGCGCTGATATGACAAGTGAACCAAGCCAACATAAGAAACCATTTAACCTGCCACTGCGGTTTGGAAGTAACTTAAATGGGATCGGTTTCCAACATTTCAAATAGCATCTTTTCTACTGTTCATGTTTTGACATTGCGAGGTGAATAAGTACAGCCTTGTGTCGGTATAAATCTAAAAAGGAAATAATTAGCCGCTCTGAATAACCACTCACAGATGGTTGTATTTGTTCTTGTTATTGAAAAAATGGTGAAAGTGAAAAGTGCACAGCTGACAATCTTTTGAGTACAAGGAAGTAGTTATCGTCGTTTAACCTTATAGAGATTAGAATAGGATGTGATTTTACTCTTTTCCGGAGTAATTTCACCATTGATTTTCCCATAATGCACTTTTGTGACGAGGGTTTTGCTCCTATTGCCAATTGATGGATTTCAAGGTTGGGTTTAGTTCACTGTCTCCAAGTATCTTTCGTTCATTATCCGTAACATATTGGGGTACAACATCATTTCCTTCTCTTTTTACTGCCACTTAGCTTCAGCAGTGCTCCCCGAAGAAGTCTGAAGTCGGATTCAAAGAGTGTCCTTGAACGCCCCGGGCTCACGTAACCGCTTTCCACAGGAGTCGGTTGATGATTAATTGCGATGATTATGACACAGCCGTATAAATGCCAATGCGTACCACCCAACTGCAGCATAATGGAACATCTGTGCAGACTCGTAAAAAAAAGGACGTTTTATGCACTTGATTCACTACTTTTAATAAAACTGTCTGGGATTCGGTCTATCACAAATATCTGGGAGAGGAAGAAATATGTTCAATTTAGGTGTAATCTTTGGAGGATGGTCCTATATTCAGATGTGCGCCAGCCTTCCACGTCTTTATAACTATGACTTCTTTTTTAGTATTAACTTGCGGTTTGTTCTAATAAGACAGATGTAAAAAAAAAAAAAAAAAAAGCAGTGCTACGTCTTTTACGAGATCCAATGCAAAATGTTGATCAAACCCCATATCAGGGAGATGTTCGGCGTAATCCAGGGCTGTTCAACTCTGGGCCGGAAGTGCACAACACGCCACTTTAACTACTGTAATCTGGGTCGCACAAAATATCCCCAACACTATTTCAATTCATTGAGTTCATAAAAAAATCAATTACTTATAGATTAGAATTTTGTGAGAAATAAACGTTGCTTGGCAAAATTGCCCATCGTGTACTGAACCAGAGTCCAGATGACTACAACTGAATCTTTTTCTACAATATATCAGGGAGACCGAAAATGAACACCAAAAACAGTGCGAAAGGAGGAATAACAAGATCAGAGAAGGAAAAGGAAACGCAAGAGAACTTAAATCTACAATATCGGACCACTGCAAAAGAGAAAATCATGTCACGGACTTGGACAGCACAAAAATAGTAGGAACAAATGAACACAAGTACAAAAGATGGATGCGAGAGAGTATTGAAATCAGGAAGCGGCACGCGGACCATCAACAGTGACGAGGGAGCTTCTGAATTGGCTCACACAAGGGCCTTGGGTTGGGACGGGCAAGGCCAGTCTGATAAATCTGTCCAACTGACCACGCTCGGGAATAACATCTGATAAGACATGTCACAACATTTGACAAAAGCGGAAGTCCTGCCGCCGAAACATGTCAGGTAAATGAGCTACATCTGTCTTATGAGAAGAAAACTAAAATTTAAACTAAATATATTTGTTTTTCTTATTGTAATTGTAGAAGGTTGTACTTATGTATTCCATATTTCAGTGAGAAAAGGAAATAAATAAAATGTACTATTAAGAACATCTTGTACCAGTTATCTTTTGAAGGGCATGTTTTTGTGCCATTTTAACACATTAGTCATGTAGTTGAGAGAACATAAAGTACATTGAGGCCTTCGGAATTGTAGCGACTTGAACGTATTTGGGGAAGTACTTCACAATACATAGTGACCTGACCTTTTTGTTGAGATTTGGCCAGATATTATCAAATTGTGTGAGTTATTTTCTTGACATTTTGACAGAACCTATAAATTCAATACACATCCATAATGTCATTCAGCACTTGTGTAATTGATCTTGATTAGACCACAGCTCAATGCACACAGCTGTAAGACATGAAGCAGCAGTTCACAGTGATTTTTGTTGTTGTTTTTATTTCGGCTGCATCATCGTTGACCTTACTTACACTTTAAGGTCTTCCGGGAGCTCATTTATGAAGAGATGTTTTGGTTTTGTGTGGTTTTGAATCAAAGACAAGGTTTATGAAAAACAATATTTTCAGAAGGAAGGTTTGCTGTTTGAAAAGTATGATAGGAAGATAATAAACTCCTCTATCAGATACATTTACTTAAAAGAACACTATGTAACTTTTCTGGTGGCAGGAGAAGGTATTGCTATGCCTGGAATGTTCTGTAGTATGGCATTAAACATACCTATGTCTCCAAGGCCAAGTTACAGGTCAGAGGTTTTAGCAATCAGATCACCTGTAATTGACTAATGCAAAACAGATCAATTTAATGCTGTACTGTGGAACATTACAAGCAAAGCAACATCGTCCAACCAGGAAAGTTACATAGTCCATCTTTTAATAAATTAGTTTACATATTGATATTGTACTGTTCAAAAAAATAATGCAATAGAGATATTTGTTCAGATATGAATGACAGGAATTTCAATCGTGAAAATCATAAAAGCATGAATAAATTAACTTCATAAACCTCCATTTAACCAACTCATTTCCTATTTACCACAACATAATCTGAAATGTTAGGTCAAAGCTTCACATCCGTGCTTCGATGCAAGTTAAACGCCTCATCCCCAACATCTGTGGACTCCTTCGTCCTGGATCGATGAGAACAGGACTCAAAGCCATGTGTTGTGGGGAACCGAGAGCTTGCAAACTCCGTGACGAAGCACTTTGACAGAACTCTGAATTAATAATGGAAAGCTGCGGAACATTTTAATATTGATGGTACATGTAAAAATGCTACGAAGTCATTTTAAGGTCAATTCAAATCTATCTAGCAAGCTATTAGTACTAAAACTCTGATGCCCTTCTTTATGACACCTTCATCTTTTATTTGTTTGTAAGTTTGACACAAAAAACACAGAGTAAACTGTGTTGTGACAGTTTATGCCATATTGCAAAATATGCAATCTAGTTTTGTGGGTTAAACTTGACAGCGCTTTCGTCCTGAGGCTGCAAGTGCTGTTTGAGCTGATGTGAAGATAAAACACATGCAAAAGAAACCAAAGGGATGTTTTTCGTTAAAGAAATTGAATTTAAATTTGCTGACAGGGACTAATAAAGTTCTAAAAAAGTAAAATGTACCAAAAAAAATCCACAAAGGTAGTGGTGGTGTTGAATTGAAGATACCTTTTTGAATTACTGACCGACGTCTCTGCATATCTATCCTTAATGGGCACGGCTTTACCTCCTGACCATCTCTCATGCTCTTTCTTTCCCTTTCTTCCTCTCAGTTCAGCCCTCTTGTCCTGGAGTCTTCGCCCCATCCTCATGCATGGACACTTTGTACTGCACGGTGCACATTAAAGGTCCGCGGTGGAGCCCAAACCGCGTGCAAACAAAAGGATTCTTTCTGTTGCCGCTCACACACTGGAGCAATCTCTAAGACAGCTGTTCCCCTCGCGGGTGTCCCAAAACCCTTATTGGGGACCCATTTTCTGTCCCTGTGCCATCCATACAGTCACTCCACTCCACTCTGATTTATGAAAATATTAAAAAAGAGGCCACCAAAGAGGAACTTGTGTGTGCACACTTTCCTCTGTGCTCCTTCCTTGTCCTTAACTGTTCTGAAACACAGTCCAGCTCAAATATCTGGGATTCTGGAGGATGCAGGGCTGTCACAAGGCTCTTCTGATCAGGGCGGATGACTTTTCAGCACCCTCAAAATGTGACTGGGTGGTGGCCCTGAGTGTAACGAAGGAGGACTGGCGTGTAAATCAAAGTAGCACACTCCAACTGCAGCATGTGGTTTAGCGCTCGAGGCGGGGGTACGCGGCTGTGGGTGCAGAGAGTAATGGAAGAGGGGCTGGAGAAAGTAAGGTGGACAAGGAAAAAGTCAAAGTGGCCAAATATACAGACTAAAATTGGATCCTATATTATTTTACTGTTTTGCTATTTGTTAGTTTTATGTAAGCATAGACCAGGCTTGTTTGTTTTATTTATTTGACAGGGACAATGCAATGGTACATAATTACAAAACAAAGCTTGAAGCCGATGCGATGCATACAAAGTTTATAACCAGTGCTAATTTTCAACTGTCCCTGGTTGGGCTTTTCTACACTTTTACAGATATAAAAGTGACCTTGTTTGCTGAAACTAGAAATTCACAAAATATCCCGACTCATTAAAAATCCAGACTTTGTTAAGCTGAAAGCCATATTGCAACAATCAGTAGTTTCTGCATTCCCAAGTGCCATGGCTCATGCAGAAAGATCCTGGAAAAATGAGGTCGAATTCAGGCTTTGACCTGGCAGCTCACCACAAAAGCAGCTTGTAACATGGAGATGGGCCACAGTCATTTGCCCCTGCAGCTTGGAAAAAGTCTCTGTGCTCTTTAGCAAAAACCCAAGGTTTACTGGCAGGTTTAGCTCTTATAAACAGTCCAAATATAGGATTTATGGTCCCACTTAAAGGCATCTGGTGCAGTCGAATATTATGTGAAATATGTAAACAGTGAAGAATAAGTATCATTGCTGTGTGTTTTGTGCAAAATGGAGTGAAAATGTATTATTTATCGCCTCATAGACCGGCCACACAGAACATTATAATGGCCCTAAACAGAAATATGACATTGGTTACTTCTCATAGTGACTGTGCAGTGTGCTGACGCTGCAGTCTTCTGTTTTACATGAACTGCTGACTTACATGTTATGTCTTAATCCCAAATGCAGCAGGGAATCACATTCTGTAATGCACATGTAGCATTTACGCTCTCACACAGAGCTCCGGCCAGCCCTGGCACAGCACACGGGCATCGATCAGCTGCTTCAGCTCGGAGCAGAACTGCAGGGAGCACAGCAAATACAACGGCTGTGTGGTCATTTGGTTATGTAAGCACACCTTGTAGGAACTAGACAACAATTACACATAAATACACTACTATTAGTGGTAAGTAAGCATGATTATTCGGTTAATCGATCATCGCGATTATTCAGGTCACAACATAATCGTGTGAACCAAAAATAATAATAGTGAACATTTTTCTAAAAAATACATCTAGATATAAATAACTTTTTCTTATCTGGCTGGTTTTGTCACATTTAACCTTATTTTGTCTTTCAGAAAGTTCAAGTTCATAAAGCCGGTCACAGTAACATGTTAGACAGTGGGAATAAAAGAAAATGTCACTGTTGTTTGGTCACATTCTCAATAATCATGAATAATAGTTAAAACGTGAGGTTTTTTCTCTCACAATAATCGTAATACTAAAATATGATATTGTGACATTCCGAGTGGTAAAGTAGGAAGAAAGCATTATAATGAGAAAATGAGTTTGAGTTATATTTCAGATAATGAGCTGATGTTTATGAGTCTTCTGGTTTGACACTATCAAATATATTTTCGTGTGGTGTAATTTCAACATCACAGCAACAGGACTTTGCCAGCAAGAAAACGTGTCAACGAATCCATCTGGATAGTTCTTTTCAGTCAGGTAATATATCCCCAAGCTGACAGCATTGCCTCCCTCTCAGACGTTTGCATATGAAATGACCAGAGCAGACATTGAACTTGACATTCCATACACATACAGCTTATCTGTTATGACACTGTTCAGAAAATGTGAAAGAATGAAACATGTTTTCCCACTGAAATATGAAGTCATGTTTTATCTGTGGCTGTCTTTTGGAAATGGATCCGAGGAGATTGAATTTGGACTCGGTGCTGTTGGCGCAGTGGCTTCAGGTGTCACCTGATGGAAGGTCGGCATGTTCCCACATACCTGAACGATGTTGACAGCTCAGGAATGTTGTGTATAGGTTTAACTGGCAATGTGTTGTTTTATTGGCACAACAGCAAGATTGTGCAACTAATTTATCACAGTGCAAATACAATTCTGTGAAAAGAATTCCTTGAGGCTTTAATATGTTATTAGATAAACAAAGAATGATATGCCAATGGTAAATCAAAACTAGTCACACAAATGAATGCTGATCTCAGCCAAGACACTTTCCTCTGAAGAGGCAAACATCCAGAGATGCACAATGTTTTTCAATAATTCTACTAATAAAATGAATAATTAGTACTTATTTTGAGTTTCCAGGCCGTATCTCGAAGTAGAACTCTTTGATCTAAACATTTTCATAACCAAGACTTTTCCAGCACAGCACAGTGATATGTCGTTGATGTGAGGTGGAACCATTTGCACAGCTCCTGATGTCATTACTAATACTTGATTTTCAGATATTTGTACCTATAAAAAAAGCTAACCTATTTCCCCCCCCCTTTCCCTTTTCTTCTTTTATTCCATCTGACTGGAACATCACCGTGGATCTCCTCGACTGGCTCCAGGTATGTCACATCACATCACTCTCTGTTACTGATGACTGCTTTGCCAGATGCTGCATTCACGTCCAATATGTGTGCAACAATATTTCTGTCTCATACTGACAAATGCTACATGACATTGAGTATAAGTTGCGGTTCCTTTTGCCCGACTGCTTTGACTAAAACTTTGCAGAACGCTGTGCAAGCATTTTTTGATTTTGGAGGGTATTTTGACACTAATTAATATGTAATGCAAATAAACAGTTATTTCACTTCAAAGTCTGTAATGGGGACTCTCTAAACGAGGCTTTGAAGTGGATCGACCACCACAGCCTTTAAGATTATTTTCCCTAGTCTGTGCTAAATTTCCAAACTGCACTGGCACCACTGGCTGAATGAATAACTTTATAGCCTCTTTAGGCCCTGTACTGTGTAATTGTTCTGCACTTTTCAACCAGAAAACTATAGAGGTGCATCCAGAGTTTCAGCACTAACATTTATTATGCCTTTGACAGTAGTTGTAATATGCTTTATGTCGTAAAAAAAATTGTTTTTTTTAAATGGTAGGAGTGGTCATCTTAAAACAGGAAATTTGGCAGTTCACATCCAGCTCCAACCATTTTAAATAGTTGTTTTTGTTCTTGGTGCAAGACTCTTCACCCACCTTGCCCGTGTGGATGTGGCATGAGTTACTTGTGGTGATTGGAGAGACAATTATTACAAATTGGCATTGGCCAGATTTCCGTCAATAAGCCCCATGGCAGCTGCGGCCACGAGTTTGAGAGAAGAGTGAACAGATATTGACCGGCTGTAGCACTTTAGAAGCTTGTTTACGTTGTTTACGTACATCAAGCATAAAAGTCACACATGTGTTGTAACATGCTTACTCCCTCGTTTCTCCACAAACCTGACTCGTGCTTGGCCTCCTACTGCTTGTTTCTGTGGAAATATGGTTCTGTTGGCTCCAGTATTCCACAGTATAGCATTAAACGTATCCATTTCAAAAGTATGGCTTTCTATTTCCATGGAATCAGGTAACATGCCATCTCCAGAAAGTTACATACTGTTGCTTTAATGTCATTATTTTATATTTAAAGGTCTACTATGTAACTTCTGGAGTGCCTGCCACCGCCTTGTCTCCATAGAGATGTTATTGTTTGGTATGTTCCACAGTATGGCATCAAACTATCTCTATGGAGACAAGCAGATTATGTTTTCAATGTATATTTGTGCAATAATAGAAATGCAGCAAGATATACAAGTTTAATGCCATACTGTGGAGCATTCCATGGTGGCCCACCCCCTACTGCAAAAGTGACATAGCGCATCTTTGGTTTAAGGGTAAAAGGCTTATCGGCAGTGAACAATAAACCCCTCTACCATCTCATGAAGAGCTGAAGAGAAAATTACTAATTCAAAATCAAGTCTTGCACTGAACTGAATCTCCTTTACATTTTACAAGTGCAAAACACGTAATGACCCTTTTTGGGTGGGCTTTACTCAAATTCCATCGCCAGGCAAAAGGATCAAGTGAAAAGATTTATAATCCGGGGGTCTTAATTGCCGGATTTTGGCAGCCAGCTCAGCTCTGCAAACAGCATCAACTCGGCCAATCGCACAATAATCTCATCAATCTGCTGGTTATGGGCATTACACCACAGATTAGAGTAATGCAAATGATCCCCACTTTAGTGTTTTACCCATTTCCCCCCAGCGATATGCCCTCATTTAGTCTGATAAATGCAGGATATTGGTTAAGTGGGCAATTTAGGAAAGAGCTGTTATAATATACAAGGTTAATTGGATCGTTTTGGATACATTTGTGCAACAGACTTCTAATTTATTGTAATGCTACTTTTTGAACTATTTTAACCTCTAGTGCTCTTGAACGAGTAGTTTTATTCACTTGCTGTTGTCCATAAAATCAGTCAGCAAGTTTAGTCTTGAAGGAACAATGTACAGCAAGTTAATGGAGTTAAATAGTTAGCTTGTTTATAAATTGTCACTATATTATACAGCCAGATAAAACAAGTGAGCTGTAATGGGAATGTCTTTTATGTGGCATTTTGGCGTGGTCACAATCTACCAATTTCATGATTGACAGCAAGATCAACACAATTTCCAAAGCATCTGCATCCATCTTTTTCACATTTATGTCCCATAATCTTAGCATTTTATAATTGAAGACTATCCAAGTGTTTCCAAATTGGTGGGACGAGACACAAAAATGACAGATTAAAATGTTTGTTGTCAGCCTTAGTAATGCTTCAATCATCAGAATTATGTAAGGAAATACTGCATTTCGATACAACAAGGTCTAGATGTTTTTATTATGTCATATATTTATTGAATTTAAATGAATATGTTATGTGGGTTGCAGCTTGTCATAATAGATTGAAAACTACACTAGTTTAAAACCACTTATCCCCCTTCTCCCAAATCTCTTAAATAGCCTCATGTTGCTTTCTTGTCACAATCCTATAAACCCATGTGACCACTTATTTTCTTCCTGTCCGTCATTTTGATAAACACGGTTCACTCACGTCTACAACTTTCCTTTTGATCCCCCTTCAATGCCTGTCTGCGCTCACTATAAATAATGCCACCTGTTGGGCTGTGGCCTTCATTACACTCAGATTACCGCAGATCGGAGTCGGGGGGCAGTGTGCGTGGCTTGTATTGGCATGGTGAGTCCTCCCATTGGCACTGTGAGCTATGTCTGGCACTCCCTGACTAATGCGTTTGCCATTAAGACTGCAGGGAGAATAGCTGGAGCATTGAGGCCAAGGTTAGCACAACCTCTGATTCCCTCCAGAGATAGTGACCCAAACTGCTTTTGATGGACTGTTTTAAGATTTGGAATTGAGCGTTTTTTTGCTGCTTTGGGAAAAGGGATGTCAAGACGAATCTGTTTTACAATTAAGCATATTTATAGATGTCATAATGTAATTTAAGCAGGCAAATCTGAGAATGTAAGGTATGATGAAGGGATATATATATTTTTGCCATTTTACATACAATTTCGGCAATATTAATTAAGGATTTAGGCCACTTTGGCCGCCAACGGCAAACCGAAGTAACCATAATAAACCCATCAAGAGAGAAGGAGAACATGCAAACTCCCAGTGGTCATAATAGATATTAGTACTCACAATAATCAGATTCGATTCATCTTTATTGTCTCTCCTTTATGTAGGAAAATTAAAGGGCACAAAATGCACTCAAAACAGACAAAAGACAGTTCAATCGTCATATTCAAAATACCAAGCACGTGTTGACAGCGGTGACAGTTACCATGCAAACTTGACCAAATCCATCATCATCTGATTTTCCGACACGCATTAATCAAAATGTATTTATGTGTGACGGAAGCGCAGCGGTTTGCGTTTTCGCTTCACAGCAAGAAGGTCCTGGGATCAATTCCCAGCTGGTGCAGGGCCTTTCTGTGTGGAGTAAGCATGTTCTCCCCGTGTCTGTGTAGGTTGCCACCGGGTACTCCAGTTTCCCCTACCACTAAAACATGCGTATGACTGAGCATTGAACATTAGCCCACGGCTAATCCGGCGTGTTTACATCATGTGTTTCATGTATGTTCATTAGCATGCACTGTCCCGACCAAATAAATAAAACATATGTATAAAACTTCCCGAAAACTTATAGACGCCTATAAATTGCACCCAATCTTGATTCTAAAAACACCAAAACCAAATAACCCAAAAAGTATAAACTAGTTAGCTGAACTATTGCACTAGTATCCATCAATTAATCCACATCAAGACGGTTTCTTACAATTTAGAAGAGAGATTAACATGGTAACCCATCACAACACTATAATTTGACTAGAGCTGCGATTCTCCAGAATAATCACTGAATCTAAATTGATCGTTAGCCTAAATTTGACATTATGACATCCTTGGTTGAAGCAAGAAAATCCTTTCCAGCGAGTCCAAGGGCACTTCTCCGGGGTTAAAGAGTCGATCACTTGAAAGCACGCACGGCGGGACGTGATCGCGGTGTGGGTGACTGGGGTCAAAGGTAAACTCTCTCAAATAGCCCCCTGAAGAGTACAGGGTCCGTCGGCGTCTCAGACTTTGAAACGGGACGCAGCCCTGGATGCTGTCACATTCTGGAGCAGCTTTGACATACCAGCGCGCGCCTTCACACACAGTTGTCGTGTCAGGTGTCCTCAAGGGGGGAGGGGGCTATTTTTAAAGATGAGGGAAGGACAAGGCATTTACGGTCCTTTCGATCGTCACAAGCTCCAAATGATGTACTATCAGGGAATTATCATGTCTTCTGTATTACGACATGCAGAAGTAAAGCAGCAGTAGTAGTAAAACGACAGACGCTTGAAGCACGCCAACAGTCTCTAAAGTTAGCACAGTCAGCCTACTTAACCTCTGGCCAATATAAGTGGACTAATAATCAGAAAAAAGGTTTATTGCCATTGCCAATGAGCAGAATTCCCAAACATAGGTACTTGCGTTGGTGATTCAGTGCAACATAAATCAATGAACTATATTACATTAAATAGAACTTCCCGAACATGCAAAAAAGATGACCGAACTTTTTAATGACTTAACTTTACGTACCTTTTCGCATTTGCCTATAGGTTATTTCCTCCAAATTTAAGGAGTGACTATAATGAGTGGATGACTCTTTGCCCCTTTTTGAATATGCCACCGGTTAATTAGCTCTTCTATTGATAGGCAGTGAAATGGCACATGTATTTTACAGAATAACCCAAAATCACACGTTCGAGATGACTGTCTGGAGGGCACTTGCGCTAATTGCAGCCTGAAACGTCAAGGGAACAGAAATACTCTCCGCCCATTTCAAAGGGGCACTATGTCAGCTTGTTCAGTGTGCCAGATAAATTAGTCATCAAAAGTCACCGGGAGAAGCACTGTTAACCTTTATCTCCATCAGTGTTTGATTAGGTTCTTTATTTTCTCTCCCTCACGGAGTTAAAAGCAGTCCATTTGTTAAAGGCTCCTACAACAAGTCGCTAATCGCAGTCTTAAGAATTCTAATTGACTATTTGACTGGATAGTATAGCGTGAAATAAAGGAGAAGAGCAGATAGGACAATCGGCAAATTGTCAGAGCCAGGAATTGATCTCTCAGTACGAAGGTTGGCACAGAACCCGGCCTTTTTTAGATGTGATGATAAGTGGTTAAAGTATGATAACGTTTCAGTTCCGATACCGATATCAATGCTTGGAGTGTCTGCCAATACTCAATATCAGTCGATACCAGTTTACTCATGTTATAAAAGCGTCCTCAAGTATTAAGAGGTGTTAATACCATAATACTACGATAATATTATTTGTACACCCATTATAGTAACTTGTAAAATGTACTCAATTTTCAGTTCAGTTCTGGCTTTAAAACGAGACTGCACATGTCAATATTTACAGGGCTGAATTTGTAATATTGGCATGTGTGCATTGCTGTAACTTGGGCACATATGCACTTCAGAACATTTAAAACTCAAAGTCCTAAAGTCATCTTGGATAAATCCCAAACAAGCTTATTTTTTAATTTGCTGCTACAAACACACCCACAACATTTTCTATGTGGATTACAGGGAAAGTAATTTCTCTTACTCTAACTTGAAAAACACTTAGCACAGTCCCCACGAGGCTTCTTTAATATACTTCTGCAGATTAGTCAATAAAGCAGCAAAAAGAAGCAGAAATAAAACCGGCAACATTAAGGCTGCAAAATGTGTTCATAAAGCCTGATAAAGCTCCTTTAGGACACACTATGCAGGTCCCTTGACTCTGTAAGGACATTTTGGAGCTTGTGTCCTGTCTCCTTACTACTGGATTGAAAACAGGTCCCAGTGACAGATTTAAGTCTTCTTCATGCTGTCTCGCTCAGATTGGGAGAGAAAGGTTGCAGTTGGGCGGAAAGCAGCCGCCTAATCAACTCCTTTACCTTGGCAACAGGCATGTCCTCACTCCCTATCCTTCCCTAAAAGGTTCCTTTTTTTTCAGTGAATGCCTGAAACCACTTACAGTCGACGTATGACAGGATAATACAGCCCCGACTTGGACTCATTAATATCTGGCGTTGTCAGCACCCACATGAGAGGGAACGCTTCATACAAAATCAGGGGGAAAGCGAAGAAAAGCGGCTGCAAGTTCTGATCCCATAAAGCTTTAAAAATTGACCCTAAAATTGCAGAGTCTGTAAGAGGACAGCTATTTCTCCATTAAGGACGTTCAAAGAAATGTCTCGGGTGTCAGTGTTAATTTAATACCAGACATTTCAGTTAAAAAAATCTGCTGCTTTGTGAAAATATCATTAAAAGGCACAATATTGAATCCAACCAGGCGTGGGTTCTGAGATGCATTAAGGTGGTCCATTTACTTCCGATTTTATGTTTTTTTAAGTGTGAAGGATTGCATAAAAGATTGAATTTGGTGCAGCAGAAAACGAGGATGTGAATAAGGATGTTTGGGGAAATTGTTGAAATTGGGATTGTAACTCACAAGTTGAAGTCTGAAAAACAATTATGAATTTGGCTTCTCTTTTGTTGTTTAGTTATACTATTTGGAATAACTCTCTGGTTACATAAAAATAAAAATATGATGCCAAACTGAGCCTGGGCAGTATGACAAAGGTTAACAAATACAATTAAGTTACCTAACATGAACAGCATTGTTTTCTAGGTCATTTTTAAATAATTGCCATTAAGACAAAAATGTCAAATGTCTTTGTCCAAAGTCGAAACTCCAAACAAACGCAGGGGATTGGCTATAGACTCTTGATTAGGGCCCAGCCGATATATCGGTTAGTCGATATGGGCACTTGGTAAAATTCCACCTGCTCATGTTATACATCGGTTTAAAGCGGAACTCGAGCGGTGAGTGCTGTAAATGTGTCTTTTCTGATGCTTCGTTTCTTTCGGTCACTTTAGTTAGCGCTTAGCTCGTGAAATGCCACCACAACGTTAAACATTGCCTCTGTTCTCTCAATGGCGACTGTAAAGTCATTATGGCTGTATCCTGTTTACTGGATACGTTAATGGTGAGAATTTGCGTATATTAATTACTGGTTTAATTGGGCTCACCGCAGGCTCGTAAACACACTGCAAACAAACTTTCAGCCTTTAAAATTCACTGTTAAGATGCAGAATAACAATAAATGTCACCTCAATAAACCAAATGAAAAATGACTCGAGCCTGACACACTTTTTATATTCAGCTGATTTTAAACTTTTTATTTTACATTACTAAATATATCAGCAGCTACGTCGGCTATCGGCACCTCCAACTTCCTCATATATCGGCCTCGTATCAGCCCCCCAAATATTGGTCAGGCCCTACTCTTGAATAAAAAGACTCTGATTTTTGACGATTAGAAATGACTCAATCTCGATCTTGATTAAAATGTGATTATTTGTGCGCCCCAATTATTTAATTATATCCATGCAAACTTGAATTATTTTTCAATTTTGTGTATTCTTACTCTTTGTGCTTGTGCTATTTTTAAGTAAGTCATCCTCGTCTGAATCATATAACCTTTTCTTCCACCCTCTTGTTGTTTTTGAAAAATTGCAAAACTCAGCTGTGTATTTCCCTCTTTTCTCTTTATCTTGTGTTCCGACCCGCGCCGACTCATTAGCAACAACACAATTTGCAGAGCCGAGGCAGTCATGCAAACGAGGAAGGTTAAAACTGATGGGCTGTGTCACTTTGCATTATCCCTCACTGCGATGATTAGAGGGAGTCGACCGCCCAAAATTCCTAATGATTGAAATGAACATCTTGATGAGAGGCTGGTGGGCTTGTTTGTGTGCAGAGAAGAATAGACAAGACCCTTTTGGAAGCTGAAATAGATGTAACAAACTTTAGTACCTTGGGTATATCATATTGAATGTACTCGGCTTTTCTTGTTATAGTTTGTGCATATTGACATCTGTAAAATAGGAACATCAAGATTATTTTGTTTATTGATAATTGGAATGTTTCAGGTCACAATATATTTGTAATAACTAAAATAAATTCAAATTCTAACTGGTTTAGAAGCAAAAATAAGTATTTTTAATTCAGTCTATACGCTGAATAAGTCAACTAAATGGAAAGTTCGTACTCATCTGGCTGTTTATGTCACATTAACTTTATGTGTGAATGATGTCTTAGGCAATGTAAATGAAAGAAAATAAGTCATGAACAACCATAAAACCGTGATGTTTCTTCTCACAATAATCATTTAAGTGTGAGATCCTGTACTGGAAGACCATAATAACAAAGCTTTATGTCAATTCCAATTTCTTTGCAAGACACATTTTCATTATCTTACAGGAAAAAAGCAAAGAAGATGAAAACACAAACCAATATCAAGTTTTCAAGGACTCTTTACCATTGTGAAATGATGGTGTGTTCGCAAAATCGCACCACGTTTGTCAGTCTGCAAGCTAAATTAAAGATAGAGCAGAAAGAAGTACATGGTTATTAGCACTGGGTTATATTTTTCAATTCTATTCATCACAAGGTCAGATGAAGGGATCTGTTGGCATTATAAGATGATTTGTAATGGCAGAAAGTAACTCATTAAATATTGTGAGACTCTGCCACGCATTGGAAGATCATTTATATAACTGCCATCGTTAAGTTCTTTAGAAAGTTTAGAATTTCAGCAAAACACAATAATGTATTTTTGTGAATAGTTCTTGAAGCTTTTAGCACAAGTCTGTCAAGAGTTTTTCTGTGAATGCGCTTGTGTGATGTCTGCGGATTAATATTTTAAATGAAGCCACTTTCCTTTAGAGCGCTCGTCCTCAAAACCCTGCACCTCTTGTCGTTAATTAATTGAGTTTCGATAAAACTGCCTTCAATGAAAGCCCTGTCACGCTCCTGTTGGCACTAAGACACCGTGAACTTTTTCTCCATAATATTTATTTTATGAAATGTCATCCTCTCATTGAGTTTGTTTGTAAATGGCGCATTGTTAATTAGGGACAAACTTGTGATTAAGTGCTGGAGTTTGAGAACTAGCTAAATGCATATTCTGTAGTATTGGTAATGATCACATGGTACTAAACAAAATAAATGTCAAAATAAACAAAACCTGAGCGACACACGTAAAGCTGGGGTACCTGGGAAAAGACCCTTTAACCTTTCACATGCATGCGTTTTTTGCTTTGCAGCTGTGACTAAAGAAGTAGAATGATGAAGAAATGATTCAACTACTGTATGTTGTGGTTTTCATGTTTTCGTTTTCCTCATGTAAAGTGTATGACAAGTTCGGTTATTTGTTACAGTTTTTGATTCATTTTTGCTTTTACTATGCCAAAATGATACATCAAAACATATCATCATAATATCCATCATAGTTGCATGTCATTCTAATGTTTGCAGCTCTTCTCCAATACACGACCCGTCTGTAGAACTAATCAGGGCAGCGTCCATATGATTTTGTACTTTAGATTCTGATCCTGAACAGAAAGCTACTGAGCAGATAAAATGACATCGCTGGTGTGAAGCCGTAGTTGTAAAAATCGTGTGAACCATTTGCAACCTGCCATTTTGAGGCCGATGAGCGCCGTGCGGTGTGGGATCGGCTGCGGGGAGCCGGTTCACGTTCTCCGGAGGGTGCTGTCGGCGGGGGGCGGGGGGCGCGTCTGCTCTTGTTTTAAGCCACCCCAAGTGATTCATTAAATAATACTGGCGACCCAACAAGAGGTTTGGAGGAGGAAACCAAAGCCGCAGGCATCCCCACCGCCACATTCCCATCCACCAGTGACATTAAAAGATGAGAAGGAAAAGACCCATGCCTCGCTGACTTTCCCTGACTGCATTTAGTCTGCTGAAACATGCTTGGATCTTCACACAGACATATTTGAGCAGAACCGTGCAATCCAGAGGTCGGCCTATTAGCATGTTTTGTCCCTCATCCAGGGATAAGTTGTGTCTTTTAAAGTAAAATTCCGTATTAGACCATGAAAAGACCCCAGCAGTTAAGTGCCAAAGCAGCTACCAGTTTGAGACTTGTAATCTTGTCGTAACCCAATCCGAACGCAGGGATTTTTGTGCACAATCGGGCACGCTCAGTCGCTTCAGCCCCTGGAGATTGTGGTCTGCATTCCTCCTGTCATAGAGACAAGCTGTCTAAATAAATGCTGGGCGCTGCCTCTTTCTTCTGATGGCAGCGTGTGTTCAGGGAGCTGCCTCTGTGCCAACATGCTACACACATGCTTATCAACATGCTCGGAGCAATAACAGTAGCTGCAAAGGATTTCATTCAGACATGAAGTGGGTTTATGTAATGTTTACAAATGAATTAAGCAAGACAATTAGCCATTAAGACATGCTATTAGATTAGTTAGCCTTGTTTTCTCTCTGTTGCAGACAAGGTAATTGAGCAAACAACTAGAGAAAGAAAGAAAATTGGGACATTAGATTTAATTGAGATGGCAACATAGCTTCTGGTTGACAAATTGAAATAAACAACAAGCCAGAGCATTGAACATTTTCCACAATTCCCAATCCACCTAAAGCAATAGTACTGCACAAGATTTAAGAAGTTAAGGCATTTTATTGATACAATTTGGCAGCATATGAACATATAAAAATCCAACCACGCTGAGTCATATTTATTGGTAACTGGAAACGTGCTAACAGAAAAGTGTCTATAAACATGGTGCTACTACCACGAGCGGCAGTCGACTAGAGAGCTTTCAGTTTTTCGCTTAAGGATAGATCAGACGTGCTGCTGTTACAGTGTAACCTTGTGTGTTCGAGTCTACTCCTGCCCGGGTCAGTAAAGTTTCAGACGACATCTGCTGCAACACCGGTCTCAAATACTCAAAGCTGTCAATGCACTTCTGTAAAACACTTCCACATTTAAACATAGGAGTTGGACGTCAACATGTTTGATGAGGGCGCAGCTGGCTCTCTTGTTCTGTTTGTGTTTGGTGGGATTCAGACAACTGCATAGTGTGGAACATTCAAGGAGAAGGAAATACAGCACCATAGACGCAATCTGGTTGCACAACCCTCATCAAAGAAGTTAGATAGTACAGCTTAAATTATGAACTTGGCCAAAATTTGAACTGAAAAAATCTAATACCACGACTAACCACAATCTAAATCTAGACTTCGCTCAGACAGAAGATTAAAGTGAGAAAGGCTAAATGAATGTAAAACCAGTGTGGCACCAACAAGAGCTGTATACCAGAACCTATTCACCTTATCGGAGAACTTGGCCTGAGCGCTGCCGTACAACGTAATTCTTCTTCCGGTTGTATTTGTTAACATAGAGCTGCCGACCTAGAGAGAAAAAAGTTCCGCACAGACTGTTTTCAGGCCGCCCTGGGAGTCGGAGCATTGTTGACTTGTTGGTCACATAAACATTCAACATTTTACACAAATTAATCTGCTTTATAGCATGTTTTAGCAGCAAGACTTTTCCCTCGTTCTCCACTTAAGTAAATTTCCTCTCGACTTGGTCTCGGTACAGAAACCCATTTTTTTAAAAAGCAACATTTTAAACGCATTGAAAATGAAGATTTAGATTAGAAAAACAATGTCATTCCTTTTTACCCGAGCCATTGTTTGAGAATTACTGCACGAACCAATGTTGTAGATCAGTTGTTTTCTATAGCAACACTTACAAAATGATGAACTGAAATTGGCTTCTTTGTGTACAGCATTAAGTGGATGCTGACAACATTAATACATCCATAAAGGTTGCGAAAGTTATCATGATGCATACATTCATCTTTCAATTATATTTCCACGGAGGTCATAGAGGACTTTAGTTTTCCCCGGCTCCCATGAAAATGTTTCCAATTGAAGACAAAGTTATGCAATTTTAGCGACCCATCCTTTGACTTTGCTGCGCATGGATGTTGAATTTGTCCTATTTGCTCGTAATGCTTTCCCGATTAGACCTGCTCTTAGCACTTTTTGTGTGGTCTTCAAACTGTACCATCTCCACGACTCCACCCTGCACTCTCAAAGCCAAAACATGTCACAAACGCAAAAGGCTTGACAGGAGAGCGTTTCATTTCATCAGCAGTAATTACGCTGTGTTTAAGAGGAGACCTTCATCCCTCACATAATGAAATAATGACGCCTAAACGCAGCCATCCAAGAGACACCAATTTGATTTTTTACAGATGTTTTCAAAAAGCGATAATTGTCTTGAATGAATTGGGGAAAGTACTATCCAATTATTGCTTCACAACAGTTTGCTTTTGTGTTAAGATGCAAAAGTTATATAGCTGAAATTTTCAAGAGCTTGTTTTTTCTGACAAATTATGGAATAAAATCTCAAAGTCCCTGAAGTGGTTTTGATGTCACATGGAGATTTAGCCCTGATAGTTAATGCATGCTGATATTATGATTTAGCTATGAACCTTTCTTGACTTACAAAACTTGCACTATGTAAACAACAAACAAAAGTCCCTGCTGCTCCACGATGGCACGTGTTATTTCCAACAGTCTCCCATCCAATTATTACAACCAGGCCCGACCTTGCTTAGCTTCCAAGATCAGATGAGATCCTGCAGTCCATTTGACTGCATTTGACCCATCCTTCAATGCCGCTGGGGCAACCTGTCTGGAGCAATGAGCTGCTGCAGTCTCCAGATCATGAGCTCAGCTTGGTCAAGATCTTAGGTGGTGGATTCCTTATTGTGCATTTTTTGTGTTGATGGGAGAAACTGGAGTATTCAGAGGAAACCCACCCAGACACGGGGAGAAACATGCAAACAAAATGCCACTCAACCACCGGGCCGCCGAGGTGGGCTCAAAGTGGTATCAATGAGTGGTGACAATATGTCATGCAACAAAATCTTGCCGAAAAACATTCCCTCTAGATTGTACACACATGTGGTGAATAATGTGGATGAAAAAATGGGCTGAATGCTGGTGAGTCACAAAGGCTGTAAATGCAAAAAGAGGCACAACAATTACAGCATAGATAGATAGATATAATGAAAGTCATTTGGATGGATTTTTTTGTCATACGCTAAAGACCAGTTTAATACTTATACAGCCCCAATTGTATTTTAATTTATTAACAAGAATTTATGTCTTTAGCTTTCTGGGTAATTACTGATGCACACATAGCGTTCTACAACCAAGTATAATTCTTTCGTAGAGTGGTCCAAGACATTTTCCTACCTTGGACTCTTCCCCAGCCCCTCCTGCGGCGCACCACGCAGACAGCCAAAATCTCCCATTGACCCGGTTCCCTGTTCCATCGCTTGTCATCGACTCTCATTAAAGTCTTCACTGTTGGGGCCCCGCAAGCATCTGGGTTTTAAAAATAGGAGCCAAAATTGCCTTGTTGTATCTCAATTTGCTCTGTTTATTTATTCCATGTAGGCTGTGGAGGCATTTTCTTGACTAGCTTTTGTTCATTACGCATGTTTGCACGTTGTTGGTGAAAATACTCAGACAAATCAAGGCCAGATGTTGGATTTGAATTGCCAGAGGTATGGAACTTGGCAAATGGCACCCTGGTCACATCTTCTGCCTAAATAAATACAAGTTTAAGGCATATCAGTGATTTCAGCCTCTGCCGCCAGAGTCAACAGTCATGCAGCACAATATCTTGCAATTACACGTCCAGAAATTAATTTGATCATAAGTTCAGACTGGAAACATAAAACGATAATAGTGTTGAGTTTTCAATGTGGGTGTTAATGACTTGTACCAGATGCTTGTTCAAAGATAAGTTCCACTCTCCCAAAAGTCAACGCTTCAACATTTGTGTGTGAAGTGCCAATCAAAATGTGCACCACGTTTGAATCCAAATATGCTTAACGTTAAATGGTTAACGAAAGATTGGAGCTGTCTTTCTTTTTCCCCATCAATTGTGCAATAAATGTTTTTTTGGCCAACAAGCAAAGAATTAACAAGCCTTCAACTTCAACTGATTTCCGCTTCAATTCTATATTTTTGTACGTTGCCACATTTGTTTTCCCTGTTTTTCCAGACATGTACATTACTTTACTTATTTTTTTATATCTTCCGGTGCGATTTTCTCAATTTCCTCAGACACTATATACAGCATTTTCCGTCTGTTTTGTTTACCTTGCACTTCTTGTGAGTTTGCGAGCCCACAGCAGAGGTCTCCTGGTGTGGGAGTCCCAGGCGCCTGCCACCACTTCCTCTCTACATATCTCTTTATGCATCAGTAGTGGATTTTAAAAGGGTCAGAGTCTGCCTGCTTATTAATCTCCACCGCATTTACACAGCCCTCCTTGCCTGTCTGAACTCCGCGCCACGTTCCCCTCCGCTCAGCACTTTTGGGAAAATAAACAATGTTCTTGAATATTTTTGAAGGGCACTCGAGTGCGCCTCTACACCGCTCTGTAAATGCACGCTACATGTAAGGTTATGCTGCTAAAAATGCTAAAAGTTCCAGTACTTTGTCTTGCAGTTACTTCTACTTTTTAGTGGCTATGCTTGAATATTATAGACATGGATGAGATATGTGTTTAGCATTAGTCACACATGCAAAATATGAATCAAGAAACTTTGCTTTGAGAACCAATAATGTCATTTCCTAATATTAGATGCAAAAGGTGTTTTTTATCTGGATGTAGCAGTTAATAGTCATTATCTATAACAGGGCTATTCAACTTAATTTTTGTTTTTTCGGAGGTACACAACACGCCACCTTAACTACTGTAATTTGGGTCGCACCAAATATCCCCAACACTGTTTCAATAAAATGAGTTAATGCAATAGATAATTACGGATAGATTAGATTTTTGTGAGAAATAAAAACAATGCTTTGCAAAAATTCCCTGAACAAGAATTAAACTAGAACTAGAGTCACCCAACCAGGTATAATCCAGGACTAACCCTGAATCAAAACGGGTCTAAAGCCAAGTTAAACCAGTACCAGCCTTAGTAAAGTATGAACAAATACTTAAATCCCAATGAACAAATAGTTTATTAAGAATGATTCAGAATCAGAAAGGTTTATTGCCATTGTCAATGAACAAAATTCACAAACATAGGAACTTGTCTCAGCATTAAGGTGCAACATAAAACACTGATCAATAATAAAAACAACATGTATGCAATCAAAAGGGCATGTATTAAGAGACCATTTACGGCTTAGTAACGGCTTATACAATACTGCACCTAACTCCTTTCCCCTTTAGTTAAGTTGTTACTAAGCCTGAATATTTTTTCATGAATTAAGACTTTGTTGATGCTTAATCAAGGCAAATTAAGGTGTAGTTATCTCTGAAAGGGGTACAAATTTTTCTGACACTATTCTTGTTCTTTTTTTCAGAGTCCAGAGGTAATCTATTGTTAACATGAACAAAAGTTTCTCATAGATGACAGAAATCCCCCTTTGCACACTCTGAAGTATAATCACTTGTTTGCTCTGGGTTGAATGATTCATGCTTACTCAAGACCATTACCTTCATAATTTGCAAACGTGCCTGTCTGAATTTTCAAGCAGACACTACATTTGCAGCCAGCATGAGAGAGCGCTCAAGGGCAGTCAGCGCTGCACCAGTCGATAATTTCCCAATCCCCTTCTCACTTTGCAAAGTAAACACATGTCCGCTCTCCCAATTAACTACTACAGCTCCTCCAGTGTTATAGCGCTGTGAGTAAACGCTGCCTACCATTACTCAGGACACTCTCTAACCTGCTCCGCACCCGCCTCGCAAGTACAATAACATTTTTCTTCAACACAATTATCGCAGTAGGCAGCGGAGATCTCCGGGGCTCCAAGGCCAATTAACCTCTTTGGAGTTGACCTCTGCGATTATAATGTGTTTGTGCAACCTATTTAATAAACCATAAGAATGAATAGACACGGCACAGCATGCTCTTATTTCTCTATGGTTCAATATGCAGATGTATAAATATGTATTAGTATGCTGTTGTTGCTGCAAAGTAATTAGACATGAAAGAGTTGTTGTGGCAATGTATAATTCTAATGTTAATTTTACAATTTTACACGTTTTGGTATTACTAAATGTATACCCCACTTCCCAGTAAGGAGGATAAATAGGATAAAACAAAATATTCCAACTTCAAAAATGTTTTGTTTGTTTTTTGCCTTGACTCTAAGGGGAAGATTATGAATACTGTGAATTACATGTTTAGCTACTGGCAATGCTGTCTGGTGTTCTTCAAATTAAGGAAAAAAGCCAAGCTAAGTCAAATGTATAGAAGTGATTTTGATTAGCTGACTGGATGACGTTACATCCAATAGTTTGATGGTGAAAATATAGTATCTTATATAAATATGCATCAAACTGTGTGCCAACAATATAGATGATGAGCACACTTGGCCTGAATCCATATTGTATAAGGGGTCTTTGTAAACAGAACTCCACTTACTCTACATGATATACAGTAGGGATGCATCTCAGTTTATGTCTTCAAACTGTATTGTGAAAATGCACACTCACTCTCTCTCACTTTGCCCTTCCATCCAGTAGTCTTTAGGGTTCTGTACTTATCATCTCAGTCGAATCTCCCCTGACCGCCTTGTTTACACCGCATTCCTCTCTCAAGGTTCGCCCTGTTTTTTATAATGATTTTTTTCCTGCTTTGAGCCTGTTCAAATCCCCTGCATCTCTCGTTTGTTTTGAGCACTCAATCTTCTCGATCACAGACGGTACATTACTAACCCCACGACCACTTACACAGCAGTTCAGGGCAGGGCCATTCAATATGCGTGTGTATCGCAACAACAACTTTTGTGAGTTGTGCTGAAAATGTCACAATAAAAGATAATATTGAAACTACTTAAAGATGCAAAACATTGCAGGTAGAGTAAAAACATCTACATGGAGCCAACCAGGTAGCAGATACTTCAACATAAAGTTACACAGTGCACGTCTATCAGTAAATCTCAGTCATCTCAGTGAGTAAATGAACCATAAAAAACCATAAATGAATAGCCGTATGAAACACTGTAGTACGTAAGAGTCATACATTATTATTTTACCATCTACAATTCTAATGTTAATTAACTACAAAAAGAAGACATTTATGTATTTGTGTACTTATGTATTCATGTATGTATTTATTTATTTATCTTTGATATAATAGTTATCATCCCCCCAAAACTATCAAGAAACAATGGACATTTATCACATGGAAAAGATACATTTAGACAGATTTTCATTTTTCTACCCCACTCTTAATAATTGTTTTATATATATATAGATATATATCTATATCTATATATCTATATATCTATATATATATATATATATATATATATATATATATATATATATATATATATATATATATATATATATATATCTCTATATATATATCTCTATATATATATCTATATATATAATTCCAATTGTAAAATTAAATATAGGAGGTTTAGTTACCATGACCAAGCTACTATTCAACATGTCTTCTCAATGGCCCAATAAAAGGGAACCTTCAAGTGCCAAGTTGAACCCTAATATAAAGCATATGCACAGATGAACAAAGACAACTGTGTTCCCCTCCACCACTTCCCAATCAGGGCCATAAAAGACGCAACTTAATTTCCTCCTCTTCCTCGGCAGTTGCGATGAAAGATTGTGATTGCCAGTACAAAAGTGAGAGCCCGTCTGGTCGGTTTCCGAAATGTAATCGATACACGCGCCTGGGTTTAATCAGGCCTGTGATATCGGCGTTAAACCAGCAACTCTAATTGGCTTCCTGTATAAGGGACGGGTTAATCTGAATCACTTCTGGCGGTCACAAATGGCCATTTATAGTTTAAGATCGTTTAGATGGTCTGCGTTTGAGATACTTTGGCAAAGGAGTTTTCTGTGGGATTCTGGCAACTTTTTAATGAAATTTAGATGTGGACATTATAGATGCCGCGGCAAATGAACTGATTTACATATTGTTTCGATGCCCTCCCAGATGCAATGTTCAAAATTTAATGAGGCATGGGAGAGGCATTTTTGGTCTTTGAAGGAACCAAAATTGATTGATTGTTATCAATATGTTTTCAGCTGTCCATTTATGTAAATACTTGAACGTGTTTATTTTGTCAACTAAAACAGAAATGAATTGCATTAAAAAAAACTGAGAACATCACTCCTGTTTTTGGAACGAATAACAAAACACACAGATTCCTGCAAATACAAAATACATACAATACATACAATAAGTACATAAGCCGGTGTGACTACTAGAGGCTAAAACATGTCAACAAGAAATGAAAAGTGACATGTCCAATTTCTGCTTTGATATTGCTTTGGCTCATGGTTTGTAACTGATTTCAATCCTAAAGGTTTATCACCTCTGCTGTTACTCTGGGAAACTTAAATGGATTATTATACTACGATCATATATTTTATATCTGCATTCACTAGCTGGCCATCTGTTGGTTCAGTGTCACGGTCCTCCCAATATAATTGGTATACTTAATATGCAGTTATACTTTACTTTTTGTGTATATTCGTATAAAGATAAGAAGTGCATGTCCCAGATTTATCTTGAAAAACTTGTTAATTCACTCTCAAAAAGACAGTAAATTATTGTTTATTTGCCCTACTGCACATCTGACAAAAGCACAATTGCATAGATTGCTGTACATATTAGGTAACTGCCCTTTAGAGCATGTATTCGGTGCTTTATCTTTTTATTCTCGCCACCCAAAGCCCCATTGCCCATTATAGGTTCAGTGTAATTTCATGTGTCGTCGTGTCACCGCATTGTACTGGACAGAACACTTGACACGTTATTACCTCGGCTCTAAAGGATCATACCTTAACTCTACACAGGGACACAATACAGCAATTACCTGGTGGGATTGAAATGTCAAGACGTGGGCAGCATTTGACGCAAGGAAATTGGTTTTCGAGCATCCATTCAAAACTGAGTATGTTATTGAATTCGGAGGTCCGGGAATCACACTGTAGATTCTGTAAATGCCAATTTTTGCAACTTTCTATCTCAGTGATAAATAATCTACCAAATTTATGTCTTTACTCTTTGTCCCAGAGTAATTGGAGTATAAGTAATGTAATAAGGCAGAATCACTTGAAATTGTATCCAGGTTGGAGAATTGGATCACACTAAACAGTTTTGACCCTTTACTGATTGTCCTGAAGTCAGAATCCCCATTAGTAATTGAAAATCTAAACACTAACTTCTCCAACAAAGTTAAAATACTGATAATGTATGATAATTATAATGCCAGAATGATTTTATTGCCTGTGTGGCTGCTATTTATGGGTGGCCCTTAAAAATCCAGGTATGTGTGTTTCTAAATGAAGTGATGAAATTTAAATGAGCAGTGTAAAATTTTCTACATCAACGTCCTTTTAATTAGCAATCAATCCGCAGGTTACGGTGGGTGAAAGAGGCCGTGACACGCGGGACTCATTATTTTTAGAGAGCTTTGGTTTTAATAGAACGCTTTGCTTGCTTTTATCAGTTCAGTTATAATTACCTCAGTAACCTAAGCATGCATTTGCATTCGTATTTCCATGGTTCAGAAACTGCTGGTGTGATAGAAGCTTGAGGTCAAACAGGACAAAAGCAGTTTTTTAAAGACTCGAGTGAAGTAAAGTTGTTACTTCTAAACCACATTCAAACAGGTGGGCACTAATATGTGTGAAAACATAATTTAAGTTGCAATTTCTACACCACTACAATACCTATATTCCCTTTACACAAAAATTAATAAGTAGATAAACAAACACTGATCAACCACAATTTTCAATTTAATGAGATTTTTCTTACTAAAAACCAATTAAATATATGTGAATATTAATTTCCTGAACAATATGAAACATATTTCTCCTTCCAAACCCTGAACCCAAACCACATGCTTTAAACCTCTTGATAAAAAAGACCCAAACTGATCTTTGTCGATTAGAATGGACTCAATATCACTTAAAATTTGATTAGTTTCACAGCCCTACATGATGTTGAATTCTATGTCGGCAAAGTATCATACAAGTTGTGAGCAAACTCTAAAAACAAGTAGCATTTTGCGATTCTGCTTATGGAGCCTTGAGGCTGTTTGTGTGTGTGTGTGTGTGTGTGTGTGTGTGTGTGTAAGTAAATCAAAATACAAAATACGGAGCACAGACACCGAGCGATGCAAAGTATGTTTTAATCACCAATACAAACTCGTCAGCCAGAGTTTGTGTTGAGAGCCCAGCCACTGCTTCTGAAAGACTCCAATCCCCTTTTGCTTACATTCAGCTGTCAGCACCTGCCAAAAAGTCAGAAAACCAGAGTGGCAAAGTCAAAACAGCTCGTGACCTCGTCTGGAGCATCTAACCCCTCACTCCGTCTCAGTGGAGTGGATCTGAGCCCGGGGACGCACCTGTCTCCAACTTCCCCCAAGTTCACCCAGGACCTCGCCAACTGCTTCTCAATTGCCGTTAGAGGAGTCTTTAAAAGGTAGTCCAGTTATGCAGAGGGTTTCTGTCAATCCCTTTGGCATGTGCGGCGGATCCATTAGACGACAAGACAGGAACAAGGCTTTTTCAGGAGGGAAAATTTAGTGGGGTAAAAGGAAATGTCTCCGGTATGGGAAACGTCAGCTGTCCAGACATCTGCTCGTGCATGCGTCATTGGACAAGTTGATGAATGAAGAAGACATGGTTTAAAAGCATCAGAGAGTTTGAAGTATTCGCTTCTTTTGGCTTAAAAGTAGCTTTCTAAAATCAAAATTTTACTGCATGTTTAAAAAAAACAAACATTTTCTCATGTCATACTAGAGCATTTGGACTTAAATGACAAAGGGCTTATTATTCTAGCTCTCAGAAGTGGAGTGGTTAAGTTTTTCAAAAGGCTGTTAAAAGGAAAGTAGAAAGTGATAACAAATAAAACAGTGGAACATACAACATTTGAAGTATTGTTCACTAGATTTTTGTAAACAAGAAAATGTAGTTCTTCCCCTCAGAGTATAGTGTAAATGCACCATTTTGTGACAAAATCAGACTGTCTGCATTTAATTATTAAGTATATTATTGATCACAAAGCCGAGAAGACAGAGTCATAAGAGTAGCTAGGATTGATTGAGCTTTGCCAGTCCGCCCATTCACTTTACTGTGGAAAAAAAGCTGTTCTAAAGCAGTGAACATGCCTAAAAATTCCTGCATGTAAATACTAGCGACATGCAAAGGGTTTGTGCGAGGGACACGTCCAATAGATTTAAACACCCACTTTCTCCTTTTGCAGTTTGAAAATCAGGTAACAATAATGCTTTCTACTGTATAACATTGTCATCATCCTTCCTGTTCATTCATTATAAGGAAAGATATTAGAAAACTACTTACTTTATGTTAACCCTGTATATAATCCTGGGGTCTTATCAAAGAAGAGGAGGCCTGAGAGATGGCAGAAGTTTGTGTTGCTCTAAGTAACTTTTCAGAGACCAAACAGTCCCGGAGGGGTTGCCACATGACAAAAGACAGACTCCTGCACATCCTCCTCTGTCCCTTTCCTCAGCTTCTCTTTGTGTCTGGGTGAATGCTGAGCAAAGACAGGTTGCCAGGTTGGAGACTCTTGTACAAGTCCAATTCCCACACCCCTGGTCTCTCCTACAATTCTTTTTTTCCTTTGCATCATCCGCTTGGCACATAACTTTGCCTGGCCTGCGATCTAACTCCAACTATCCACAAATCACAACAACGGGGGGAGGTACTTGGAGACTAAGCTCTACATAGTGAAATGTCTTTTGGCAGCGATGCTTTCTTGTCCCATGTCTTTTTATGTGACGGGATAACCACTGAGCTGTTTACCTTTTCTACAACAACTGTGAACAATTGAGCTTTTGTGACTCTGGACGCTGTCTTTACAGTTCCAATGCGCTAGGAATTAAAGAGGGCATTAAGCGGTTATTAGGTAATCCATCTTCGCAAACCTGGGGCTATGTCTGGTTTAAAAGGACCTGGAGAATTTCGGAAATCGCTGACTCAATGCACCATGATGTATAGGTTTGGGGGGCAAAAGGGAGGAGCGTTGAGGCGAACTTTGGTCAAGCACAAAGGAACGACTTATTAACCTAACCTGGTCATTCCTATAAAAGTCAATTCTATCAAAAGTTATGTGGAAACCATTGTTGCTCGTTTATTGTAGCGCAACTGTAAATTGTGAGCATGTCTCAATATCAAAGGGGCCTCCAACAAACCGGAGTCCCACCATCTGTAAATGGGGTAATGGGGGAGAAAGTAAAGAAAAAAAACTCAATGACTTGCCTTTCTGAAGTTTTTGTTTTTTTCTCTTTGGGCTAAAGCCAAAGTTAGGCTAAGTTTCCCAAGCTTTATAGGAAATGGTAAAACCTTTTGAAGCTCACAGTTATGGAACTGGACAAGGGATGCCGAGGCATCTGCTGTACCAAGGGGAATCATTTTAATTTCAAGATATAGAAAGAAAGAACAAATCAATGCATTTCTTAAATATGCTTGTCTAGAGATTTGATTGGCTTGAATACAGTAACAATAGTGTATTTGAACTATCATGGAAAAATGTGGACCTTTTAAAGATGCAGTAACTATTCATGCATGTGATAGTTACAAAATGCCACTGGATTCAAAGCAGAACTAAGTAAAATGGCAAAAATCAGTAAAATCAGCCTTGCCACAACTGCCAACATCGACCCGAAGGCAACTCATCTGAGAAAACCTGACCCTATTTTTTACGTTTGGCAATGTGAAATGTTTTTTAATGTGACTCTAATGTCTTATGATAAAGAAAGAGAGAGAGAGGAAAAAAAAAAAAAGGGTGTTTGCAAATTAATGTAGTAGATGTAATTTGAGGATTTGGATGGCAATAGATCAGATGACATAAGAGAACTATCTTTGCATTGGGAACATTTTAGGTGTGTCTGCTGAACCAAAAGATAAGCACTGACACTTTAGAACTGTAAAATATAAGATGAGAAGTTGAAAAACCTCCACGGATTTGCTACAGTGGTATTGCTATGTATAACCTGTGCTCGCTTCAGTGATAGATTATGGCCGCAGAACATTTAACCACCTCTCATGTTTGCTAATGCAACCTTAGGGTGAAAAAGGCCAACTTTACTGTCTAGACACTTTCCCACATGTCTTTTTTATTAATCCTGGCATCTACACTTCTTACCTTCTGCTGTGATAATCAACTCATAAAAACTCCCTCAGAAGAAGACTGTTGGACTCTAAAACCGATAACATTTGTTGATTTACTGTTTCAAACCAAGACGATGTTGTTAATGATAAAAGTGTCAACTGAATGTTCTTTTAGAATGCTCCTGCATTGTAAAGTCTACAGCAACTCTAAATCAATAGATTTGAACCGAGAGGGGTACGAGTGTGGGTACCAATATTAAGTTGATAAAATATGCCAATGTTGATAACTTTTTAAAACTACAACATAACAGATGTTTCTCTTCAATCATGCTTATATTTATCTCAAAATCAATACCTCCAAATGCAATTTTTTACAAAGTAAGATAAACAAATTATGTTGTGATTCTTCAAGCTTGTTTCTGCTTGGATTTGGCATCATTACGAGATCAAACACGGAAAGATCTAAAAAGCATCTTCAACATTCATTTGAGTTTGTAGCTTAATGGTGCTTTTCTCCATGGAAATGCTACTGCTTTTCTTGGAATGTTCCACAGTATGGCATTAAAACATCTGTCGCTTCACTAGAAATGTTACCATCTAAATAAGTTTATAGAATACATAATTGCCATGAATTACTTGATATACTGGAAAGTCATATAGTGCCTTCTCTTGCAATCCCCAGTATTCCAATGACATTTATCGTTTATGGCAAACTTTATTACCTCCAAAGTTTAAGTAAATTAAAATCTTCTCATGACTCACTCATTTTATAATCCCACACATGTGTATATGTTTAGTGTTTACGTCAGTCACACTTGCCTTTGAACGCCCCAAATGATCCAGCCACATTAGCCGCTCTGGCCCCTGTTCAGGCACGATTCCAGGACCAATTGATACAGTGGCACTGGTGGAAAGTCTCCCAGGCAATAGGTGTTAGGCGCAATTACCGGCAGTTAACCAAGCACGCGACATGCAGGCAAAACACATGTGGCCAACTGGCATGACGCAAGCTGATAGAAGAGGCCGCTGCTGCTGCACGCTATATCATCGACCAAATAAGATTGAAATAGTTGTTTGGACGGAATGCCGCAAAAAAGGGTTGATTAAAAATAATAAGAACAGTGTCATTTTTTTGGCACTTTCTTTTTAATTTAACTGTCTAATTATTTCTTCTACAATACTGAACCTCCATCAACACTTGTACAACATATGATCAGATTGTCGTTATTGAGAGAATCTCAAAAAATCGTCCCCTTAGAATTATAGGGTTCTATCTATCTTCCCGTTTGTATCAAAAGAAATATGTTTGTTTACAAGGAAAAAGAAAGAAAAACAATCACAGGGGCCTGAAAAACACTGCAGATTTATGTTATGCTATATTGATGATAAAAGCCCAAAACGCTGTTAGTCTGTGGTGAGAGAAGTTTGATTTAGTTATAATTCGAGGTGACCAATGAGTTCCTTAGTTTTCCAAGCATCACTGAAATAAACTAACCTGATTGCACAGTTCTGTGAGTTTGGCCTGAAACACACCAGAAGATTGTTTTCATACATACAGAATCAGTCTGGATCCAATGCATCAACCCCTACAAAATCTTATTCATACAGTATATGCTGGTTCCTGAATACCTTCTGTATGTTTTATTAATTCCATTCAGAATCCTATAATTCTAAGAGAAGGAAGGTACTAAAATTGGTCTCTCTTTTGGGGCCATGCTATATACCGGTATGTAAAACAACCCTTTGTTTTCATACTGTAAATCACATAATGTCCTGCCTTGTTTACGAGTCCAAAGCTTTATAGATTGGTGCTTTGTTAAATACACAAACACAATAAGACTAAGGGGACGAAATATTGAGATCTTTTTTTTGTCATTATTGCTCACCCCAGCATGTCGCTAACGGGCATGATGCGATAGAAGAGGGCTGTTGCATTGAATAACCACACAGCATCCCATGGTCACAGAGCTTGCTAGATTTCAGAGAGGATTGTCATGGTGTTGAATGTGGATCTTCTCGTGCCGGCTTTGAATAATTTAGCCTTGTTTTTTTTTGAGCACACACACTTTTATCCGCTTCCCACAAGCGCAACACAGTGACGAGTTTGCATGGAACATACGCTGCAATAAACGGCGTAACATGGCAATTGTAATGTGAACAGCATGCTGCCACTCGAACGAGTAATTGACTTCAGCAGACCTACAATCAGAACTGGATTGTAGAGGGAAAATACTCTACTAGTCAAGTGGCCTAGTTTACATTAAAGTTTCTAGTGCAGAGTGGCACAGACTTATTCATAAAAATACATATTGTCCAAGGAAAAGGTCCAGCCCTCTCGCCTAACATTAAAGTGCATATATAGTTTATACATGTTTTTTGTTTGGTGGGAACCTGTTGTAAATATTGATCATGGTTTTACATCAGTGAAGGTGCAGTTTGCGAAGAAAATTTGAATAATAATTGGAAAATTACAAGCAGTAGCGAGTCCAACAATGAAGTAGAATGAACTGCAGTTTTAGGAAAATCTCAAATATATTACGTTTTAGTGGAATATAACCTGCCTGTCAATTGCACCTTCTATGGTTTCTCCCTTGCATTAGAAAGTTATGCATTTGATCACAAAACCACATTATTTCCTTTTGTGAAAACATTTTGGTAGCATATTAAACAGAGCTCATATGGAAGCATTGCCAGACTTGATTAAAGTCACACTATGTTCATTCAGTCTCTCCAGCCAGCTTTAAGACAAACTCATAGCGGTTCAATAAAGATGAAATAACATGTCTGCAGACCTCAAAGCTAACCCTAATGGGTGAACAGAAGCAGCAAACTCAGTGCTATGCCGAGGTTTAGACATCACAAAGCGTCATCACTTATCACAACATCTCTGCAAATGTCCTTCTTTATTAAAACCCCTAAATCAAGTGGCCTTTAGTCCTCTTTGAACAGAAAGGGCAAGTTTGTCACATGTGTGGTCAGGACCTACATAAGAGCACATGCTTATGCTACTGTCTAACCCCATTTTCATTTGTGCTTTGGAAATGAACTCAAAAGAGATGCCAGTTTGTGGTTGATGTCACTTTATTTGGTCAAAAAACCACAAGTCTGATCACCGCCCATTTAGTTTTTTTATTCAACTTTCCCCAATGTCATCATCTTTGGCCTAATTCTTTCTTTTAATAAAGCAACCAAGGCTTTGCAGCTTTTGATTAAACATTAAGTTGGGGAAAGGTGACAGCAACATGCATGTTTAAGACTGAGAAGACATGAAAGGCTGTTTTGGCTGAGGACATGACAAACCAGATCACAAGACAGGCAGCTTAGGGAGAAATATGACTTTCTTTGGTGTTTCTCCACATTAGTACGTTATGGTACAAAGGTAATCCAACGCAGGATGCTGTCTCCAAATAAGAATAGATATTATCGCAGCTTGGACCTGCAACTCAATAGGAACAGTGTATTCCGATGGATTTCAACTTTGGCCTGATCACTAAGAAATGGGTGGTCTGAAAATAGCATCCAAGGCTTTCCTTAAACCTCAAGATATACTTCCCCCTTCCAGACCATTTTTGGACAACGGTAGTTTATCTTCTGTTTTTGCCGACAGTCAAATCACTATCTTTCATTTCGCTATTTTGAGGAGCAATTTCCGTGGTGCCAACATTGAGCTAGCAAGACTAATTGAATCTCGCATGGCTTCTTTTGATTTATGGCGGATAGATTTGTATTCCTGATCTGTTATAATCCAACTCATTACTGGAGACCGATGGGAAGATTATTGGCAGTTTTAAATTTAAACCATAGCAAATTTTCTTAACCTGTGCTTTGGCTTTGACATGAGAACTGTGCCAGTATAGAGCTGCCAGTTGGCCTCAGCTACTAAATAAGGTGTGCCCTTCTATAAAGTTTAAAAGCTGTTTACATATAAGCCTTGTTAAGAGACATTTTCTATTCGATCTTCTCACGTAAGCAACTTTGTTTTTATATATGTTGTTTTAATCAGTTTAACAAGAAACACCCAAAATATTTTCTTCCTGATGACATTCAGCATATATTGAAATCACCCCCTGAAGTTTAAACAATTCACAGTTTGGCAAACAGACAATTGAATGTTATATAGCGGGTGCAGTATTTTACAAGCATGAAAACGTGCTTAAAGGTTTAAGAAAACTCTGATGGCTTTATATGACTGACAGCATCTCTGAATCTATGACTGATGTTGTTTGATGAGGGAACAATGTTAATTAACATGGTTAAAAGTGCAAACATGTGTGTCCTTAATAAGCAAATTTTGTGTTACACCTTATGCAATTCAATTTATTTTTGTAACGTCCGAACATTGATTGCCTCGAAAGGCCTAATCAAAAGTGGTAGCTGAGGAAGCTGGCTATTATATTTGATGCTGCGTAAGTATTTTGAAAATGAAAATTCAGGAATATTATTCATGTACATTCTTCACACACTCTTTGCAGACACCTCTGGAATCTAATCGGACAGTTTTATGGGCGAGAAGCTGCTTTTATCAGCCAGACGTTGCTGAACTTGTCAAAGCTCTCTTAAATATTTATCCCAAATCTGACTTGAGTCGCTGCATACGCTGCATATATTCACAACTTATGTAACACATGTGAGAGGGGTATAATGTTTACTCCGTGGAGGCCATTGCCATCTGTGGACTGAGCCGGTTGTTAGCATGGTGGTATTTGTGGCTTCGTCTCTGAATCCCTTCAGAATAAACTCATAATAGAAACAATGTGTCTTGATGAGAAATCGGGGCGCACCATCTGCTCCTCCTTGGCTCCTAAACCACCTGAAACTACAGGTCAGGATTAGGGGCCATCCCGTGAGGATGTGCCCCCCAAGGTGACCTCTCTTGACCTTTCAACTGGTCACTCTGACTGACACTTCAGTAGGAAACGTAATGCAGAAGTACTTTGCCCTATTGGCCTTCAAATAATCACAGTTGAACTGCAAGGGCTTGTGAAAAATGTTTCTTTTTTCCACAGTTGGCATTATGTTACCATTACCACCTTGTTCCTGCGGGCTTCTTGTTGCCATCTCGCTGCTATCTGCAATCTTATTTCGCAACAGATATTTTAGTTAATACAATTACTCTAATTTGGTTTTTCATGTTACGAGGAGCTCTCCAAGTGTTTTGATTACATATTACATGGTGACGTGTGCCGCATGTTTGATCTGAGTCACAGCCTGAAACGAAGCAGACGCCAGTGTTCATGGTCCGTGCATTTGGGTCAACTTGGTGCTGGTGATGTCAATCTGCCATATTTGAAATGTCAAGTATTTCTTACAGGCAGATATAAGCAATGTTATGCAAGCTTTGACACTGTACTGTCTTGCAAATTCAGGTCCTATAAATTTGCTTTTGGTTACTCTTTGAAAATGTTCCCAATTGTATCTGAACCTCAAATTTAAAAGTTAGAAACTACGCTCAACAACAAAATATTTCTAAACCAAAACAGGACGGACTTGGTGGCAATTTGGCCTTTCAAAGTATGAATAAGCACGGCTGCCCAATTTAAAATACATACATCCTGTATAAAAATACAGAATATTTTGTTCTGTACAGAGAACATTCTACTGTCTGAGACTCACAAAGGCTGTAATTATTTAAAGTGCAATTTCAATTCAATAGCGATTTACCTTGCAGCCCTTGAAAAGAGAGAAATACTGCGCACTGTATGTGCTGCTAGATAACTAGTATTTAATGTTTCTCTGTTTATCCATGTACCTTTTATTGCCCATATGTGAACTTCCTTATTGAGGCACAGTGTGTGATATTTACCTTGATGCCAACACCTCATTGTTTTTGATTCTTCTAACTACTTGTGCAAATGTAGTCTAAGTCTAATGCATCTCTATATTGGGCTCTTCAAAATAACATTACATTGAATTAGCGTTTATAAGGTCTCCCTTTACACCGCCGGCTGTTGTAAAAGAAACTTGTGGTTGGCGATGATGACTCAGAGAGAGCTCCCAGTAGCAATGGCTTTCTTGAAAAATACCTCTCATTAAAGTGAATTAAAGCAAAGGTGGGGTGGTTTGGGCGTGCGGAAAATGGACAGAGGTTACACAACAGGAGCAGTGGTTCTTTGCAGGAAATTTTAGCTTGTTAGGATAATTCTTTTCCATCCTGAATTACAGTTTCTTTGCACGAGCAAATTTTTCTAACAAGACAAGACTACTGTTGAGTGCGGTCCCATCTTTATAGATTCATTTGTATTAGGAATGTCTTATGGGCCAGCCTTTGGCCAAAAAATAAATTATTACCTTTTTCTAATCATTGTGGCTTATTGAATACATAGATAAATAAAAAATCAACTAACTTAATTTCTCAAAGATCTTTCCAGATCTTATTTGCGGGAACTAATACCTCACTAAGAAAGGTGGAACAGTCAGCTTGGTTTTTTTTTCATGGAGAGGGTGAAAAACAGAAGCAGTGGTTCTTGCTGAAATCTTGGCCTGTTCGACTAATAGCTTTCCATTCCGAATTACAGTTTATTTGCACGAGTTTATATAGAGACGTGTGGTCCCATCTTTTTTGATCCAGTTGTTTTAGACTCGGATTATGGGGAAGGAAGGAAAGATGCTCATCCGTTAAACTGCAGTGGGCCCTCCGTGTTTTGAAAATAAATAAACCGTGCGTTGGCATTGTAAAGCTTTAGTTGACAGCTTGATGAAGATACTTTATTGGAGTTTCCAGTCTAGACCAATGAGAGATGTCTTTTCACATTTGTTTTTGACCTTCACGGGCATCTGTATGCAGATAGTTACTTTCATTAGGGGCGACATGTGTGATGTGTTGGAGATGCCTGCGTGCGGACTTCATGGTACCAATCGCCATTATCTCTTTGTGTTTTGACATTCTTCTTGTGGTAATTGTACACCCAACTGTCATCCACAGCATCAAACTTCCATTGTAGACTGTCAACACTACCGAAGGCCCCCATCCACATATGTTACATTGCTCACATGTGATTTCAACTGTCTGGATGCACACTATGCTTATATGTTGATGAATTGGCATGTTTTCTGTAATAGACATTAGTTAAACCTCAATGGTGCATACAAAATCCTCTTTTATAGCCTAATGTACATTGCCTGTGCTTAAAAGCCATGGCACATTATTCAAATGAGAAGTTTTATCACTTGCGGTACAGAGGTAATTTGATAGTCAGATAATGTTAGTTGGCAAGAAAACTCTAAGTAAGGCTAGGGCTGCACAATATATTGCAATTGAAACAAAATCGCAATTTGAGCAGGTGTGATAATCAAATCGTATGCCAGCAATTATTTGGGGAATGGAATGTCCACTGAAACGACAAAATATCTGTGACCTGCTTGTGTCCTTGGAGAAGTTACATAGTTTTAACATGAAACTCTAATCATTACTAATGTTAGAGTTAGAATAAAGGTCTTCAACAATTGCTTGCTCACGCATTCAAGTTTTCATACTGTATATTTCCATTTTGCCCCAAATCTTTCAACTCTCCAGGGGTCTCTCCTCTCTCCCGCCCCTGCAACCTCCTTCATTATCATCAGTCCCCGCATCACACATTTTCCTTCAGCTGTTGACAAGATCTGTGACACAAAGCCGTCATGCTCGCGTGCTCCGACTTGTGCTGGCATAATCCGGCACGGGTCATGCTACGCTCAAGTAAACACACCAAGCCTAAGACCACCAATGCCGGCTGATAAGAGGGAGATGGTGAAAGTGGATCCCCCTCAAGCTCTGCGGATGAGAGACAGTACGGCGCAAAGACAAAAGAAAATATTGAGGGAGACGATCAAAGGAGCATGAAAACCTGCCACATGCTCATCAAAACGCAAGGCTTATGACAGATGCTGGAAGATGTTGTGGACTTTTTGACATTGGGGCTTGCAAAGACAGTATAAATTCTAAACATTCGATCAAGGTGCACTAAGCAACTTTTCTGGTGGAAAGTCTGCCACCTGCTTGTCTTTATCGAAGTGTTATTGCTTTGCTTGAAATGTTCGTCAGTATGTCATTCAACATATTTATCTTACTTTTATTTTAGTCTTTTAAATAAGTTGAAAAACACGCCCTCTTACTGTAAGACCTGGTGGTTTATCTCCTTGTCTCCATCAAAATAACTATAACAGATCCATGGAGACAAACCGGAGGCAGAAAGTGACAAAGCGCACCTGAAGAATAATCTATTGATTGATTAATCTAGTATTTCATAATTAACTATGTAAACAAAATATGTTTGGATACTATATTAGAGTTTGCAGACTCAATGACTAAATGTATTTTTTGATCATTTTTTGGGAGTTTTGCGATATATATTTTATTGCATGTGCCATTAACTATTTATAAGGAAAACTCAAACTAAATTCTTGCTTCTTGAAATGCAGAATGACTGGGAGACAGCTGCTTGCAACTAGTGCCTCAGGTTAGCAAAAGCTTAAGCAAACAATAAAAAAATTGGCTGAAGGTTCACAAACAAAGCGCGCCTGCCTGTTTAAATAGTAGTGGGTTATAATGGCATTTGGACTTCCATATATCCATACCTCTGGCTTGTCTCCAGTGATTTTATCTGAGCTGAGGAACTGCACTTACTATCCTTGAGCGATTTTTTTTTTTTTTTTTTTAGGCCCTGCGGTTCACATGATATAGCGCCGCGCACGGCTAAAGCTAAACCACACTGCTTCAGACACATGTACGTCCCGGGACAGCACTGGCTCACACATCCCGAGTGTCGATGAGGTCAGCCAGCAGTCATGTCATCCGCTAGCACAGTGGATCAGCTTACTCACAATTTCAAGGCGATATCCAATAGCTACAAATGCATAGAATATATTTCATTTCAAGTTGAACAAGCCCAATCATCAAAGCTAACCATGTTCTGAATATTCCAGAGTCGTTCAGGGTCAGTGGACAATTTGACAGAGAATGCCCTTCGAAATATTTAGGCAGCTCCAACCCTTCTTTTCCGGGTTTACATGATACTGTCTCATCGGTATAGCGCCTGATACAACCATCGGACACTCCCTCGCTGAACCTCACAAGCATCTGCAGTTCAAGTCCAGTGAAAAGATTAATTTGAATCTGGAATCCAAATTAAAAAGGTGAGGACATGATGGAGAGAGCGATCCATCACGATTTTGACAAAGGAGGTCACAAAGTTGCAGTAGTTGGAGTAAGCAAAATGGACCCTGACTGCTAGATAACGGGATATATTGAACATTTTCATTCCCTTTGCACCTTCAAATTATTTAATGCAGTTTATATAGAGCATTTATGTTATGTTATGTTATATCAAATTATTATTACTCAAAGTTATTAATGTAAACTACTGGCATTAGCATTTAGCAACTGCAAAAAAAGTTATCAGAACTGTTTAGGCAAAAGTTAAATTGGTTTTACAGTGTTTTCAAGTAGAAAGTGTTTTTGTTTTTGTTTTTTTACATAAATAAATATAAATACAGTGATCTCACAGCAGCACTAACTACCCCAGTCTATCTTTGCATCTTCAGCTCTAATTGGTCTCATTGATTGAGCGTGAGAGGGCGTGGATCAGAGGCTTAAAGCTGTCACAGGCGGTGGCAAATCGATGCTAGGTTAGGCCCGGTTTGTTTTTCCTGTTGTGCACATATGCTGAGTACATTAATTAATTCCTTGTCAATGCAGGGCCTTAGAGATGTTTATGCAAGTCTGAGCTCATGAATTAAAACCTACGAGCATTTTTCCATATAGGCTGATTTAATGACCTTTTTTATTGGTTTTCTTGAACTATGATTAGACTCAAACACGTAAAAGTACACTCTATGGATATAACATAGTCCTATACATTACATACATTGCACAACTGGTAATACATTGGTAAAGTACTTTCAGGTCTGTTTAAGTTAACATTAAATTAGGCCTACTTTTTAAGAATATAATGTTGATTTTAATTTAGTAATGAAAGATGAAAGAAGACTTGCCCCAGTGGAATTATTATTTATGTGTTACAAAGTGTTTTCGTCTTAATGTATAACAAAACAGTGATGTCGACAAGCCTAGAAAATTGCAGACTTGTTGACCACTAAAATAATCGTTATTTGCAGCCCTAGTCCTAAACTTATGTAGGTTTTAGTCAATAAGATCTTGTGGTGGCACTTGGTCTAAAACTATCAAACAAGTTCTGAGAAAAACGTATTTGTTGTCAAGCCACATACTGTACATTGTTGGGTCAAATTCCATAGTTGAAAGGTCAGAGCTGCGCTGAAATGTTCCAGCGTTTAAGAGATGTTTTGCAGTCCTTTTTCATAGAGCAGTGAGAATGGCCATCACCGCCAATTTAACTGGCAGCATACAGTGATGGGAGTGGGCCAATCGATCAACTTATTACTGACTTCTCCTCATCAGCGAGCATGCTGTGCCTCATCTCCAACGCAGCCAGGATCACGGGGTGGATAATTGCCGTGTGCGGGCGGGTCTCAAGTATCCCAGCAGTCGGCCCAATGCCAGAGAAAAACACATTGATCTCTGAAGGTGATGAAAGGCTCTCTCCAAAGGGCCGGCTTCCTCCTCAGCGGGTTGTTCCAGCCTCAACACTGAACCGGAGCAAAGTGGAGATGATCCATGCATGCCTGCTAGCCATAGTCAGATTCAAACCATTTGCTATCTTTGCATGTCTGACAAAGATGTAGCCTTTTGGTACGATGTGCAAAAAGATGGATCAGACTGTAAGCTATATGTCAGTGGAAAAACAACATGTGCAATTAGCATAGCAGCAAACTGTCCAGAAGTGATTTGTGTTTGCATGTCAGGCCAATGTTCCAGGCTTTAAATCAACATCTTTATTTTATTCCTCTCAAGGGTTGCAAGGAGGACTGTTCTATGTGGTTGTCCGATGGGTTACACCTTGAAACTACTTACTTAAATGGCTGACAAGTCACCCTGAATATGTTTATATATCTTGGACGGTGGAAAAAATATTGACGCTATAAATTATCACGTCCACACTCTTACTTTTTTTAAAAAGGAGACAAAGGTGCGGTAGCTGATTTTTACTTTCTTAAATAGGTGAAAACAGAGCTAGTTAATTTCAAACTTGCCTGATCATTCACCACAATCAGTTCATAAACACTTTTAACAAATTTCAGAGTTCCTCACACCAACAACTTGCACCCTAACTGCGCACTTCCTGGTTCTCGGACAATAAAAATGATTTGATGCAGACAGCACACAGCGGTCTCATTTTAACCCTAAGAGCTGCTTTTACAATATATCTATAACTGTGGAAAGATATTTTTATTTTTTATTTTCTCAACTACATGGACAGCAATCGAGTGCAGTCACTTTTATTCTACCGTCTCTGTAAAGTGAGACCGTGCAGTTTATTTTTCTCCATGAAATCGAATAAACTTCCCAAACAACTTGAGCCATTTGGCTAGAAAGTGATTGGAGAAAGTGATGCATTTTAATCCAGGGTTCAATCTGCCTGATGGAATGTTAATGGCGCTCGCTGTGACAGACAAATCCACACCTCTTAATGGATGGACTTCTGCATTTAATGAACTCATAACTGGCATCTGGACAGACAAACCAACACACATATTCACTTACACTCACATACACACAGCCCATTTAAATTAGCATAGTTATCAGGGATGTGTAGCGAAATAATTCCATTCAGATGATAATAACGTCCTCCAAAAATATGCATCATTTGCCGTCTATAATGAGATGCAATTTTCTGCCATGTATCAAACAGTTTTGTATAATTGCTTTCTGACTCCTGCTGCCTGGCGTCTCTGGCATAACTGACAATAACAAGTGTCCTGTTGTTTCTGCGAATTAGCCCTAACCCAAACCACAGCAGCTTTCACAACAACTTTGTCAAAACACTTTCATGTAAATGTAATTTAAAACTGTGATTGTGAGTGTTTCATTAGAACGGGTGTAGAAGGCGTCACCGCTCATTGCCCCCGATGGCTGTTTGTTCGATTAAATTTAGGCCCTAATCAGCGAGACGTCTTGCTTTGCGGACGCGGTATAAATCAAACGCAGTATTTCCAGCTAACTAATCATACTTTGTCTGGTGGTAATGTAAACACATGTCTCTAGGCACATAGTAATTCATTTATTACGACCAAAGGCAAAGATGGGAACTGAAATTTGCACATCACGGCTGAAGATTAAATCAAAATCTGCAAAATTTTTAAGAAGGGGAAAAAAAGTTGGCGCAAAATTCTGATACAATGGTCTCATTCTAGGCCAGACAAAAGCAATTGGAAGGAAAGTGGCTACAATCATTTGATTCATTTAGGAAAGAGTAGCTTTGGCGCAAAAAGAGGCAGCGATAATGAAGATATATGCCACGGAAACATGAGCTTTAATGTGAATTATCCCTAAAAAAAAATTCAACTGCTTTTGTAATTTCAGATTCAAATGTGAGTTGGGGGGAAAATAAAATCAACCACCGGATTTGTATTATTTGTCTCAAACAGAACTGATTCATCTATTTCACCAGTCCAGTTGTAGTATCATCTATCTCTTAGACAAGTCACTAAATCAAAAGTACTTGCAGAAATTATGCTAGTAAATTTTGATGATAGGGTTTCTCTCTGAAATAAATCAATATATGCTAACAATCCCTCTGCAATCTGTTCCTTGTATCAATTCACCACGACGGAGAATATTCCCTTTTGTACGTACAGTAGTAAAATTATCAAGTACATCTACAAGTCTCAAATAGCATATGATGTCTCAGTATTGGCCAGACAAACTTTGGCTGACCCGGACTGAAGTTGTCGCCGCCGCTAACTAGAATATGATATTTGCTTTGAGTGGCAAAGAATGCACCACTGTACGAGGTCAAATGGGTCAACTTTACAACTGCTTTTTGTCATGCTATTTCCATCGAGGGAACAATCTGGTATTTCAGGTAATATTTGAGGTCACTGGGACTCACTGTGGTTGGTGGAAACTCCACTTTGTTCTGCCTGCCATCACTTCATCTGCTAAAGTTCAAATTGAAAGGTCTAAGGAAGTTAAGTGGTTAGCAAAATGTCGTTATAGCGAGGTCGTTTACTGTGCTACAGGGCTACGGTTCAAGAGCGAATGCCTGACCTGCTGCTGTGGACACGATTACTTCTTGAAAGTAACTATTAATTTGTGCTATGTCCTGTTCATATTCTAGTAAAAGCCTCTTCACTTTATTCTAATTATTGACGTTAGGAAAACGGCACAGGCAGTGTAGAACTCATAATTAAAGACATGCTTTGGCAAACAGACACTCATTAACGTTTTAAATGTACAGACGCAAGTAGAGGTGGACTCCACAAACTACAAGATCAAATATAACATGCAGAATTAAAGTTTTAAGTATCATCAATAATAAGAAACATTTCAAAATGCTGCTGAAATATTGTGCGGTGCAATATTTAGGTACAAGTGACATCTCTGCACTTTTGTGGTTAATTTTACAGTGGTAGAAAAAGTTTCTAAGGTAGTCATCTGGACAAACAGCTCTTCAGATTGAACATGACTTTTGTATGGAAGCCAAACTGTCAAAACATTGTCCAGATGACTACCTTTTGAAACTTGATGGAGCACTCCTGGGTGAATGAGGGAATACACCAACTTCATTTTACTGCCCTTTTGTATTATATTTGAACCTCAACCTCATTTACAGGCACATTATGGCACATTTCTGTTGTAAATATGATATAATTATTGATATTGAGATAATACCCATTCCCATTCATTTTTGTGAACTCCAGACAGAGAGGACATGCACTCCAGATTGTGTTGGCCAAGAACTTGAAGCCGTAATCCCCCTTGGAGAGACAGAAATGTTTTACTAGGACAAAACAATAATAATAAAAACTGCCACCAATATAGACCTCCATGCTCTGTAAGTTTATTGTATATTAGGTTACATCAAAAAATTTGTCTAGCTGTAGTTTTTGTTTGGGTCATGGTTGAAACAAGTTTTTAATTGCCAACATTCTCGGTTATTTTTACGCCAACCTTAAAAACATGGCCAAAGCTACGTCAAGACATATTATAAAAGTGTACTTCCATATTTCCCTTCGAATAGTAGACCCAGTGTATGAATGAAAACATTTTGCATATTGATTTATTCATTGTCATGCGCTGCAATAAGGATTTTGGAGCACAACTGCTGTCGTCATTGCCAGAAGGTTCCCACAAATATGTCATTGTAAAGTGAAAAATGATTGTTCGGTAAGGAGGACCAGCATTTGTGTTGCCAGGTTTAATAAACTCATCCATCCATGTTGCAAGTTTAAATGAACTATACTGAAGTTCTTTCCCACTGAATTTTCCTCAATCCCCTCACTGTTTTTGACGACATTGATAGATTTTTAGGAAATGCATTTTCAACTCAGCTGATCCGCAGTTTCCGAAGTTATTGTGGAAATCAAATTGGATCTCAAACTTGAACAGGTTGTACGGCACTCCTCCACAGGCAGGCATATTACTCTTTTGACAGCCCATTCATTTTTAGACAGCCATTTTGGAGACGGTATTATTGCAGTAATTTTAGTGGAAACGGATTACCACCTCATTTGTGCATGTCTCAGTCTGCAGCTACCTTAAGATGAATGTTTTTTTTTTTTTTAGACATACGAGGGCCAAAACTGCCAAAAACAACATCAAGGCAGGAAAACAGTAGGGACATGGTCGAATAAGCTTTGGCAGTGTCCTTTCTTGCGTCTGTACAACTGGGTGTTTCCTATTCCACATGACAGGAAATTAGCTCAACCATGGCCTTGTGTAAATGACGAACTAAATGTCAAATAAGCTGTGTTTACATGTTCTCCCTGTGTCTGGGTGGGTACTCCTGTTTCAACCTTTAACTTCCATCCAACTGCCCAAGCTCCTTGCTCAAGATCAGGAGACGGAGAAGTGTCCTTCTGCACTGTCCCTAATTGTCTTCTGCTACTGACAGATTGGCCCAAATTTAGGTTTATTTGAACCATTTTTAGGCTTATTGTTGCAGAATAAGTTGAAGTAGCCCGAAAGTTGAAAGAAGAGGCATGAGTCTGGAGTTCTAATGAGAGTCTAAAGTCCTAAGACCCAGAGACATGAACCCAAAGACATTATGATTGTATGTGCATTCCAGTCTAGTCCAGTCCAGTGAGCTGAACTGGCAGTGTTTGATTGGCACAAGGAAGAGCTATTTTTTTTTTTTTTATCAGTTATTATCTTGATAAATCTTTTGATCCTGATGACAACATTTTAGCAAACCATCAGAAATATGCTAAAACATGGCTGTAAGTGCCTTATTTGAGGTAATACTCAAAATGTAAATAGTCATGTTGGTGCCACAGTGAGACAGCACTAACTCAAGTGCGCACTGTCGTTGTTTCCGTAGGTACAGACACTTCAGGATGTGTGCGTGAATGATTGGTGGTGATCAGATGGCACAGAATGGCAGCCTCGCTTCCATTAGTCGACCCCAGGGCAGCTGTGGCGACAATAGAAGCTTATCAATAGTTGTATGGAGTGAATGAATAATGCACTGTAAAGTGCTTTGGGCGTCTTGTAAACGCTACATAAATCCAATGCATTATTCTCACAGCATTTTAAAATTAACCACAAAGGTGCAAAACCATCACCTCATACCCTTTGGAAGATTATCATCCAAGTTTTTTTTTCCAGGCAATATTCTTATTTTCCAAATCTCCAAAACAAGAACCTTAAATCTTATAAAATTGTCTTTGTTCACTTGCCAGACAAATTTACCTGCAGTGACGATAATATCTTTAACCAACAAAGACTTTCAGGGTGCAGTGTCTGTTTCAAAGAACTGGCAATTACTTTGTTCAAACACCTCCCATCATGCATAATTTACAAGGGTCTTTTTACAAATGTCATGTTCCATTTTGAACAAAAGCAGACAACTTTATGGTACTGATCCACACTGCATCACAAAATGTATTCATATCTTCTCCAGAAACAATTTAGTTCAGTGTGAAATACAAAATCCAGTCTCATCGAAGCTGACTTCCTTTTGTCGGATGGGGGCCTGTTATGCTTGGCCCCAGCATTTTGTCTGAGCGATAGTTGTGTCATATGGAGAGAAGTTTGAGCTGCTTGATTTTATATGAAACAAAGATTGTGTTGTAAAAATGGGCTACTTCAGTGTTCTTCTGATTGATGTGGGGGGATTTGAGAACTTTGCTGTTAGCTTTACCCCCACCAGTCAATATGTTATGGATAATTGTAAGTGATAAAGTGCAATTAGTTTGAATATACACATCACAATCACAGTGCAGAGTTGTGTTTGACTTTTAACAATGTACAACAACAAAGCCGCCTAGAATGTTTCACAATACTGCCAAATTTCCTCTGGTCCAAATATTGGCAATAGCTCTTGTCAGTATGTCTCTGTGGTTGGCGAATCTTAATCAGTTGGTCAAAATGGCAAAGAATTGGTCATTTAAAGAGACGTGAGGATGTTGTGCATTGATAGGTTCATGCTGTTTTGTCGAAAGCCTGGTGCTTTAATGAATAATAAGGACATTTTTGTTGTATTCTGGAGAAAAAAAATAATAATTTTACCGCCAACAACATAAACTAAGTTACCAATCTTGCTCTTAAGTCTTGAATAGATTGAACAACAGTAGATACTTTATCCTGTTTTTTTTTCTTCATAAAAATGGAAATAATGTTTCTACAAAAAGCAACTTGCCTTGTATTTATGCTCATTCCTCTCTTTTATAGGCATTGAGGAGGTTGAAAAGGTTTATTAGCTGGCAACCCTGATCACGAGACACATTTTTCGGAACTGTTCCATAACCAAAGTTGGGACGACTTTCAAAAATGGCGTCCAATCCGAATATTGTGGAGGAATTTTAATATTATCGACTGACACAAAGCAGAGGATCTCTCAACACCTTGGCCCCAATTTGTTCTTCAGAAGCTCTTTATGCTCAGTATAGAAAATACAGTACATTATGGTGCAGTCATTTTAACTCCTTTGGCTGATGCTCACAGTGTGCAAGTTAATCTTTCAAAATTAAATGATGTTTCTTTTGGCCCTGCTTTGGTATTGTACAGAAAAATATCTTGTTACTTCTATCATAAACAAAATCTAGCTGTGTAAATTGCAAATCATATCGATATTAGATAATGGAGTCTATGGTATTTTGTCCTGGCCAATATGTTTGTAATTTATGTTTAAAGCCTACATTCATTCACTCTTCCAAAGTTCTTTATTTAGTTTTTAGTAGTCATCGGCAGTAGAAGTTCAGGAAAACGCTTCTTACTAATAAGAACAGACAAGTTTATCCTATCAGAGACATTTTTGGATGAGAAACATGTTGAAACATCAGAGTGAGAGAAGTGACTAAATGAGCGGGGCCAACAGTTGATTTTGGATGGATTCAGGCCTTTGATTAAACCTTTCAAATTGAGTGATGAATAAGTTAATCACGTGTTGGTTGTGTGGAAATACAAGTAGCAGATGTATTTGTAATAGCAATTTCTATTTACTTAAAAATTTTTATCTTATCTTAGGTTTTTCACATGAATAGAACAAAAACATTTACTGTCAGACAAGAAAAGTGTTGAGAGTTAATTATCCTGGACTGAAATACAATGAATTTAAATGCGTTATATTCTTAATAAGAGCAGCCCAAACCACTTATAAAGACCATTTTACTACTATAAATGTCATTATCTTTTTACTGTTAAGTCAAGAAATCTTGCTCACTATGTTTTCATGTAGGCCTAATATTACTTTTGCTTAAGTGCAATTTTCAAGCAATATCTACCTCTAACCAAAGGTACAATTACATGAAAGTATAGTGAGCCAGATTACTTGAATTAACAGCAAAAGGATAATGACATTTAAAATGGTGTAATGGTCTTCACCCCTGCTTCTAGTATTTCCACACCTGATTAAATTATTCAACACAAAATTTGAAAGGTTTAATAAAGGGCCTGAATCCATCCAGAATCAACTGTTGGCTCTTCTCAACAGCACTATGTTGAGTATGGCCCGAAAAACAAACGAGTGCAGATGCTGGGGCTGATGTGAGCTGTCGTAAAGTGCACCTCCTCCTCCTCCTCCACCTGTGGTTACATTCTTCTCACTGCTCCTGGCCCTTCACTTGGCAGGGTCTGACACAATCCTGGGCCACATCCAGAGTGGGGGCCAAACAGTGGGATAGAGCAGAAGAAGCCTGAGCTGCGCACAGCGAGTTGTGCAACGTACTCCAGCTTTTTGCACCACAGTAACGCATCGGAGGTTGAAAATGTAAAAGCCATAGCTTTTTAAATTTCACTTCTCACATTCATATCACAAAAACATTGCAGATGGATACCCCCTAATAAACTCAATGATCGATTTGTATTTTGGACATACAAAGTCATCTAAGGTTGCGTCATCATAGACAACTGTTTCATTCAAATTATTTTCAATCCAAATATGGTGACTAGCTGCGCAAAGGGTTTTTTAATTTGAGGTTAAAGAATGCTGTTCTTTTTATACAAATGCAAGATACGCTTAATGCCATACTCCACTGAGACAAGCTGGTGGCGGACCCCCCACTAGAAAAGTTACATTGTGTACCTTTAATCCAATCTTTGCAGTTGTTTGAATAAGATATCTTCCTCTTTTAGCTTGTCAGTTCCATCAGCTACATAACATTACACACATTAATTTGTATATAAACTTGTCTTTTATGGAAACACACATCATTTTGTTTATCCTGGCTTGGATACAGAGTATAATGAGGAAAGCCTGGTACAGTTGCTCCTTTTTGTCTCTAGTTGTATTAACTTCAGTAAATTCCAATTTGTTAGTTTACAAACATAGTCAGTCAAATTCCTCAAAACAATTCTAGGGAAAAAGTTTTGTGTTTTCTGCCAGAAAATGAACAAACGTTTCATCTTTTCACTTTGTTTTGTTTGGTGGCGCACAAACTAAAGTGTGTTTCCCCTTTTGCCAGTCTCCGCGGCGACAGCTGCGTTGCTACGAGGAAAGCAAGAAAGAGATTCATTTCAGGAGATGAATTTGTGAATCAATTTTGTTGTCACAAAGGAGTACCGGTGTGCAATACGGAGCAGTCAAGCCTTCGGTGTGTAAAAGCTGGCAAAGCGTGTAATTGTTTACGCCTCTGGGCTGGAGCTTCAGGCTTGTTCCCTGAGAAGAGTCAGAGAGCCAAGCCGTCTGAATAAACAAAAGCAAAAATGTACTTCAAAAAATAAATAAAGAAGTCAATATGGCACTTTATTTTTCATCTTAACTACTGTCTAAATAGTCAGAATAAACCCTGGTATTTTGAGGGATTTTTTCAAACAAAAAAATGAAACGCACTGTATTGTAGGGATAGCTTGGCATCAAGAAACACACACACACACACGAAAACAAATACTGACACAAATTTGTGTAACTAAATCACACATTCACAATGTTGAATTATTTCTACTGATTGAAATCCAAACAAAGACTTTACTACCATTAACATTAGTTGTAGAAGCCATCGTAGTTGAAGTAGTAGTGGCTTTTGTTGCTTGTAGTAGCAGTAGCAGTAGCAGTAGCAGTAGCAGTAGCAGTATGCCAAGAAGAGTCAAAATCTGTAACCTGCCTTCAATCATTGGAGTGGTTTGTTCACCTTGTCAATCACAGTATACAATATTTCTGTCCATAACAAACCATGGGAATAATCTCACAATTTAAACGAACACTTATCTGACGTAAATGTACCTTTTCTGTTGCAGGACCTCCTGGAAAACGAGGAAGACGAGGCAAAGACGGCGAACCCGGTACGTGTGGCCCACAATCACCATCATCTACAATTTCGTAAACCCTAATTCAGTAGGACACCAGCCATTCACAGCCGTGTAAAAGAACACTGTATACGTTTGCAGGCCAAAATGGGTTGTACATGTGTAATTTGTGGCCTTGTTGGTTTTGTGCTGCACTGTAAAAGTCAGTTTTTGACATTTGGTTGTGTTTGAACCCTCTGGATTCACTTTTTGGGAAAGAAATATCCAAAAAGAAAGGCCAGATTCTTAAACTACTATGAAAACTGCTATGTTACAGTGGGGCAGAACTATATAAATACATCAATATTATTATTTTAGTTCTATTGACAACAATTACCAACCTTTCTGAAAAATGCCACCACTTTAATTTGTCCTGTCTGAGAAGATTTTCTACCAGTTTTGTTTCATGTGGAAAGGCCAAGTAATGACGTGAAACATTATCCATAAATCACATCAGAATATATTAATCTTTACTGTTGTAAGATAATTTTTATCTACCTTCCAACTGCATTCACTACATCAGCTCTGTAGAAAGTTATTAATTGGTTTCAACTTCCTGTTTAAAGGCAACATATTGAGGACTTTTAGCCATAAGATACAATATTTAGTTTTGAATTGGTTTGTCATCACTCTGAAACCCTTGGATGGCATGAACCCAAGTAATTCAACAGCACAGTCTAGTGATGTGAAGTGACGTGATCGGTCAAATGTGTGCTGATAAGTATAGCTCCAACGTCGCACTTCGATCTCCAATCTCTCCCCAAACGCTTCTCAAAGCTGACTCGACAAACCGGGACCCGGCGGACGCGAGGTGCCGCGACAGTCCTCCAGATGGAAAGTGTCTCCTCAAATTGAATTCGCAGCGAGAACATGCACTTGGCAGGCAGCGGCCACCTCAGCTCAGCGTGCACACCTGATAGCTAAAGTGATAATGGCTTCTGGAGCGTGGTGGCATTTCTGAAGAGCGAGAGAGAACGAGAAATGGAGAGAGAAAGAGAGAGCGGGTGCAAAACTACTGCCCCTGTGGAAATAAATAACCAAGACGGGGCAAAGCAAGGGTGCAATATGAAACAAGGTAGTGGTAGGAGTAAGAGTAATTGAAACAAAAAGCGGAAGTAATTTGAAGGGAAGGTACATTGGATCAATAAGCAAATGTAACTTGGAAAATGCAATATTGGAGAGCTTCACTTTGGTTTTTAACAATGATATAAATCACCTCCATTTTCCTCCATCACCAACCTCCTGATATGAATCAATTTGCATATTTAACTTAGCTTTTCTAACAGTTGCTTTTCCTAACATAAAACGCAAAGACTAATCCCTTGTGGGTAGACGTGTTGTAATAAATAAATAAATATTCCTAAATTAGATCTTAACACGGGTCGGGTTTATAAAATTAGAAGGAGGACTGGAGAGATATCTTCTATACAAATCAGGTTTTGATAACTGAAGTATCAAAACAAAATTGTCTTGCTTTTGTGGCACAGAAGCACATTTTAAACAGTTTTATTGCTGTGGCCTTTTTAAATAAGGCAACAATAGAGTAACACAAGACCCTATAAGACCTTGTTTTGCATTTCAAATCTGGAACGTTGCAGTGTGGGTTTTACGCCTTTCAGTTGTTCTCATCCAGCATGAAAGCCACAAATGATGGAAAGAACAGCAAATCCATTGACAGACGGACAATAGATCAATGTTTTGGCACGGCGCGGGTCTGAGAGGCAGTTGACTTTCCCGTAAACATCCAGAGGACCAAGCCAGCGTTATTTCAGAAAAGCCCATTGTTGCACGGGCAGCTCTTCAGTCACCGGTCAGACAGCGCGATTGTGGGGTAAAGAGGAACTGCTCCCTCTTGATGAATCAATGAGAAACAAGCAAACAATCACAGCCACTCAGGGCAACACAAGTGCTTCAATTAAAGGGGAGAAAATTGAGTACAACAGCGGGTGTATCGGCAGGAACATTTAGTTTCATCTACCGTAATCAGTATTGCGCTTTAATGTTTTCAAATACGGAGGAGATATGAGATTCGAGCAGATTAAGTTCAATTTATCGCTGGTAATACTTTGAAATGGGGAAAAGTGCTGGAGAGTTTACAGAGAAATTGTATAACCTCAATAATAGCTTCAGTGACAGACTGATCCACCCTCACTGTGTGAAGGAGAGGTTTCGCAGGTCTTTCCTTCCTGCTGCTGTCAGACTTTACAACAAACACTTTTGGTCCTGAACGGGTCATTCAGCTTTCATAATCATGTGCAATACTGTTATACGCCTGTGCAATACTGTTATACGCCTGTGCAATACTGTTATACTCCTGTGCAATACTGTGACACAATGTCAATCATCCCTGGTGCAATATTTTTGGTCCATATGACAACTGTAAATAAGACTGTTATTATTATTTTGATTATAAGAGTTTTCTTTTTTTCTAAGATGTGTTTTTACAAGAGTTTTTTTCTAAGAGTTTTTTCTAAGAGTTTTCTTTTTTTCTAAGTTATCTGTTTTTATTATTATACTGTGCATAATCTGTTTCTGTACCCTTTGTTGCAACAGTGAAATTTCCCCTTTGTGGGACAAATAAAGTTTATCTTATCAAATCACAAAGGTTGCCATGAAGATAACTGCAACACATCAAAATTAGATTTTCATTACAATATTTTATGCATTCCCTGCGCGTATTAGTCCGTTCCAATAGGATGCTAAGGCAAGATTTTTTTAAAGATTGTGAAACAGTGGTATATAAGAGTCTAAGTAAATGAAAATAAATTAAAAGCTCGAATTATATCAGCCTGAAGCCTGGCCATGAGCACATTTCACAACACATAAAACGAGCGACAGTCAGATTCAGTCCTTGATGGGCGCTGGCGTACCGCTTTCTGCACTGTAAGCCTTCTGCAAATCCAATTACCCTCTTTAAAGTTTTCAACAGCAGTGAACGTTGAAGCAAGGCATATTTAATTCATGATTCGCTTGAACCCAAAGTAACTACACCTCCGCAGGTTCCCCACAAAATCCAGGCTGAGGTGTGCCTGTGTGACGCCTTTTACACATCTACAAAGGCACAGGAAGCTTTTGGTCCAGACTTGGCAAGACCGGACAGGGACGACAAATAGGAAAAAGACATTGCTCTGTTTGCACACGTGTGAAATTGAAGGGGATACTTCATTAGCGCCTTGTTTGTTTACGGGGACCACATGGAAAGGAAAAGAGCGGCGGTTTGACAGTGAAGGATGAAGACGTTTTTGTAGAAGTGGAAGCCGCATTTTCAAATTATTCAACAAGCGGTCAGAGCTGGAAAGTGTTAGAAGTAACCTAGCATTTTTTTTCGTCTGATCTAAATAATGGCTTCTTGTGAGCTATAGGCAGCTACCTGGCTTCACAACGTGGATCAAACCTTTACATAAGTCCAGCAAGCAACATTAAATTGGAAGTTTTTGTCATTATTTTGCCGTAATTGCTATTCGAATGCTGCCCGCGGAGTCTTTCAACACAGTGGGACATGTTGGCAAAAGTGTGCGCTGGGGCAGGTTTATTAAAAGCTAAGTGGTCTACTGTTATTCAACCATCCATAAAACCATGCAAAGAGCGACACGGCAAGCATCAAAAAGACAGGCTCCTTAAATGCACCAGCTGTAGTAGTCATTTGCACTGTCCCCTTTGGTCCTAGAAAGAAATAGTAAAAACTGACCCTAATTTTCAGCAGCTGGGTGCCTGCTTAATAGGGACCTACAGTGTTATTTGGGGTTTTCTGGAGAGCTTTCACCATGATACAATGCTTTGGTAATTAGGGGAAAAGGAAACTAGTGTCACCTCTTAAAAATACGTTGTTGTTCAAGTAAATGTAGACCAACAGGGTCTCATAAGTAAAAGTTAATGCTTGTGTCAGTTCCAAGACAACAAGCTTTTACCTGTGAACTAGGAGATCTTTGGGTTAAGTCCATGATTATTATATTTTTTTCATTGCAACATACAGTAAGTCCGGTACCATAGCAGGGGTTGATACTATGCTGACAGTTTCTCAGTTTTTAAATTTAACACATAGTATAGACCAGGGGTGTCCAAACTTTTTTCGCTGAGGGCCGCATTTTGAAACTTACACGGAGCAGAGGGCCAAAGACAACCAAACAATGAAGTGAATCATTCGAAACATGGAACATTAATATTAGGTTGGTATAACATCAAAATGCTTTAATTATTCCAATTTTACAGTAAAAAGTACAACTTTTTGTTCTTTGGACCAACTTAGCAGGAAGCTGAAGGGCCAACAAAATGTGGTCTGAGGGCCGCATTTGGCCCCCGGGCCATAGTTTGGACATGCCTGGTATAGACTGTATAGCGTGTCATCTCTTCCTACGTTATTGAAAACTTGTTCATGGCCATAAACCTGAAGTTTCAATACAAAATACACTACATTATTAGTTCACAAATGCCCTAAGAACATGTTCTCCTACAGTCTTTGATTCATGAACTTACTGGTCCGTACTTAGATGTGGTTTTACAGGAACATTGATGATCTGAGCTCGTTTGATTGCTGATTGAAAACACTAACCATATATTCTCTTCTCTTCTGTTTTTCTTTCAGGACCTCCTGTAAGTATGCCTGTTCCACATCTTCCCAGTTGTTCCCATATGAAGGTAAAATTCCTAAATAAGCCGCATTCAAATGGACAACAGAGTGGATCGAGGCCATTTGTTTGGAGTCCTTGGTACCACAATACGGTAGAGATGAGAGATTAGCAGGGATTGGTTACGCGGAGAAAAGTAGTTCTAAACCTGCTAAGATAGAAGACTAGATAGATGGATAGATATATAGATGGATAAATAAATGTACCATATGAAATACATACCACATGAAAGACACGTTCTTACTTACCACCGATCTGACCTATAGATTTGCTTTGTAACATTACCTGCTTTTCATCTGCATAAAATGTATACGTTTAATGCCATACTGTGGAACATTCCAGGTAGGGCTGTGCAATATGGTGATGATAATGAAATCATGATCTCGTTTCTCGTTGATATTCTCAACCAAAGACACTTTTCCTGCCCCTGCTCCTCCTATTGGCCAGTCTCAGCAATGCTCTGAATGAGTGACAGGCAGATTTACCCAACTGCAATGAAGTGTACATTTTCAGAAGAGCGACTTTAATTACCTCATGTGTACATGAATCATGATCAAATTATTATCCTGATTTGACTCAAACAAAATTGTTGCATAAATGTTTTAGCATACCACCCACCCCTAATTCCAGGAAAAACACTGGAGTCAAGCAGGCGATGGAGCCTCAACCAGAAAAGTTACATAGTGCACCTTTAAGAAAGCATCTGTGATGAGCAGTGACAAAATCCATTAATAACATTAAGGATGTGTCGAAAACACAAGATGTACTGTAAATCTATGATATTTTAAACGCAAGATTTGGATAATACAGATGTGGTTGCTCCCTATTAGTTTTTTGGTTTTTTTACTCGAATTTACACGAATGATCTCACGTCGTTACCGTGCCAGTGCATATACTATCTCTTCTCTCCTTTTCAGTAGCAAACTTCACTTTTAAAATCTTCCAAAAAATGACAGAGTTGCTCATGCCTAAGGCCCTCTGACAGCTCGGCACAGTCCCGGGTCAAGCGGGCACCAAGCGCCTGTGCTGCTCTGTTAAAATTATTTATGGCCCAGAGGCAAAGTGTGATAGAATGGGTGTAATAGCGTGTGCAGAATGAGCCATAAAAGTCGTAAGTTAATCCTTGGAGCCTCTCTAAGACACTCGCTCCCGGGGTTTCTGCAAAGTAAGTAAGTGCAGGTGGTCCGACTTTTCACTGGTACGTTGGCCAGGTCCTGCTCCACTGACAATATAAGCTTATTATATGAGGAGTCCAAGTACTGTCTATCCTTACACCAGTAGAAATTTTTTTATAGGATTCTTTTTCTTTTCCGTTTTTATGGATTTTGGCTTTTTTGCGAAATGGCAACTTCAGGTCACCAAGACAGACTCATGCTGTTGCATTTGTTGCCAGAAAATCTCATGATTTCAGCTAGCTAAAGAATGGTAAATGTTAAGGATGCTGCTGCTGTTATAAAGATGTACAGGATCAGGAGATGCTTATGCTTTTCCTGATATATTCCACAGTATTGAATTAAACTTGAACTCTATCATTGCACCTTTAATATATTTACAGTACATAAACTAATATAATTGAGAAAGAAGAACAAGGCAGGGTAAGCTTTGCAGGCAAAATTGTCGGGGCATTTTGTACAAAACCTGATAAACCTGACAAAAAATGATATATTTATGAACCGCAAGAAGAAGGTTATTTTTTTTTTAGTTAACGTTTGAAAGGAATTGTAAATGAAGATTTAATGAAGATTATGCATTTTTGCATCTATTATGAAGATTATGCATTTTTAGTATTTTGGCTTTGTGTTAGCCTTGTCTCAACTGCAAGCCTCCATCAGCTGCTCCCATCATCTGAAATCCCATCATGTTTCATACTTTCCGATACCATAACTTTACATTTTGATGCATTTTGACAATACACAAGTGCATTTCTGAAAACAACCTCTGGGAACACCATCACATTCACAAACCACCTCGAAAAATAGACACCAGTGATCTCATCTGGTGTGTGCCCACCCGTGGTAAGTCGTGGCACACTGACATGAATATTCAACGCACCCCCACCCATCTCCTTCTCCATGACTTGAGGAACAGTGTGTAAATTGTACCCAGGCGGACTGACCCTGCTGAAGTCATTACAGTTCTTTGTGACTTAATCATTGCTCATTCTCTGATGGTGATGGGAGATGGGCATGCGGTTACAGAGGCGAAGGGGAGCAGGGGCCTTCAGTCAAATCAAGAGTCCTCTTTGGCAGCTTGTGATTAGTGCCAAGACGTGGAACAGTGCTTTTTTTTTCCATTTGCTTTCAGATTGCTTGTCAGTGAGCTGTGATTGGGCAGTTGTTTGTCAAGTGTGCTCAGTGAGGCGTGATTTTCTAATTACAACCACTCACATTTAGAGGTGGGCAATATATCAAAAATGTTGATAATATCGTGAATGTTTTTTATGTTGGATAACTTTCAAAGTATCATGTGATATTTCTGCACTTTTCTTATTCATTTTACAGATATTTCAATTTTTTCTAATGACTAAACCTCATCTAATACGTCTAATGACATGTTTTCACACAATTCTGTTGGATTTACATAATATCATCAGCCCATTTTTAATTTTATGAGATATTCAATATTTTCCACCCCTCACATTGCAAGATGGCTTTGACTGTGAAAAGTCCAAACTTGTTTACAGTAGTTCTTGCTGATGTGGTTTTAGCATTGAGGTCTTGGGAGCATTGACAAAAGTTTATCTCCAGTTTATGTTGCCTTTGTAACTAAACAAATGCTTACCCAGGTTATTCTGTCCTGTGGGGTGATCCAGTCTTCACTTCTAATTTTTATCGTATTCCTCATCTTTCTGCGGCTCCTCAAGGGCGCTCTGTGTCAAAACACCAGGCCGATGCTCCAACCACTATATGCGCACACCATTTAGCACCAATCAAGCGTAGAATACCATCCCAGAGGCTGCACCTCACTACTCGCTGTACGCCACCAGCCCCACACTCCATCTGCATGCCATAGTAAATTAAAATTATACAGAGGGGTATAAAAGAAGCTGCTTTGAAATCTTGGTCAGAAGGAAAAGGGGAAACATTTGAAAGCGATACAATGGTGGAAACGCCAAACCAAAGAGCAGCCCGCTAAAGCATGCCTCAGTCCCACATAGGGGTCTCATGCCAGGCCTCTACGATTGCACGTGCGCATTTGAGACTTCAAGTATGTTCAAGTGTCTGGATTAAATGCCTAAAGTTTTGAGTTTACAGCAATCTGATCTGTTGCAATGTTACGCTACATTAGTGGCAGAAAAAGCGCAAGGGGGTAAAGTAGAGGCTATGGCGACCTGCGTTCTTCATGTGCTATTCACGACAGCCTTACCTTTGTTAATAAAACATATCCCAGCTGCCGCATGAAGGACAGCCAGGCTAGAGGGTCCAGTTCATTTGGGGTGGACTTAAAGTTGGAAAAAGTACACCGTGGTACTCTGGCTTTCCCTTACTATTACTTACTTACTACAGATGTATGTATTAGGTGGACTTATTTATAGTGAATCCACAGCCAATAAGTGAATGTTAATCGTTTCCTTGTCAGACCATTGTTTATCTCGTCCTTGGTCGATCTGGGCCCCAACAAAAGTCTTTTGTTGTTGCCGAGGTAATTGATTTTGCAGTGTTGATACTTACTACTTAATACTTTCCTGTGTTCTTCTCACAAAGGAATTAATACCTTTGCTCCACATCAGTACATGTCTTTCCTGGTAGTTCTCACCTGAATCTCATCAATAAGTGGCTTCATATTGCTTTTATACACAGGAACAGCAGAACAACAGGAATAATGAATATAGTATAAAATGCTGCAGAGATTATATGAATAACTGTAATCAAACACAGAACATTTGTCTCTTATGTATTGAAATCCACAAGTGGAACTATGAAACATGCCAGAATGTATTTGGTCTCAAGACGAGTCGAGCTCCTGGCACTCAATTTAACAAAACTCAGAAGTCCTTTTTGACGCAAATGCTGTACTGCAAATGACAAAAAGACAAAAAGAAGGAACCAAGCCAAATGTAAGGTTTGGCTTCTTGGTGATGAAAAGCATCCATCACTGCTTAAATTTACAGAATTCTCAGAGACTCCCACTACCATAACTTGGTATAAGGCTTGGCTCAGTTCTAATGCGAGTGTTGGAAAGCAAGTTTTGACAGCATTTTGACTAGGGAGAATTTTCCCCATCAAATGACAAGAAACCAATGCGGTTGTAACCAGAGCAGAGGACGGGATACTTTTGTGAATGGAAAAGTGGCCCTTATTCAAATCCACGACAATAATCCAACATTTGCTATTGTTCAGCAAAAGAGGTTCATATTTGGATGAAACGCCTACAATTTGCTGAAAGCCCGTTAAATATCTTTTCTCCTCAAGGCAGACTCCCTGGATTCTTTTTGTCAATCAAAATCTCTCATCTTGATCAATGTATGCATATGTAATACACACCTAACAAAATCCCTCCAACGGTTTCATCGACAAACACGTGTCTACAACAGTCCATAGGTGCAAAAAATGCATGCGCACACTCTCAAATTCACCTAATCGTGATATGCTGTGGATATGGGAACCAGATGCCATTGCAAAGTCCACTGTTTCAATGTGGTTTTTCTATCCCTGCCTAACCTCGGTGTCCACATTTCCACCAGCCACTTGCGGTTGTCCGATCCTGCCCATTCGACTCTGATTACTCACATCCCCGGCCTCCATTAACTTCCCGTCTTGAAAAACTTCCCCTCGAGGCTTAGAGTCAAACAGCTAAGGCAACAGTAGACCTACCAGATGGAGAGGCAGACTTAGAGATATGTCATTCACGATGGGAGTGCTGCGGCATTAATTTATCCATTCAGCTAGAAGACAAACCTCCAAAATATTACACAAATGACATTGTCGGTTTTCAGTCTTGTTGCATGTCAAGATGTCAACCACTTAAAAGCCGATAATTCCTACTGCTATGTTTGAGTGACAGATGTGATTGACAGCTGACTTGCCCCCTGTCAAGTCAAAAATGTGTATATAATTTTTTGAAATTATTTCTTGACTGGCAGCTCATGTGGATCTGGCAATGTTCTTTCCACTCTTGGGATTGCAGTGACTCATCTGACTCCATAAAGACATCCTATATCTTCTGCTCTTGCAAACTAATTTCATTCACTACATTCATAATAGACGTTTTGGTCTTCCTCTAGAATCCAGGGTTTTGTTATCTTTGCAAGCATATTCATCCATCATATTCACCATCTCAAAGTTGCATCTGATTGTTAGGTTGAGGTTTAAAATGTGTGAGATTTATAATTTGCTTTCTACTTTAAATAGTTATAGTTTTGGTCATTTTGAGATACTGGGTTGCTAGTAAATGGCTATCTACTATACGGTATTTCTGTCTCTTAAGTTGCTGTCATATCCTACGGAAAAATATAGTATGAATCATTTAAACCCTCATTCCTCATTAGTCCAGGAGTGGTTTATAGAAAGTTTCTACCATATGGTTGATGGTTCCACAGTATGGCATTAAACGTGTCACTCCCTGAAGACAAGTATGGCTCTTCCCAGAGTCAAGTTACACGTCAGATCGTGGAGAGGTGAGCCCGCTGCGTTTTTAAAAGGTATTTTTGAGCAAAAAAAGATCTGTAATTGAGCAAAGGCAAGATTCCCATACTGTGGAACAGTCCAAGCAAAACATCTCCATGGAAACCATCAGGTGGCACACAACAGAAAATTTGCATAGTGCACCTTTAAGAAATGTTGCTGTTTTAGGTTTTTGATATTATATACCAAGTCAAATACGAGCCACTCTGTAATGAACTGTAATGCACAACATAAAATAATATATAAATTGGCTCCAACATTACAGACATTTATGACTTTCCCACCTTGTTTGACATGCAGAATGAATGGAAAATTAAATAAAAATGCTACTTTTATAGCCACTTGCTATTTCGCTTTGCATCAAACAAGTGTGCAAGTCAGATTTGTTCGCTCAAAGGTGCTTTACATTGGCTCATGTCCTACTTCTGTGGCCACTCGGACTCCTCACCTGCCCCTCTTCACTCAGTCCTTGGTCAACACTTACTGCCTCCAGGACAAATTTGCCCCCACTTCCTGCGTACACATGTGTTTATGAATATTGTGTAGGGCTGTGTGTGAGAAAACCGTGCGCCTGTAAAACGCAGGTTGTAAAAGCAGTAGTTGTTGGCCTTCAAGATGCCAGTTTTTCAGGGGGAAATGATTGGATCCATGTGGGATTCGGTTCGCCTCCTGCCAGCTAACTTGGCCCACTTTCTCCTACGAGGATATGAGCTCTTTTTGATGGATAGACTTTTTTGGATCCCGGGTCACCATGATGAAAACTAATACAGCTCCGGTCCAGACAGGGGTTACGTGGATATTCCCGTTCCTGCCTTTCCGTATCGCATCGGATTAGGTGGATTGCTTTACAAGACTGTGCAGCCAAACCGTCGGGAATCATGTTGCTCATGTCAACAACAGCTAAATCAGTGGACACGGGCCAGCCCTGATCCTGCTGCCTGCATCTGGGAAGATGTCAAGATCTCATCCACCACGTTCTGTGCAAAATTACATAAGGGGAGGAATGAGAAGAACGGGAATCCAAGCTTTAAACAAGAAATTAAGATGTGTGTTTGGATGTTTAACTTTATATCACTTGTACTACACAGTACAAAACCAATCCAAAGTTAAAGTTGACATTTAATTTTCTTTCTGTAAGTCCAGGGTTGCTATTAATTTGCTCCATGTATTATTTGCAAACTTCTGCGAATATTTCCTGTAAAACTATTTTTGTTTTCATCTAACCGCGCAAGTGCAGCTACTGTCTTGGGTTGTCAATAGACTCAAAAATCAGATACTGATTGATGCAAACACTAGTATTGAAACTAGATACTCATTTGAAGGATCAATACATAAACAGGACAAACTTTGACCTATTTGAACAGTTTTAGAATGATCTATAGCTATAGTAGTATATAAGAAAGTACTATCATCTTGTGTTGAAAATTACTGCCTATTGTTTAAAAAAAGTGCTTTATATTTTTATCATTGTGGTATTGAAACAAGTGTCGAGCATCGAGCCTATTCCTTAATATCGAAATCAAGTTCTACATTTCAGTATCGTGACAACACTATTGTCACTAGAGACATAGACATTTGCTACTACATACTGTAGATGGCGAGAGGCTTAAACCCAACCTCACTAATCCACATAATTTAGCTGTTTTTCTGAACAGCAACAAAAAAAGCCACAACACACTTGTAAACACAAAATGTGCCATTGTAAAGAATACAATTTCCGCTGCTGCTCCATGGGAATGCACTGCCCTATCGCACGCTTAAATGGGACTTGTACTTCTATAATGATGGAGAAACACGAAGCAAGTTTTTGACAAGTGTTACAGAAAGCCAGTGCATTTTGTTGTGACTGAAAATTGTTCTGGGACAATGGGAGGCTATTGACAAGATGTAAGTGCAAACATTTGAATAGCTTTAACAAAGAAATAAAGAAATACACCCATTATGTGCTGGTGCTTGAAAATAGTTGGCCCAAGACAAACTGGCAGGGCATTAAGAGTTGTGGAAAGAGCTCAAAAAAGTTTGTTTCGTAGCAGCTGCAGTAACAAAGTGATTAAAAAAACATGTCATTTCCAAAATGTCTGAATGGTGTCATTGTGGAGATAATATAGGATACAACTCTACCAATCAGTTATGCCTGTGTCTGTCAAAAGAAAGGAATATTTGAACCTATTGCTAGTAAAGGTAATCATTATCTGGGGGAGAGTCTGCCACCTGCTTTTCGCCATTTAGATGCTGTTTCTTTGCCTGAATTGTTCCATAGCATGGCATTAAACATATCTATGGCGATAAATCGGTGATGCCACTAGGCCAAGTTATAGGTCAGATCTGTTGAAAGATGACCTTGCCCAAGAAAAGAATGCATGTTTTTGTACCATATAAACTGCTGTAATAGAAACCAATGCAATCTTGATCAGTTTTACGCCTTACTGTCGAACATTCCTGGCCAAGCAATGACATCTAGACATGGACTCTCCACCAGAAAGGTTACCTAGTGAACCTTTAACGTAAGAGAGCTTCTGGTTATTCTCAACAACATTGGGCCTTAGTTGGAGTGAAACTTGGAGGATATTGAAACTCCTGGGACTCAGATACTCCCACATTCTGTAAGGAAATGAATTATTTAAAAATATATACTTGTGTGTCCTTTAGCAGTGGAAGCTGACAAGAACCTAGACTCATGGAGGATATGACACCTCCACCAAGATAAACTTAATTTTAGTTCACAATATAAAAACACAATATCACAATATATTCTTTCTTTTTACTATCCCTTACGCGTTTTTACTATCTCTCACACGTTGGCATGGCAATCTATCAGAAATATACTAAAACGTGCCTGTTAATGTTGCCATTGTCTCACAAAACTTAAATGGATTTTTAGTAGTAGAAGTTAACCATAAAAGTGCAGAAATATTACTCAAATGGAAGTAATACATTTGAAAGATTATATTGAAAAGTTCTATTTGCTGCCTTTTTAACAATGTTTATATTCTAGACAATGTACTCGATAATTTAAGTTTGCATACAGTATCTTCAAAATAAGATATCCCACTTCGAATGTCAACTGCGAAACTGCCTGTATTACTTGACTCTTTACTCGACTGGTTGAACATAGCCCAGCACTTGCTCCCGTCGGCCCCAGACACATGTGGAAATGATCGGGCCGCGCGCTCTGCACCTGCTCATTTAACAGCCCATCATTTGCACATCACTCAGACAGCAGACAGCATCCACTGGAGCGCGTCCAAAAAGTTTAGCGAGTACGCCGTGGCTTTTTATAGACTGTATTAAACAGCTATTTCACAAAGGACCGTTTCAAAGGAGCGCGCCGTACACTGGTTGAAGAGGGTTTGTGGTTGTAGACGGCTCAGCAGCCATCAGCACCTGTGCAAGCTGCCTTTTTCTTTACCGCTGCTGCTCTGGCAAGTGTTCAAAAGACACTCCAAGGCAGGTGCTCCGGGATCTGCTCACTGTTTCTGCGTCATTAAAACATACTTGCACATAATGAACTATGCACAAAATGAATAGTTTAACCCTCGACTGTAAAAGAGTGTGGACGTTACAAACACTTTTAAACGGTTTTAGTTGGGTAAGTATTCTCTAGGGCTGTAGTTGGCAAAGGCGCTCAAAACTTTTAAGAATAGCAATGATTTGATCTGATTTGAAGTATCTGTTCCCAAAGTTGTTATTTATCTGTAAATATGTAGGTGAAACTTCCAATCCAGACACAAATCTCAAGATAACTCACTACATCCTTTCAGCTCTTCTGAATATAAATCCAATAAAATCCCCTAAAAATTGTTAGTCGATCAAGACTCCATCGACCGATTAATCTGCTAAACGGCCAAAATGCTACATCTTTTTGTAATCTCTTCGAAATTATCCATTCTTAATCCATAAATATAATAATTTGACAAGATGGCAAGATTTCAAATGTACTGGATTAGTGACAATAATGCAATAATGTTTACCTAGTTTTAAAAATATCTAAGTTAGAGTTTATATAACATTTTGAAACTGTTTTAGTTGGGTTAGTATTTTATTCCAATTCAGCCAGTTAAAAATGCAAATGACTGTTGTCTCTGCACCGCTTCCAAGCCTGGATAAATGGAAAGGTCTATGCCAGGAAAAACTTACACCCACCAAAGTCTGTTACTAAAACACATTTGTTTCCTGAGTCATCATTGCATTGAGGAAAATCACTCCAATAAAGGGGGTATTCTTTATTAACGTGTGCTTTTCCGTGGCACTTCGTTACCATACGTTACACATTATTCAAATGCCTCATCAAAGCCTTTATGCTGTTTGTACATCGCAATGAAACACAGCTAACTTCACCAAAATGCTATATTCTGTTATCGGAAACGACACGTAGCCCCAGTGATGGTAAGCCGCACATCTTCTGATGCTTAGCGTTCGGCACTCTCCCGAATCCTGATAAACTTCTTTTAACAGATGATTTGTAACAGAGAAAGATATGTGTAGTTGGGTTTTTGCTAGGCCACTGGAGAGAAAATTAGATGTATTTTTGAACCCCAAAATCAACTGTAGTTTTGGGGACAGGCCAAACCTATACGACCACCATCTCCTGCAGCGGCAAGAATGAGCCGTTGGTTAGAAACAAAGAGGGAAAACCCCTGCCACCTTTCAAATAGTGGGGGAAAAGGTCTGTAGGGAAATCGAAAACATTTTAAAGAAATACTTCTGCCAAAACCGCAAACAACAAGGACAACACTGCCATCTATTTCTGACCTAACCAACTTCACTTTGTGTTACAGCGAAGGAGTAAATGATATTCAGAAAAATCGTCTTGGCAGCGAGGTGTCTTTTACATGTGAGGCCAAAAAATGGGAATTATTACATTTTTCTTGTGGAAGTTTGGAACAAGAAACATAAATTATTAGTATAACAACCCTGTATTTCTCAAAGTTTTTTTTGGAGAGTAAAGACTTTGTTGTTTTGTTAGTTGTTTTTTTTATAGTTTGCCAAGTTTACATTATAAAACATGAAGCAGTGTTCAAATATGTTTTGTTAGATCTTAGTGTTGGCAACTTTGAGCAACTTCGGGAACGTTGTGAATATTAATAATGCTATTCCTGAATGGCATCTGGCATGAAAATGATATCAAGACAAAAGATCAAGAAAGGGTAAACCCAAAAAGTGCTCATTGAAGTAGTTTTGATGCATACATTTAGGGAATAACAGTACTTCTTACCTCTGTCAGTTGAATTTTGAATGGTACTCTAAAATCTGCTTTATGAGAGACCTCCAGCTCGAGTTCACAGCCACATGACCAAGGCAATTTAGGCCTTGTGCGAATCCATTTGGGAACATCACAGAGCTGTACATAAGCGAAAAGCTACGGTTAGTTAAGCTTGCATCAAAACTAATGTCCAAAGGCAGCAAGCCGGCAGAAAACTGGCTGGAGCTCTTCCCACAATGCACTGAATTTGGCCGCAAAAACACGGCCTACCCCAGCTCTACACACTGCACTATGGCAGTCTGCTGTTTTGTGTTCTGGGTCACTGGTCTATGGATAGATCCAGGCAAAGGTCTTTGGATTTGTGTCATTGCTTTTTTTTTTTGCTTTTTTTTTTACAGTGTTGGACTGGATCTATGGTCCAAAATGGCCGCTGCACAACTGGCTATGTTGATGTGATCCCTTTTGATTGTGAGGTTGCCTGGCTGACTGGTGGCTTGGATAGACTTCATCGTTAACATTTTCCAATAGTAATGAGCAGAACTAAAAATGTGTCTCAAAATACAAAAATGTTTTTTCAACTACAAGCCATTGCATGGACTGCTTAGCGTTACGGCTTCAACTGAACGTTTTCTATTTGGGTATATTATCTTCATAAGGCATTTTTAGGTCACTTAGTCGTCAAGCCCAGAAGTCTAAAGTGGCTAATCCAGACAAAATTCTTACATTTGGGTGGTGTTTGTTTGTATTTAAAGTTAATAAGATTTGAGTGATGTGGTATTGTGTTGTCACAATACAAACATTTCGAAACTAAGGAGTATACTCAGTCAAGGTTTTAGACAATAAAATTACATTTTCATTTTTATTATACTTTATTAACGCAAGACAAGTGTATTTGTAGAGCACAACTCATGCACAAAATAATTCAACGTGCTTTACACAACAGGAAAAGCATTAAAATCACATAACAGATAAAACATAAATAATCATTTAAAATGTAACTTTAATGAACTTAATATAATGTTTTAAACATTGTGGTCTAAATCCAAAAAATAAAAATCTAAAAATGTTCACGAAAGGTCACATTTTGTCCTGAATTGGATTATTTGTGTTTTTTTTTGTATAATAGTTTTTAGTAAGCATTTTCAATGCTAGTTTTAGTATTCTTAGTACTTATTTTCAGATTTTTGATACTTTTGACAACCCGAAGTATGTTCAGAGCCTTTTACTCATGGACTCATAAAACAGAGACTAATACACATTCCACATTGAAAGTTTTAGATGACTACTTTTTCTATTTCTTGTTATATTTATTGTTATTGGCAACTTAGTTAAAATATCTTTTCAAAAAAAAATTCTAGTAGAATTTAAAATTGTTATAGATGGCACAGGAGTTTTCTGTTGTGGCCCAGAGACAGTTGCAAAGCGGGTGGTCAGTTAGTTACTCTGCCAACACTGAACTAATGGTGAATTTTCCAAAAGCTTTAGTTGTCCAAAAAGCTTTATTTGACTAAAGCAGCCATCGACACAGTGTCCAAGTGACCATTTTAAATCCCAATTCATTATAGGGAAAGCGTATGGATGAACACCTCATTCAGTCCACAATGCTGAAGCCCACCCAAGAGGCACTGATTGACGTCTGTTGAAATCTACTGAATCTGGAAATCTTGTACAGCTTTCACTACAACTATCACCTCAGGAAATATTAGACTTTCAATGTGAACTAAGCAGAGACTAGATCAAACCCAGGTCAAAGTAGGACTGAACCAGACCTAAACGAAGACCACTGGATCGTTATCAGAATCACTGGTCCCTCACTTTTGACAAAGTTGGCAAAATGATCTGGATTTGGTGCTGAATTGCGTAAACCTGGATTTGATTTTGGCCTTGTTTTTGTCTCTAATTTTGTTTCTGTAAGCCGTGCCGCCTATGATGCATAAGTCGCTGCTTTCCAAATTTATGACAAGAAATCTTAATCACAAAGGTAAACAACGTTCGCTCAATCAAGACACAATTAGTTAATCTTCAAAGTTCACCATTCTTTAAAGTCAACCATTTTTTTGGCAAACTTGTTGGCGACCATGACGCCGCAGCAATTTTGTGGACTTGTTTAACTTCCTACGCCAATGGCACCAAAGTGACTCGCGTTTTGGAAAAGGCTCAATGTAACAATGTCCAATTATCTTTTCTTTCTTTTCACAGGGTCCTCCAGGTCCAAGGGGTGAAAAGGTGAGTCATTCTATGGATTTACTTAGCTCAAACATTTGGATTAAATTACTCCCTTATCAAATATGTCTCCATTTGTGTAACCTATAGTCCTCTATACAATAACATATACATCTTGGCTATAGTGGTTTGTAATCTAACGGTTTTCAAATTCTGCTGACATTTACAAGTCCACACCCGGGAAAATGAATGAGCGAAAGCCAGAGCCCCAAACTGGAGTGTTTTAAATGCCTCGCTGAGCACTTCTCCATAAAACAGCAGTGATCCGTGCAAAATAAACCACAGTGTCTCTTTATAAGGAGGCCGGACGCTAGGAGAAACGTGCGCCTGTGGCTTTTGCCTTAAAACTGTGAGACCTCTGTACATAATAAAGATGATTAAGTGTCTGAATCAGGCAATGCAGGGGGAGCAGGTGCCGGTTTATGTTTAAAGTTGCCATAAATTTAGCTTAAAGTGAACGTGACAGGTTCTCATGTTTTTCTAATTATGACTTTCTTTGGCAGGGTATTCCTTGTGGTAAATATCCCAGTTTTATATCAGTGGCAGTGTGTGAAGAAAAATCCAAATTTTATCAAAAATGGAGGGGCAATTTACTCTAAAACAGTGTTATCTATTACTATTTGCCAAATCATGACTATTGTGTAGTTTGTATGGATTTTGCCCCTTATTTACAGTAGGTTGCAGTAGGTTGCTAGGAATTACCTCTACCTATGTCACATCTGCCGCTCTTGTCCAACCAGGAAGTAACTATACAAAACATTTTAGTAAAAGCTTTAATATAGTCATGTTCTCCACTTTTTAGAGAAATGTGTAGTCTAACCTGTCATGTGTACTTTCAAAGTATTTAAAAGTATTCAATTATACAATAAAGTAAACCTTGTTTTGTTGTAATGTTGTAAAAAATAAATACATCAGAATATGTATATTTTTGTAGTAAAATAGCTCAAATAGCTTTTGGTCAACAAGGAGAAGGCATTGTCTTGGGCATAGTATGGCATTAAACAACTCGCCTTATTTCTATAGTGTATTTATCTACATTTAAACATAAAAGAGAGAAAATAATTGACTGAAGCCGCGAGACACGATTAACCAGCAGTTTGCCTTGAAATGCACTTGCACAAAGTTATGTCTGTGTCCTTGTTTGTTTTTTATCTAACTCAGCCACCACACATTTTCAGTGCCATTAAAATTGTGAATTAATCTTGAGTGGTCTATAATCAGGCCGCTAATCTCAAAATATCATTGAGGTGATTGTCAAGCACATTGTTTTGCACCCTGAAAATCTCTCCTGAGTTGGAACCATGTCATCTGCCCTTCAATGAAACACACAAATAAAAATATTTATTTTCCCACCCAAGATTAAACAAGTGTGCATTAGCGAGAACCATTCACAAACATTTTCCATTAAAACTCAGCTTTTTTGGACCAAAACTTCATGATCTGTTTTTATTTGGAAGTGCTCGGGCAATGCATTTGAGTTTGTGTGAGTAAAAACTCCTGCCCGCGTGTGATAAGTTGTTGAGCTCATTTTACTGCTGCGGCTGCGCTGTAAAGCTGCCAACCGGAGCAGAGAGTGGAGCAAATGAGAGGGTTAGGGATGTTCGCTTATCCGTTTCAAAACAGATTAGAACTATAATTCAATGTCCAAGTGTTGGTCTTCACTCTTTTACAACTGAAACAAAAGTACACCAAGACTTCAGCTGTGAAAGAGCTGTAGTCCTTATGAAAAGCAGGTTCAAACCAATGATTTCTGTAGCTTTTAAAGACACCACCAAAAGGGTCTGCACTCTCTCGGGCTTAAAAATTGGCCTGGCAGCGAGAATTCACCACATTCACACAGAAAACCACTGCGTTCCTTCTCCGTCTGTCTGATATCCAGCTCGTGTCAGTAGATGTTATCATAAGTGATTTGATTCCTCACCACAATGAAAAGTAATACCAATATTTACAGTAATGTCAAAAGTATTGCACATATTTCTGAGTTTTGAACACACTAAGATTTGTTGTGGATTGGTTTGGTTGTGGTGTTGTTATGGTACCAACTTTGATGCAAACATATTACATATTATTTACAGAAATAATGATAGTTTCTTTATTCTATATTACAATGTGGTCTGATACAGATCAAGATTTGAAGTTTTATTTGAAGCTTGGTTCATTTTCACAATTTCTCTCTTATGGCATTCAACAGAAAACCACAGTAAAGTTTAAACACAAAACCTAAAACCTATCATTTGTAAGCTTATAATAAAAACTGACAAAAAGAAGTGTCGAAAGGGAGTGGAAAGAAATGTTTACTCCCACCCCAAATTCCTATTATACAATTAACATCACTGTTCTAAGTGTTTTTTTCTAGATTAAAGGTCATTTAATTAATGATAACCTTTATATTGAATATTAATGTTAATACAATCGATAAAATAAAATATTTGATACACAATCATTCATTCTGAAACTATTCAGAAAGATCATATTTTTGGTCCTATTTCGAGTGTTGTCCTGTACAAATGAATATATAGAAGGGGTGTAACGATGCATTCTCAATGTCACTATACACATCGAACACGTGTCTCAATCCGCCTCGATGGGAAAATGAAAGATACGCGCTGAAAATCTATATTAGTAAGGCGCGACAGAGCCGTCCTAACAGTCCTCTGAGCGCCGTGTATCTGCATTTCCGCACTAACCTCAGGCAGACAAATACAAGCATCAAATGATTATCGCCCCTCACACATGTTTATGTGCGTGCAACGTGTAAATGTTTCCAACAATTAAATCTGGCAAAACATTCCATAGTCAAAGATTAGTTCATACCCCATTTTATCTAGTAACAGATACAATGTTGTGCTATGCTAACTTAGTTTTCTTGCTGTCTTTTGCAGGGGGATCAAGGTGACCAAGGACCTCGGGTATGTTATTTCAATTTGCCTTTGCATGTGTGTGAAACAACTGTTCACAAAAAAAAAGGTTGGAGATGCATACAATTCCTAGGATAGTGTTCCTCCCATTTGGCCAAACGCAACAGGCCAATTCGACGGTGCTTATTCCTAAGCACAGTCCAATACTCCGCACTGCAGTATTCTTCTCACAACTCCGCAGTTATATCCCTTTCAAATTTAACATTGAGCGACATTTTCAGGAATGAGAAATGTGCTTGAAAGGCCAACTGGCTCTATAATCACTAACGATTCAGTCAACGCTCTAAGCACTAATTATTCCCAGCAAGTGTAGTTTGACGTTTCGATAAAACGTGTAGCTTCTAAATGGTGTTATAAGTGCTCTGTCGTGCTTGACGGCGCTTGAAATGAATTGCTCAAAACACTAGCAATCATAGCTTCACTTTGCTTGGTTAAAAATGGACCTTCTGTTCTGGTTTGTTGAAAGTAGATTGCATTTACCAAGTCACGTGATGCATATTTAACCTCTCTGTCTATCATCAAGGCTGCTGCTTTCACTTTTTTAAATCTGTAATTGATTTGGTGACGCACAATTGTTTGTCTTGTCAACTTTGAAAAAACAGCGATCTTCTAAGCAGATCTGATCCCGGCCCTAAGTCTTGGTGCCCACCCAGACGCCAGAACTTTTTACTCATTAACTTTGTCATTTCTCCTCCAGGGCCACTTGTGCATAGACGGGCATTTCTTATGACGTGGAAGTCAATACAAATGACCTTCGCTGTGAAATTTGATTAGTGGGCTCAAAGTGATAAAGTAGTTCTCTATAATAATACACTCCAATGGTTTCAAATGACAGCCTGAAGATCTACGCTTTTACTTTATGCCCATAATAAAATCTGCCATTTCATTTCACTTTTTCATTTCCTTATTTAATTTTTAATGATTTGGGGTTGTCTTACACATCGCCAGTCACCTCACGGAAACAGGAAGGAAATAAGTGTCCTCAAGGCTAAAATGTCTCTGTTTGGTTCAAATTTCATGCGCTCTGACCGTAATTTGTACCCTTTTAACCTGTGAAATGGAGTCATCTGTCTCTATCTGTTGCGTGATTTATAGTTCAGAAACATTGGCGTGGCTGAAAGACTTGTAGCAGTCGCCAGCAGAGGCCAATTTGTCTTAAAGTGTAAATAAATAAACTGGACATTTTAACATTTCCCTAACGGACCGAGAAACGTCACGGACAAGCCGAGGTAGAGAAGTCAAAATTGTGGACATAGAAGGCAATTCAGTAAAAAAAAGGGGAGAAAAGTCAACACAGATTTATGTTTTAGAATTGATGTAATCAAATAAATACATTATTTATATAACTGAGATAATTTTTTCCCCAGGCATTTCGATTATAGTGTATGTTTAACTACTTGTACCTGATTTTTGCTGTGTTTAAATATGAAAAACAGAACTAGTACTTTTTACTGTCATGTACATAATACCTTCAGCATCCTGAATATTCACCGCCATGAGTTTTCATGAGTCTCTGAGCAGGGTTTTGCTGTCCCAGGTAAAGCTTACAAACATTAGCATGCTAACGGCACTTTCCCTGCTTTTCAAAGAATAAACGCCACTTTAAATAGATGCAGAGAAAGCACTGTGGTCTCATTTTTACCCAAATAGATGCTGTTTCAATATACCTGTGCTGGAGTAAAACAGATTTTACTTTATTGAATAGCCAATTCAGATAAATGAACTAGTTCTGTTTCTATCTACAGAGGTGGTGCAGCCCCTTGAAAATAAAATATTGAATTGAGGAAATTTGGTTTTATTGTTTTGAGTGTAAATAAAAATAAGTCTTCCAATTTCCAAACACACACGCTAATATGTGTACGTATGATAAAACTACCGTTCGAGTCATATTTAATGGTGCACTGTGTAACTTTTCTTGAAGACACATGAAGACAAGCATGTGGCAGACTCTCCAGCAGAAAAGTTACATAGTGCAACTTTAATTCAACATGCTACTGAAGTAAATTTGTTCTATCCGCCTTCGTAAATTGCCTTCAAGCCTCATCTAATGGACTAAAACCTTTTGAAGCTAAATGCGTCACCACTAAATCATATTACCAGAAATGCCATATTGACATTTTGCATTAGATTAGCCGGGCAATGTCGCTGAACAGAGATTTCCTTAATAAATGAAAACAGGAGAAGCGCAGACCGACCTTGAGCGGTGAATTGGTCTGGCTCATTTCATGCTCACTATTGGCTACGCAGAGTCAATTAAAGCCATATGGACAACATGTAAACAAGCCAGTGTGTCCTCCCAGCTCTGCCTTCTGCCAAATGACACCCCATGTAAACAGATGGAGGATTGGAAAAGCGTAGACATTTAAGGCACCGCTTCGTTTATGCTTTCTTGTATACAGCGGGGATAATATTGCCTTATTTTTTTGCTTTTAAGACCAGATGTATTCAATTCGACGACACAGCTATTAATATTGGTCAATCCAAACCAACATTTTCCGGATCAAAATGGCAGAAACAAGGGATCAATTTGTGTTTTGATGTGTTAAAAAAAAACATTTCAAACATTTCACTCACTGCTCCTTTTGAAGGTTATTTGGGGATTTTCGCACACTAAACATCAAATAAGAACATTCATTATTATGGAAAATTATGTAACTTTTTATAAACTGGTAGTTTTAGCTTTGGTTTCTTTTAGCACTTCAGAAAATCTTGTCTTACGGCACGTTGTTGCGTATCCCATTCATTTTCATACAGGATTTATTCTTTGTGACTTATTTTATGTTAGGTGCGTGGTTTGTGATACATTACTGTACTGCAGGCCAACTGCTACATTCAACATAATTCCTATGTAGCTTTATGTTTCATGTAAAGTTGATCTTACCAGGCTTTATTCTTACAATACAATGATGCGGCCAAGTGTTTGTGATGGCTTGGAACGAGGTGAACATATTAAAATACCTACTTCCTCTTTTCAAAGTTTGAAAATCGGATTCCTCAGCCCTGACCTATGCAAGCTTTTTAGTTGTTTTGACATCGAACATTCTGTATTTACACTACCTGTGGGATTGTTAGTTGCCAAAACATAAAATCAAAATGGGCATTTTCTAACTGCATCCACAAAAATATGATATGGTCCTGTGATATCCATTTTTTCTAATTACAAATACTAAATTTACATTTTATTTGAGCCAATAACCTATAGAGCTGTGGCTTGTATGGCTCGGATTGTGAAAACCACTCGATAAGTAAGTTTAGGCTATAAGTGAAAAATGTTATGTCTGGCAACAAAATTCTGATCTCTAAACTGGATAATGTTGGTAATGTCTAAATACTGTAACAGCATTTTGTCTGATTAAAATCCCAGTGTAGGAATGGAGATGGTTTTAAGAATAAGTGCTTCAAGAATGACCACATGGACTCTTAACTTCCCACAACAGACCGGTGTGCAGCCTGTTGGCCACATGTCATCGATTTCACCCAGCCTAGAGGTCAAAGTTCAACTACACCAGAGAAAGGTTAACCAAGCAACAAATAATAAATTGGCTATTCTTGACAAACGTATGTGAGCCGAGCATTTGTGCTCCGCTGGTGGGACACAATCAACAGGAGTTTCTGTGATTGCGCTGGTGTGTGGTCTGGGTGAAGGATGGCACTGGCCACAGCTGCGAGGCAAAGAGTCGGTCAGTCTGAGAAGAATCTGAAACATTTTATCATTGGTTGTTGTCACACTTCTGGTTGGTGCCTGATGTAGACCTGGTTTTTGTCCTTTTCTAGTCCTGGTTTAGTCAAGGTCCAGATTTAGTTACGGGTTAAGTCCTAGTTTAGTCCCAATTTTAAAGTAGAGCAAGTGTGAACAGGCATTGACGTTTTAAACATTTCGAATGATCAAAAAATTAAAGTGTAAAGGTATGCTGGATCTAGATTTTCTATATTTAAATGTAAAATGTATTATTTAGTATATATACCCTTGTAAAATGTAACACCAAGGATATCTTAAAACTCTAAAGTTAGAGACACATTTATTTAATTTAAAAACATTTTACTCAAAATATATTATTGAAAAACACAAACCGAGATCAGCATAATCTCTCAACTCTGGTTAAAAAAATAAATAAAAAACATTTTAAATGAAAAAAATTATAATTAAAATATATTTAACAGGACATGCAGCATTGTCAGATAAAAAGGTTCTTATGTGTATTTTCCCTAAATACCAGATAGGAAATGTTTTTTGGGGGGTGTTAATTTACATAGAGACGTTACATTTGTCCACAATTTTCCTTTTACAGAGCACTGTATTGGATTTGAATCACTTGACAATTCTGCTCCAAGATAAAGAGTCAAGGATTATGTAATGTCCAAGATTTGATTTTGGACTTGCAAACAAAGAAGTGTTTTATTCTTTTATTGTTTGCAGATGATATCAGAAGCCCTAAAATGAAACTCAGTTGAGATAAATTTGACGCTCGATGCTTTCGCCAAAACTGAGGCTTCAAATGAATGTATTACCCCTCTCCTAAATCCATTAAAACCATCTGCAGGCGGCGTGTGCGTAGCTGGCTGGGACGCTGCGGTTGTTTGGTGTGGTTGAGGAAGATGATGCCGTCCTGGCCAGATTCCTACGACTGTTATCTGGCTTTTTGTTTACTAGAGTGACTTTTCGCCGTGGGCCGTGTACATCACTCCGCCCTGTCGAATAACACACATCCGATCTAGAGGAGAAAAGCAAAACAGTGCAATCTGTGAATGGTTAGGATTCCCTATCAACCACAGTGTCATTATCATTCTCACACACAGACACGAGTGCACAGGGCTCACCCGCACCCCGGGGCACAGAGCAGACACTGGAGGGACTTGAAAGAAAAGGATCCCTAAGGATTCAGACCACTGTTATGCATGCACTTTGTAGATACTATAGATGATTTGTATTAAGGCCAAAATTGCATGTATTTGGGACAAATATATATGAAAAATGCCAGGTTTAAATCTCAAGTCGAAGGGACCAACATGGTGACACCAACAAACGTACTTTGGATACTTTAAAGCTTTTATGCTGAAAGCGCAAACTGACCAACTTAGAACATGCACAATGGGTCAAATTCTCCAGCTAAGGTGTTCCTGACCAAGCCAAGCACAAGATGTGTAGATGGGTAAGCTGCTGTATGGCAGCAGCTCAATGTTTCTAACTGAATTTAGCTCACAAGGAATGAAAAAGTAAACCTTAACCTCAAAAAAAGGTTTATTGACTGCTGCCAAGCACAGCCAGAAAAATGCACAAATATAGATGTACGCTTGTTGTATTGTCTTCCATCATAATACTGCTTTTGCCTCTACTTTTGGTCTTTGAGGTTGTAAATAACTCAATAGTTTTCCCTGGTATGACAATTGTCTGCAGAGTACGCCTATCCATTTGAAAGCCATAATTTCTAACAATCCATGCTTTTTGAATTTTGGATGGCATTGGCCAGCATTATGGAATGGGTTGATTTTATCAGGGCGTGTTTATGTTCGTGTGCCAGTTTTGAGAGAAACACATCCATTGGTTTATTCAGGTGCAATGGCATCTGAAATTGCAGTTTTAAAATAAACAATGAAAGCTTGGATTGACTCACGGTTTCTGCTCTCCAACCTTTTTCAAGCATGCATTTAGCTGTTAAGATTAAGAGATTTACAAAGCGTGTGGCGTTGTGATCATAAGATAAGTATAAGATTTGGACTCAAGTGAAATGCAATACCAATTGAATTGAAAGAACGAAAGAAAGTTGGTTTTAATGTTGGCATCCATCTATAAACCATCCACTATTTGTTATTGTTCTTTGTCTGTGGTTAGAACACATCTGTCACTGTGACAATTGGCAAATGTTTTATTTAATTCCCAGGAAATGTCTTGGTTCAATTATGTCTTCAAAAACTCAAAATTACTGGTATGTTTTAGCTCAAAGTCTTTTTTATGATAGTCATCGCACCCACTGTTGTTTATTGGCGAGCAAACAACAGGAAATGCTCCACTTGTCTTCAAGCAGATAGACACAACGCCACAAAATAAACTTGGACACGGCAAATGTAAATATGTGCCTTGTTCTCGCTTTACATGTTGTCATTTTGGTCTGGTGATTTGTAAAAGTCTTTGTCAACCCATTTAACCTTTGTGCAATGTGTAAAGGCCAACATGTTTTTGTCTATTTTCCCATATTTTATGTTGTTTTAATGTGATGTGTGCGATGCTGTGCATTTTGTGTTGTTTGTTGTTCTCAGGGATTGCCTGGGCTGCCTACTCTGGCTGCTTTGCACAGCAATCAGATCCTGACTGTTAAGGTTTGTCGTGGCGGTGGAGCCGGGCTGTTTGGTCCGACCTTTTAGCGGCACGCGCTCGGGTACAAACATTTTTGTCATGTTCCTGGTGCAATTTTGGAGCCCAAATGAGCCTATACAATCTAGTGCAAAATATAATACTGGTAAATATATTTCTACAAAAATCCAACTATGATGAGGTAAAAACCTTCCACTACTGCCACTGTTTGAGTCACTTTTTTTGTCTTCCGTTCAGGTCTCCAGTTACAAGAATAGTCTTTAAACCAGAGTACAGGGAATGTTATTTACTTCACAGTAGAAATATTAACTTGTATAGAGCAACTTTTAACAAAAATCTTAAAAACAGTCCTTGGTCTGGCTTGAGTAAATAAATGAATGGAAGGAACTTGAATGGGAACAACCAAAGTGGCAATGTTTCTTTTTTGTAGCTCATGCCTACAGCTCACCACAAATCCTTCCATCCACAAATTGGACTCTCAGGATTATTTTAGCGATGGATGAAGCCACTTTATACCAATGGACAGTAGCAGAATAATGTGGGCATTGACAGGAACAAGGCTGGAAATTACCCTCAACTCAGTCGGACAGTGTGTGCCGCTCCCGGGTCGGACTTAGCAGCTCTGTGATGTCAACAGCGCTTTCACAAAACAGAGAAATGCACATTTTTCTAGGGACCGCGAGTCAGCTGTGGCGCCCTTGCACCCTTGAGGTGGTAATTATGGGTTTTAATGCCAAAAAATAAGTCCAAACTTCCTCAGTTAACCACCTCTTTTGTGGAAAAGTGTGGATTTGCCCCTGTGTGAAAACCCTGTTGCAGTCCTTCTGAACAGTCTTTAACAAATTTTCTCTGTTTCCTTTGCTTCCTCCTTTTTCTTCTGGGACCTTATGCTTCTTCTGTCACCTCTGACCTACGACCTTTGACCTCACACCTGCTCAGATGGTCTTCCCTAAGATCAATCATGGCTTTCTTTCTGCTGATCAGCAGCTCATAAAGCGACGGCTCATTAAGGTAGATCCTCTGTCTCCTCTTTCTGTTCACTCTTCACCTGCTCCGGGACGGTCTGCAGTTTGCATGAAGACCTCAGGCACACACAGGCACATGTTATTACTAGGACACAGCCAACATGAGCCAGATTTGAAAGGCTATGTCATTTATTGCCCTGGTGTGTTAAATGTAACTGCTAATGTTTTGTATGAATATTCATCATTATGTGCACTATATTAATGGCCTGCACACTCTGTGTGTTTTGGCGTAATGCTGTACACTTAGTTTGACAAATGCACATTTTCTATTCAGCAGTCCATTACAGCCTCTGTTGAGCTCATTAAGTCTATTTTGGATTGCATGCATTTTACAAGATTAACTTGTCAGCCTTGAAGCTGATCAATTGCATCTTTATTGTTTTAGTGTCAACTATAAGCCACACTCCACATAGACAGAAGCCACCCACTTTCTCATTGCTCTTAACCGATGGGGTTCACGTCTCAGTGCATCCAACAATATCAGACTCTAATCATGTTTCAATGTCTGTACCCTGCAGGGAGATCAGGGGCAGGCCGGACCACCAGGGCCGCCTGGTCCACCTGGACCCCCGGGCCCTCGGGGGCCTCCAGGGGACACAGGCAAAGATGGACCCAGAGGAGTTCCTGGTCTAGCCGTAAGTACAAGTTAAATGAATGCAACTTTGTTAAACTACAACACTGAAAACTGCTTCAGTTCAGCATTAAAAACTGGACTGGACTCGAGACTGTTCATGATGGGTCATTTATTGCACAGACATACAAAAAAGCATACATTCCCAAGTAAAATGAAATGATAACAGTCATGCTTATGAGTGTAAACCTTATTCAGATGAACTCAAATCTGGAAGGCTTCGCCTCATTATAATGAACTCTTCAACACAGTGCCCTCTCATCTTGAGCTAAACAAGCATATCCTCACTGTATGTATGTTTACGTGCTTGTTTTTTATGATGATGTAACATTTTCCACTTCTTAAAGTCTATCTTTGGCACTGGTTTTATGCATGTGTGCTGTGCCTGTGTGAGAGAGACCAAACAGAAAAGGCCTGTCAATTACGTCGAGCCATAAACTCCTCATTGGTTGCAGATGATCTTTATTGTCTTGGCAGATCTCACTGTGTGCAAAAATATTAAGTGCTGTTCATCAGTTTGCTTCCAAGTGAGTGATGGGTGTAGTTCTCAGCTCTTCCAGTGGCTGCCTTAAAAGCATTAAAAGAGTTTGTTTGTTTTTCCAAGAAATTAAACTTTACATGTTGGAGCCCTTAAATCTTCAAATACTTTATTTCCCATGTTGTAAATTACATACAAACATCTCATACATAGCAGGAACTTAGTGGCTCAGTGTTTATTATATGTACCTCTTATATGCACTAGTGAGGATTTTTTTCTTTATTATTTTCTTTTATGATGTCGTGTGAGCTGTAGAAGGTCTTTAACATACTCATTGTATTCACTAAGACCATTGTGCTAGACCTTTATTGCAACAGATTTTACAATATGGATCATTTAGGAAAGGGATAACTGAGATCAAACTGATATATTTGTTGTTGTTGTTGTTGCTGTTGCTGTTGCTGTTGCTGTTGCTGTTGCTGTTGCTGCTGCTGCTGCTGCTGCTGCTGCTGCATAAATTTGTCTTCAGTGTTATTGTTTTGTGTAGCAGTATGAACTTATTCTACTTGTTCAACACATTTTCGAGGTGGCAGTACTTCTGTGTTCCTTCTCTCCAATTCCTTTTGTGTGCAATGACTCTCCAATATTGACGTCTTTGTTGAGAAATACTTGAGCAGAGCGTGCACAGCGAATACATCACCAGTTTGTTTTTGTGCCCAGACAGTGGCGAGGGGAACTGTACAGGTGGCACAGCTTGACAGCCGCCCCCAGCCAAACTCCGCACATGAGCCGGGCAATACTAAGCCCCACTTGGCGCCGCGTCCTCATGTACCACATTAGTAACAGAAGGACTTAAGATGCACTGTGGAGCCATAATGTGGAAAATACACTTCTCACCAGAAATCTGGATGAACTTTTATGAACATAGTTTGCAATGAATCTAGAAGTCATGCAAGACTGTTGGAATGATGATAAAATAATTGTTTTTGGGTTTTTTTCTGCAGGGTGATCCAGGACATCCAGGAGAATCTGGGCCTGTGGTAAGTCCTCTGTATTCTATGTATTTTTTATTTTATTTGAACTGACTGTCGCATATATTCATTTGGCTTTGGATCTTGGATATTTTAAGCATTAAGTATGATGTCACATATGACACACAGCAACATTATTAAATCAAAATGTCAAAAAAGAATAAACGATTTCTGATTTTCATCAATAATAAATATTGTAATATATAGAAGCCTTCTGTCACCATAGTTCAGGCTTTATTTGGTTTATAATGTATTTAAAGTCTCAATGCAGAATAGAAGTAATTATTTTACTGGTCAGCTAATTGAAAAAATAATTTTTAGTCGACTATTAAAATAATTAGTGACAGCCCGAATTCTATGTATTTTTATTTTGTATACAATTGTCTTTAGATCTTGGATATTGCCTTAACATAATGTTTTTTATACATTAGACATTGATTTGACATAAGCTTAGGGCTTCAGTTCTGATCCAATCCTGTACCTTTATCAAGACTTGAAACCTTTGTCAATGAATGCAGGCAATAATAGTTAGTCATATTGAAGGCTAATATAAACAGTCATTTGATATAGTGGGATGAAAAGGCAGATTTAATGTAGTTATCAAACCCTAGCAAGACTACGAGCTCTTCATTATGAAAGGTGAATTGCATAATGATGGAAAGGAAAGGTGTGGAAAGGCATTTCGTACGAAAACTACAAAGCATCAAAAATGTATTTAGTCAAAGCCTGTTCACTTCCCATAGACTCTATTCATGACCTTAATTTAATGTGGTTACTAAAACAATATTCTAATTTGTGAAACAACGTCATGTTTTTTCTGCTATTTCCTCCGACATGTTTAATTTCTTCACAACAGACAATAACAAGATCTCAAATCTTTCATTCTCATCAGGTTTAAATATGTCGCATTAAATGTCATATAGGGATATTGCCACTCACGTTTTATATTGTTTCACACTGAAAGTTTATATTAATGACACGTTTTATGACTTGCTCCAAAAATGTATCGTTTTCTTTAACAAAACCAACCGTTGCGGCATACGATGCGGAGCTGTTCCATTTGCAGCAACTGGATACGGCTTGTGGTGGTCGGCAAATAAAGAAGTTGATTAAAGTTTCCTCGTAAAAGCTACATCGAATCAGGGAAGCCAGAATTCCACTGAAGGCAGAGGACGGAGAGCGTGACAGGCAAAAACACTTGTATATTTGGACAGGGGCAGCGGAGAGGGCTGTATATGTGAAGCTCGCTAAAAGGTCATATTAAACGTTCATCGTTGAGGCCATCCACTCTGGGTATTTGATGGTTCAGAGAAGGTTGAGGGTCAACAGTAGTACATATTTTAAAAAATATTTAAAAAAAATTTGACAAGACAAGTTCAAGTCCCTTCATTTGTAAAATTAGTGGTTGTAGAAGTTGTAATAATGGTTAAAGTGTACAAGTAGTAGTTACAAAAGTTAGTTTTATTGCAAATAGTAGTCATAGTAGTATATACCTTTTTAATATATAATAAAATGTTTGAAAGGAGTTTGTTGTTTTTCATTTGTAGAAAATTGTGGTGGTAGTAGCAGTTGTTATAAAAGTGAAGGTCGTAGTAGTTGTTTCAGTTGTAATAGTCATCGTAGTTCAAGTGATCATAGTGGTCATAATAGTAATAGTCGTAGTAATTGCTGCAGTTGTAATAGTCATCGTAGTTGAAGTGGTCATAGTAGTCATAATAGTACCGATAAGTAGGCTGGCATCAGCAGTAGTCATGTACCTGTGTACTCTTTTTGCCAGTCAGTATAAATTCAAAAGTTTGCTTCAGGAAGGGCATCCATTATAACTCCGCCAAACCCATTTACAAAATCTCTGCACAGTAACATTTTAGTTGCTATGGGGACTCCAGTAGGATGGTGATGGTCATAGTCATAGTCATAGTATTAGTTTATCATTTTCATTATTTTCCTCTGTTGTACATCTGGCATTCGTCTCTTGCAGTAATGGCACTTGTAGTACTTGCAGTAGTAGTGGGAGTCATCGCGGTATACTTTGCTCCTCCGATGTACCTTGAGGCCCGTCTCAGACACCTCCCGGTCGTGTGTGCTAATCTGCTGACAGATCTCCAGAGGCTGCAGGTGCTCTCCCCTCACTCTCACTGCAGCACTCAAACAGCTGCACCACCTCTCCCGTAGACAAACGCTCAGTCCCATTCAAAACGATTCCCGGTGTGCAGCTATGAATAAAATATATATGCCACGCACCGTAAGCCATTTGGGAGATAAAGCATTCGGTTTCACGAGAGTACGCCCAGCATGACGCTAATGTACTTTTAACAAGGAATAATGTCGTCGCTTAGAAATCTATCCTCTGTTTAGTCAGGTCTATTTGAGGTATTTCCAATGTTTATCAAATAGATGTCCACTATCACACGGCTTTGATTACACTTTCAGCAGTTCCAACAGTTAACTTGCCACTCTAAGCCGCGTTCACCCTTATTGGCCTGGAGGACTCGGTGCGCTTCAGTAGAAGATTTGCACCAGTGCCCATGACGTCATCGCCGGTCTAGTAGCTCATGTTCACATTTGAGTTCTGGCAAACAAACTGAACTGACTGAGGGCGCAGTACCACCACTCACCAGGAGGCGTTAGTGCACCCTTTGGTTAGCAGCGTGTCGGATAGAAACTAGAAGCTTAAAAAAAATATTTAATTAAATCTGAAGCAGCGACTTCAACTGAATGCAAAGGACAGTGGGAATTGATTAAATTCATATTGGTTTATTGAAACCCTGGAGACGCCCGAGGCATTCTGATGCTAATCAGGTACTCAGTGAGGAGGGAGCGAAAGTCAGTGTACCATAGGATGTTCATGGCCCATCAGGGAGTTCAATGGCCCATTATCAGGAGGTCCCGCCCTGTGGGCAGGGCTTTACCGAGTAGATTAGGATATAAACCTGAGTTCTCAGACTTGTTTCACAGATTGAGAATGACTCTTGGATGAGAGTCGAAACGTTTTGTTTTTCTAAAACAGAGTCCAGATGACTACAACTGAATCTTTTTCTCCATTGGAACACTCCTGGATGAATGAGGGATTACACCGACAATACTAAACAATGTTTGTAAGGAATCATTTGACCTGGTAAAGATCTGGAGCGGGAATAGAGTTAGATCTGCTTTTGTTTACACCTTTTGTCTGCTTTTGTTTACACCTTTTTGTCTGCTTTTGTTTGCACCTTTGAAAATCAGTTCGTATTAGACCTCCGGCCCTCTGAGCAACTGTATCCCCAAAGCTAGCATAGGCCATTTCAGATCCGGACAAATGAGCTGGAAAGTAGGGATTTTCGGGTCAACCCTCATCAAAACTCACTTTACTCTCACCCACTTGACACTACTCCTTATTTTTTTCAGATTTTGCTATTGTTAAAAGGGTGCAAAGCAGGAGCCCGGCTTTTCCAGGCAGCAGCAGCCGTCCTGGGACATATGGACTTGGTTAGAGGGATTAAGCGCCTGTGGATGGGGGGAGGAGGGGTAGAAAAAAGGAAAGGAAATATTTTTTCAATTCAAAATCATCAGTACCGTATGATCCCTGGGGTAAATTAAGGGGTCTTCGTTTCGCTGAAGGTGGCTCGCAGCCTTGCACACAGATTTCATTTGAGATCTGATTTAGCTTCAAAACGACCAAATATGGAAAACCAGTTGTGTACAGTATGCATAACAGGATAAACCTCCTACCATCTGTTTCTTTAGATTCAAAGCGAAACGACCCACAACGCACCAGTTTTTCACCTTACACACGTGCATACCAGGCACATCCACAAAAGAGAAGCAATTTATTCATTTCCTCAATATGATGGACAAAGCTTCCATACTGTGGATTCTTTCTTATCCAGAGCTGAACAAATGCAGAGATTGGAGACAGTTGTCATGTTTTAATTATAGAAAATGCTACTTTTTCTGGAACAAATAAAGACTAGTCTACCGGTAGATCATTTCTTGTTTATTGTAAAAAAAATGTGTTTCTACTTTAGTTTGCTGTTTTGGGATTTTTGTAACACAGCTTTTGGTTAACTGTAATATTTTTCTGTAGTTTTATTTCATTTTCCCAAAATAAATTTACAAGGAATTCGCGTAATGGGAATCAAGGCAATAATGTTAATATTGAAGTATAGTGATAGATTACTTTGACCAACTTTGAATTGTATGTCAATAGGGTGAGTTTGAAGCAAATGTCACTCATCATTTTGTTTTATTTTATTATACTGTTTTGTAGTTTAGTTTTCTTTGCAGACAAAATACAATACAGAATATACTACAAACATAAAAAACACAAAAAATAATGAGGGGGGAAAGGGGGAGTTTACTGGTTTTAGCATTTGACACTGGAGAACTATTGACTGTTCGAAAATGTATAAAGGTAATAGTTATGGCAGTGGTGCCGGAGCTTTATCACGCCAAAACTCACAATATCTTTGTTACATAATCCACAGGTTCTCGCTACAGTAAGCTCAATGTTGTCATAACCTACATCTACATTAGAAAAGCAAATGAAACGCCACTCCTCATTCAGATCCTAAAACAACTTTCTTTCATAGATAGAAATATTTTAAGATAATGTCAATTCCACTATAATACTGCCGAGCTTGAGAACATGTCCAGCAGGCTTTGGAGCCGTTCTTTGCTTTGATCAGAACAAATATTTTTCCTGTAAATGCTTCGTAAGTTGCTCTTAGGAAGTGCTTCAGACGAGGAGAGTTCAAGTGTAGGAGGCGACCAGTTTGTTTATTATCGGGTGAATGAAAAGTGCCGGACATCAAGTTCTTCCTGCTTAAATGCTAGACTTTTTGTGTCAGTTGTGTTGATGACATTGCACTTTTAAAATAGAATTAACTTTGCCATGTTTGGGATTTCCTCAATTGCTCTTGACTTCCTCGATCATTGTTCATAGTAGTAGGCGTAGTAATTGCAGTACTTGTAGTATTTTTGCTAGCCTATGGAGTTGAATTGCTTTAAAAAAAAAAATTTAAAGACAAAAAGTGCCTAAAACACGAGCTACTACAATACTTTACTTTATACTTGTTTGTGTTGGGAGATATTCATGTGCATATTTAGAATAACAGTATAGAGTATATTGGTTATCAGAGATGTAACAGTAACAGAAATATTGTGATATTGTCTCGTCAAATGTCTCAAAGGCATTTTCAAAGGAAAAAGTATCATAGCTACAATTTTGTTCACCTCCCCAAAACATTGAACCAGGGGATTTGGAAATGGTTACACCCCAGTAGTTGTAATAAAAATATATTAAAAAGAGCTGATTTAAAAAAAGAAATCAAGAATATAAAGTGATATTTTTGCACATGGCACATGACTGTTTATTTAACAGTCCGTACACTTGCATATTTATTTTAACGCCAACATCTACGGTACTCAAAAGTTTTAGCAACTTTCTGATTTTGGATTGATTTGTATTCATTTGAATGTATTATTTTTGGTCAGTATTTCCCACCGCTAGTTTGAAACTGTGGAAATCAATATAAGTTGCCCTGACATGAAGTCTGATGAAGCTGCTTTAATTGTTTGTATTTCCATCAATGTCAGGAGTCAGGATTTTGTGAATTACTTCCTCTTCCAGGCAGTAGCTCTTGAGTGCTCTCAGATGTAGCCAAGCTAATTAGTGCACCGGCGAGTGGCACATGCTCCCACATACCTAGAGCCTCGTAAAGATGTTTACCAAACCCACCGCGGATCGCTAACAAAGGCTGTGGAAGCCGAGCAGGGGAAAATCCTATTCCTTTTCATGGGCTGAGATAATGGGCTTGTTCATTGAGGTTTTTCTCTTAAGTGCACGTGTAATCCTCTGTAAAACTGCCCTGCGAATTTGTGGGCAATTTTTCAGAATGTGAAGACTTTTAGCTGCGGCTAGTTTGGTGGAAATGGTCAATTGTGGAAGAGAAAAGTTTGAAGAAGTTTTTACAGAAAAGTGAAAAATGTGGAAAGACCGGTTTAACTTGTAGAACTTATGGAAAGCAATTATGAGATAAGCAGAAAAACAATCTTGTCCATTAGGCCAATGCTATGTTTGGACACTAAATGTTTGTATGTAAAGAAATAAAACTACCCCAAATCTTTGAATACCTCCATTAAGTAATACAAGGTTGTAATGCATGTCTATCCTTAGCAAAATGATTATAACCTCATAACCCTTAGTTTGCATTTCAGAGTAATATATAATTTATATTAACAATTAAGTTACACTCAGGCTCTGGAATATTCTGGAAATGGAAAAGCCATGACAAATTATGAGAAATCCTGTATGAAAAACGGAAGACCTCTACTTTTCAGCTGTCATTATTTTTGCCCTTTCACCAAAGCCAAACATCCACTGCGCTTGGACACTCGTCTCCTTGGCCACCCCCAAAAGCAGATTTCACTGAAATCTACATGACAGTCAAACTTTTCACCTGATTGTGTCCTTAGATGATTCACTTTCAATGACGTGGGAAACAAATTTGGTTGTATTCCATTTATAAAGTAACAACACAAGTTGGATGATGAGCGTAGGACAGTGTGGGGCTGCGTCTGGACTCATGGACTTCAACAAACGCGTGACGAGCCAAATGGCACGGTTTTCTCCTTCATCAGTGAGATAACAACTGGCCCCCATGATGTGACATAACAGCCAAGTGTAAAGGTGTTGTGAGCTGTGGTGGCGCTGTGACTGGGTCTGCTTGAGCCAAGATGGACGCCCCAAAACAGTTCAAGAGATATCCTATTCTAGCTGCAAACCCTTTTTATTATTTATACAGGGAAAACCCAATGAGAAAAGTTCTCTTTTTCATGGGTACCCTGTTTAAAAACACAACAAAAAATAATAAACAAAAAAACACGGGATACTAAAACACAAATAAAACATTCAATAAAATTAACCAACACATAAAAACATACAATATGAGATCAAATTATATAAAACAAGTGCATCAGCACTGCGGGTAGTCCTTGACCAGTGCTTTAAAATCATCAAAATGCATTAAAATGATTTACCGTATTTTGCGGACCATAAGCCTACTTTTTCAGATGTTTTGAGCCATGCGGCTTATTTAGAGGCTGCGGCTTTTCGTGGTTTTTTTCTTTCACCGCTAGGGGCGCACTAACCGGAATTGGAATCAAAACTACAGAAAAGTTAAGCAAAGAAGCAGATGTTGCTTTTTATTCAGCTAGCAAATAGAACACGGACGACAAATTACCAACTATAAATTATTTTCAAATTCTTGCCCCATCATTATGGAACCCAAACGAAGAAGTCGTATGAAGCAAGTTTTAAGCTGAAGCATTGATCTCTGCTAGGAAACCGCGCGGCTGCACGCAAGCTTAACATCAATGAATGTACGGTGAGACGCTGGAGGACAGCGGGGAATCATGCGATGCCAAAAGTCAAGGAAAGAGTTCTGCGGCTTATACAAAAGGTGCGGCCTATGATTGTTTTATTATCGTTTTTTAAAAATAGAGCAAATGCGCTTATATAGGGGAGCGGCTAAAATCCGGAAAATACGGTAATTTAAAAAGTCTCTGTGTTTTGTTCCACAGGGATACCTCCTGTGGATACCTCCCTGTTAAAACGATGGATTGTAAAAATAAAATGTCCTTAAACCTCAAACTGTAAATACCTGATCTGATGTGCAATGAAACCTGAGTTCTGTATCCTTCCCTGTAATGAACCTTAGGCAAGCAAGGCAAGGCAAGGCAGTTTATGTAGAGCACAATTCGTACACAGGCAATTCAAAGTGCTTCACACAACAAGGAAAAAAATGCATTAAAATACAAAGACATGCAGAAATCACAAAATTATAGTTCAAGACATAAAAGGAAGAGTGCAAAGAAAAGCATTTCAGTCATATGCACAGCCAAACAAAACAGTTTTTAGCTTAGAACATTGCCAAAGTAGAGGCCTGTCTCACATCCTCAGGAGACTGTTCCAGATTTTAGCTGCATAAACTGAAACGCACATTCCCCATGTTTAGTCCTGACTCTGGGCACCAGCAGGAGGCCGTCCCTGAGGTCCTCAGAGTCCGAGATGTTCATATGGCACTAACATGTCCGAGATTACTTTGGTGCTAGGCCATGGAGAGACTTGTATACAAGCAGAGCTGCTTTGAAGTCATTCTCTGAGCCACAGGGAGCCAGTGAGAGACTGAGCACAGGACTAATGTGATCGTACTTCCTGGTTCTAGTCAGGACCCGAGCAGCAGCGTTCTGGATGTACTGCAGCTGTTTTACAGCTCGTTTGGAGAGGCCAGTGCTTAAGCTGATTAGAGCTGATTTATAAAAAGATTCAGTTGTCGTCATCTGGATTCTGTTTTAGAAAAACGTCATTCTCAATCAGTGAAACAAGTCTGAGAACTCAGGTTTATATCCTCTTTCTGTGAAAGCCCTGCCCACAGGGCGGGACCCCTGATAATGGGCGATCGAAACCAACTGGGATGGGCCTATTGTTCTCTGACTTTGGCTCCCTCCTCCCAGAGTCCCTTTATTGGCATCAGAATACCTCGGCGTCTCCAGGGTTTCAGCAGACCATTATAAACAACCGGCAGGTTGAATCTAAACCTCCAAACAATTTAAGGAAGGTTCTCTTTTTAACAAAGATTGCCTCCTTAACTCCTCTTTCAAACCATTTTTCTCCTGTTCAGAATCTCCACCTCACTGTCTTCAATAGAGTGTGTTTGTGGCTTTTGAGATGAAGATGCACAGCGCTCTGGGGTCCTGAACTCGCGTGTCTTCTGTGCTTAATACTGTTGCTTAGAATGCATATATATAATGTCACCATAATCCAGCACTGAGAGAAATGTAGCCGGGATTAACTGTTTCTTACAATTAAGAAGGAAAACAAGTTTTATTTATAAAGAAGATTGTTTGAATGAAATATTCAGCCCCAAGACTGAATAAATTAAGAGCTTGTATCTGGTATAAAACCTTCAACAGATCAATAAGCACAATTACAGAACAGTAAATTGAGAGAATGGAAAAGCCACTTGAAATAAAAAATAATTATAATATCAGTTTGATAATGCATCTTCAATTGAACGTTAACTCCCAGACACCAGTTTAACTAGGGCTTAGAATGAGGAGTAGATCGTTTTACAGTTACTCAAATAAAGGAATGAGGTTCAGAAGTTACTATTAAGGGCTTGTTTATGGTGGAGCTCAATGAGAAGCATTTGTAAAACTGGGATTTGGCAATGTTCTAATCACTATTTAAGGCGTATTATTATTACTAGTGACTGACCAAAAGTTCATGGTTCTTGAACTTCACACAGGATCTTAAAAGTTTAAATGTAATTTTTTAAGTTTTACAAAGACATTTGGATGGGATAAAAATAAATGTCATGCGTATGCTGTAATCTTTGAAACTGATAGAAAATTACTTAATAATGTAAAATCATTTATTTTAGCTGACCTTATCTTTTTCTGATGAATGCTCTGGTAAAAGGTATGATCCTTATCCATTTTCTCAATTAACAAATAAAAATATAGCTTAATTTACAACATCAAACATCAACATAGTCAAGGAGTGTCTAACTATTGCAGAGGAAACTCAATATGGTCTTTGAGTGTTCTATGTCATTACTAAAGGCTGTTGCTGTAAATCTACAACCTGTTCAATCTGACATGCTCTTTTTGCATGTTTTTCCAGGGCCGAGGGGCCACCAGGACTCAAGGTAAGCTCACCAACACATCTATTCCATAAATCTGTACATTTCCCATACTTTGCCATTGTTATCTTTTGTTCCTTTAATTACAAACAATATTAACGTAACCTACATAGTTTACAGAAGAAAAATGTTGGGCTTTGAATCAGAACATGCGATATTTCAAAATTCATGATCAGCTGAAAAAATTTAACAACGAGTCAATGTTTTACTTGGGAATTAGTGACATGGGCACACAGCCGGGGCAAGTCAACAGACAGAAGCAAGGTTCACTTATAGACTCCACCTTCAAACTTATAATAAAAACAAAATAATATCAAGTCGAAGGTAAAAGTTATGATGTGATAAAACAATCTTCAATAAGTTGAACTGAGAAAATGCAATTTGCTTCCCACCTCCAATTACGAAGAAAAGTACTCATTACTTCAAAAATAATATTACTCAAGTCAATTTTATGATACAGCTGTATGACAAAAAAGTCCATTTTTGTAATGTTTTGTAGAAGTATTGATCATTTTGAGAGCCGTATCGACACCTTAAATCATTCGTGAGAATGAAAGGAGGGCTGTAATGAGCTTGGCGGAGAGAGGCTCGCGGTTGATGTGGGGAACAGATGTAAGCCATATCCAGCCATCAGGTAGCTGCCGTGTTTGTTTTCAGTGAACCCAATCAGGCGCTTCCTGCCCGTCCCGTCTGTGTGTGTGTGTGTGTGTGTGATGTGTGTGCATGGTGGTGGTGGTGGGGGGGGGGAGTGAGGAGGGGGTCATCGATGACACGCTGCGTGTTAATGACTCTTAGAAACCAGGCCGGCAGCTCCACGCAATTAGATGTCCCGGCATGTCGCTCCGAAAGGCCGGCTATTGCTCCTAATTTGTTTCTGTGAGCTCAGTGATTGATTCAGGCGTAGAATTAAGAGCGTTCTCACTTGTTTCAATTGCTTTCACTAAATAAACAATAAATGCTAGCTATAATAGTCATCATAACAGAGTACGCCTTGATGCTACACGAGTCAGATGTGGAAGTAGTTCAATGAGTAAAGTGTGTGCCTTTTAACCACAGGGTAACTGGTTCAAATCTCAACTGAGCAGACTTACTGTCGCCGTGTTTCATGCAGGAAAGGCAATGGCATCTGATGTATAAAAGCCAAATATATGCAAATAGTGTATGAACCCAGTGACAAAAAGGGTGTGTTATTCTTCATATGTTTGACAGCTTTTCAGGTCATTTAGACAGTAGTGGTAGTAGTAGTAGTAATAGTGGTGGTAGTAGTTGTAGCAGCAGTTGGAGGAGTAATAAAAGCTTGCTCCATTTCAAAGTAATTCTTATTAGGGTTAGGGTTAGCCTGTTGATGATCCACCACAGACCTAAAATGATTTACATTGCAGTTTTTGAACTGTGGTCTCTTTTTATTATGAAAGAAATAATAAAACCCCAATGTTTTCTGCCTGTTTGAGACAAAAGTCTACAGTATATTATAGTTTTAAATCCCCCGAAACTCAGTAGAATTTCACCCAAATCCCCCAGTCTGCCCCGCTGCTAATATAGACCATAACTTTAACACAGTCTCAAATATGACAGAAGACATTTATTCTGGTCGGGTTGTATACGATGTTTAAGTCTGGGAGGGAACAATAGACAGGCCAGCTCCTGTGGACTGTTCTGAGCCAAACTGTTTGAGCTAACCGTCGGACTTTGTTTATGTCTAGCACAGAGTGTCCAACATTGATTGATCAAGCAAAATATTATGACCCCTTCTCCATATTACTGGATGTAGAACTGCACAACTTTGTACTATTTTTTTCTATGTAATTTACCTTTTGACACAGTAAGTTCAGTAACAAATGTACAGAGGTGGGTATGGTTAGGTTAGCCAAAAGTAAATTAAAGTAACTTCAAAATAATACAATTCAATTAAGTAGTACAAATTAGAAGTAGTAGTCCAAGTAAGTAAGAGTAAAATCGTATTTGGGGAAACTAGTAATCAAGCCAGAGTAACTTAAAGAGTTGCTGTCTGGACACATTTCTAATTTGAAGTGTACGTAATTGGAAGTACAAAACATTAAATGATCAGAATCAGAATCAGAATCAGAAAGAGTTTATTGCCATTGTCAATGAACAAAATTCACTAACATAGGAACTTGTCTCGGCCTACCTACCTAAATGATGCACAAAATCTGGTATTTTAAAAAGGATGGATACACAAATGAGAAAACATATTTTTGCAGAACGTTGCATGAAAAACAAATGTTCAAATAATTTCATATTGTCAACATAAAGCTTTTGTTACTTGAAGACTTAATCACAGAACTAAAGGAAGTGTCAAAAAGTTACTTCATAAAGTACAATTTCTTGACAAAGTAACTCAAGTAAATGTAACGAGTATTACCTTGCAATGGTTTGGAGAGTTGCCATTTACTTCTTCTGTCAACATAATGAAATAATGTTAACCTTTACCTGTTTTTCTCAGGGTTCCTTTGGGCCTCCAGGTATACCAGGTGTGGACGGACAGAAGGTGAGTTCATGAACTTAATGGCTCAAACGGAGCGCAAACTTTTTTCAAAACCCTCAAATATTTTCCGTCACAATTTACATTTTTGAACCAGCCTAGTCCTGCCATGCCATCTGACAATTTCAAACCGCCATCCTATTTACCAGAAATCTCCCCCGACTCCATCAAGTCAAGTCTGAACCACAAAATGTCCCAAAATGACACAATTTCAGCTCATTTCTGCTTTCAGATATTCTTCTAAATGCACGCGACACAATCACACAATGAGGTAAAGGCAAAGAGCGGATTTATTTCGAATCCATCGCAGAATATGACAAGTCCAATGAAGATTACATGCGTGGCGCCATCTTTCTTAATTTTAAACATGCGATTGGACACAAGAGAGTGGACATGGTTGGGCGGCTGTAATAGGAACCAGGGTAGTTTCATTCTAGACCACACTGAGGACCTTATTTCTATACTTATATGGGGTGGTTTTGCCAGCACCCATGAAATAGAAGCCAATGCAGTTATAAAATACAATCTGTTATGGTATGTAGGTGTCGCTCATGCAGAAAGTTGAAGTGGAAAGTTACGTCTACCTGAACTGGCACACAGCCTTTTGATCAAATGTATAGATATCACTCATAAACCAGATACTGTAATAATGACACAATTTTATAACAATTTCAGTCTGTTTCAGCTGACATTGCCTTCTGCTTTCTGAATTTAGGATATGTAGGATATTTCACTGTTGTGGTGTAGCTAGAAATATGTATAAGCAGTGAAAGTATTTAGATTCTAGAGGCATACCTTATGTTGATGTAAAATCTACACATAAAATCAGACACTTATCTAACAACTAATTGCTACAATTTTTGATGATGTGTTTTTATTAATAATACGAGTACTAGAAGTACTTTTAGACATATTTTAAGATTTTATTGACAAAAACAAATGTTTTAATATAAAGGATTGTAATTATATAACCATGAATATGTTATTGTTTTGCCTGAAATGTTGCACGGTATGGCATTAAACGTAGCTATCTTCACCAGGCCAAGTTACAGGTCAGATCTGGTCAGCTGCTTTAGAAGATAAAGGGATTGAATAAATAGATACACATGAGCTATTAAAGTGGGAGGTGTTATAAAGTGTTCCTGTCACTTTAAATGCAAGATTCGTTTACTGCCGTATCCATGGAGACGAGCAGCTGACACTCTCCAACAGAAAAGTTACATTTTGCACTTTTAAGTCTTTTGTATTAAATCCATTTAACATTGCTCTTTATTTCTAATAGGAGTAGTTGTAGTAGTTAAAGGAGCTGGAGAGTTGACATAAAGAATAACGTCATATCTTGTAATATTTCAAAATCTAAATATTGATGGTTAAACCGTGCTGTCTTTTCACCACAAAATCCTTGTATTCCACTCTTTAGTCATATTAGTTTAACTGATGATGCGGCTGGTTTGCAAAGGTCAAAAGGTTAATTGTCTCAGGCATCACAATCACTTGGTGTCGGTTTGTCAGTTTCAAGCCATAAACTCCAAGTATGTAACCACAAGCTCCAGGACTTGTCTTTCTACTTCTCCTGCATCCTGAATCAAACCGAAGAAAATTAAGCTTGTAATCATTTTGTTTAGTTTCTTTTTATTTGTAGGTTTATTGAATTAATTTAGTCTTAGTCTAGAATCCCACCGAAAACACAACAATCCTGTCAAAATGTGAAAATGTAGTGTTTTGGATATTTGTTATCAAGAAGATTGAAAATACATTACATCTGTGGCACAAATGTGACCCCGGAAAAGGTCAAAGGTTATCAGGAGGTTGAGTTTTTGAAACAGTGTGTTGTTATGCTGTCCATAGGGGGATGTGGGCGTCCCAGGAGTGGACGGTGTTCCAGGAGCTAAGGTCAATTTTTATTATGAAAATCGAATTTATTCATTCCAAAACCCAATGCCAAACTTGTTTATGATTTTTGGAAATTTCCTCCATTCCATTTCTTTCTTTAAAAAAAAAATCACTTAACATTCTTTTGATTCCCCTGTACATAAATGTGTTGTGACTGTATCTTTAAAATTTAAAACAGGGCAGTGATTCCCAAAGTGGGGGGCCAAGACCACCTGCATGAGCTGAGGGTCGCAAGATGATCTAATATAATTAAAATTATATATGACATTGTATTTCACCTGTTTTTAACTTTAAAACAGTATCATGTGGTGAAATTAGGTGTAATAATACAATAAACCTTTCAAATAAACAATATGATGATTTTACACATTTTTATGTTGAAATTATTGCTGGCATCATTTTAATTTTGCTTTCGGACCCTGGATCTGTTACATGGTTATTTTGGAGGTCCCGGCCTCAAAAGTTTGGGAACCATTGCCATAGTTTATTTCCATGGAGATAGCTATGACTGTAATACTCACTTTAAGTCTATATGGCAGGTTCTCCTGTCTTTCTAATTATGACCACTTTTGGTGGGATCCACCAAAAGTGGTCCCTGTGGTAAATATTTATCATACTTTTACTTCAGTGAAGTTGCTGTTTGTGAATTTTGAAAAATAAGTAAAATTGCAGGAAGTAGAGCTGGGTCCTAAAACAGAATCCCTCTGTGATGTCATCAATAGTTGACGTTCCACTGAAAACAGACAGTTTACAATGAATGAATACACTTTTTGGACAGTTAAAAAAATTATTCAAAAAAAATAAAGATTTATATGGTATTATTGTTTGACAAATCAAATCTGTTTTGTCATTTACAGTATATGGATTTTGGCTCTTGTTTTCAGTATGGTTGCTTTATAACAGAATTACCTCTAACTATGTCATATTTGCTGCTGATGTCCAATCAGGAAGTACAATTATAAACTTTACATAAATTATCAAACTGGAGACAACTCGGCAAAAAGTTTGGTCAAATCTGAAATATGATTGTGTTCACTACGTTTTATTGAAATGTGTATTCTAACCTGTCATATAGACTTTAAGGATTTCACAGATAATTGGATTTAATTATACTTTTTTAAATGAAATTAATTTCTCTGCAATTTTAGAAAATGATTACAAATTTGTTTTTTTAATTAAATGTAACTTAAGTTGCAAAAATGTAGTGTTTGGAACACATTTGGGCTGTGTTAATAGTTAACTGATATTTTAGTATTAATAATGGTAGTTGTAGTCGTTTGACTTAGAGATAACATCCACCTCTGCCAGTGCCTTATTTTTCTACACTTTTCACCAGTTTTGCTATCGTTTTGACCCTCGATATCATGTGTGACCCCAAGTGGCTGCTGCAGACCCCACACATGAGATTGTCTGTAATTCTCTGCTGCCTTTTCCCAACAGGGCGTAATGGGAGAGCGAGGTGAAAAGGTAACACACCAATTCTCATCTCTAAACATTATTCTAAGCATAAGCCCGAGATCTACTCTGTGTTTGAGCAGCTCACAGTGAAACCAGACTTCTAACAAGTTCCCAAAGTTTTTCACCACCAGAGAGTCAATAAAGTTAGAGTAACTTCCATCAAAGGCTTCTCTTAAAAGTCTGAACAGCATTATTTATTCCCAGTATGTTGGACACTCTTGTTTTACTAGTGTTGAACTGTGTATTGATCCACTGATGTGATGACTAAGAGTAGCTATTCAACCAGAAAAATCACTTCTACAAAGTTGCTTACAGACTTTTTACACATTTCTTAATGATTGCATTGCTGGAAGGAAGGAAATTATGAAAATACCACTCCAGCTTGCTGTTTTTTTTATGTGTAACTTGCAAAAAACAACATTTAGCCAACTTGCCTGCTTCAAAATGATTCATGTTGCAGGGACAGCCCACTGACATTGCAGTGAAGCAGGAGAGAATGAAACGATTAGTAAAACAACAAAAAAGGTTTCACCAGTGGTGAAGTAACAGAGTACAAAACTAAAAGTACTGTGACCTTTTTAGCTATCTGTATTTTAAGTCGATTTTGCTTTTACTTCATTATATTTGAGAGCAGGTAACGACTTAAAGTAGAAAGTACTTTTCATATGGTTTGAGGAGTTATTTTTGTGCACATTCATAGCGACATCAGGTTTTTGAGTTCAAACCCCCGCTTCCAGCAAAAAAGAAAAGAAAACATGGCCTACATCACCAGAAATTGATTTGAATATCTACTGACGACCAGATGATCAGCAGAAAATCTTCTCAAAATCTGTGTGAAATCCGTTTACTAAACATGTACTTAAAAAATTTTACATAAGATTTTTTTGTGCTACTTTATATGAGTAATTTTTTGCACATGTATCTGTACTTTTACTTAAGTAACAAAATGAAGTACTTCTCCACCTCTGTCGAGAACATACACCTCAAGTAGGACATCATGATCAGTGTGGGCCCCTTCGCTGGAGGTAGTATTTTGGATTAAAACATGGGCTTTCTGGATAAAATGAACTATTTGCATTATGTGATATATCTGAAATATTAATGAAAGTAGACACGTACATTTAAAACAGTAAAAAAAACTTCATAAAATAGACACAGGGTGCCTTGCAGTAGTAGCTAATCTGCAGCGCCAGCCATGATGTCAGATTATTCGACTTTATGATTTAATACACTTATCATCTTCCTGATATAAAATCATCAGGATTTATTCAAATTGAAAAGCTAATGTAGCTGCCAGGAACTGCAATAAAACTCGAGTTTCAAGCTAAAGTTTTGTAAGTACTGAAGGAGCCAGATGCATCAAACATAATGTGCTGACTTTGGCTGTAGCCAGTTTCAGCAAATAACTTCAGGTAGAAAACTGGTCTAATATGTCTGAACACTATTTCCTAGCATGACATCTAATCACGGATATTTATGTGATGTCATTACAGGGCGACATGGGTGAGGACGGACCAAAGGGAGACACAGGGGAGAAGGTATGTGGAATCAAAACCTCATTCAGGGTCAATTATTCATATCATATTAAAAATGCAACTGTATGGCATGCTTGCTAGAATTTGTAGATTTGTAATTGGCAGTAGTTTGTAGTAACCAAACCATTAATGCAGTACAAATTACACATACTGAACTAGTGGGCGGTCCAAATGTGCTTTTAGTTTTTCTGTTTTATTAACTCTTCAGTAAAATTGTATCAACTAAAAGGCATTATTGTGGACAGTAAATAGTCTTTTATACATAAATAGCTCAAGCCAGATAGACCATTAACCAACATCGGTAGACGTATTGGTTTTGGAATATCTCTAGGTCATTAAAGCTCCTTCTGGTTTTGCGCCGATTCCTCTGCTAAATATTTGCTAAATTTAGACTCGATTTCATCTACATTTTTGTCCTCTTTCAACTTAACTGTTTAGAACCAGTACAGTAAGCAATTGTGTAGTAGTTGTACACACTACCGGGAATAGTCCTGTTTTGGACCTTGTTTAGGCTAGTTTTAACTTTGAATAGTCCTTAGACCTGGTTTTGGTCTGGTGGTACTTGGAGGGCTAAGTTTGAGAACCACTCCTGCACTTCAATCACCTTTTTTTATTCTCAAAAACTAAGACACAACAAGCCTAAATTGCCAACATGTCACGGTAACTCAAAGCTTCTGAAGGCAGGGCTAAAAATAACCAAGAAGCAACTTCAAAACGGAAAGTACAATTTCCTGACAAACTGTATTTTCCAGTTAATGCATTCTTAGTCATTGCTACTCTCCTCTTGGCTCTTGATCTCTTGGTTGTTTGTGTCTTTTGAACCCTCAGTGAAGAGGGCTCATACTCACAAGCTCTTATACAGAATCTGTCAAGGGAGAGACGAGATGTACATCGAGTGGCATCAGCTGCACATCCTTCATGCACTGCCTTGGCCCTCAGTACTCTCTTTGTGCTGTGCTTAATGGAGACTTAATTGCAATGCTACACTGGCGCTACATTTTCTACTTGGATGGCGACTGGATTCTTCTCCGAGCATTTATCATTGAGACAGCTTGTCAGATTGGGATTCCAACAAAACGCAACGCGAGCCACGGCGGACAGATTGTACAGGCTTCAAGTTGCAATAGATTCATGTCTGTAGCCAAAGAACGCGTTTGTTTTCAAGACTGTTTTTGCCTGATTTTGTTTTGTGAGCTGACATGGCATCCAAGAGTGCGTTATGCTCCATCCAGGGCTGCTATTATTGTGTTAAGCAAGTGAAGTGAGGTCAATTTAGATTTTTACATGGATAACCTTTTGACGGAAATTGTGGCTTAAACACTGAAGACAATTATGACCAATTCCTTCAAATGTTTTCGGTCAATTTTGCAAAACTGCACAAAAACGCGAGCCAACAGAACACTACGCTCAAACTTTCTGTCTTCTTGAAAACAAAAATGCAACCAGTAAACCAGCAACTACAAAGAGCGCGCTGAAAATGTCAGCATCAATTTATGGTCATCCGCCGAAGAAAAACTTTGATAACTTCACACTTTATGGCCCGTTTTTCTTTGCTTTTTCCCCCTTTTTTTCAAACGCTGTCAAAATACATCTGCCAAAAAGACACCATTTGGAGGAAACCGATGCAAGGATACCATGTGTGGAGAATGAGCGAACAGAAAAGAAAGGTGATAAAACTTTCTGAATGCCTCTGAAGTAGCAAAAAGTGGTAAAAAGTTGGATTTTCCCTGTTTGAAAAAGGATTTAGAATTAGGACTCCTGTGTTCTGTCACCCGCCATTCATTGTATGGGTTTTATAAGGCAATAAAGTTCAACATAAGGTGCTGTAATTGCATAGATGGTGTCATTGGGAATAATATAATAGCCTCATTGTATTTGTCAATGTCAAGGAAAGTATATGTGACTGTTTCTTAGCATATGGTAGGAACAATTGGCTTCCCGTAAAGACATAACCTAATACCCAACCCAAAAGACTTTAACAGATAGGCTCTATGTGAAGAAATGCATGCACCAGGAGCGGAGTGCAGTCTGTATCGGTCTGCCGTGGACATGTGCCGGACAGAGAGGAAACCGGAGAGCGGACAGAGGGAAGACGGGGCGAGAAGACATCTTTAATCTTTGGCGCTGCAGATGCCAAAGTTAACAATACGCAGCACGCACCGAAGGGGGGGAGCAGAGGGGGGCAGAGGTGAGAGGTGAGGCTGTGAAAGAGAGACGCCATAATACAAAAGGAGACTGTTTAGACTGCAGGGGGCTGCGGAGTGAGACCCACTGATAGAACGGATGGTCTTTGGAACTGAACTGGAGTGAATCAGCATATTCAATTGGAGCATAATTATGGTAGTGAAAGAGACATTCCTTATAGGCATACATCATTTTGAATCATACATATTTACAGCATGTTGCGTTGTACATAAGAGGTCTCTCTAACAACTGAACTGATACAACAATCTTCGCTTTGAAAAATTGCCACAAAGTTATTTACTTTGATCCAACCATGCGATACACACAAAGAGTAAACTGTAAACCTGCAACATGTTTTTTTCCAATCGTACTTATCTGTTTTTGCAAATTAACGCTCAGTCATATTTGAGTATATAGGTTTTGTGCTTTTCAGAATCAGAATTACTTCAATTCATTAAGGGAAAATTATTTTCTTTACAGACATGCAACCGGCCAGCACAAGAAAATAAAGATATCAAAAATAAAAACCGTCTTTTAAGTATTATCAGAGTAACGATGAAGTATTAATAATCTGTCTTTTTTAGCTGCTAAAGCCCATATCACAACATATTTACATGTTTTAATGATCCAAGTGTCTTGTTTAGATGCTCAAAACTTTACAATTTCATTATTCATGCATGGCAAACTGTGTGGCAAGCTCGTTCTGTAGCCACAGCTGCCCTGGGAAAGACTGGCATATGTGTGGCCACCAATCTACGTCTAAATCAACTCCAATCGTCACTCTCTGGCCACAATCATACACTGGCAATCTGAGGGAGGTGTCGTGCCCAAGGACACGTCATTATGCACAGGTTGTAGCTTGAGCATTAAAGTTCACATTTACTTTGCGTCTTACAAATTACCATTACTGTCAATTAGGTCTAATTTATAGACGGCAAATAGTCAGTTATTTTGCAGAGCATGAAAACTACAGTACTTTTTACATTTGAATGTATTTTCTCTTTTGCACGGATGGCCTAACCTCATCCTCAGCTTACAACATCAATGGTTAATCATCAAGTCCCACTAAATAAATCTCCCCCTTTACTGCTGTGCCCTGCCCTGCATTTAATCAAGCTAGAACTCATTAAAACGTTGAATTGTTTTTAGGAACTTCCAGGCGTTTGGCTGTGGACTGGCGTGGCACAGCAGTTGGTTTAATTTTGGAGACTAAAGATCCGGTCCAAGCTTTTGTGAACTGGCCCTGTTTCAGATGCTGGCATGGCTTTTTCTTGGCCTTGGGAGCCAGTCATAGCTTGTGCTGCCTTGCATATATTTTCAGAGGTCAATAAAAATACTCAGCTGCTACCATTGCTCACTATTGTAAAATCAAAATGTAAATATTATTGCACCATTAGTCAAAATGTCATCAATAGATGGTTGTAGATTAAGTGGTACGCCTAATAGTGCACTGGAAAAAAAATACAACCTTACATAAGATAATGTGTGAATAAGTGCTTGCCTTAAGTAATATGTTGAATTGAGTTTACTTTTAATGTCTTAAAATAAGAGAGAGAGAGAGATTATTTTCTTTTTTTTCTTTTCATCGTCTTTCCAGTGCATTTTGGTTGTTGTTGCTAATTGAAAACAGACAATGCTTGTCTGACATTACATGAATTCAAGCACTTATTAATTTTTCGTTATCTTATTTAATTAAGATTGTTTTTTCCAGTGTGGTACAATGAAAAACTACAGTTTGAAGTTACTGGATATAGAAAGAAAGACCTTCCCAGATCTATGCACTTTTCAACTTTTAACTTTTTGAATATAAAGCTTTTGAATCCAATACATGACAAATCATTTGGGGAAAAAAGTTGATTCAAAAATATAGTAAATGTAACACGTCTTCTAATGGCCATATCATGACATGGTGTGGCTCCTATTAGTCTAAACAGCTGTAAAACGCCCGTACAGTCACTCACATTACCGTGTCATTATCCCCAGTGCCAATAGCCGTTGATGGTTGTGGGTGACTGTAATGAAGTAGGAGTGCGGTGGCAGCTCCTCGTCCAGTTGGGTTGTGGTTGAATCTCAGACTGGAGCCTCATCGTGATAATTGGCCCGAGTGAAACATTTCAGCGCTCAAGGCCACACCTCGGCTCACCTCCCAAACTCTTTTTCCGTCGCACTGTTTCATTTGGAAAAGATTAAAACTAGGCCAAAATCTGACTTTGTTCTCTGAGTCACTTGTGTTTCAGCAGGTTGAAAATGTGCTGCAAACATGGTTCACAGAGATGTCAGTGCTTTTCATGGATTGTTCCACTGTATGGCATTAATCGGATCCATGACGATGTCACGAGGCAAAGTTACAGGTCAGATCTGTGGCGAGGCAAGCAAACTTGGCATAAGAATTCATGTTTTTTTTCTTCTCAGTGTGAATAAATGCACGATTACAATGAAACACTCTAAGCAAAGAGATACCATCTCCATGGAGATAAGCAGCAGACCCCCTACCAGAAAATGTACCTATAGTGCACTTTTAGGAGGGGCTTTATACCTTTTTCTCTCATTATATAAATTGCATTGGTTTGAAATGGGCTTATATGAACACAGGACAAATGCAAAAGTGACTAAATGTGCAGAGCTTATTGCTTTACCATTCCCTAATGCCTTTAATACAATAATTATAGCGGCTTAAATGCGTAAGCCTTCTAATAACAGAGGAATCATGTCGTCGTCAACCTTAACTGTGAAATGACTGCACTTTATAACTCTCTGTTTTAATGAGATGGTTTGAATTGACTTCTTATGAACTGTGGTGCAAACTAAATCAAGATTTAGAGTTCACACTGACTGTGCTGTTTAAGGAACAAAAACAGAATTCTATACAATAAGAATGCCTTCAGGTTAGGTGAGATCATTTGTTTTATTTGCAACAATCCACTACAGATGGCAGTCTTACATTGCAGGTATAATCCAATTTTGGCTTTGACAATGACCTCAGTGTTATTCTTAACGGGCTCTTTTATTTGTTTCAACCAACTGCTGACTTATTAACTCTTTCTGGCATTTATTAAAAGTTGCCTTTTCTCTAAAACTGGGTTAAAAATACACACATTAAAGTAGCTTGTTTATGTTGTTTACCTTAATACAAACCAGTGTAGGATCCCTGTTCACACCCCTTAATTGTACATATATTATAGAATATGTAGATTAGTCAATGTTTTTTTTTCTCAAATTCTCATCATATTCAAAGCTTTTTTTGATTAAGGTTTGTAACTTAAACAATTTTCATTCATTTAGATAATTTTCCTCATAGTTCTTGCCATACATTTTTACCGTTTCAATCCGCACAATGCAAGCGTAACAAGACAAGAAATGTTCAACCAAAAACCTTACAGAAACGAACACAAAGCCAGATCTCACAGCCCTCTATAAAATGTATACAGACTTGTTAAAACACTCGTATAAGATCTCGGATGATAAGGGAGATGTGGCGGCGCTCAAAGCCTTAGCTGTAAACAGTAACATGCAGTTTATTGCCTCAAAGAAAGCTCCAATTAAACATGTCTATAGTGGGTAACGCATCGTAATGACTACCATAAAGCTGAGGTAGTGACTTGCGTATTCATTGAAAAAAATAAAACCACAGCCCTGCACCGGAGCTTGAGACCCTTTTCCCACCGACCAACCACCCATTTTAGATAATTATACACACTTGTCCCATTATGCCTTTCTGTATATAAGTGAAGCCTGGGATCTGGATTTCTGGACACATCAAAAACATTCATCAAGGTTGTGTTTCGTTTGAATAGGAAGTAGAGCATTATGGCTTGTGCAGATACAGGTCTAGTGACACATGCTGGTGCTTTTTAGAACTACATGTCAGGCTGAAGTTAAATGATTGAGTTGTACTAAAGGAAAATAGCATGGATACGATGTACAGTATGGTAAAATGCAGGATGTACAGTAGACCTTTTTAAAATAATAAATAAATATACCTTTCTATGCGTTTTTTTGCTCAAACCACTGTAAGTAGAATTCCAAAATCTTCTGCGCCGTTTTTAAGTCCATAAATCATCGCTGGACTCGTTCTGAGCATTTCTGCGGTTTAAATCACTGCATGGCTACATTAGCATGTCGGGGGAAAGCAAGGTTTGTTTAAAACGCAAATAATGCATAATATGTGTCCTCCTGTTGTGACCTGCTGTGAGAGGACAAAAAACTACAATAGATGAAAAATGCCTAATTGGATATCAGAGGTCGAGGCGGCCAAAGCAGCATTGTTCTCTGCCTTGTCCAGACAAAATAGTTTCCTTAGGTTTTGGTCTAACTGATGATATTTGTCGATTTGTGTGCGCAGGGAGATGCTGGTTCCTCTGCTGCAGGCATAAAGGTTAGTGCTACCAAACCTTCTCAAATGGTCAATTATTATGTGGGCTTAGCCAAAATAGCAGATGAGATTTGTGTGTGCTATCTTTTAGGGCGAACCTGGTGAACCCGGGCGAAGTGGAATGAAGGTAAGAAAAGCTCTTACACAACATTTAGCAGAACTGAAGAATATCAAATTTAGCAACCTCTTATTCCTGCTCTGTTACCAATACATAGAAAGCAATTACAATACATATGATTTTGAAACTTGATATAATCTTTTGAGCCAGTTTACTGTTTGTACTCGTTTAAAAAATGGATGAATAGACAGTAAGGTACTCTGATGTACCATTAATGTCTGTTTTTTGTGACTGCCCCAGACTAGAAAACCGAGATTGCATTCACACTTATTCGGTATTTGGTCCTAAACTTGAGCCTATTTTAGTCCTGATGTTGACTTTGTTTGCTCCTGTTCTATTCTGTGTTTAGTCCTGATCTAGTCCAGGTTTAGTTTCGGGTTTAGTCCTGGTTTAGTGCCAATTTTGATGTGTTGAATGAGCAAGTGTGAACGCACCCTTAAAACAACAGCCGATAATGTAAATAAATAAATATATTACATTTGGCCAATTTGAAAAAAGCCTATAATGTACTAACAGGTCAACAATGTGATAACTATGAGTCAATAATCGACTCAATAATGTAATGTCTTGCAGCTAATGTAGAATTTGTTTACATTGGTGGGTTATTACATTATTGGCCCGACATTGCAATTTGATATAGTAATAACTGCAACTAATGCTGTAATAACGCTGCATAATGACTGCATTTCTTACAAATAACATGGTTTTATGCTCAAGCTTTAGCTTTTATCATTATTATTATTATTATTATTTATTTATTATTATTATTATTATTGGTAAAGCAAAGCCAAGAAGAATTTATAGGAAAGAAAAGCACACAATTACATCACACACTAAATTTGAAAAAAGACATTTTAGTCATAGTTTCTCTGTTATTACTAAATAACTCGATAAATCAAATGAATATGTCAATTTTATCCGCAGTGCTACAGAGACCCACTGAAAATGCACATAGCTAATTTATTGGACATTTTATTGGCTGGTGGCAATTTATTTGGTTGGAATAACTTTATACGTTTTTTCCAATTAAAATCTGTCTGTAAATGTAATAAGAAATATTTAGCAGCGTGGTTATTAGACTGCACCTGAATAGTTTGAATTTCAAGTGTGATAAAATACTGTTTACTAAATTGAAAGTGAGTGTGGCAATAAATCACGCCACAGTTAAACAGTAGTTCTATTCTACTTAGTGTAATAGAGGAAAATGATGGCATATTTGAGCATTTTTAAACCTAAATTTATGTTTGGTCCACATTGGGAAAAGAGCATTCCTGTCATATTTGAGCTTGTGTCTCTAGTGTAACTTGCAGCTCAGTCTATGGGAGGTAAGAGTTGGAACGCTGTGATGGACCTAAGTTCAGACTCCTTTTACATTTACTTTGGCTCCACAAATGTTTGGATCCAGTCTTATGTTCCTTGTGCCTTTGTTAAAATCTTCCCAGATAGAAACAATTTTATGCATTTTTGTTCCGGCCCACGGTTGTCACATTCTTACACCACCAGGATGTCCGAGTTTGTGTTTCCTTTTGCTTGTCTTCAAGTCTGTTTGGATTGAGTTTGACATGTTTTTCTAAGACAAAATGATAAGATGATATCGTTACATAAAAGTTAGCAATCAATACCCCTTCAAAATAAAAGTTGTAGGTCATATACAACACAATAATTGGTTTTATTTTGAAGTATTGCACCTTTGTTAACTCTACATTTACATACTCTAAGTTATACATTTTCCTTCAGGCATTAAAGTTGCACTATGTAATGTTTTCTGGTGGGTCGTCTGCCACCTGCTTGTGTTATAGGTGTTACTATGAGCAGGCTCGTCTCTCCACAGGTCTGACCTGTAACTTGGGTCGTCTCCATGGAGATAGATAGGCTGAATGCCATACTGTGGAACATTCCAGGCAAAGCAATACAATTTTCATGGAGGCAAGCAGGTGACAGGCCCTCCACCAGAAAAGTTACAGAGTGCACCTTTAATCTAGCTATAAGTGAGTATGAGTTGAATGTGCAGCGCCACTCCCAAGCCTGAATAAATGAGAAGGTCTTAAAACATGTTCAACTGAGGTGGTTTAGTGGTTTAAGATGTTGCACATGTGTGGTTGTCTCTTCTTCAGGGTTGTGGGTTCGCTTCCTGGTCGGGACAATTTGCCAAACGTCTCCATCCTCTCTCCACAGACTGAATTGTCACCCATTAGTTGGCATTTGAGTAGCGTTAGCAAGTTCCAAAGAAAGATTCCTGAGTCTGACACTTCTTTCACAAGGCACTTTGGACATTTACAGCTCCGTCTTTGATCCCAAGAGTGTCGTTGCAGTTGATCATTCCCACGCGACGCTGAACTTTTCTTTTCATATGCCATAAATACAATAGTATTAATAGTGCGTTAAATTATCTCCAGTCCGAATTGGTGTTTTGAAAGACTCCCAGAGGCCTCACATTGGACCTGACCTCTGGGTTTTTCCACAGCGCCTCCGAATGCCTCTGTGTTACTCAAACTCGCATGTTAACTAGAGCCAGGCTGACAGCCCACTGACCTTGGTGAAGGAGAACCTCCCAGCTTATAATGACACCATTTTGAATTTACAGGACCACAATGTAATTTTTGTACTCCTTCTCTTGCTCTCTTTTTGGTCATATTGTTATAAAGTGATCTGGTTTTGTCACTATATTAAAGTTTCACATGTAAATCTCAATAAAAAGGCCAAAGATATGACAATTTCGTGACCACAATGAAAATTGCCTCTGTAATGAAAATAGGATACACTGATGTACTGGTTTAGTTTATAGACTACTCCGGCTCCACCATAACATGTATATCGTTTTCAATTCATAATGGTCGTATACTTCAGAAATGTACTATATGAAACATGCGCAAATGAGTATCTATTTATTATTATTGATTAGTATCTCTTGTATCTGGATATTGATTCACCCGACAATGTCATATAAAGCCATTGCCAGGAAAAAGCTAAAGGAGCCATAGAATTACAGAAAACAGTTGCACTTGTGACGGCTTGAGTGTCATAACCAGCACTAATCACACTATCAAGCCTGCATGAGATGAGATGCTCTGAACGTGCATGTGCAGTACCTTCTTCTGCCTCAAGGTGACTGTAGGCCGCTTTCCCACTTACGTTAGTTGGCTACACGTAGAGAATGTAGATGTCTAAAAGAAAGCCCTCCACATGGGGCCTGCCTCAGCTTAGCTCGGCGGTAACGTGTGCCACTCTTCCTGTGTAGGGAGAGCCAGGACTTCCAGGGCTGCCTGGACTCCCGGGAATAAAGGTAAATTCTTTGCTGTTTTTGTCCTCGGTTGCTCCCTCGGTGTTGCCCCCTTGTCCATTTGCTTCACTTGTACAGCAGTTTAACAGACAGGTGCAGAGTGAACATGTTTTGGTGATATAACTGCATAGTGGTTTTTTAAGGGTTTTTGGCGGAGTCTACTGTAAAAGATAAGTTTTATATATTAAACTGATTTTTGTGGCCCTTTGACATATTTTAGTCTGGGTTTAGTGCTGTTTTGTACTGGCTGTAGTTCTAAGTCAGTTGTAGTTCAGTTTGGTTCAAACACGGCTTTGCCCAAGGATAGTCCTGCATTAAGAGTGTTTTAGTTCTCGTTTTGTCTAGGCTGAATAGGCTGCTTTTTAGGAAGACGGTTTATAGGTTATGTCTGCGACAGGATTAGTTTGGTGGGGTTGGTTACGGTATACTTTGTACAAGATTTAGAACGATAATAGTTAAATATGACACAAGACCAACTCTATATTTACTGAGGAGGTACTTGGTTTGAGAATGTTGAGAATCACTGGTTTGGATTTACAAACTTGGCAAACTATAATGAATAGAAAATGGTTTGTTGTATCTGTGAACACTCCTGGAAGTGGCATTTAATATTTACTCCCACAAGCGATGTTTTTAAGAGTCTTTTCATTCAGAAGGATGACTTGGATGACAGCGTTTTATAAAACCAACAGGATATGGTGAAACTGCAAAAAATATTAATAATACGCTGCCATCCAGAATAGCTATCAAGTCAGTGGAGCCTAGAACTGGCCGCTTCACTGCTCTGTGAGGAATGCACAAATGGCTTGACGGGAAGATGCTTGTTGCTGTTTTGCATGTGTTTTTCCAATCTTTGTACTGGCACTGTAAAAAAAAGAAAAAAAAACGCACTTTCATTCCACTTTATATACTCCTGTTTTCACTTATGGGCTGAACCATTGATCTAACGGACTGAATTCACTAACAACGCTTACAGTTTATTCTCATGTGCATATTTTTGTGTTTCGTCATTTATGTGTTTAACAGTATTTAATCACAGGTATGGTATAGCGTTGAAATGTGCAGCTCTGCTTTAGTTGGGCACAGTATTTTGATGCTGGTTCAGACCTGTAGATTTGCTTTAGTCTGAGTAAACTGTATTCCTGTGATAGACCTGGCTTTGTTCAATTCGGGTTTATGAATTCAATTTGTGTCTCTTATTTAGCAGATTTAGGTCTATTTTAGTTCAGAATTGATTTACAAAGATTGTATTTGAAATGTTTTCTTATGTGGAAAATTGAGATTCACCAATATAGGCTGTAAACTCATAGATTTACCAGTTCAAAACATATATCATAGACCACTGTATTTTATGCTCGGATCTTCATAATCCAGACGAAGAGTTTAATCAACGCTGATAACCTTCGTCCATTTGTGTGCATGTCGTCCCTGGTGTCCTTCCATGTGCATGTCTTTGTCAGATCTGTTGGGCCAAGCATCTTGTGTCTCCAGCTCATTAGCACCAAGTCGGATGAAGTGTTAGACCTCGGATGAGTGCGACTGTGGGAACTTGACTAATATTTGCTGTGACGATTTCCAGGGAGAACCCGGGTTTCTGGGTCCACAGGGAGAGCCAGGGCTGCCAGGACTCCCAGGAACGAAGGTCAGTGCTTTCGCTTTCAGTCATTCTCTACAACCATTTTTCTTAAAAATATATGCACATTCTGCTGTGCACCAAAAGTTTTGTGGCCTTGAACAGATAACCAGGAAACGTACATGAAGGATTCTCATGAGTTTGAAAAATCAATCCACCTTGTAGCGCAAGGTCAAACTTCTGTCACAGTGTCACACAATGGTAACCTGTAACTTTTAACGGTCCACTCACTTTGCCTCGAATCTTCAACTGCATTTATTTGTATTCATTATAAGTGTGTTTTTGTGTCAAAAAATAAACATAAAATACTTTGAACATGCATTCTTACTGAGTCCGGGATCACCTACCCACAGATCTGACCTGTAACTTGCTGACTTCACCTGCTTGTCTCCATGGAGATAGATAGAGCAATAAGGGTACGAGCAGGTGCCGGACCTTACACCAAAAAAGTTACATGTGTCGCCGTTGTACACATATTTCATCTGAGTTATTACTGGGAAATGCATGTGCCAGAGTTAAGGCATCCTGTATCGCTAATCTCAATCCTAACCCTTTTTTAGCAAAACACTCAAGTAAAGTCTAAATAATTCTAACAGAACTGAAAAGAGGAATGCTTGTGTCCCACTTTAGTGTTTAGTGTCTCTGACGCTGAACCACAGCTTACACCACAGCGCCCTCTTTTGACCTACTCATAATAATTGTAAAGGTCTTACACTTGCATGAACGTAAGATTTGTATTAAAAAAAATCATAAACAAAGCCCATCTGTATACCCCAAATACAATACGGGTGAATAGGCAGATCAAAATATTACTTTTGCTAATAAAGATGATAATGTTGATTTATTCACAATTACAAAAACATTGCACATGATGGCCAAATTGTTTGTTATAATTTGGTGTTAAAAAGACAATCATCCAATCAGAAAGCAGAACGTGCCTCTCTCATTTGGGTTGCCATTTCTTAAGACTAAATCCAGTTGGTTTAAATCTTAAAAGGCCTCTCTCTGACCAGAATATCTTAACCCCACCCCCTTTTTGAGTTTGCAAATGAATTTACCCTCAGCTGCTCACTGTGATATGTCAATCAACTTCCTGTGTGTGCTTTTAAACAGGGCGAGAGAGGTGAGCGAGGCCCTCAAGGAAAAGGAGAACGGGGAGAAATTGGACTGATGGGACCAAAGGTTAGTTTATATAGAGGCCATATGCAGTGCTGAGTAAGTGCTTTAATACATCCAGGCAAGCAAAATAGAGGTGGGCAAAATTGACCAAAAATGGATATTTCTTTTCTACTTTTCTTTTTTGTGTGCTTTAAAAGAGGTCTTTGGATGTGGGAAACTTGAGACTTAAATATCACACACATGAGACATGAGTGTAAAATTACCCACAAAAGTGCAGCAATATCAGTCGTAGTAGTTTAATAGTGGTTTATTTATTCAGTTATTAACTTAGTACGATACATTTCCCATGAAACAGTGAACTAAAGGATTTGGGCTGAAGTGAAACACTTATTAATATTTAATCATATCATTGTATCCCCTCATTTAAAAGTTTTGTTTCCATTTTAATAATCAGCTCTGCTTTCAGCAGTTTGGATTATAAACGATATACTAAATATTTAAATTTTGCATACCTTCAAAACAACATTTACAATATTATCAGTTCATTATCTTCCCACCTCCACTTGTAAGTCATGGTGACTTACAATATCATTTTGTGGAACTAGCCAGATCTGAGCTAACTATGAAGTTTTGTTTATGTTTTTAGAATCTGTACAATTATGTGGTTTAATATTTTAGCATTTTAGATTACAATTGGTTACCCCTGAACTAAAGGATTGTTGCATCTAAATCCAGATTTGGACACTGCAACTGTGCAAGTTATTTACACAATTAAAACAAAACAAAAAGTAAGAGAACTACAGGGAATGACGCTCGCGTCTTAGTATTTCATCCTTTGGTCTTTGCTGCCCTCTGCTGCCTTTCATGCATAACTACACTCACACTAAATCTGCAAACACTTTGGATTGGACAATTCCCACAGTAGTCATTTATCCAGAATCCAGCTGTGTTAACAAGAGCCGGCAAAATCATTATGGTTTAAACCGTTCAAGCCGATCCCCAGGGTTTTTGGGTAGAATAAACCAATCGTGTCTGGGTTCATGACTATTTACGTCTGGTCCTGATCCAGCAGGTAGCTCTGGGTCTATAGTCTAAACAAGACGGGCCAAAGATCTGGATCTCGTCCTATAACAAACCACAATAGACTCGCCCCTACTTTATCAATGGGGCAGTCTGAATAAACAATCCCACTATTGTGTAGCAGCTCTGTCAATGTAAAAGAAAGTTCTAATAAGAAAAGTGGGTTAAAGTTTTTTTTTTTGTCAAGAATTGATTTAAAGTAAACGCTTTCTGAACCATGAAGCCCATACGTCAAAAAACTGTTATGTCATGTCATTCTTCTTATGTTTGACAGGGTGCACAAGGGGAATCTGGCATGCCTGGTTCTAAGGGGTCAAAGGTGAGGATGTAAATTTTTCCCATACTTTCAGAGTAGTAAATGTGTTGTTGTAAAAGTAAATACATAGTAGCTCAGTTATTATTTGATCCCATTTCCTTGTGTCTTCCTTTTCATTAAACTTCAAGTGTCCAAAAGCCACAACTAACAAAAATAATACCTAAGTATGTTTTCTGTCTCTTATTAGGGTGAAAGTGGAGATAAAGGTGACGTTGGAATGATTGGACCGAAGGTAAGTTCAGAAAAATTACTTTTTATGTAGAGCAATCGAGGTGTTATATCAGTAATGGTAACTACCACAAGAGGGCAGCACACGGAACATAATTGCAATACTGAATTTATACACATTGATAAATATATTTTGTGTATGTCATTATTTTGTTTTACAGGGTCCACCTGGGCAGAAGGGAGACCCAGGCGCCACTGAAATCATTGACTATAATGGAAACATTCAGGAGGCCTTGCAGGTTCGTTATGTACTTATTTTAGCGCGTTTTATACAAATATTTAAAAAAGTATGGATCCAATCTCCATAAATAAATATATGGCGTTCAGTATGTGGGCTCCTTGTTGTAAAAAAAGCTGACACAAAGGTTTCTCCTCTCTACAATCTTATCTCTCCTTTTTTCGCTTCCACACCTTTGGCACTCTGCAGAAGATTACCACTATTACAGTGACGGTAATAAACTCCTCTGAATGTTGTCATGTAAACCTAAACCTGAAGTTATTCCTCATTGTCAGTGACATTGCACGGGCCCAGCCACAGCTAATGGCAAATGTACTAACAGGAATGAAATGCAGGGTATTGCTTTGGTTTGGCCCATGCTACAGGCTGTTACTCCTGGTTAGATGTTTTTTGAATATGTACACGATCAGATCAGATAAATAATCAGTTTTCAACACTTTGAAACTATATTTGAAAGTGATATTTTCATTATAAACATTACATATGCAGCTAACATATTGTGACTTGGCATGTGTTGAGTTTCATGTTTGATTGTGTAACTATCTGCTATAACCTTTGTGTTCCATGAAAATGGTTAGTTTTGGGAAAAAGGTTTGTTTGTAATCAAAGTTAATGTTATTTTTGGCAGGGTCCTCCTGGGCCTCCTGGAGTAATGGGCCCAACAGGCATAAAGGTAAACCATAACATTATAATTACATTAGCAGAGTTTATCCATGCACAAATGTATTCATTGTGCCACTCTTAGAATATTGGTCAGTAAAGTGCTCCATAGTGCTCAAGTATTTTAATGACTAACTGTTCTTTTCAGGGGGACCGTGGTATGCCTGGCCTTCCAGGACTTGATGGCGAAAGAGTGAGTTTCTACAGTACTCACAAAATGTTTACTTAAAAGTAGGACACCCAGAAAACAGCTGTGGTTTGAATAAAACATGCTTTTGTGTAAGAATTATTGACCATTTTATAACCGTAAACTGTGGGATATTAGTCTGTGACAAAATAAGATATTAATATTCATGCAATTCATAGAACATAATGTACATTTCAGTCATTACAAAACATGTAAATAAACTCAACAAAGTGCTGTCATTAAAATAAATAATAAGGAATATCCTCCCATCAGTGATGATTGTTTTGTTCAGGGTTACAAGGGTTCAAAAGGAGACATGGGAATGCCAGGTGCTTCAGGCGATAAAGGAACAACAGGTCTCCCCGGGCTCCCTGTAAGTCACAGCTCAAAACTGCCACAAACCATTGGACTTTGAGACATTCAACCACAAGATTGTGAGTTTAAACCCTTTATGTTTCAGGGTGTGAATGGAGTTAAAGGAGATAAAGGAGATGCAGGCCTGCCCGGGCCACAGGGTCCTTCTGTAAGTGTATTTGACACTGTTGTAAGGGCACTATTTTAATGTATTCTGATATTTAATTATTTTACAGATCATTGGACCTCCTGGGCCTTTAGGACCGCACGGATCCCCAGGACCAATGGTAGGTATTCCAAGTGATCCAGAGACAGAAAATAAGACAATAAAATATGACAAAACCCATATGTTTTAACTTTGATGAATGATGCATTTGTTGTGGTAAAAGTATAGATTAAAATGTTATACATAAACATGTATGATATTTTCAGGGTCCCCACGGCTTCCCCGGTCCAAAGGTAACTACCACAGTATGAAGTGTGAAGCATGGTGTTTGTCTAACAAGGACACTAAGTGACACGCCTCCGCTTCAGACCCCTTGAGTGATTAATAAACTAATGTGTGGTGTTTTAGGGCGAGGCAGGTTTGAATGGGTTGAAGGGTTCTCGAGGGGAGCCCGGCCACAAAGGGGATCGTGGACCACTGGGTCTCCCTGTAAGTACAGACTCAGATAGTATTTGAATGCAGTATGTTGAGTTACTGAAAGTCACTGAAAGTTTTGTTGTTGAGCAGTGTCTGTGGCAGTGCTGCAGTAATGCTTTGTTCATTTTCTTGTGCTCATTTACATATGCCTGACCTGACTGCTGTAACACAGTGTAATTGAGTTGTTGTGAACCCTGCCATCAACCTGTCCTAATAACAGTGTTCATTTGGTACTAATCCCGCCTTGTTCATGTCACTCATACCTCCATAACCACACAGGGAGCCTCCGGCTTGGACGGCAAGCCCGGCATTCGGGTGAGTGTCATGTGACCACGAGGCTTCACCACCTAACATCACTCTGCCCTCCTTCATCACACCCCTTCCCTCAGTATTCAATATCATACAGTTATTTCATTTGATTATAATAGAAAACATCAACTACATGTTTATTTAAGTCACACTGAACTACACTGAGCAGAAATAGGCTGTACCTGTTAGAATAGTAGCAGCTCTTGTGTGTTGTGTGTTATTAACTCAGCATTAACAAACACTCATACATTAACTGTGTCAGCAGTGAGCAATGCACGTGCACTAGCAGCTCTGTGTGCTGTTAAACATCACAATCATACACATGTGGGTGTGGGACAGGACAAAGCATATCATCTGCTAAACACATTTATTAAACCTTTTATTCATGTAGTAACTGTCCTGTTACAGGGTATGGATGGACCTGTTGGTCCAGCCGGTCCAGCAGGGCCAAAGGGCGACAGAGTAAGTATCTTTTTCTTTCATTAAAGCCATAATAAGTCTTAAATTCATGACTAATAGTCCATGTCTATATAATAGGGTGAAAGAGGTATACCTGGTGAACCTGGACCAAGGGGACCTTACGGACTCCCAGTGAGTTGAACTATATAGTAATGTAACACCTCATTTCAGATAGTACAGCAAATATGACTTCATTGCTTTACTAAATCAAGTGAAGATGCATTTTTAAAATACATGTACCCTAACCAGTCTGGTTGGTTTACAGGGGGCGGCCGGACAACCAGGGCAGGATGTAAGTCTCTGCTAAACCCCATTGCACAATAAACCTTCAGTGTACATCTCCATTTTCATGTGCTGATGATGTGGTTGAGCCTTAGTACAGCCGTGCCACTTTTCTGAGCCCATTTGAGAGTGGCGGTAATACAGTGAGTTGTACTTTCACAGGGGGCTACAGGATTAAGGGGAGAGAAAGGCGACGCTGGGGAAAGAGGAGAGAAGGTAGATGTAGATCTCTGTAACGTGTTTAAGCCTTACAGAGGACTGATGTGTCAATGGACAGTCAGAGTGGATTCTTCCTCCTATTAGGTTCAACAGAGTCATACAGCACTGTGCAAATGTTCTAGCAAGGTCTGAATGAATGTGGCAACGGATTTTTTTGAATTTTTTTAAGATGAGATCAAATAAGATCACCTTTATTTGTCCCACAATGGGGAAATTCCAGTGTTGCAACAACAATTATGTACAGAAACAGATTAGGCAAAAGTACAATAATAAAAACAGATAATTTTTAAAAAGAAAAAAAAGAAAACTCTCATTTACAGCTGTCATATGGACAGAAAATATTGCAAATATATTGGGTTTGCAAATATAGTTTATATTGTCTATTGTTGTTGAACTATTGTTTCCATCTAAGACACCGAACTCACTTTACCCACTAAAACTTTGGGTTTAATTAGATAAATAAAACTAGATTTCGTGGCGGAATGGGAAAAGCATTTACCCGAGAACGAAGATTCTGAATTATTTTTAATTTTTTACTGAGATTTATGCACGTTGGTTAGCTTTTTGAAAACATAGTTTTATAAAAGTGTGTATTTTGCACAGTACTGTAGATTTGATAGAATATTTATGGTTTAAGCAAAACAATTAATAGAAAGTATGTGACCAAAATCACACTTTCCATGTCAAATCAGTTTTTGTTTCCACATTTTCACCTCATTTCCAGTTTCATTGTAAAACATCCAAAAGGCTTTGAAATCAAACATGTCCATTGACAACAGGCTGTTCATACCAGTTTTTTATTTTATTTTTTTGTGTGTGTCCATGCATGCACATTAACATTTCCCTACTTGCCTGTACCTCTGACGTTTGTTAAAAACTGCCCTTGGCCTTGGGCAAAGGGCAGTTTCTGAACTTATCTGTATTAGTAACAACTAATACTTGTGTGGTTGTGTTGGGTGTGCCCTGCATCCCAATCTTTTGCATTTGAAACATTTACTTACATTTTGGTGGCTAATTACTTGGTTAGGTTAACCACATTTAGTGTTGTATGTACACAAAAGGTGTCACATTAATAAATACTTACTGTCAGACTGATTTGGAAATAGCCGGCATGTATTTATACTGCAATTTATAAACCAAAACCTGTTATATCATGTCAGATATTTTCTAACCCAAATGTGACTGGATAAGGTTAATGTGTGTTAATGTTGTAACTCTGCTTGTGGAGGTTTTTTCCTTGCTACTCTTTCTCATCCTTTTGCCCTTTGACCTCCCTCGAGTGTCCTCTCCCTGCTAGAGTACGCCCAATCCTCTATGGCACCCCTCCTATCTAACATTGACCACTTTGGCCTCATAGCTTTCCCCTTTTTAATCTCTCCCTTTCTAATAGCAGTGCTGCCCATTATCTTTGACAGTCATTTTGTAAATCTGACCAATGCATTGTATTCACAGGGGGAGAAGGGAAAGAAGGGCAAAAAAGGGCCTAAGGGCGAGAAAGGAGAACAGGGTGCCCCAGGATTAGATGCACCCTGCCCATTGGTATGTCCGAGCTGGAAACCACCTCCTGTAGCTGGGTCTAGTCGCAAACCAGGATGAGCGCCTTGTGGCGAAGCTGTGCCAGTCTTTATACGGAGCAAATCACTAGACTCATTTGCAATCTGGAATAAAAAGGCTCTTTTTATTTCAAATACTGCTATCAAGATATAAAAACATGGCATTATGTTAGAATCCATGTAATTGGGTTTGAGTGGTAACAGCAGCTACAGGGCCGCTCCTCCTCACGCCTCTCTTGTGTCTGTCCCAATGACTGGACACAGGCCTAAGGGTCGTCCACCTCTCTCCCAGTAACACTCCTAGGTCATCTTTGCAAACAGGGTTTCCGGGGATTTAAGGGTGAAAAGGGGGAACCAGGGCAGCCAGGTCTGGACGGGCTGGATGCCCCGTGCCAATTGGTACAGTATTTATCTTTTTCCTGATCCTTTTTGCACCCATCTTCTACATGCATGTTCCCCATTTCAAATCACCATGGAAGCAAAACAATGAATGAAACATCACGTGAGCATGGCGAGCATGTTGCTACCAAAGTTCACTTTATTGTGAAAATCATCATACTAGTACCTGATAGAGCTGGCTATACTAAGAGCTTCAATAACCTTCAAAGTAAGGACATGCTAGTTTCTCTATTAACCTCTGCTCTATAACAAATGTCTTTAACTCATATAGTTTAATATTAATGTTTGTTCTACTGTCCTAATCGAATTCCCTCACAACCCTTTGACTTATTGCTAACACAATCACTGGAACACCCTTCCGTTAACTTTCCTCCTGTGTACGTACCAATTGGGCCAGACCACCAGGGGAATTTAAGAAAGATCATAATGTAAACAAAAACAATACTGTAGTGTTGTGTGTAAGTAGGCATCACATTGATTATCATCATCTTACTTACTACACAGCATACTCTGCCTTCATTTGTTATAGTGCCCAGATTTCACTTAAATTAGTTAATTGTATCTCAGAAGTCCTGTGTGGGCACTAGATAAGTACATTTATATGGTGCTTTGCATGAGGTATAATTTGCAGTGAGAAGTGCATGAAGGAAAATACATTCTCATCTAAGTTCTTTATTTTATACTGGAGTTATCATTTACAAAGAGCTTGAGTACTTTGAAAAACAGTGTACCAGTAATCCTGTGAGAAAGTGTAATATGTATGTTTGTTCCCTAGTCACAATTACTTTGTAATACTTAGTGAACACAAAATGCTACTTCAAAATCACTCTGTATGGATTAGGCTAAATTGATAAACATTTTCAGTGTTCAGTCCTAATTGTTTTGCTTTTTGTTCCATCACAAACAGGGCCCAGATGGATTACCAATGCCTGGATGCTGGCAAAAGGTGAGTCTTAATACTATTATAGTATGAAGAAGTCGCTTGATTTGTATAATGCAGTAATTGCATCACTTTCAGGTAGAAATGTTCTATTAAAGGTTAGCTATGTAGAATGAAGTTTTTTATAAACATTTCTATGTCCCCAGATATGAGGTAGACATGTTCAAATCAGATAATCAAACAATTAATGATTATTATGGAAGTAATGATTTATTCACAATTACAAAAGCACTGGACATGATGGCCGAGGCATTTTAATTAACAATTATCCAATCAGAAAGCCGAACGAGCCTGGGAAATTATTGGTTTATTTATTTAAAATCGGAAATCCAGTTGGTTTAAACCAAAAATGTCTCTCTGTGATCTGAATAGTCACTACCAGCTGCAAACATAAATGAGTGCTAGTGCAGAACCTGCAGCTCAGTGAGCTTTCAGAAACTGAACATGAACCTGTCCATAAACTGAGGAGGAGACTAGAAATCCAGGTTCAGTTGTGATTGTAGTTCCTTTTTTAAACCAGTAGGAGCAGAGGCTACATACCTTCCCTTTAACTCCTTAAAGCAGGCATGTCCAAACTATGGCCCGGGGGCCAAATAAGGCCCTCAGACCAATTTTTGTTGGCCCTCCGGCTTCCTGCCAAGTTGGTTCAAAAAGTAGTACTTTTTACTGAGACCCCCTGCTCAGTATAAGTTTCAAAATGAAAAAAGTTTGGACACCCCTGCCTTAAAGCCATAAGGCGTGTGGATTTTGTATGTCTGCATGGGACAATTCTAACATTGTGTGACAGTGTGTAAAAAAACAACTCACAAATGTATTCAAGTCCATATCTTTTCTGTGTGTTTTTTTTTCTTGCAGTGATCACTCTAACCCAAATCGCATGGAGTTTGTAAATAATGCTTCTTTTATGGTATTTATAGTTTTTTAATGGAAAAATATCTACGAGAAAAGAAGTTTATGTGTACAAAAAGAGATGAAGCTGCTTCTACTTACATTGCCGTGCTGCGTGGAAAAACGTAAAACAAAAGTGTGTCCAACCTCACATCATTTCGTCAAAGTTCAGATCCCCGGCTGGTGCCAGAACTTGTCTATTCAGTCTTCCATGGTCTAGACTGGAGTACCTTAGCCCAGCATTATGGGAGTCCTAAAGATGGAGACTTGCCTGGAAGGGGGATCTGGCTTGGACTGGCTTGCTAACACCAAAAGGTGTTTTGTCTTGTCTTGTCACTGCAACATTTGCCATTTTCTAAAAGACAAAAAAAAAAAAGAAAAGAAAAACTGACTGTGACAAGCACAACATTGCACCCTTGATCTTACAAAAGCATGGATAAGTAGTGAGTCTATATTTATATGTCTGTACATACGTCACTGTTTTGTGGTTGGCTTCTGCTGTGCAACAATGGCACAAACATTAACAATCCATGCTTAAAAACTCTACAACTGGACATTTTTCTTTCTTTTAATCCTAAGGGAGTCACGCCGTGGTTGGTTGCCTGAAAAACACCAAGATAAAGTGAAAATGGTTACTGTTGCTTTATTGTGGTGATGCTTGCACATGTGATACAAGCAGATTTAATGTTTCACCATCAAACTCGCCGTCTTGGTTTGGACTCTTTCCAATGATTGGAAAGACTGTTTCCGAACTCGAGGAGGACTTGGCAGGCCCTGATCCAACACCGGTTGGAAAACGCATTAAGGTTTTTTAGAGATGCGTTCAGGACCCCTCCGAGCGTGGGAATGGATAGTGTTGGAGACACAAGTGGTCTTCTGGGAGACCAGCTGACTTCAAGTTCTACTGAGCTTCAACATAATGCAATCACTTTTTTTTTTCATGTTATTATTTCTTGCTCTGTTTCTTAAGCATTTTATAATTTGTGTATAACAGCCTTTGTGCCTCAAGCTTTTATTCATTCCTGTATAAACAATGTAATTTACGTATTATGATTTTTCACACAGAACATTTTTGTCAAGCTGGAACTGAAAAGACACATCACAGTTTAGGACGTTGAATCAGTATGTAGGTCACAGCTTTACTTGAGCAAAGATTGACATGATTTGAACAATCATTTAAGTGCTCATATCCAGTGCTGTTACTTTCCACACATGTGCTACTCATTGATGCTGGGTTTGTGTATGAGATGTTTCTTCTTGTATAGTTGCGCCTGTTTTGCTGCATGTAAAACATATTGCATAGGAAGTTTCATACATGATTAAATACACTTTTAAAGTAGGGCTGCATAGTATTATAAATGTATGTTCAGTATTGCGATAACTGGTTAGTTTATGGTATCTGAATATTCATTGTCATGTTTTTAATTTGACAAACATGCATCTGTCACAAAGAAGATTATGACAAAATTGCAAAAATATTATTACCAATAATAACACAATCACAGCAACAAAATATAGTGCAGCCTTATTTTAAACTCAAGATTCCTGTTAGTAAAAACTGCATTTCTCCAACACAAACATTAGCTAACCAGATATAAACTAGAGTCAATCTTGTGGCCAGTTATGTCACATTCCCTTTCAAACAATCAGTAAAGGCATCCGTGTTTTTTGTATAACGAAGTGAGCTTTGTCTTGACACGTTTTCATATTTGTGATTGCAATTTCAGCACAGTCATTGTTATGGGCGGGAGATTTAGAGTGAGAGCGAGCAATCAATGTTTCTTGTGATGTAGCAGTAACCACAGGTGGGTAACGCGAGGTTTATGTCAAGATATACACTATGTAAACGTGGCACTACCAGTGGAAACGACTGCATACAAGTTTCTTTATTGTCATTGGTTGCTTGATTTGTAACAATGTATGTGCATATATTTGTGTATTGTCTCATATTTTAAACTTATTTATTTTTCTATGATTTCTTAAATGAAGGCATTGTTTTGGTTTTGAACAGCATTCCTTCCAATTGTTTTTAATGAAGTGTTTTGTTGTTGTTGTTTTTTTTTTCTCAAATGTTTTAAGAAGCTGAAACGGTGTGAATCAGTCAGTTAGTTATTTTTGTGCATTTACTTCTGTGTATAGGCCTTATCAAGGGGTAAAACTACATTGAAATTATAAAAACATAGTGGCCTGGATGTATACAGGCTCAAGTCACTTACAGCTTTCTGACACCATCTCTCCCATATTTGCATTGAATGTAGTTTGATATATGTATAGTGGATTATTAATGTATTATTGAAATGTGTGCCCATTTGACAAAAGTGCAATTTATATTTGGTTCATGTGTGTAGCACCAAATGCAGCTAAAATATCACAGCATCCTTTGTGATTTGTATAGCTCTTTACGCTACGCATTTTACCACTATGAAACATGCTTATACTTTAACAATATTGCAGTTCAGAACTTACCCTTCCTCTTACACAATTGGAGTGTCACTACTTAAATTTTTGTTGTACTTTTGAAATATTTGTGTTTGATTTCCAGTATTTGAATTGTTCTCATGTGGTGCTGTATCTTTAGTGAGTGCAGCTATTTTTATTAGATTTTGTATATTTTTTGTATTTGAGTTTTTAATGTTTTGTGAGGTATTGGCTGAAAAAAAAAAATTGTGCCAAAACATTTTACACATTTATTTCCATCAGTATTAATGAGTTGGCAAGGAGCTGCACATGTTGTTTTTATTCTTTGTTTGAAGAAAAAAAGAATTATTGGTAAATCCAACAATTATTTTGCAGTTTAAACAAAACAGTACACATTTCAGCGTACTAGTGGATAACATTATGCATTAATTGCTGAGTAAAAAATTTAAATATTTCTTAATTTTGTTCCCCTTTTATTGATGTTTCTTTGACACAAATGTTTATCATATTTTCAAGTAATTTCTGTACTGTTGGAGCCAAATAAATGCAGACTTTCAAATACATATTGCCTCATTGTTTTCAGTAGTGCTTCAAATTTAAGTTGTTAATCAGTGCGTTCATGATGAATGCATTTATACTTTGAGTCTTAAGCAAAGGTCCTCGGTGTAGTCTGCAGGGGTGTCGGACTGAGGGGTTATTGGCATTTAAAAGGTTCTCATTAACCACTGGGCCCTCACAAAGTCTACTCTACTACTGTACATTTAAGGTCGGGCGAACACATTTTCACATTTAAAAACTGGGACACACCTGGGACGGGAAGTAATAATAAAAGTGTAAAAAAACGCGGTTAAGTCAATTTGTATGCACTCTGATCATTCATACCTCTTTCCCGGCTCACTTGTGAGTCAGTATTTAATATGAGAGACTTTAATCAGTGGAAATTAGTGCATCTTTTGTGTTTTGGTTATTTTAAAGACAGATTTTCTCTAGTTTGGCTGAAGAAGCAACAATATATTACCTTCTTTACTGTTGGTAGGTCTCAAGGGGGTCAAAACTGGGACAACTGGGACATGTCTTGCATAAAACTGGGACAAATCAATGGTTTTGGATACATCTGCTGGGACATGGGACACAGGGCTGAAAACTGGGTCTGTCCCGGGTAAATGGGGACATCTGGTCAGCCTAATTTAAGGTCCTCCTGGTTGTTAGTGTGGTAGGCCTGTGTACTTATTTATTATTATGAATGTAGCCTGTATCGCCTTAACTTTATTACTTTATTTCAGTGGTCCCCAAACTACGGCCCGGGGGCCGGATACGGCCCGCCTCCACATCCCCCTGAACAATACAAGAGACGCATTATTCATGCTCATATGAGTCATAGATTCTGCTCTGACAACTGAAGCTGAACTTTTACCCAAGACTGTGCACGGCACAACACAAACTTTCTTTCTGTGAAGAACCCAGAGAGGGTTATTTGATTTTTATTGATTTCATGAATAGTGTTATTATATATTTTCCTGAATTATTTTTTTCTGTGAAGAACCCAGAGAGGGCTATTTGATCTCGGAAAGGGTTATTCATATTTGGTTATATGTGGCTTTCTGGAAAACAATACATGTTTACATTTAGGCACCCCTGCGATCGTCACACTTTTTTCTGGTTCAAACTGACCCTGGCCCCCCATCAGAGAAGGGAAAAGTTATGTGGCCCTTACAGGAAAAAGTTTGGGGACCCCTGCTTTATTTAAAACAGACTAAACTTGACAGCTTACTTATCCTGCCCCGTTTCCCCGTCCTCTGAGAAAGTGCAGTCTCTGTTTACGCCTGAGGGTGGCAGCACTAGCGAGGTGCGTGCGCCGCAGCCCAGTGTGTCGCGTGTGCGCGTTTGTCCCAAAGCCGGTACTTGTTTTGTCTCTCTTGCGGAAGTTTGTGATTCAATCAGTGTACTGCGGGAGGGAGAGGAGCGTCCTTTACGCAACCCTCTGCGCGCTTTCACCATGTCTGAGGAGAAAATTGAGAAGACCAAGACCATAGACCTGAGGAAAAAGCACATTGGGTAGGATGAGGGCATTTTACATCTAATTGTAATTAATAATATAACCAGACTGTATTTACAAGACACATATTTTCCCACTGGCAAATTAGTCGGGTTAATAGAGGTCTAACAGGCTTCCACCTGTGCCATGATTACGCATTGGCTTAACACTACTTGTCTACACACTTACACTGAATTACACAGGCGACTAAAAACAGTGTACCAAAACAGAATGAGATGTTCCCGTCTGCGACTTGCAAACAAGAATGTGCGAGGTCTGTGCGTAATGCGTGATGGGTGCTTCCCTGCAGACCCTCGTGCAAGATATTCTTCAGCCATGACCCCATCAAGATAGTGCGAGCAAAGGGCCAGTACATGTACGACGAGACGGGACAGCGCTTCTTGGACTGCATCAACAATGTAGCTCATGGTAATATACTGCAACTATAAACAAGTCAGTACATACACATGGTAATACACCAGACACACACTGTACAAGTCTAGTTTTCATCAGCAAACTGTAGATTGTCGTGTTTTTGTTGTTAAAGTGGTAGTAGGTTGCAGGATAAATATTGGAAGAATGTGCTGAATACCTGAAACTTAACAACTACTAACACTGCTGCACTACTTCAGCCACAGGTACTACAAGTATTACTATGTTACTGCTTCTGTACATTCCAACGCCAGTAAGACTTGTTATGGCACGCTTACATTGACTTTAAATGAAATTGTTCCTATACCTAACCAACTTATTCCCTGTCCCGCAGTGGGCCACAGTCACCCCGATGTGGTGAAGGCAGGGGCACATCAGATGGAGTTCCTCAACACAAACTCGCGCTTTCTCCACGACAACATTGTCCTTTTTGCCGAAAAACTACAATCCACACTGCCAGAGAAGTTATCCGTCTGCTACTTTGTCAACTCTGGGTAGGGGGCAACATTTACAATAAGCTGTACATTATTTTGTGGAGATGTGGATGATTTTTTCACATTGAGTATTTGTTTTTGACACACTGAAAGCACTGGAGGGGTGGTTTCAAGCAATACACAATTTTGACACAAGAATAAATCAAACGGGAAATGCCATGTCGTTAACACACAGTAAATTCCACATTCCAAATAATATAGAAATATTATAAAAATATCTTTTATCACTTGAAAGACCCAAATGTAAGTTGTGACTCCAGGAAAATACTATCTGGAGAGGCTTTATTTTTTATATAATTTTTGTTTTAAGATTTTTCTTTAGTTGACAGGACTCGAGTCCATTCACAAGTAAGAATGTTTTTCAAGGTATTCTTTAGCAATAAAACATCTGTAATTAAGCAAATGCAAGATAATATATGTTTAATGCCATACTGTGGAACATTCCAGGCAATGCAATCACATTTAATTTCCATAAGGACCAGTGGACCCCCCACCCGAAAGCTTACTAAGTGCACCTTTAAATTACAATGTAATATTCATCCATAAGACACTATAAACACAATTACAGTCTTGCTCACTACCTTAATGCATTTATATAATGTGCTCTTTGTTTTCAGTCCATGAGCCATTTTCAGCCCTCCTGTTTAGACCAGGAGTTACTTATTGACCCAGCAGGACTTTTTCAGTGTCAACCGGAATTAGATGTGTGCAATAACATGTGTAATACAGTAATTGTAAGACTAAGGCATATACTTCCCCTGTTCTTCTTATCTGGTACATGGTGAACAGCACAGGCGGCAAAGGTCTGAACTTGAAATTGTATAAGCAAACATTTGAGTGGTTTGTGGTTTTAGTGCATCAGGTTTAGATAAGAAGAACGATAATGGCATGTCCTGAACTGTGCTGATCTGCCTTTATCATATACCACAATACTGATGCATCGAAAAACAAAAACAGGATTGTACATAAAAGAGATTCAAACACAGTTTTGATAATGTAAAGTAGTCTTTTACGATAGATGTATTTTAAATTGCAGTTTTAGTAGTTATTTTAACTCCAAAGCCCGTAAGATGAGTGTCAGAAATATTGGAAGTGAGTATTTTTATTTTTAACTGTAATCGCAAATTTTCTACTGTCCTTCTTTACACTCTTGGCCTGATTAATTTGATTGTTGTAAAAACACTAAATGTCACCTGCTGAGCCCTTGTACATGGAGGTTAAACGCTGATGGTGTTGCCCTGTGTATTTTGTGGTGACTGAGTAACTCAGAGTAACTCTTGCCCTTTGAACTTTCAGCTCCGAAGCCAACGACCTGGCCTTGCGCCTCGCCTGGCAGTATACCGGCCACAAGGACGTCATCACCCTTGACAAGTCAGTTTGGAAAATGGACAATGTTCTTTGTGGCTTTAAGGTTTTAAGTCCCGGCTCTTGGTCCGTTTTTATATAACTGTAGTACTTAAGCAGAGTCTAGCACCAACCCAGCTTTTTCACTTCAGATTACTATTTCGATACTTTGGCTTCAATTATCTGCAGATATCTGTGAACCAAATTTGGTCTCCTAAAATTGCACAAAATTTATACTTTTTGTTATGTAACTGCTATTTATTCTTTAGCATTGTTCTTGGTCAACGATCCTGGCATTTCCTGGATCGGAGCCAAAGCCCAGTACCAGTAGCGGTGTATCCACACTTTTTAATCATACCTCTAGTTTTGATTTGTTTTTTCATTTATCCTACATTGGCTTTTTTCATGCATAATACAGTTTTAGGGCCATTTACAGCATACTTAAGTCACCTCTGTGAGAGAAGGTCTAAGGCTGGGCAATAATTATGAGATTGTTTTTTCTAATCTATCGAATCAAATAAAAGCTTGGAAGAAACACATCATTCAATTATGTAATTTCAAAATACACGGCCGTTATGTTGTTTGTTGTCATAGTTCGAAGGCCCTTGTATGTTGACCCAATTCAATGTTGCTTCTGTGTTTTGTGTGTTTGCAGTGCGTATCATGGCCATGTCTCGTCGCTCATTGACATCAGTCCGTACAAGTTTCACCAGATGCCCAATTTCAAGATGAACCCATCTGTGCATGTGGTGAGTGCCTCCCTGTGTACACTATTAAACTCCCCTAACTCAACGTGCTGCGGCAGGATGCTCAGGATCTCTGTAGCAAACGTCTGACATGTTTCTTAGTATTGACCTACATTCTTTATTATGTTTTTTTAACTTAGTGACTTCTAACTGTAACTGGTTTGACAAGCTAAAGAGGTTTTGAGAAAATCTTATAATTATCTAATCCTGTTGTTGAAAAATATTCAGTTGTAGTCATCAGGACTCTGATCGAAGCGTATGTACAAGTCACTGTTTTTGAATGCAATAACAAGAATATCCACATATGTTGTCTCATGTCCAAGTTAAAAGTCCTTTCAACTAACAACAATTGAGATATTAACCATAAATTAAGACAAAAATATTACAGTTAAAAGGCAAATTCTACCATAAAAACGTCACCTGTCTTCCATCTCAATTAATATAATGGGTTATAAAGTTATTTTTGTCGTAAATGCAACCTACAGTATAGTACTGTTGGCCATGAATGAATAAAGGCTTTTAATATTTTTTCTCAGTCTCAGCTTCTCCCTTTTTTTGCAACCTACAGTATTTTTAGTCATAACTTCCTGAACAGGCTCCCAGTCCAGATGTGTACAGAGGAAAATACAGGAGAGACCACCCTGATCCAGCCACAGCGTACGCCGATGAAGTCCGGGACATAATCCACAAATCTGAAGAAAAAGGAGGAAAGGTACGGCACTTCTGTCTGCCTGTGCTGTTTATATATGTTGTATGTACTTAACATCTCTTCTACACCTGACAATTACTACACAGGAAGTATTAAAAACCATGTTATTTTCTTATTTCTGATTTGCAGTGCCTCTAACAGATGTGTGTATTTAGTCACTCTATTTTATTTGTAGATCATTTATGATTATTTTAGGTTTGCACTTTGTCTGCTGATGTTAGTCAACCAGAACACATACTACAAACATGTATTTATTTATTCATGTTAGGCCTGTTTTATTCCAGTTTGTCTTTGTTCTAGTTTATTATGAGCAGAAAGTACAATCCGACTAGAAATCTGCTGTAAAACTACGATATTAGTGTGATAAAAAGAATCAGTTTGAGTATTTTGTATTTCTTTGCCTGCGTTAATGTTTTCATGAATAACAAAGAGTGCAAGAGTAAGTTTATAGATGAGGAGAAATTGTTCTGTGGCTTTACGTAAACTGATTGTATGTTCTTCCCCAGATTGCGGCCTTTATTGCTGAGTCACTGCAAAGCTGTGGTGGGCAGGTCATTCCTCCTGTGGGCTATTTCCAAAAGGTTGCAGCGTAAGTAACCGTGGCATTTTGCCGCTTTTCACAAAACTAAAGCTGTAAGTTTTTAAAAATGATTTTATTAATTTATTTTACAGGCATGTGCGGAAAGCTGGAGGTGTCTTTATTGCTGATGAGGTCCAGGTGGGATTTGGCAGAGTGGGTAGCCACTTCTGGGCCTTTCAGCTTCAAGGGGAGGATTTTGTGCCTGATATTGTGACTATGGGCAAACCAATAGGAAATGGGCACCCTCTGTCCTGTGTGGTCACGACTAAAGAGATAGCGGAGGCCTTCATGAAATCGGGAATGGAATATTTTAACACAGTAAGCACGATTTGCATACCATTTTGTTTTCTTACCCAAGAAATGGACATAAAATGATCAGTTTCAAAGTATTAGGTCCTACACTGTTAAGAACGTCATACAACTTATAGATCAGAGGTGTCCAAACTATGCAGCCCTGAGACTAACTTTTATTTGCCCTCCTCAGGTTTTTTTTGGCGTTTTGGCCAAAATAAACATGTAATACATTTACACATCATAACTAAAACAACAAACATTTGGGACAACGGGATATAAAGGTTCCAATCCAATAAAGATTCCAGTCAACCTGGAAAAATTACCTTAGATGAAAAAGGTTTGAATGCCCCTGCTACAGATATTTACTCCACTATTTCAAAATCAAAATAAATTCTTGATAATATAATAATGCATTATGGTTACAGTGTACATACTGTCATTTTCTTGGACCTTTGTTGATAGATTCTGATGGACCACAGTCCAAACTTGGGAAAGCATGGCTGACCCAATAATTTAGCCATTACAATTTCAAACCTCCTCATAATGTTACGCATGGTTGCAGTATGTTAATAAACCTTATTTAAATTGCGTCACAGGTGAAATAGGTCCGATTGAACTCATACGAGATCCCCATGACGACTCACTGTGTATCATGTGTATGTGGTGCATGTCTGACCAGAGCATAGTGTGACAGTTCCTCTGTTCATGGGTTTTGAATTTCAGTTTGGAGGTAACCCCGTGTCGTGTGCCATCGGACTGGCTGTGCTCAATGTGATTGAGAAAGAAGATCTTCAGGGCAATGCGCTGCGCGTGGGGGGATACCTCTGCAGTGTGCTGCAGGAGCACAAGAACAAACACCCACTGATAGGAGATATCAGGTAAGCAGCGTACAGTTACACAAAGAGCTACTTTATACACCTTATGGACACAATACCATAACTTCAACATAGTTTAAGAAAGGGAACTGAGCCATATTAAGGTTAGACATGTTCTCAGAATGTAAGTAATAAAAAGTAATGGTGTTTTTGTCACACAGGGGTTGTGGCCTTTTTGTTGGTGTGGAGCTGATAAGAGATCAGTTCAAACTTACACCTGCTACAGCAGAGGCACAAGAGGTCATTTACAGGTACATATTTTAATAGAACAAAACAAAATAATTCAGACTACCACTTCAAATCTGTAAGTTTAGTAACTTGCTTGGTGATCTAAATTGCATTATTTTTGTGGCCAGAAAATAATGACTGTTCTTTTCCTTCTCCAGGCTAAAGGAGCAGCACATCCTCCTGAGTGCAGACGGACCTCATCGAAATGTGCTTAAGTTCAAGCCTCCTCTGTGCTTCACCAAAGAAGATGTGGACTTTGTGGTCGAAAAGATAGACCACATTCTTACAGGTATTTATCCAATCCCTGCTCCCTGCATCATTTATTTATCTGTGCCACCGTGCCCTTTCTGTCTTGTTATTAATTATGAAGGCGTCTAATGATATCCTAGACTGCCTGAATGAGCTCCTTGTCATGTCATCTTATTTTTCAGAAATTGAAGAAGCATTAGGCATGCAAAGCAAGCTAAATGCCAACAATGAAGAGGCTAAAATAAAGGTAAGCTTAAATATGAATTCCAACATCCACCAATTACTAAAAGGTATGAAGTCAAAAAGGTTTTGTCTTATGTCTCTTATTGCATTTAAGATATCAGATGAAAACCACCAGGACCACAAAACCTGCAGTAAAGGAAGCAAGAAAGCTCCTCTTCAAACAAAATGGATACAGACATAAAACTGCTGCTTGTCATGGGAACTTGGGAACTGCCTAAATGAGTTGTTTTAAGATATAATTTTATACGATGCACTTAGACATAATGAAAGTGTTAATTTGATGCTGCTTATTTATGAAATGTAAATATTTGTAGTCTTTAATATAACATATTGCACTACAAAGCAGAATACGTTTTTGAGCTGCGCTTGAACGTCAGAAATTAAGTGACGTAACAGGACAGGTTTAGATGTTTTAAAACTGCTTAGGGCGCCATCTACTGGGAAAATGCAGACATTGTTGGTGACAGTATTCTAGGCTAAATTACAACAGTTTCTATACTGAAATTCTAATATGGCTTTGGATTAATATAGCACCATTCAAGGAACTTAAAGCGCTTTACATTGCATTAAAAATTCACCCCACCCTTTGATGTTAAACTACTAACGAAGCCACAGCTGCCCAGGGGTAGTGAGTCTGTCGATCTGCCCCAGCAACTCTGAACACAACCAGTCACTCACCAGTCCTACTATGGAAGGTGTGGTTGGTATCTTGCCTAAGGACAACAGTATGCACTTAACTCAGGCCACTGTATTCCTAGAATAGGTGGTAAAGCCGTTTTTTTTACTGAAAACGAGATTTAATTCACCTCATACAAAAATTTAAACGTTTAAAGCATTACAAATAATGTACAGACTGCATTTCCAAAGGACATATGTGGTGTCAAAGAGAGGTCAATTAGCTCAACTAAATAATTTTTCAATAATCACCACATTTTAAAAGACTAGCATATATAATCATTATGCACTTTACTCCTGTTCACAACATCAGTGCCTTTATGTCCAAATCAGTGCAGTCTATTATAAATGAATGATCAATCCTTGGAGTCTTCTTTAGGTGGTGATGTACATCTTCATCCCATCAGGTATCCTCTGTAAATTAATCAATCACAAACTTATAATAAAGTCTTATGATTTGAAAGACTGATTTAATGAATGTAACCAAATATCAAAAATAACTTACGGCAGCTTCATCCGCATGAACACTCTGGCCATGAAGAAACTGAGGAGCACGCTCACAAAGCCAATGAACAGTAACAGGAAGCGGTTGAGTTTGGGAATGTTGGGTGCATTGGATCGATCCAAGATTATGAAGCCCAGTCCTCCCATTGTAAAGAGGAAGCTCGAGGCCAGTCCCTCCATAATGTACTGTCCATTTACTCTGAGAAACAAGTGGAGATAAATGAATATTGTTAATAAATATTAACAGTGCAGTTAAATCAGAATTGTGCTTTTTTTCATACCTATATGCCAGAAAGGCTACTGGCCGCTGATGTCCATGTTCATCTGTCATTGATCCAACACTGGGTGGCTCAACAATAACGTCATATATAATTCCTACAAGAGAAAATAATGTTTTAAGTTTTTGCACTCAACATTAGTTTTATCAAGAACAAAAGGGATTCAAAAAAAAGACCGTGGTGCCTCTCACTAATAGACAAGGACACCCATATTCTAAAAACAACCTGGACTTTACCAACGTTTCACAGAGGATTTAACCATTCAAAACAAAATGTTATCTTTTTAAATGGACAAAAGGTCCAAAATACTACAAATAGGTTTGCTTGGCATTGCAAAAATCACTTTGTATTGCCCTAAACGTAAAAAGTATATTGTTCAAAGGCTGATTAATAAAGATATTGACTTTCTTACGCCACAATTTATAAGAGTAAAATATACGAAAAAATGTATAGGAAACACTGAGACAGGTCTACGCTAACTATAGCCTAGTAGCTGCTAGCTTTATAGTTACAGGTTAAATGCAAGAGTTAACTTCTGACCTAAACCAAGCTTCATCTTTATAGCTTACATAAACACTAAACCACTGTAAGTTCTAGGTTAAATGCGATCATTATGGTACTAACAGTTAGTAGTTAGTTAAGTTAGCATAGCATCATTTACCTCCAGTGATGAGAAAATATGACACAATGACCACCGCATAGACAGTCATAGCAGACGGCATATGCAGCCAAGAAGGTTTCTTCAGTTTGATATTTGGGCATTCCAGCACGGTGAATGGTATACTGTACAACGTCTCCATGGTTTTGTGGGGAATAGCTACAATTCCCGGTCAGTGCACGGATCCTGCAGCTGATGCGAGACGTTTTCACCGACGCTTTGATTACGTGTCCCGGAAGCACAGGCAGTCCGTTACGTCTGACGTCAATACGTTGATTTCTAAGTAGCGGTCATGGTTTTTCTAGTGGTAAGCAATTTGATCGAATCCCTCAAGATTTGCTGCTCTTGTTATTGTTCTGTATCACCATGTTTCGTTAATTAACAGTAGGGGTAAGTCTTTTCAGTAATACTCTTCAGGAGACAATTTTCCTGTCCATCAGACAGAGGGATTTCCAAATTCTAAACAAATCAGATTTCCAGCTGGCTAAACTGGACTAGACCATGAACATGTGTAGTTGCAGCTCTTTACACAAAGGCATATTTATTGGCTTGCACTGTGTATGCAGAGGTGAGGTTGTTTTACCAATCTATGGACTTTGTATGCACTGGCCAGAGCAAGGATTGAACAGAACTTTGGGCGAGTAGAAAAAAACTCAAGATGAGCAGCGATCAATGCCTGAAAACTGCCAAGAGGCACCATATATTCATAATTATGGTCGAGCAAGCAACGGTGTTAAGATATGAACTCAGTCTTTGATTAATCAATCAAAAACAGATTGTGGCTACATATGGACACTAGCCGAATTGTGTTGCTTTACCATTTCCACAAATCGGCTCCAAATTGACAGACTCAATAAGCCAAGAAAATATATTTTTGATGTATTTTATTTTCACGGTACAAACACATTTTACTTAGATTTCTGGCTCTGTGCCTGTGCCTTGAGCACCTTGACAACAATTTTTCTGCTCTTCAATCAGAAAAGCGCGCTTAATCCTGCAAATGAAAAAAAAAGAAGGTTGTAATTTTTCACTTTAAGACCGTTTTGCCAAAATATAATCAAAAGCAAAATAACACATTGCTGACCTGTCTCGCACACACTTGGCGCACATTGAGCCTCCGTAAGCTCTGCTGACGTGCTTCTTGGTCTTTGAAAGCCTCATGAGAACCTGTGGTCTAACAGCACGGATCTGCAAAACAAATGGCCCTATTAGTCTTTATTCACATTCAATTCACAACATTGACAAACTGGATGGACATGAGATCGCGCCCCCCACCCCAAACAAAAACCCAATTTCCAGGTTACAAAACTTTTCAAAAACCTGTAAGGACTAGGTTTGCAATACACACCAACCACCTGTCAATTTCCGTCAACAAACCCAGGAAATTTACCAGAAAATACAGAGATTAAAAATAAAAAATCATTTTTGCCACACTCATCTTGAACATTCAGACAAAATTTGCCAAAACTCTTGGGTTGGCCCAACACCACCAGTAATTAAACAGTTTGATCACAGCACATATATGCAGTGCAATCAGCAGTAAACCATACAGGACCGAGTATCAGAGATCGTACTTACTCCACGCAGTCTTCCTGGGCAGATGCCACATGCTGATTTGGGGGCTTTTGCCGACCTTTTTGGTGTAGAGGTACACAATACGATTACCAGGGGTACGAGACTCTGAAACACAAGCAATATTCAATGGTTACAACACACAAACAAACCTCCAAACCAATTGTAATCCAAGACCGATCGAAAAGCCTACAGAAAAAAAAATATTAAAAAGTACCAGTAAAATGGCTGAAAATGTACTCTGCTGGCAACATTGCAAAAATACAGCAGTACCAGTCACTTTATTATTCAACTTTAGATAAAAACAAAATAACTTGATGAATGTATCCGTTTAATGCTGAAATATATTTAAAACCACTATACACTTATTTTCTGAACTAAAGGCAATCGGAGCAGGCAACGCCAGTGCTGTTATGTCTGTAGGCTAGAAAGGATGAGATACTACTGTGCACTGGGACAACTGAGGTTTGTGCTGTACTCAGAAATCGGTAATGATTTAAAATATAATTACAATTGCATGGCTAGCATTATACCCCAGTACAAGTTTAAACATCAACTCAAAAAAGTACAACTCAAAGATTTACATCAGTTATTAGTCCTTTCCACCCCCGAATGTTGCACATGTGCCCTCACTTAACAATCTGGTCTTGTTTGAGGCGGTGTTGTAGGACAACCTACGGCGATACGTCAGGCGTTGCTACCATCTTGAAGCTGAGGAAGGAAAACATAAATGTATGTTTATATTTGTTGATAAGCGTATGCTAAGTTGCTAATGCTAATTGTTTATTAAAAAAAAAAAAAAAGCACATTATTAACATGTGACTATGTATGGGCATAATACCAAACTCGATTAGCCTTCTTGTACATACATTTACATTTAATCATATTCCCACAGCAGCAGTGTACAAGTTATACATGCCGGGTCTGTTTGTGCCTAGCAGCCATTTACAACCCCCGCGACATCTTCAAAATATAACTTCATCCTTTAACACAGGCTCTTAATTACCCGGGGAATAGATGCGTGCTAGTTTAATATCAGCAACGGTAAATTATACCGGCCTCGTTTGGTCTTTGAAACGAAGATTACTTTGGATTTTGAGTGTTATTCTGCCAGAGTTAAACAGGGCCACCATACCTGCTTTCGCCGCGACCGGAAGAGGAAGGACGGAGGCTGGTGAGGGTGTAAAGAAGATGTGAGTCTGCTCCCTGCTGGATCTGTAGCGTACTACAACACAACTACAACTCAGGTAGGCCAGAGCGTCTCAAAGTGGGGGGCGCAGGGCCGTGTCAAGAGGGGCGCGAGATATATAAAAAAAAAAGTCCAGTGCCAACACGTGGTTCATCTTTAAATACAGAGAGCAGCAGAGGCGTGGGTCAGTCTGCCTCTGTGCCAGTCACACATGTCTGTTTCTGTGCCCCTCACACACGTTTGCCCCGGGTTTAGAACGAGTCATGGCTTGGGCTTCTCTATGCGCAATATGTGTCCTGTCTCTCCTCTGTCCCTCTAGCTCTCCTCTGTCTCTCCTCTGTCCCTCCTCTGTCCCGTTGCACGCGCTTCTGTTCTAGTTCCCAAGTTTCCAAGATCAAGCTCGTCTCTCCCCTTCTTTGGTGGTGTTTTATGGCGGTGTATCCATAGTGTTACATTACCGCCAGTCTTTAGACTTTATTCTTTTTTAATCTAACTTTTGTTGTTGTTATGTTACTTTTAATGGCGGTTGGCAGCCAACTGAAAAGTTGCATTTACCGCCACCTACTGTAGTTGTACGTCTTCTGTAGTTGTGCGTCTTCAAAGTATGTGTTTTACGCTATTCCTGTAAAAAAAATAAAGAAAGGAGAGAGTGAGAAAGAGAGAGAAAGAGAGAAGGAGAGAAGAGAGAGAAGGAGAGAGAAAGAGAGGAGAGAAAGAGAGAAAAGGAGCAAGCAGCCGCCTCTAGAAAGAGCTGTTGTTGTTGCTTTTCATGATGGTTGGCAGCCAACTGAAAGGTAGATTTACCGCCACCTTCTGAAGTTGTACGCCTTCAAAGTATGTGTTTTACTCTACACCGCAAAAAAACAGAAAGAGAGACAAAGGAGAGAGAAGGCGAGCTCATTTGATGACATAAAGCATATGCGAAAAGAATGTGTTTGCATCCATTCCGTTCCGTTTTGATCACATGGGCTTTGAAGACATTGAAACATAAACGCAGTGGTACGAGTCAGCACCGCAGAAAGCAGTCTGTGTGAGACGGTCGCGGACCCTTCAGTGGTTAAAGTGATCCACAGAAGATGAGAAGTAACGCGAGCGTGTCTTCTCCTTGAAGTGCCGAATCAGAGGTTGTGGGGGGTCGAATTCTCGTTCTCTCTCTCTTGCTTTCTCCCTCTCCTTTTTTTGTGTTTATTTTTATTTATTTTTACGGCTATAGCGTAAAACATACTTTGAAGGCGTACAACTACAGAAGACGTACAACTACAGTAGGTAGCGACCTTTTCAGTTGGCTGCCAAGTGCAATTAAAAGTAACACATCATAAAACCAATGCAATATGAACACAACTATATTTTATAAATGGTATATGGTATAATTAAAACTCAACAAGTGCTCTGTGGTTATTATTTATTAACGTTAACAGTCTCAAAGCTAAAGGCTAACATACATTAACTTAATGTTTACGTTAAATATAAAAAAGACAAACTTGATAAAAGTACATAAAATGCAAAGTCGAGGGTTTTTGTAAATGGGTTAGTACAGTTAGTAATGTTATTTTAACTTCAGTGATTACGTTTATTGTATGTTATCTTAGAGACAAAACCACTTTTACAAACATATTTATAAACACGTCATAGTTGCCAGGTTAAGTACTTTCATGGTACGTAAAGGTCTTAACATGCCTGTGATTATACATCTGATACTCACTCCCCCTTTGTGTTTTGTTTGTTAATTATTGATTTAGTTTAGACGGTCGGTTTCATGAAAAGGGCTTATTGACTTTCTTCACTTAAAGGGCTGTATTTATAGTTTTCCTGTAGATGGCGGCATACTAACGTTAGTGTCTGTGTCGTAATCTGAATGGTTTGTGTCGTGTAATATGTTCTTGTTTGTAACGTTTTATTCTTTGGGTCAGGTGCAAACGTGCCAGGCACAGACAGGCACAGACGGGCACAGACAGGCACAGACGGGCACAGACAGGCACGTGAGCTCAGGACCTCACATCCCATCAGACAGACAGGTACTTTTGCAGACAGATTTCACACAACTTGTCCACACCACTTTTAGTAGAGTTGTTTGACGTTCCATTTATATTAAATAATATCAGTGACATTATTTGTGGGTTTATTGATGTTTATTTAACCAGGAAATTTCCACATGGATTTATAATCTCGTAGATCTTGCTCGTTACTATACTCATGAAATAATTATGTTTAAAAAGCTTTCATAGATAGAGCAAATGCACAATACACATCATATTTTTGTGGGTTTCACCTTCTTGTTTATAAAGAACATTTTGAGTACTTTTTCCCATTCAAACAATTTGAATGCTATGGCAACGGTCCTAATTTGTCATCACTCTGAAACCCAGGGATATGATAAAATGTTTAAATAGGTATTGTCTACTACAAAGCAACATATTAAAGATGCTTTGCATGACAAGCTAATAAACGTATTATGGCGCGATAAAGGTTCATAACAGATCCAATAAAATCTAACATTCACTTGCATTGAATGTTTCAAGTTTTTTTTTAATCATTTATCAATATCTAATTAATTTGGTTTACTTAATATTTAACAAATTCGTGAATTGAAAATCATCCAAATGCTAAATGTTGTGAGAAACAGCACAAAATGGCTCCTTTTCAAAGAGTCGCTGTGTCATGAGAAGACATTTGCCAGGCTCAGCCAACAGATGGTGAGCTTGGCATCCTTTTAAACCCAGCATTTGGTGAAAGGCAAAGTTCAGTGGCAACACAAGGCTGTGTACAGTGTAATATTGTGCTGTTTGTTGTGGAAATGTTAGTGAGGCTCATGGTCAGTTGTTTCACCATATGGATTGCATATACATGTATGTATGTAAATGTGTGTGTGTGTGTGTGTGTGTGTGTGTGTGTGTGTGTGTGTGTGTGTGTGTGAATGTGCGAGTTCATCTTTGTGCAACTCCTCACGGCCCTAACTTGTGTTCGATGGTGACCTTAATAAAGACTGGAAAATGCTCTGGTAAAGAATGGGTTTGATTAAGTCCAGATGTGTCACTCCAGGTTAACCTATTCTGAGTTAAGCTTTTCTTCAGCTCCTGAAATGGGAACATTAGCTTTAGTTTCACAGACATCAATAACTACTTACATCTGCAGTTCTTCTGTCCTAATCTTGTCAAAACACACTGTATGTGTGTTTGACAAGGTTTTATTTGGATATTCATTCAAAACTATCAAGCTTTTGTCCTGTATTTGTAGAATTATTGTCTATTTTGGGAAATTAGACCTCTGCATGTTTTGCCCATTCTTAAACAGTGCCAGCCTGTCGGAGGTAGTGGGCAACCACAGAAGCACAGTGGGCCCACCTCCAGAACATGAGCCAGGTTCAATCAACATGAGGTGTTAGCTGATTTCCAGACATTAGTCCTCTCTCAAGTCTGTCAGGTCTGCGTTGGTCAGTCGCAACAACTGATGCTTGTGGAATCCAACAGCCTGGTGCCCACTTTGCTCAGGTATGGTGCTGAAGGCAATTACAACTTCCGGTTTTAACCGGAAGTTGTAATTGAATGGAATATAGTGTGCAGCCATTAAGCTGCTCTGAAATGAAATCCACCCAACAATAGACCTGAGATATAGTACAAGCTGTCCCTGCCAGTCAGCCCAGACCAGTCAAAGATGACCCATATCACCTTAGGTGACTTGATTACATAAGTCCCTTTCGACCCCCTGTCCACATCTCCTTATGTGTAATCTGCTGAGATTTAAACCTGCTGCTCCTGTTTAATAAATCCACAGCGATTAAAATAGGATTACGGCTCCGCTTTCGCCGTTTGTATGACATCACAGCATGAACAATTTTCACCTTTTTTTTTCCTTCACCAATTTTTTCTAGTTTGGCTGCCTCGATCTCCCTTACATTTGCACCAAAACCAAGTCAGTCCACCAACTCCATATGTGTGACTGTTGACATGAGGATTAACCTTTTAATACAGCAACGTCCTGTATGTACATTTCAGCACATGCAAGGACAAAATTCCAGTCAGTTGTTTTGCATTTCAAAACATCCATGTTTAAAATGGTTTCTGTATCAGATCAACCCCAAAGTGTCCACAGAATATGGAATGTATAAAATATTCATCCGTTTTGCAGAGCAGGAAGGTTAGAAGGGCACACGCTGTACTCAATGTGAAATGAGGGCTGAAGCGACACAGATCAATACGAGTCCGTTGTCCTCTTTGTCCTTCCGTAACTGTCCTGCAATGGTTAACTGGTGTAAGGTCACACCAAGAAAAGGAAGATTGATTTGACCTTCTCCAATCACTCAAGAGAGAAATGTATCAAGCCAGTACAATGTGTAATAAATGAGGGATTCTAGGGATGTTATTGAACATTGACTAAAGATATAGTTACATTTGTGACTAGATAGTGTGGTTGTCTCATATTTGGGCTGTATACACTATCAATATAGTAAGCAGATCTGTGTGTTTTCATTGTATTTTATGTTGTAAACTAATTTTTAATGGTCAAATGGACTTTCATATACTCACTTTTATGATCAGGCTCTTGCCCATATGCAGTTGTGAAAGTTGATGTTGACAGAAAGTAACATCATGCCTCTCCAAGCCTGTGTTTATTCACACCATGAGTAAAACAGGGCTCCACTTCCACACTTGCCTCACAGATTTGATGACCAACATTCACCTCTCCTCCACACTCACACTATTCTGTTTTGCACTTCAGTATTCTCCTATTGAACACAGCGTTTGAACTCATTTTACTCTACAGATAATGACCAAGAACGTCTCAGAAAATACTAGAGAGGCTCTGTGCCTGATTCTTATAACTACATGTTTCATTTGCTGCCAATTTGGTCAGATTGCTACATTTTTGAACGGGCAGGTGGTCTGTCCCAAGCCTCTTTGTAACAGTGATGGAGGGGGTTAATCCATGCAAGTCATTTATCAAAAGCTTATCATGAGCTTTTTCATTTTGATTATTTTGAATCAATATTCATTACTTTTTTGTTGAAACTCATACAGCCTTTCCCTCTTCACTGGAAAAACTTGCTTGGTTATCATCAGCCTGTCTCCCCACCACCCCCTGCCCCATTGCTGACAAATCCATATAACTATGTGGGACACAAAGGCTTGGATTTAGCACGCCTGGTGGGAGGGGGGGCAGGGCATGGAAATTTCTGTTGTTTTGTCCTAGGAGCGATTTCAGACAAATCAAAACAACACGCCACAGTGAGTCTTCCTAATCCCCTCTTTCCTGTAGCACATGACCTGTGAATAGTCATCACTTTTATGCTGGAAAGGGAGACAGGTCGAGATGAAACCCCCTGGCCTGCATACTGGACACAGACTGACACCTTTTTGATGGGAAAAAATATTGATATTCGCAGAGCTGCGCTCAATCATAGATGTAGAGAGCAAGAAAACAGTTTGAAAAAGTATTGAATTATGGCCCAATTGTTAAGAATTACACTGCTTTGATGTTTCATGAGCAAATTTGAATTGAATATGGTTGACTCTTTCATTAAATAACACAAAGTTATACATTCTTACTATAGTCAAAACCATGTTGACTATTGGAGTTTACCCTAAGTTGTTTGTGCTTCTTTCAGTTGGTAACAAGGACGACTCTTTGGTGGAAGAGGACACAGGAGCCACTCAATGAGGTCAGGGAATCATGAGCTATCGGCACAGTGCCACATGTAGTTTTTCACATGTAGGCTACAGATTGTATGCCTGGTGCCGTCCGATGCAGGGTTGGCTGGGTTTAGTTCTGTAAATAGGCCTTAATATACAAGTGCCGGACCTTTATTGATGGTAGGTTACGCTGAATTATTTGATAACATCCATTGCATCAGGTGTTGTTTGATGTGAATGATATAACCTTGAAATAACCCTCGACAAACTGGTAAACCAGCATATGAGCTGAACCTGTCCCCACTTCGTCATCATCGAGGTGAAACTGTGGAAAAACAGCCTTTGCTGTGTAACCACGGCAACTCCTCCCTCAAAACGCAACATCACCGAAGCCCCCGCTGCGTGCGCCGTGCACTAGGGGCCGGCAGTCTGCAGCTTACCTGACTTTATTAATATACCAGCCGCTCACGTGGTCAGCCCTGCCCAGCGCAACACGGTGCAGCTACATCAGCGAGGGCACTCTGTCAGTGAGACGCGGAGATGCTGCTGCTGCCGCCGCGCTGCACAGAGGACACAGGCGAGCACAGTTGGTGAAGCGTTTTCCCCAGCGCTCATCCTTTGACATCGGAGAGCTGTTTTTGCTCAAAGAGATCTAAACGCCCCGGATTTCCAAATCTGAATTTGCAACCTCAACCAGCGCTCAACCTGCTGCTGTTGTGCTGTTTTCTCGCCACAACCAAAGGTAAGGCTCCGTCCACACTCCAGCCGTCATGTCATGCCTCTGTATTGATCCCGTGTTTCGTGGCGGTGTTCATCGGTGGAGTGGCGTGTCAGATCGTCAGAAGAAGGAGGCATCAGTGAAGGGCACGTAGTCAGAGTTATCAGATGTTCGGTCTAAGACAGAGGTTGCAGCGGAAAAGTCAAACAGGTCAGACTCATCTTCCCATCCGGAGCAGCGGCGTCATGTTTATGGCTTCGGCCTACGTGTATCGCCTTAAACTTATTTCGGCGTGTCTTTCCATTTACACGATCATGTTTATGTAACGAATGTGTTGATTGAATCGTGCAAAATGTGAGCAAACACGTGGTTCACAATTTCAAGGCAAGAATATCACACTTTTATCTGTGGTAGTGTGTTTGGTGAAGTGTTTATTATGTATTTCATTTATTTTGAGAAAGGCTGCATACGTATACATATATACATATAAAATAATACTTATGGGTCTTTTTTCCTCAACAGATCCTATGATGAAGTCTAGGGTTGACAGACCTGACCCTGGAAAGCACATCAAAACCTTTCATGTGATTTGAAGAGGACAACATGACCATGCATTGTCTCGGGTGAAGTCCCACGTTACTTTGTGGTTCTGAAGAGTGAGGACATAGTGCTGCAAACATGGATTCAGATAAACCCTGTGCGCAGATGTGTGAGCAGGGACCCCCACTGGGCACTGCCTGTAAGAGGCCGCTCAGCCAATGTCTACGAAAAAAGATGAGACCTTTGCGGATCCTGGGCTTGGTCTTCAGCCTTCTGGCCCTAAGTGCTGTCTCCCTTAGTGCCTTGAGCTGGAATTCAGGTGGCCTCAATGACCCAGCACTGCCTCAAAACAGTCTTAGTCAGACAGCCCCTCACAGGACTCTACTTTTCACCCAAAACCAGAGGCACCCCAATGTATCAATGGACATGCCAGTGGCCATGAAATCTACAGCCAATACCAACGATAGCCAAGGTGATTACCCACCGGACATATTCTCCCTGGTGAAGAGGCGCCAGGGCGCTGTAATCCTCCACATGTTTGGCATGATCTACATGTTCATAGCCTTAGCCATAGTGTGTGATGAGTTTTTTGTCCCAGCACTGACGGTCATCACAGAAAAATTGGCTATCTCTGATGACGTAGCAGGAGCCACATTCATGGCAGCAGGTGGCTCTGCCCCTGAGCTCTTTACATCCATCATAGGAGTTTTCATCTCACGTAGTAACGTGGGCATTGGGACCATTGTGGGCTCTGCTGTCTTCAACATTCTCTTTGTCATCGGGATGTGTGCCATCTTCTCTAAGGAGATCCTAAACCTGACCTGGTGGCCGCTCTTTAGAGATGTCTCCTTCTACATCCTGGACCTTATTATGCTCATCATCTTCTTCCTGGATAACTCAATCGCAATCTGGGAAAGTGTCTTACTGCTGTCCGCATATGCTGCCTACGTCATTTTCATGAAGTGCAATGGGACAGTGGAGAGCTTCGTCAAAAACTGCTTGAATAAGAATCAAGTGGTGGAAGTGGAAGTGCAACCAAAGGTGAGTTTATTTCCTCTGAATTATATGTAAATTTTTTCATTGTCCCTTATCTTCAGATTATCACAATCTCTTACCGAACAGTGACAGGTAAGGTTTTTAGGGACAAGCCCATGAAATAAAGAACCAGAGCTGACCTCTGCATCCACACTGTATTCCATGTTGGGATTAATAAACCAGTCAAAAGTTTAATTCTGGGTTAAAACGTGCAAATTACGATCCTGTCTAGCAGCTTCAGAAACCAAATCTTTCGACACAAACTTTCACTCTTTAAGTCCATAAATGCTTCCTCCTGCTTTTTAAGGAAATAGTCAAATGTGAATGTTTTGTTTGAGACTGCTGCAATTTATTGTGTGGAGATTACTGGTTTTTGTTGTGACATGAGATGAAAAATGATTGTTGTATCATAAAGCATTTAATAAGACAAAAACTTTTAAATGTGATTTTCACTGGCTTTTTGCCCTGGAATACTGAGGTGACCTTGAGCTACAATGGATTTGGAGTAGTTTGTCTAAATGCTCATTAAAATAAATGTTTTGGAAGAAAACATTTAGCAATATACTGTTACTACACATGTTTAACGGAATAAACGTCAAACGGGTGTTTTTTTTGGTGGAATTGTTTGGTATTTCATAGGCTAGATCTATAAGATTAATAGGGGGCAATGTACGAATTGAATGTCATCACCTAAACCTTGTTTTTAATTAAGCATTGGTGCTTTGGGCAGGTAATTTTAGTTTAACATTAAATAGGTGACATCACAACATTCTAGAGTACCTATAGTTTAAAATTGAGCTGGTGGACAGGTGAGAATTCTATGGTGGAATTTGTTTTAATTGTCAGATTGCACATTTGTTGACCGGATTTATGTTTCATATCTCTAATTACTGGATCCACATGAAACAAAAACGGGTACAAGTTCAACATCTTCTCTATTTGCATACATAAACAAAAACTTTTTCACAAAAATCAGAGAAAGTAGCAATATTATTCAACTCCAAAGTCATGATTTCTGTCAGTTAAAAGGTTAAAAACTCTATATACTGCCGGTTTGTGGCCCTTGTCCACCATCTGAGATTATGACATCAAATTCTAGAAAGTGAAACACACAACCTATAGTTCACCCATTGAGCATGTTTGGGATGCTCTGGATTGGTGTATACGACATGCGGTGTATACGACAGCATGTTCCTGCCAATATCCCGCAACGCCATTTTGGTGGTTCAGCTCATGAAAAATGGGAGCAAAAACAAAAGTGTTGGGTTTATATTTTGTTCAGTGTATATGTTTGTGCTGTTTTAGAAACCAAGTCAGTACATTCATTGTAGTGTTATTTCTTGCTAAACCAATCATAAAAGTTGTACTAAACAATGGATCAGCTATGGAAATAATGACCAATAAATCATTGTTTTAAGGCTGTCTCATTAAATGTTCTTAGAAAATGAATCATAATAATAATTTATGTAGCACCTTTCGAGACACCAAATGTGTTTATATTATATCTAATTTGGCTACTTATTACCTGTGGTTGGGCTAGTATTGTAGCTATTGTAACAGCAGGGGCAGACTGACAGAAGCGATGCTGCCAATCTGTGCTATCAGCCCTTACAACCACCACCAATCACTCACAAAGCACATTCATACTAGGAATGGTGTTGAAGTGTTGTCTCAGGACACAATGGCTCTATCTTTCAACTAGAGTCGCTGCATCCCCACTGTGGCACTTGGATTTCCCAGCTGTATCCCATCCAAGTACAAACCAGGTTTAGATCAGACAGGGTCAGGCATTGAGAAGCAGTGCATACAATGTACGTAAATTTGGCTATAATTTGTAACCGTGGAGATTTTAAGTTTTATGTAACATTGTGACTTTGTTTCCTCGCTTAATTGTATTCAGCTAAACCTCTCATTCTAGTGGTACAGTTTGTGACTATTAGACAGACAAATATCTAATTACAGAGCACTTGGTCATCCACTGCCAGTTCCCTCATATCTTTTCTTCCTTTTCACTTGTGCACAGCTCATTCCCGTCAACAGTGCGTAAATAGCTAAGGTCTTAAAGCTTTTACAACCTCTATGAAACTGGGCACATTCTGGAACGTAAGCTCCTTCTCACATCGCCATCTCAGACCTTCTTATCTCATCCCATGGCCCTGCTATAATTGTTTGTCTAATGGTCTGAACAAATTGAAATTACTATTTTAAGAAGATTTGATTAGCCAAGGCATGGATAAAAGAACAAGGATTTGTTTTTTGTTTAATTTCCTCCAAATAATATTAGTATTTTTAAAAACGAAGGCATTTTGCTTCCAGCCAAATTCAATATCACACCTTGACTTTAAGAAACTTGTTGTAACTACTCAGCAGAGTTAGCGTGTATCCTAGAAAATTATTGCCTGCTAGAGTCAAGCCCATGTGTAGTAAGGCAGATGTTGGTTCTGCTGAGATGGAAGGTGCAACCTCTGATGCATTACTGATCTATAAATAGCGTGACGGAGGCGAGATCTTCCATCGGGATGCGCTTCAAAGATCAGTTACAAAGCGGCTTGTGTGCTGGGAGCAGAGTATTTGCGTTGCCTCCCTGTGGATTTGGACAATGATGCACCAATGCTGACGATGTCAAATATTCACACATCCTGTTTTCACAAGATGCTTGCCATGCTATATTTTATTTATTTTCTACGTCCTGATACCTCACACATACACCATAGGATGCTTTCTGATTATTGCCTAATGGATATTTTAGTCTTTCAGACTGCGTTGCTTTGATAATCTTACAATCTAACTAAAGCAAAGCTTTATGCCATTACATCCAGATAAACCCTACATTTGTCTATTCAAGATATGTAAGATTTTGAAATGTTTGTCTGGCCAAAAGATAAATACAAATTTCCAGAAAGAATCAAGCCACAAAGGGTCAGAAGCCAATACACTTTGTGCCAGTGAAGAGCCACCATAAATGGGTTGGTTAGAAAGGTCATTTGACATTTGAAATCCATATGCTAATCACTGGGTCCTCGGCTATAGATGACTTATGAAATAGAGAAGCCAAAAAGAAAGACTCACATTAGTCAGAGACATACCTTTTTAAATATTATGATTCAGACTTCTGTTGATGTTCTTTTATGCAGCGTATATGAATGGCCTTGTTGAAAAATTAGATCACTCCCTTTTTGTTTGTTTTTGTCTTACAAACAGTATATCAGTTGTTTGTGGTTCCCAACCTTTTTCTCCCTGTGACCCCTATTTTACCATAGGATATGTTGGCGACCAAAACACCTTCTCCTATCGGATAAGATTTTGTCTTTTAAGGCAAATTTGTATTTGTAGTTAATGAATATGTTATAGAGTAGTCATGATTATAAAATATTTCATATAAGCAATTAACATGCCATCCAAAATCCACGCAATCTAGTTTGGATCTCTTTTCTAAGAGCCCCGGGGACCCAAATTTGGGTTTTGACCCCGAGGTTGGGACTGACTAGTCAGAAGAAGGGAAATGGGCCGCCATAAGGATTTGATACATTTTGATTTCACCATCCATCCGAGGAACAGTGTTTTTGAGATGGCAAAAGTTGATGTGTGTGATGAGTGAGAGCTGACCCATGTGATTACAGCTGTTTTTCACAACATGAACTTTTTTCTCCTCAAAGCACCTAAAATAGCTCTAGCCCCTCGCTAGCGCCGCTCTTACGACCATTGTGCTGATTGTCAGAACTGATCACGCAGTTCAAGTATTTGACCTAGTGCTTTAGATGGCGTTGGGTAGAGATTAGGAAGTAATACAGAATTCTATTTTAATATTTGCCTCATATCACTGAGCCCAGGCCATTGAAAACAATACAGGCCACCCTAGCAGAGCCATGTTTGAGCTTATTCCTTCAAGAAGGAGATATCGCGCCATTAAATGCAAGACATCTCGTCACAATAAAACCTCTTCCCATAAACTGTCACAAGCGTGAACAATGCAGTCTGAATTTTGATCTAGCACTTTTTTGCTGGCTTATTTCACAATGTCAACATGTTTCTTGGTATATTTAGTGTTTGTAATTTACTGTATCTCTTATCTGTATTGTTTGTGTATGTGGTTGTTTTATATGTTTTGCAGTGCTAAACGGCCATCTTGGATTAATATCCCTGGTTTATACTTCCTTGGTGTAGAGCAGGGGTGGGCAATTATTTTTCCTCCAAGGTCATATTCGAAACGAGGCAAAGTGGAGGCGGGCCGGACCGGGATCATTGGTGTAACAAATTCTTAATTACACTTTTCTGTAAAATATAGGCTATTAAAGCTATTATTTCATTCATTTCATGTAATCTTTGTTAAGGACACAAGTGCTGTTTCATAGCTAGGACAGTTAAAGAATAGAAACCAACATTTTACGGGGGCCAGATTAAAACAGGCCAAGGGCCACATCTGGCCCCTGGGGCCACAAATGCCCAGCTCTGGTGTAGAGTCAGCTTTTTTATTACCTGGCTGTTATAGTCAACTGAGATCAGTTAGACTAAACTCAACATGATAAAATAAAGGTGGCAGGCAGTAGATTGATGTTTTATGGTCACTATGTGAATTGAGCATATTTTTGTGCATTTTTACTTGGAAAGCAGAAGTGATTATCTGGAGACTTCAGATTTAAAAAAGACATTACCCTCTAAACTGTACCTCAGAATACTTAGCTGATCTGTTGTAGTTTTGGTTATTATTCCAGTACCATGGACAGCACCACGGACAGCACCCAAGTTTTGTTAACTCCTCAGGTAAATTTTGTGATTTCTCAGTGAGATGGTGTGCTTTCAGATGTTTTGAACAGTCAATTATTTATTATTTGTTATTTTAGATTGTTGTTACTAACCCTCTGATATGGACAAACCAGTGGTTTCCCATCCAGTGGTAATCTGGCCAAGCACTAGCTTTTGCAATAATAAAATGGAATTCTCAAGGTGGTATGGCCGTAAATTGCAAATACATTTGAAATTGATTGGCTATAAATTTACATTTTTAGTTTGCCCTTTCTATGTGAAAGCTCGTGTCCCTTGAGATGTGTGCCATTGATGAAGGGTTGCAGTGCTATCAATACTAGGGGTGTGCCGAAATATAGAAATATCGATATATTGTGATTGTAATTTGGTGATACAGTATCGATATCATGGGCTGCTGTATCAAAATATCGCCATGAGTCTTTTGTGACTGCACACATTTTTTTTTGCTTGTTTATAGAAAAGAAACATTTTGGCATTTTGACAGTTTGGGTGATTAAAATGGGTGTATTTCATTTTGAGTTTGTGCAGGTTGTGGTTTAACAAAGAAAAATTTGGTTGAAATGTTTTGGGTTCTTTAAAAAAAGTAATATTCCATAGAATATCATGAGCAATATATATTGATTATCGCATGTATAGCAAATCGTGATATTATTGTATCGTGAACCGTATATTGTGTATTGCATCGAATCGTGAGGGACCTTGTGATTCCCAGCCCTAATCAATACCATGTACCGTACATATTGCCAGTCCTGTATGACTCCAGATTTGGCTCTAGCAGTAATTGAGCTGCTTTGTCACTATATTTGTCTGTAAATATATACAGTAATGCTATCGCCTCAGAGGCATTTGAATAATCAGATAATTTGTTTATGTGATCCTGCATTGACTTGAACTCTTTCAATGCACATGTCATATCATGTGACCATCACACATATGACTCTCAGTCTGTCATTGGCTTGTGACTGTGAAGGTCAACATGCATTTGATTTTGTAATCCTTCTGCTATATACTACAGTATATTTATTAAAACAGAGAGAAGGGCTAGAAGCTTTGTCGACCAAGAATCTATTTGCGTTTGAGGGCCCGGTCAAAATAGCTGTGCTGTTAAAGCATCACGTGAAGAGACGGAGCTCCCTATGAATCTGGTGGGCGTGGAAGCATAAGAAATAGATATGGTTGCATATTACTAATTGTCCTACTTGGCCAATCTTTGACTTCCAACATCTGCCTGGCAGTCTTGAAAATGTATACCACGTTTAAGTTATATCCATCATTTATGAAATAAAGGATGATAATGACTGTATAAAGTGTTTCTATTTAAATCGGAGCTACACACAAACTCTGTAGGAAGAATTTCAGCCAAATGTTGCCAAGTAAACTTAAAATGGAAGTGATTGCAATCAGAAAGTGTCTAATGAGCTAATTAGGAACTGTGCTGAGGCTCAGTGAATCTGCTAAAAGCCTTGGAATGGATGCTGCTCATGTCTGTCTGAATGGATAGATGTTGCCCCGCCAGCCAGCATGGCAAGGTGACCTCTACGGACTCCATTAGTGTACCTAGTCAATATTTCCACATGTAGTATAATATGACAGCGATGGTGTTGGACACACATGTTACCTTCCTGTGCCAGAAATCAGAACCAGAACCAGTCATTGCTCTGTACTTGCATTAAATGTAACATAATCAAGATGGGGTGAGCATGCCATCCGTTTTGCTGTTTGTCATTCACTTGCCTTTGAACGACCTGATGTGGGCCATAATTACATTACTAATTAAAATGTGTGCGGGGAAAGTACATTCTATTCATGTGCAAATATGTTAATAACATGTTCAAAGAGTTTGTCTTGTTTAGTCTCTCAGACTGATAGAATACAATAAATTATGTCATAAAACCTGTGTGTTAAGATTTGGGAGACTGCACTTGGTAGCTAAAGTGACACAGCAGTTTTTGCTCTTAAAAGCCTATGTGTGATTGGTTCACGGGGGTGGCTGTAAGGGGAGCAATTGCCTTGTGGGAAATCAGCATTGTGGCAGCAATTGTAATTAGTTCTGCTTGTTAGAAAAATCAAGGAGTTACTAATTAGCAAGTGGATGGGCTTCTTGACTTTGTTGTGTATCTTTTCAACCATTTTCTTGAAGATCATCATTATCATATCCAGGCAAAATAGGACAAAGAAAAGGGGCTGTTTCTGAAAGCAAGAGCTCTGACGTGATAACTGTAAATGTACAGTTCTCATAGTGCACACTGGGAGACAGCAGGCTGCTACTATGTCTCTGTGAATGTATTGTGGCATAAAAGCCTGGAGATGAGCTGTGGTTTGCCTCTCGCTCATCCATAAATAGAAAGCTGTATTTATTTGTCATGTCCAGTACATCTACTCTTTCTTCATGTTTCCAATGTCACCTCAGTGCAATGCACAGATTGGCAAACTGGATAATTGTTGTAAGATAATTTTAGTCGTTCTATTTAAATATTTGCTTTGATACCACCTGCGCTGTAGTCATTATTACCATTAAAGCGTAGTGCAGTCTTTTCATTTTGAACTGCTTGATAACTGTTACGGTTATCAACGCTCACCATATTTGACCTCAATTGTATTTCATTTTGTTCCCTTGGAAGTTTAACTAATATTGTTCTCACGCTAAACAATAATAATCATTTCCCCTCCCCTTTTTGTGCCCTCCAGCACATCTCATTATGAAATATGTCATAATCTTTACCCCATGTTGAAAAGTTAAGACTTCCTCCAAAAGCCCTTCTTAAGCCACTAGTATCAAAGTCTGAAAAAGGGTGGAAATAGATTAGCATGATGTCACACTCTTATTGATAATTCGTGAGAGTGCTGTGTCGCATGCTCCCTGCGCTGATCCGCTTCCAAGAACCATCCTGATGTTAGCGTTACATAAGCTCTGCTGGAAGAGACAGCAGCTCCAGAGAACATACTAATCTGCCTATGGCTATGCGATTATTAGTCATAATATTTAACAGTGGCTTAATGATCGCTCTGCAGCCTAATCTCTATCTGGCATGTTCACCTGTTCACACTCCCAAGCCTCTTTACTTACTTGCCTTTGAGGAGGGTGAAATAGAATAGTGACTCCATAAGTATGTAGAAAATTACCACCGAAATAGAAACATTTTGTTTGGATTAGTTTCTGATTTTTTTGCTCAGTTCCCACATGTATAAATAACACTGTCAGGGTAAATGACGTATGTAAAAATATTGAGCAGGAAAACCAACCATGCTAGTATTGAGTGTAGTGCAAAGATTTAGATAACGTTTATAGAAATGTACATATTCCACAGTGTACAAACTAGGCTGAATATCACTTATCAAATGCCTCAACTCAAAATGCTATTTTTTATTGTCCATATGACAGATAAACCTGGATCATTTTCATTCCAGTTAAAATCCTGTGGCATATCGACACATGCCACTGACTGCCTCCACACTTCACATTCAAATTGTTAACTGAAAAACTGTGTAGGCTGTGTAACAAACGCCCGATATGCTAAGATCTGAACAATTTGAACAAAAAGCTTTGTATTTTTCCTCCTTTTGTAGTTGCAAACATGGGCTGTTATCCACATACACACATTTTCTGAGATAAAGTGAGCATGCTTCAGTGAGGCGGTTTGTGAAAAGCTTTTGTTTCAGAAATAGTGTGCTACAGTACAGACGGGAAAAGCCAAATGGGCCCGCTGAGAGTGATGGTGGCAGAGTTAAGAGATGGTTCTAAGAGTGCACTCTACTTGAGCTTGGTTGCAAAGTTGTATTTTGTATTACAATTTAGCATTGTCTTTCCTTAGTAGTCATAATCCTTACTTATTTATCTTCAAAATCCTATCTAGTTCAACTTGGCTGCAGCAGTGTAGGGGAATGTGTCCCTTAAGTCTTGTCCAGTTGCATCAAGTCAGTCTGTCACCAACCTGTTTGTAACCGTACTGTATGTCTGTTCATCTTGTTTTCTGTCTTATATGTTCACGTGTATGTCTTGTTTTTTTTCTCTCCCGCATTTTGTTTGCCTTTTCCCTTATTGTTGGATGAAAAGGCGAGTCCCGGGGCACCAGAGGACGACACAAAGTTGTCGGTAGGTATCTGTCTGTTGGTCTTTATGATCGTCCTTTGTTTTCTTGTGTTTATGTTTCAATATTTCTCCCTCTAATCATTCTGGGAATTATCTCCTTATGCTGGTACACCCTTGCAAAAGAGATCTAGCTCTCAATGGGTTGTACCTGGTTAAATGAAGGTTAATACTTAAATAAATAAATAAATACCTAGATGATGCATGACACTTTTTCAAGGTGTCTTTATCTTTTCTACAACCCCTAATAACGCATGAAATGCCGCCATACACAACAACGCTGCATCCAATACCTGTTCAATTCCTCCTACCTTCCTTTCTCCATCTGTGGCACTACCAATGTTTCCCAGAGCAGTAAGTATCTACAGACCTATGTCTGGGAACCTTCCCCTCCATGTTAAGGACTATAGAGGATTAGCTGGACCATTAGTTTGTATTATTCATCTTTCATGCCATTGTTGTTGTGACTGACAAGACTCCGTACATGCATCACCTGTTGGCAGTTGAACCTACACCATTTTGCTTTTGGGCATTTTTGGGAAAATGAAACATGCATGGCTTTTGCCTGACAGGCTCATGTTATCAGACGCTGTTCTTATTAACAAGGCCACATTTTTCCATCCAGGGGTGTTAAAGGTCTACCCTCATGAAGCCATTATTGAATATTGACATTACATGCTGTGTTTGCAAATGGCTTGACTCAAATGCTGACAATTGGACTGCTTCATACATATGCTTCTTCTTTCCACAGTCCCTGTCCCCTTTTATGTAAAGTCTGGGTTTGTAATTCTTTTGTATGCTCCCACAGGCACGGCCACGACTCCAGAGAGGGGGCAGCTCGGCCTCTTTGCACAACAGCCTGATGAGAAACAGCATTTTCCAGCTCATGATTCATACGCTGGACCCTTTAAGTGAAGGTATTTCTTACTTCTACAGTGCTACTTTTGGTATAATGAGTGGTATGTAGGGTTGGGCGATATCTGTGATATTGAAGGGGTTTCTCAGATATCAGTATTGGCCTGAAATTGTTTTTTTTTTTTTTTTTTTTTACTGCCCAGTCCCAGTGTGTGCCCATGTGTTATTCCCAGTTTGTCCTCATTGAAACAGATGTGTCTTTTTGAACAAACTAGAGAGTGAAAATAGAATAGAAGAGTAATTCGGCAAACATATGGCATGTGTGTTTACACATGTTACACTTTATTTTAAATCCCAGATAAATACATTTTGTTAATATTTTTACAAACGTGAAAGTACTGAACTTTACTATAACTTAACATACATTTGGGGCCAGGCTTTGATATACATTTGAACATCTTAATATTGTTATCGGCCACAGCAGCAAGTTATATAACCAATATTAATATTGGTTCAAAAATCAATGTCGGACCCCTAGTATTATGTGCAATTTATATTTCTCAGACAATGTTTAAAGTCTATTGATCCAGAAATGGGGAAAATTTGAAATGACAATGTCTCAAAGGAGAAATGCATTTTAATACCCCAAAAGAAGAGTCACAGTTCAATGGGGCGCATGGACAGATTGCATGTGGTCGGAAGATCATACTTTGCTTCAAGGAACTGTCCATATAAAGTGTAGAGTGTCTGACTTCTAATCCCCATAGGATAGGTAGATCAATGTAATAGTTGAGTTAATTATACAATAATAAAAAGTAATAATAATAATAATAATAATAATAATAATAATAATAATAATAAATTTTATAAAAAATGAATAATAATAATAATAATAATAATAATAATAATAATAATAATAATAATAATAATACACTTTATTGACAGAAAAAAATAACAACAACACAGTTTTATTTGACGAGAACTATAGGATTGCGTTTAATGGGCAGCTCAATTTAAAAACAACTTTAGAAATAGAAATAAAATGTAATATGTAAAAAAAAAAGTGTTCAAAAATGTAGCTCCATTCTTAACTGCAGAAAAGAAAGTGCTGTACAATCTACCAGATTATATTGATGATTCTTTTGGCAAATGACTGGCTGGAAATGAATGCAGAGGCGCTGTGTGACATGACTGAGGATTGAATTAATTAGTCGCAAGAACAAAAGCAACACTTCGGGCTTGATTTGAATACATAATGGCGTGATTTCCATTTGGCACATTGGAACTTTTGACTAAGAACCGTACATTCAAATTATTCTTACAGTTAAAAATATTCCCAGCACTGAGTATTTTTTGTAGTAACAGGTGCACATGACTCATCCATGTGTTCGCTGAAATAAAGCTAGTCATTGTTTGGCAGGTGGCACAACTGTAAAATTAGTCTACCCCAGCACATATACTTATTAAAAAAGCAGCTCTTAGGGTCAAAATAGTGCCACTGTGTGCTCACTGTCTGCATCTAATTATGAGGCATTTTTCTCATCCGCAAACCAGGAAGTAATACTGGTGCATTGTTACCATGCTAGTTTTTGTTAGCATTACAGTGACAGAATAGGCTCCTCTGTGTAAGGCTCCTATAAACTCATCGCAGTGAATAATTAGGAGGCCAGGAATGCGTTAAGAAAGTGAGTAGTACGTTTGGACCGCTGCAACTTGTTTAAATTGTTTGAACTAGTCCTTTTTTTCACAATTTTAAGACAAATCAGATAAAGTGCCTTTAAATCAACTAAAGCTGCTGATGCTGTTGATTCTATTACTTTTACCTTATGTGTTTGTGCTTTTGCTGTTGTTAACACTATGTGGCATGTAGACCTTTCGATTACTATTTTCTTTGAATGTACACTATCACTGGATTTATCTCTTCTGTTTTTGTCCACTGTCCCTTCAGAATTTGCTGACTCTGGTGAGTGATGCCTTCTGTTACTACCCCGACACCCACCCCTTCTATCTTCCAAAATCTTTTGTGTCTTGTCTGTCTTCCTGCATCTCTCTTTCGCTGTTATACCACACATTTTCCCAGATGCGTTGTATGTCTTCATTCACCTCTGTGGTTTTGTGGACCCTCCATAGTTTCTTCCCCTGTTGTCCTCAATCCAGTCCTCTGTCTCCTCTTGTAGTGGTTCTCTCTCTTGAATGCTTTTCTTGTCTTTCTTTGTCTTAGTCGATAAAAGAGTGACAGAGCAATTGATGGTAGTGGGCTGAATTTTCACTTTTTTAATTAGCCATTCTCACCAAATGATTATTGATTCAAGATCTCTGGAGACCTAAAGAAAACAGCTTGTAAAAGTTATTTGGTTTAATAATATACTTTTAATTGTTTGTTAATTAAAGGAATTAATTAATTAAAAGACTGGCATCAAATACTGAACTGCACGAAGAAATGCAGGAGGCAGAGTGGGTCCAACGTCTCAGTCCTCAGTGGAACTTTAATACCCAAAACAGCAACATGAGTTTAGGCCTCAGTGACACAGTCCATTCTACAACACTCATGACAGATGAGGTTGAGTTTTGGACAAAATCACGTAAAATGTATATTGATCTTTTTCAAACGGATTCCCAGTTGTGCTTCTGAGCGAGATTTGCAGCAGCAAAGTGCAGTGATATTAATTGGAGACCCCTTTAATACTTTGATATGATGCAATGCCAGTACAGCTTAAGAAACAGAAAATTGTAAGTCCACCCACTCATCCTGCAATCTTTGGAGGTTGCATATGTCATAAATGTATTTCCCTCATTGTCTGCACAGGTATAATTTCCCTGTATCTCTATTCTTCTTTGATTTGACGCTTCATGATTGATTGTTAATACATTACAGTACCACTTTGTGAGAAGAGTGCTATGGCCATCCTTCTCTCCTTGGATCATCTCATTGTGGTAAAGTGGAAAAGTTTGCTGAGAATTACCAAACCGCCTTGAACATACTATTTGATGAGGCCATTTGCGATGAGGAAGACATAGTACAGTCTTCCATGATGAGAGAAGGTCATTTTGGTAGAATAGCATTGTGTATACAGCACTGTTAAACTCATTTGGGAGAAAATGTACCTCAAATTCAAAATTATTTTGGTAGCGATTTGTAGTAGTGTGGGTTTTAAGCATGTTGGATTCCTTTTGTAGGTGGTAATAAACTTAATGCACTTAAATCACTGTAATTTCAGTTTCCAGTCTTCTACTGGCGTCTAGCTTGTGGTCAGCTGGACTTTCTGTGGTTCAATTAATCACGGTTCAATAACCAAGCCTGTGGCAAACGGAAATGTATTTTCTATTAATGCACATGTAATATATTGGCATTTTTTGTTTTAAAATAGGAATCTTTTATGTGTCAGTGCACATATTAACAGAATTACTTTCCAGTTTCAAGTTGTGTATGTAATAATAAGTAAATTCAGCCAGAATGAATCCAGACATGATCCCCTTTGCTCAGTTCAAAGCACAGCTAAATGCTCAGAGTTGCTTCAGTACAGGCTTTTGGCATAAACATTGTGTCCTACAGTTCCTGTCCACAAACATACAATATTATATGAATAAGTTATGTATTATTGTCCACTATTTATACTACCCGCACTAAAAATGGATGTCTGAGCACTCCTCACTGTGCCCTCTGAGCTGCCCTGTTCCGGGTCGGTAAAAAAAGAAAATCAATGTTAAAAGCCTTTTTGCTTCTGCACTGACTGACACCCCAGCCCCACCCGCATGGCCCGAGGTTTAGAGGTCGAAACGCAAGGACAAGAGGGTGGATTGGTAAACAACAAACTGCTCTGTGCGGAACAAACAGATGCCTATTTGAGCTGGAGTGTCATTATGCTGAGGGCTGATTGCCCTCAAAGTGTAATCCTCCCAGTTGTAGGGCATTAAGCAGGATGGTAACACTGGGAGCAAAGTGTAGCAGATGAGCTAAAACCATCTGAGCTGAGGATGCCATTTTACCTCGTGAGACTGGTGTCAGGGATTGCCCTTTTACACATTTGGCATGAAGAGAGCCTCATAATATCACTAATATAATTAGTGAACTGAGCTGTAATAGCTGTACTAATGCGTAGTAACTAGAAGCATTTGGACAGTTCCTAGACTGTGTAAATGTATTGTTGAATATATTCTTTTTGAGGTTTTAGTTGAGCTGTGCTAAAATAAATATTTAGGGACAAAGATAACCCCCGAGGACTTATTAAAAACATTCAAATAATGTGAATACTCTACAGGAGAACACTTCTTTATTTATAAAGGCTGCCATTTTTGTCTCAAAGCTAATGCTAATTGTAGTTAGTGGCAGATTATTCTATGGCTATTAATCTAAGAATTGAAACCCCCTAAAAAAAACTATGTTATAAATAAATCAATACTGATAATTTGGGTAGTTAATGCATGTTTCAATTGGAGTTTACATTTGTTTACACTGGCAACTAGAACCAAGGTGGCAAAAACAGATTTAGACTCTCACAATCATAAAAGTAAAGCATATAATTTCTTCATCTGGTGCTTTTGTTTTCCCTTTTGTTATAAATAGCATGCTACGGTTAGGCTAAACAAATGCATTTTGCAATTTTGCATGGTCGAAATCAGCAGATATATGCTCCAGATGGCCACCCTTATCACAGGGCATGATGGGAAATGTAGTCTCTAGATTGTTGAAGTCAGAGATTCTGCAGGTTTGCTTCTGGGGTCCTATTCATCATGTAGACTTGCTGACCTGTGTCTATTTACTGTACCGGGAAGGACAGCTTCAGTACAGAGAATCAAATTAATTGTCTGCCTTTCATTGCCGAGGAGAAAATGCTGAGTCATTCTAATGTGTGCAGGGGAGAGGAGGAGGAGGAGGAGGAGGAGGAGGAGGATGACATGTTTTTTGTTGCATGTTTGGCCCAGGAAATGTCTTCTTGTCTTGTTCTGAGTCATTGTAGTGTGCACTTGTTATTATTTTATCACTATATTTACAACCCCTTTCACCCTCTCTAACATTCACATACCAGTACTTTGGGTGGGCTGGTGATGGAGTCCTCTATGTGTGACTTTGTGATGTGAAATTGTCCAAAATTGTTTTGTACTGTGTGTCTCTTTTCCTATCTATGTGTGTCTGCTGCCTTACCCTTGTCTTTTGCTATGATGTTGTAGAGCTTGGGACTTATGGGAAACTAAAATATTATCACTCAATGACTGAAGAAGGTAAGCTTTAACGCCTCCCGTTTGACATCATCCATCTCGTCTTTCCAGATTTTAAGTTTTGCCTGCTCAGTTGTGTCTCTTGGAGATTTCACTAGCTCCAGTGTAAATCGTGACTCATGCTGTTTACATACTCATTATGATTTTCCAGCTGTATTTTTGTTTTGAATTTTATTTCTGTACAGATCAGACGTAACATTATGACCACATGCCAATTTCAGCCTTATTGAGGTTTGTGTCACAAGTTGTTTCTGGTCGGCACTGTTCTTTCTTTTGACCTTTTTTTGACCACTACAGACCCGGAACGTCTCACAAGCTCTGCCGGTCTAGAAATGCTTTGTCCTAGACAGAAAGAACTAAATATTAATTTGCTTTCTAACATGATAAGGTGATTATCTGGATCATTTCATTGGCAGTGGTCATAAAGTTGTGCCTTATGCTGTAATTGTATAGTGGCTAAAATTGGTATTGGAAGCATCACTGTAAATATATTTCTAATGGTGCTATTGCTGTGAAATTTTCCTCAGATTTTGGTAACAGCTTGAGAAATCCACACATGCCAAGAAACAATACCTTAGGTGTCCAGAAATTATTTTGTGCAATAATATGACATAGGAAAATGTAGGTTATTGAACACAAGAGGTAAGGACACCTCCCTTACCTCTTGTGTTCAATAACAGAAAAAAAGCCATGGAAAACAGGAGCACAGTTGAAATGATATGCAAGGGAAACAATTTCACAATTTCTATGAACACGATCAGTTTCTTCTTGCATAATAATTAGGAGAGGATTTGTCTGTGATCAATTGTGGGGAACTTCAGAAAGACTTACACTATACGCCGACTTCATTATTGATGAAAACGCATGTTAGGTTTGTTTAACGTCTGCTTAACAAGATTATGAAAGACGATGAGAAGTAAGAGATGGGAAATACCACACTACAATAGGCAGGTTGAATTCGCTCCTTGACCTGAATCCAATAGAAAGGTCCACAAAAACCGTGAGCTAAAAAACTGACACAGTAATGCATGCCTGACACATCCAGTTTTCCATTTTTAGACATTTTTAGACATAAACATTTATGGGATGAATTCTTGTGTGGATTTCTTAGGTGGTTAAAATGTTTTCATGTCAGTCACATCATTAGAAATATAAAAATGCTAAGTCTTTCGATACCAATTCAAGCCACTGTATGTATTTTTTTTTTTTGTCACTCAACTGCATCTTTGTTGGACGGATACACAGCTAAAGAGCTTGAATAGTTGGAGGGACACCACTGCATCCCTCCACGGAAATATCTAAAATAAAACCTCTTGGTTCCCCAAGATTTCCCCCATTGATTCCTTTCTCTTTCGCCCCCGCAGAAAGGCTACAGCCTTTTTACCCATCTCCCTCACTGACTAATACATCATTCTCGCCTCAGCACTCACCCGGGGGCTTTTACTTGTACTTGCATGTAAGATGTGTGGTGCTGAATTGGGTAAACTGGCGTGAGTCATCTTGCCAGAGCCAGCGGTTGCATAACAGACAAGAGCTGACAGGGAAAATTGAGCGAGCGTGAGGGGTTGTCAAGGGATTGGGCGCCATTTTTGTACAGCAATATTGTTTTCGTAGTTATTATTCTTTTGAATGAGCAATGTGGGCAATGGGCATATAGTATTAGAGGGCCATGTAAGCTATATTACAGTCCCAATCAATATCTAAAAAACAGATTATTACATTCCGTGTGGAGACTATATTTTGTCTTTCTATTCCTCTTTTTGCATAATTCACCACTGCTAAGGGAACTGTTTCATTGCACTATACATAACCTAACATAAAGAGAAGTGTTGTTGCCATGGCTGTGGTCAAATAAACCTGCCTGAATTTGTGAGCAATTTTTTGTTTTGGTCAAAGTTTTTGGTTTGGTTTTTATTGTGTGAATGAGCGGAAGATTTAGAAGTGACATTTCAGATCGGCGAGAGTTAATGATTTTGTCACGAGGTCACAGACTAGTTTAACGGGGGCATTGGCTAGACAGTGCATGCCAAGCGTGGCATGTCATGGATAGGAAATTGGTGCAATGACATGTGCAGTGGACACATTCAATACTTTGTCTAACATTTCACACCGCTACAGGAATATTTCACATACTAAGGCAACATTTAACGCACCAAAATTTGCCTAAATCGTGTCATGTCTTCATTTAAAATGTTTATTTTAAACTTGCTACATAAGTTTAAAACCAGAGCTAAACCAGGTGTGTTGGACTATTGTGTCACGGTCAGACAAACTAGAAATTCCTGGAAAGCCATTGTACCACAACGGCTAGTCACCACTTCATTTGGACACAATGCAAATTCTCTTTGGCTTTGTTTGTTGGTGTTAAGAGGGCACACTGCTTATGTAAGAATCAAGGGCAGCTTGCGCGTATGGCATTACGGATTTTGATATTTTGAAACAGGATTCAGTCCATGGCTTTTGAAATCTGTCCACATAGTACAACAGCATATTAGTTTCACATTGAACTGGGAATATTTTTTAAACAAAGAATCAGGGTAATCGAAGGTTATAAAAAAAAATGATTACAAATGTAGAACATTTGACATCAATTCCCCTAAAAGGGTTTTATTTTACCATTTGTTCGTATGTATAAACACATATTAAGAAACCAAGATGAGTTACATATTAATTGGCATGAAAAGGCCTTTAGAAAACCTTACCCTGCAAATGTATTCATATTCTTTATTTCTTTATCTTCATTCCTTTGAGGTCACATAGTAGCTATTCGTACATTTCTATGAACAATGCCCGTATCCCCTAACACGTGCTTCTTCCTTGTCAAGTCCCGGGACACTGCAGGATCATCAGTATATGATCTGCTATGACACAGTGTTGTCTGGGCAGCAGTTTTGTGTAAAGTAACTGCAACGTGGTTTTGAAACATGACTTATCTGGGGTCAAAGGTGACGGGGTCAGGGGAAAACGTGCTCTGAATTTTAACCCTTCTGACTATTGTTTTGTTTGTTTTATACAGGTAAATTCAGAGAGAAAGCATCCATTCTTCATAAGATTGCGAAAAAGAAATGCCAAGTGGAGGACAGTGAGAAGGCCAATGGTGTTGCAAGTCGTGCAGGTAAAAAAAAAAGTAAATTCCCATTGCATTTAGGTTTTATGAAATTAAATTGCCACCTTTTTTGTCGCAGTGTTTTGGGGTGGTTTTGTATTCCTAGAATTATCCCTTAAAAAATGAAAGCATATTGACACTGCCAGCACACCATCCATCACTGCCAGACCCTGAGCCAGAAAACACCTCTGTCGAAATAATGCATAATGACTGTCTCATCTGACGTTAAACAAGCATGCCATTATCAAGACTAGTCAAATTGATTGCAAGCGTTGTCTTCAAGCAGTATGTAAATCAATCACCGTCTGTACTAATTGTAATTTATGCATTTCTCACATCAAAGATCATTGAACCAAAGGATTAACACTAGGCCAGAGGAAACACTTTTATGGCCACAGTGTAGTCAGAGGAGCACAATCAAAGACACCTTAGATGTTTATCAAAATTATGCTAACAGCGAGGCATTTAACTACTTAGCATCTTAATCAGAATGCATGACTGGTAACTTTTGTAAAATTCATTTAGTTGTGATTGTTTGCAGTTTTGACCTGTGATTATTTTTGTGTTCTATCTATCTTTTTTCAGAATATTATTGGCATTATGTTTGTAAATAGGTATACACACTGATTGGCTGAACAAAGAGTTGAAGATTAGACTGTCATAATGCATATCTTCACTTTTTATTGATGTAATTTGACAATATTTGCTCTAAGTAAGTAATGGTTTTATGTGTGCAGAAAATAACCTTCCAAACAGCTCCAATGTGGAATTGGAGGTCACCCCACCCATGAATGGAACAGCTGGCCAAGAAGGAGAAACGGTTTGTCACAATATGACAGATATTTATAACCCAGCTCGAAACTGTGCTGAACTGGAGCTTAGTAACTGCAGTGGATGAAAAAGCAGCAACAGAGACACTCATATCAAAGTTTCTCTGACATCTATGAATAATTGATGCTTCTCATCTGCTCCTGTGTTTCACCTTGAGTCTGATTGATGCAACGTTAGCAGTGACTACAGCACAGGTCACTACTGCTGATAATTTCCCAGCATGCTCTTGGGCGCATCCCTGTGTTCAGTTGGAGCTGCCAGAGACACGCCTCTTCCCACTGAGCCATGTAATCACAATTTTCACTGCCTTGTGCTCCCTTCACACACTCTCTCACAAACACACGCGCACCATAACAACAGGACTCCAGACGCTCTGGAAGTTTTGCACTTGTAGACCTGGTGCAACCCTGTTTTGAATACATATAACTTTAGTTTCATTGACAAAACTATCACAAGACTGTTTTGTATTTTTTATGGTTAGGCACTGAGAGCGACGACACAAGCATTATTTCGTCCGCAGTATGTATAACAAACACATAATGCCACACAGAATTTCAGTAATGCAAAGAGACACTTCAGTGCAGTAACACTGTAATACACAGAGAAGTACTGTAGCACAAACTCACAGAATATTTTATAATCCCACAAGGGAACAATGGTTTTGCAAACATGTCTGTAGCATGTCCACTGTGGTAGTGGGGGAGGTGGTCATGCCGCTCCACAAAGTCATTGTGGACAGGCCCATGGCACTGTTCATCTCCAGACATCAGGCTGACAATGACAGAATAATCTGCCGACCGAATGATCTGTCTATCCTATTGCAAACTGCAACACTGATTTGTGTCTATGATATGTACAGGAGCGGAGAGCGACAGAAACCCTGAGGAGCTTAGAACATGGTGCAATTGGTCCAACCATTAGTCTCATCTGCTGCTTTGAACTGCTACAAATGTAACGTTTTGGGTTCAAAAATATTTGAAACTGAAAATATTTTTGAAACAATATGTTGGGCTATCACAGCGGCCCAGGTGGGAGAGAGCCACCCTAGGTGGTGATGCACTCACTTTGGAGTAGCTTATTGGCATCATGTCTAATTCCCACTTGGTGCTATTTTCAGAGCCTGTCCCACAGTGCACCTGTCCGTGTCAGCTGGAGGCATGTCATTCTAATTGTTCAGCTCCTCCTGGACTTCTCAGGGCCCAGGTTTGGGGAGTAAGAGAATGGATAAGGTGACTTTACAGCAGCTCTCATGTTAACGCTCCCCATGCCCCTAAACAAGAAACAAAGAGAGAACTGCTTTTTAAAGATACAAGTAGATAAATTGAGTACTTTCAATACTTGCTCTGAATCAGGTGGCATATGACACCAACAACCAACAACATTATATTTTCCTAAATTGAAATGCCAACCATTGTATAAACAGAAGCTTGACAGTCGTTATGTGCTTGAGTATATAAGTATAACTGGTTCAAATGAAAAATCCAATGTAAATTGACTGACTGACAAAAAGGCGCAACAAAACCAATGCAGCAAGAAAATGTAACAACAATTATACAACTTTTTTTCCCAGTAGAAGCCACCTTAGTGAACAACGTTTTGTAACTGAAGAAATTTTTGTTGTCCTCATATGACGTAAAGCACATGTTTCCCTCTGGGAGGAAAAAAAATTGCAAATGCCAGGCCTCCTCTTTCTTTGGTGCCTGTTAAAAGTCAGGTGCCTTTAAGCTTGGAGTTGGCAGTGCTGCCAGCTGAGGCGCCACAGGGCAGGAAGCATCCAGGGGCTGACATTTAGAGACTGACCCACAGGGGGCGCTGTGACGCTGAAGGGTCCATTGAAGGGACATTTAACACAAGTTCAGCTATGTAGTGGAAGGGAACTCTTTGAAGTGCTTATGTGGACTCACTATGATAGTGTGAACACTGTAAACGGACCGGATTTGGACGTTTAGTGCTTCGCCACATCGGAGAGGCTGGGCCCTTTAAACAATTGAGCCATCTGGATGTGGAGTGGGGTAAATCAGAATACTGAGCATAAGTGATGCAGCACTGCCTTTGTTTGGCAGCCCTCATTACCAAGGTTACCAGGCAGTTCTGCTCAGAACTCCATATGATTCATGAACCACACAGCCATATTTAATATTTTCATACCCCATGAATAAGTCAACTTAATGATTTACTAAGTTTCATATTTTAGAGGCTGCCATGCATGTTATAAAAATTAGTTATTTTTTACCCTTTGCTAATGTGTGCTTTTTGCTGCTTTCTTAAGGAGGAGAAACACTCTCACACAGCAGAGTGTTGACCTCCTACATACATGTGAGAACCTGTCCAAGTCCCTGTGGTACTCAGGGCACAGTTTAATAACATACAGAGGGACCCAGCACTTGTTTCCAGTCTCAGAAGGCATTTGTTATTGTACCTTATTGTTTTATTGGGAATCAGTTGTTCCATTAGTAATGACAATTAGTGTAGTCAATAAAAAGGGTTGCACTGGTGTGTTCAGAAATGGCCCGTGTCATTTTCAGTTTCTTGATCAAGGGATGTCAGTCTTGGACTCTCTTAACAGCTGCCAGACTCTTGGGTCTATATAGAGCAGCAGTGAGCAGCTCCTGATGACTGGGGCTTATAGCCACATTACGCTCATCAGACCACTTCACTGAGGTCACTGCAGTCCACAGATTTTTGGCACATTTCAGAATGTTCTCTTTTTCTCCCTCTTATTCACGGTCAGTGCTGTAGGACTATTACACAATCTATTGATGATTCTAGGCACAGTATTTCATGTGGTTTCCTTACATTTTGGGACAAGGTGTGAATGTGTATTTTGGTGTGCACTCAGGCAGAGGAGGAAGAGGAGGAGGACCAGCCCCTGAGCCTGTCATGGCCTGACACATGCCGCAAGCGTTTCACCTACCTCTTCATCATTCCCATCGTGCTCCCACTGTGGCTAACGCTGCCAGACGTCAGGAAACTGGTACCAGAAACAGCTGACCATTAATGATGACGTCCGTCGCTTCTATTCTTATGCTTTTTTTCAACTTTCAGAGTTCAAAGAAGTTTTTCCCCATCACCTTTGTGGGTTCAATCTGCTGGATTGCAGTTTTCTCCTATCTGATGGTGTGGTGGGCTCACCAGGTACAGCAAACGTTACACATTTACACCGTCTTTGTATAATATCATCAGATAGTGTCATATCTGTGTGTGTAGTTATCATGTTGAGTAATTTGTTATGCCTGATACAAGCATTTAGATCAAGTGTGAAAACTGTACTCCCTGAACATATTCTAATGCATATTGTCTCATCAATCCAGTCTGTCAGTCATAAATAAAGTTAAAAACGGATTTAAAGATTACATTTTCTAGGGTTAGGTTTTGTCACCACCAATGCCAGCTGCCAACGTCCATGAGAAAATTAAAAATAGCTGGAACATAAGATTAGGTTTTATTTACCCCAAAGCTTAGGTTGTGTATATTTTTTCTTTCTGCAGGTTGGAGAGACGATTGGGATTACTGAAGAGATTATGGGCCTGACTATATTAGCAGCTGGAACCTCTATCCCTGACCTCATCACCAGTGTTATTGTGGCACGCAAAGGCCTCGGCGACATGGCTGTGTCCAGTTCTGTAGGCTCCAATATCTTTGACATCACCGTTGGGTATGCCACAAAACTTTATTAGCTCTATGTTTCATGTTGGTGCTATCATACAGTCCAAGAGTTCCATAGCAAAGGTTTCAGAAAGTAGTTTCAGAAAGTAGTTTCCTGGACTATGTTAAGGTGATTACTTTTCTAAACTTTTATTGTTCTGTCTGTTTTATTTCCAAATAAATCTATAAAATCTATAACTGCAACAGAAAATATGTTTCTTTAGGCAGGAAAGATATAGTCCATAATTTTGCTCAGTAGACCTTTTTATTTAAAATTTTCTGTGTGTTCCAGCCTCCCGTTTCCCTGGTTGATGTGGTCCTTTTTCAATGGCTTCAGTGCGGTTGAGGTCAGCTCCAACGGGCTCTTCTGCGCCATTGTGCTGCTCTTCATCATGCTGCTCTTCGTCATCATCTCCATCGCCGCCTGCAAGTGGCGCATGAGCAAACTGCTGGGCTTCATTATGTTCATGCTGTACTTGGTCTTCCTGGTGGTCAGCGTCATGCTCGAAGACAGGATCATCAGCTGCCCTGTGTCCATTTAAGGACCTCCTCCACCACTGCTACAGGAATAACCCACAACAACCGCATCGCATTTATGTTGTCTTCAACCACACCTTTGTGATCAGGACTTGGCAATAACATCTTTGCACGCTGGGTACTGGGAAAAGTGTTCAAAGTGTTCAAATATTATTACGCCTTTACAGGTTCTCTAGACACATTATATTGTGCCTAGAGAACCTGAGTTTGGTAGGACATACACAAAATGTATGACATACACAAAATGTGCCTGAATTTGTTTTAAAATTAGGAATGAAAAGCAAGCAGGCATCAAAATTATAATAAATAATGCATTAATTAATACAAAAAAAAAACATACTATATTATTTTTATTGACATTATTTTTACTAAGCACAGACAGTAGCTGAGACTAAGTGCGATCTTTCGCATTTAGCATTGTGGCTAATGTTAATGTCAAGCCCTGCCCACAAACCTTTCACTTTGGACTGAAATAAGAAGACTACGAGCAAAATGTTTCTTTGTGTTTTGGCGAATGGACGAAGGCCTCAGAGACCTTCGCTGGATTTGAACGTGCGTAAATTAATATTTTTTTATTTCATTTTTTGGGTCAGGAATTGGAGAGTTGGGTATTTTAGCCAATTACTAAACAATATGCATGCCATTAGTGTTGCTATTTTAGCTGAGGGCAGATGAAGATTCCCTGTGAACTTTAAGAACAAGACGTGAAAAGCTGTTGTGAACCATTTGGCAAATGCTGCAAGTACAGACAAAAAAAACTGTTGCCAAAGCGGATTGAGCAAATTGTGGACTGAGTGAACATTTAGCTTCTTCAACTGCAGGGGGCGCAATTCAACTGGAGATTTTTGTTTATTCCCTTAGGACTGACCACCTTTTCCCTGTCATCTTTTCATCACTGAAAGTTTTTTCAGGGGCTGTTTTTACTTAACAAATAGATGGAGTAAAAGTAGCAGTAGATGTATTGTAGCAGTATTCGTCCTCTTGCCAATCTGCATTTGCTTTCTCACCTTTTGTTTTGATTGTACAGTGCTATGACAAACATTCAAAAAAGCATTCAAAAAAGTTTCAAGACACATGTGCGCATCTACTAAGACTCACAGGAGGAATAATAAGGACACGTTTAAAGTATTTGAAAATAGCAGTTGATTTTAGACTAGTCAATGTGTAGTGCTTTGTAGAACTGGCCTGCATGTAAAAAGTGAAGCTGAACAATACCAGTCAGCATTGAAAAAAGATACACAGAGCTGTACACCGCAAGGCAAACCCGTCTGTGTAGAAAAAATACCACCGATTAGCCGACTTGTGCAATCATTCTTTACCAATCCAAGGTGCTTTTGTACGTGTGCAATCAGCGTTCGACGTCACCGCATTCATTCACAACTAGAAATTACCCTAGCAGTATTTTACAGCAAAAAATATACTATACTACGCCACTCTGTGTGTTTTGATACTGGACCTATAGAAGCATAATCTCTTTAAGAAAACTAGAATGTGGAAATCACCAATGAAACAGCAATACTTTATACCATGTGTGTGTCTGTGTTGAGAACCCCATTTGTCTGTAATCCCAATAGGCCAGAACTTTATCAATTGCATCTGATATTACCCATATTACCCTTCCTTACCTCAACAAAGAAACTCTTAAGTGTAACATAGTAGTATATGTGAGACTGAGGGGAAATGCATGCAACCATTTTTGGGCTGGTTACCCTACAAGTGATGCTGCTATGGGCCGTGTTATGCATCCACTCATACAATACTTTGTAAATAAGTTCTGTTACTAAAGCAACATAGTTGGAACTTCTTTTGTGCTCGTAGTGGGCACAAGAGGACAGACATGTTGGACTGGTTTAGACAAGGACATTTCTTTGTTTGCAATGGATAGATTTTAGGTAAGACACTATATACAGTGAGAAAAGTAAGAATTGGAACACCTTGCGATTTTGCAAGTTCTCCCACTTAGAAATTATGGAGGGGGCTGAATTGTTCATCGAAGTTGCATTTCCACTGTGAGAGACAGAATTTTCCCCAAGCTGCTTGCCAATTGCCCGTAGCCATTTCCAGCCTTGTGGAGGTCTACAATTTTGTTTCTGGTGTCTTTTGACAGCTCTTTGGCCTTGCCCATGGTAGTAGTTGAAGTCTGACTGATTGTGGGGTGGACAGGTGTCTGCAGCTAACGAGTTCAAACAGGTACTACTAATTTAGATTAATAAGTGGAGTAGAGGTGGACTTTTTAAAGGCAGACTAACAGGTCTTTGAGAGCCAGAATTCTTGCGTATTGACAGGTGTTCAAATACTTATTTTTCAGCAATAACCTACAAATAAATTATTTCAAAATCATACAGTGTGATTTGGAGATTGTTGTTTTTAGATTCTGTCTCTCACAGTGGAAATGCACCTACGATGAAAATTTCAGATCACGCCATAATTTCTAAGTGGGAGAACTTGCCAAATCGCAGGGTGTTCAAATACTTACTTTCCTCACTGTAGACTGGGTAATTTGGTGCTTGAATCAATAAAGAGAGTTTTGAAGTTAGTATTTGAGAAGTTGACACGATGTTTTGAAATGAAATAAGTGTAAATAGTTTCTCTGATTAATTGAGCTTTGAGCGAGCAAGTAGCAGAATCGAACAAAAAGCTGTAGTGTCTTGCCTCAAACGTGGTTGAAAGCAGTGGGTCACACAATGCAAAAATGCTATGACAAACAATGACAACGTGTCGACTACGATGTTGAATTCTTGCCTTTATTTCTCTATGGATGGTGTTTTAAAGCCTACATATCCCATGAACCTTTGCTCTGTGCACACCTCACCATCATCCCTTTAAAAAGCATTTCACTCCACAAGCATTTGTTGTGTCCCCCCTCTCTCTCTTTCTCTTTGTAGTTTTGAATGAATGGAACCTAAGGGGCACAAGCTTGACTATAGGAAAACCAAGAGAGGTTGACCACTATTCAACATTCTTGCACTGTAAATGTTATTTTCTTGGTGTTAATGTAAGATTTATTTAAAGTGTACATATATACAGATACAAATTAACCACAATATAATCTATATGTGTAAAAGAAAATTCTCTTTATGTAAAAACACAAAGTATATTATAAAATGAATAAAGATCATTCAAATATGCAACAGCTGCTTGTCTAATGTGGCATCTGTTCATTTTTGTCATTTGTCAACAACCCATAAATGATGCCTTTCTTTTTCTTACTGCTCACTGGAAAGAGTGCGCCATCTAGTGAGCACAGATGAGTACTTCGATTTGGGTTTATTGAGTTGCGCAATCCGTTTCCTATGAACAAGTCATTTTTCTGGAGGAAAATAGCCATTTATCAGGAAAATAGATTAATCTTTTCTTTGGCACCAAAATTATGGGTTTTACGTAATTGTCTTTTATGCTGAGTTTGTTTTACATTTATCAAAAATCTTTGACATTTTAAAGCCATAACAGGCCTAAGAATCAGATAGTACTTGACATATTGTTTAAGAGGAAAGGCTGTGTATTTTGCTTGTAGGGACACGTAATTTCAATCATTAAGCTTCCAATGAAACAATTTAAGACTTCTGTTTGCAATTTTAGTTGTACAGCACAATTTGTACACACAGCAATTCAAACCTGGCCTATCTCACATCTTCAGGACAAGGTTAAAGTGACTTAATTCAACAAATCATGAGCCCAGTTGTCCACTCCCATTCACTGCTTGCTACAACATGTTCATGCTGCCAATAGTTTACCACTGTTAATTACGCAAATAGTCTTCCATTATTCATCAATACTATTATGACTTGTTGCAAAAAAGAAAAAGTATGGAAAAATAATACATGAACATTGTCTAAACTTTAGACAATGTTCATGTATTATTTAGAGTCTAAACTATTAAACATACAAATTACTTTCACGATTGTGACTCAGAGTGGATTTTCATTGATTCAGCTGATATTGCTCATGGTTTGGTCATTTCACAAAATTGAACGCATGTGTTTTCCAGATTCAAGGGAACAAAGACACTCAGATGAACTTGGTTTGCACCAGAGGGGGTGATTTTAAAGCGTTTGCACAGTGGTGTCATCACAAAATGTGCAGTGTTGAGTCTATTTTCAAGACTGTGTGATGACTGGGGTCTCGGGGGCTTAACTCACCAAAGTAATCTAGTGTGTGGATGTGTCATTTGGCTCGAGCTCCAATGACAGCATAATGTGGAGTGTGACCAACTCTTGCTATTAAAGACAGAATTTATTAGTTGACCACTGCAACTACCATCTTAATGAAGATATATTATGTGTTTATCAAGTATTACACTAAAACATATGCAGATTTTTAATTTCTTTAATAATTGTTTAAATAAACCACGGTATAATGTTTAATGTCTGCAGGAAGATGAAGTCAGGAGAAAATACATGGAGGCCTTGTTCAGAGCGGAAGAAGCCAAGAAGAGTGTTAACAGACAACAACACACTTGAATTAATTAAAGTTTTCACCACACCACTTGGAGGAAACTGTAATTTCCCCCATTTAAGACTCATAGCAGAGGTGGGTATTATAATGACAATGTTAACCTCTGCCCGTATCCTTTAGAGCAGGTAATACATAGTTTTTGCATAACAGTTAACAGTCGTACATGTACTCTTTCATGAGTAAATGTTTTGCTCTTCCCTTTAAAGTGATGTTGTGATTATTTTGACACACATATTGAGACCATTTTATAGTGTTTCATAGAATACCTGCAAGTACAATTTACTATTCTCTCCTATTTTTAAAATTATTTCTTTCATAGGCCACCAAATTGTACATTACTTATGTACAAAATCCAGTGGTTCCCAGAGTCGGGGGTCAAGGTACTGAACTCGGGCTCGTGAGATGAGTTGGAAAAATATAGTTTTAAATTGTTGACATTTTTTTAACCAATGTTTTAATTTATATCAGTATATTTGAGTGAAATGAGATAAAACACAATCAAATACTCAAATGAATGCAATTAAAGCTGCTTTTAATTACAGACTGAAACGAGTGTGTGGGGGTCTCGGACCAGTTGCGCGGTAGTTTAAGTTAAGATGCCGTCCTGAAAAGCTTGGGAACCCCTGACCTAGTAATAAAGTTATTTCAATAAAAATCTTACTTGTTTAGCCTAATTAGACCTATTTGGATGATGTCTTTTATACTCCTAATTTAATAATATTGTTTTCTATTCAATGTTCTGTCTCTTGTATGTATAATTTGAGTGGCTCCTCAGTCCACCTCTGGATAAAGAGTAGACCTTTTCCTAAGCTCCGTTAACAGTGAGAATCACGACAGTGCATCGGTGCCATAGCAACAGAACGTGCAGCCCGGCATATATAAACCTTTGGCCCGTTAAAGAATGAAGAATAAAGTCAAGACCCTTTATTTTTTTTAAATTTTATTTTCTCTCTTTCTCTCTCTCCTCTCTCTCTTCCATCTTTCTCTCTCTTTTTTCGCTCTATCTTTTTCTCTTTCTCTCTCTTCATTTATTATTATTTTTTTTTAAAGTTTAAAATGTAAAGAATAAAGTCCAAAGCCTGAGATGTACAACTAGAGTAGGTGGCGGTAATGTAACACTTGGATACTACACTTGCTACTAGCCATAAAACACCAAAAAAGAAGCGTGCTCTCTTTTTCTTTCGCTCTCTCGCTCTCTCTCTCTTTTTTGTGGTATGGCGTAAAACACATACTTTGAAGACATACAACTACAGTAGGTGGCGGTAAATGCACCTTTGGCTGCCAACCACCATTAAAAGTAACACAACAAAAACAACAACAATAAAGGGTGAAGTCTAAAGGGTGAAGTCTAAAGGGTGAAGTCTAAAGGGTGAAGTCCAAAGGGTGAAGTCCAAAGGGTGAAGTCTAAAGAGTGAAGTCTAAAGAGTGAAGTCTAAAAGAGTGAAAGTCTAAAGTGAAGTCTAAAGAGTAAAGTCTAAAGAGTAAAGTCTAAAGAAAGTCTAAAGAGTAAAGTCTAAAGAGTAAAGTAAAGAGTAAAGTCTAAAGAGTCTAAAGTAGTAGAGTAAAGTCTAAAGAGTAAAGTCTAAAGAGTAAAGTCTAAAGAGTAAAGTCTAAAGAGTAAAGTCTAAAGAGTAAAGTCTAAAGAGTAAAGTCTAAAGAATAAGTGTAAAGAATGGTGGCAATGTAACGCTGTGGATACCAACCGCCATAAAACACCACCAAAGAAGAAAGAAAGAAGAAGATTCTGCCATTTCATTTGAACTCTCAGTGGAAGACTCTGAAAGTGACACTGAGATACAACCACAGCTTGCCGCGTCGACCGCCCAGTTGGAGTCAGCTTGGATCTTGGAGGTAAGATCAGTCACTCAAATGTTTACAAATGTTCATAAAATAATCAAAATGCAAGGATATAAAGAGTTTAGCCCATATGCGGCTGATTCTAAACGGCCAAACGTGTGAGTTAAGAGCGAACACTAACATAGATAGGCAAAGTTATGAAAGTGATTAATTTGAGGGGCGGTGAGACAGAGCACTGTGGTGGTTAGCGAGGTGAGCCGGGGTGGTGAGACGAGGGTCCAGCAGCGGTTGGAGAGGTGTGCCGGGGCGTGAGCTGAGCCTGCAGTGCTTTTTACTGGGTGCTTTTTATGTGCTTCACTTTATTTAAAGTAAACGGTAAAGATAATAGGGTCAGTGTCGCTGAGTGGGGCCCTTTGCATAAGCAAACAATTTACAGTTAATGAATCATTAAAGTAATGTTCAAATAGCACTACTACATTGATCATATGTTCTTCATCCATTATATGACTTGGTAACATTTGTTATTTGTATGTCAGGATGTCATTTTGACACGTCCCAGCACCTATATCATTATATAAACATACATAGATAGTCTAATGTTCTATTAGTGTGTTATTTTATTATTATTTTATTATTTTATAGTTTACAAAATGGCAGTAATTTGTTTGTCCACCCTGTCATGTTGCTTAATCTGTCCCATTGAGTTTATGTCCTCAGGTCTGATGACATTAAAAAATATATTTTTTTGTAGTACGTAAAAACGCAGCAACATAATGATCAGGTTGTAGAATTTCCTTATTAAAATACAGTGTAGTCAATTGGATATTGGACTTTTAAACCCAATGAGAGTATCATCCCATTATAGAATCTGAAAGTGTCCAAATTATGTCTATCTCTAAAGTGGCTTATAGACACAGTAAAACTACTTTTTATTCTCGTACAAACGTTAGAAGAGAAAAAGAAGGAAGAAATTTGCAAAAGCACACAAAAATAGTTGCAGCAGCAAATGCAAATAAACATACTTTTACTTTAAACCCACAAGATAACTTTATTAGCTTGTTGTGTTTATCATTATTAGGCCTATTTATTCATCTGTCTTTAGTTTTCAGTCATATTTTAGTATCCATAGAGATTATGTCACAATTTCACCGATAAATTACACAAACGTCTAATGCTTCAGTTGCATCATATTTACACAAAGGTGACGTAGAAGTCATTATTTATTTCCCTGGCATGCAATTTGGCAATCCTCGCTGTATTACTTCTAAACGTTTTTTTCATTCACCTGTTTGGCGCAAAGACAAAAAGCTCATTTGGGATCTGCTCGGTAACCATAATAAACACATGTAAAGACGTAATGGAACGGTTAACCCCGCGTGCGAGGCGAGCTCGATTGTCTTTGTGTGCACAGGTATGTAGTAAGTGGGAGGGGCAGGTGTGTCTGAGGAAGTGAGTCAGCTGCAAACCAAGGCGCCAAAGTGAAAAAGCACCACCAACTAACTAAACTAACCAACTAACTAACTAACTAATTGAATAACACAACTTGGTAGTTGGTTCCAATACCAGCTCCAACAGTTTCCATACTGTAGAGTTTTATGCAACTTTGTGTGCCTTAATCTTCTTTTCTTTGGAATGCCCCCTTCCTTTATGTTTTTATTATGTATTACTTATTTTGTTCTCTTTGGTCCTGCCCTGTTTGTTTTTGTTGTTTTATGTTGAAAATGTTGAATAAATAAATAAAAACGTAAAATGTAAAAATCCAAAATGGAGGCAAACGGAAATCAGAATCAGAATCAGAATCAGAATCAGAAAGGGTTTATTGCCTTTGTCAATGAACAAAAAGTGGAGCATGTTGTGATTTCACTGGAGAAACTGGGATTAACCTCAGAATATCACAAAATATGACAAATCAAGGTGGTTTTGTCAAATGAAAACCACTCAGACACATGTGAGTGATGTCAGAGCCTGGTTTAAACACATTCACTTTTGTGTTTTTCATGATTTGTTTATTTAATAGGAGATTATGGTGAACATTTAGCATTTTGATTAAGGCAAACTCTTGTTTTGTTTTGTTTTGTTTTACTGGACAAATACTTAAATAAGTGTTTGTTAGTTTTTCATTTTATCTACAGACCTTTATTGCACAAATAAATTATACTTTTTATTGAAGCTTTTTGAAGCTTTTTGAAGCTTTTTGAAGCTTTTGATTAACAAATATAAAAGGATAAATAATCAAATGGATCTGATTACTAAACTGACTAAAATATGACCAACTTTCCAAAAATTTGCTTAAAAAGTTGAAAATAAGCTCTGCATTTCCTGAGCTGAAAAGAAGCCCAAACGTCTAGACATTTGAGTCACACGTGATTCATGAACAAACCAAATAAACAGTTTTTACAACTTTTTAGACTTTTACCCAACTTCATCCCAGAGTTCTAATAAGACGACAGCCAGAAAGGGCAAAAGTAACCTAAATATGCACTCTAAACTACTATTTGAGTAACAGTTTGTATTAAAAATCTCATTTATTATTCGTGCGTTAATGTCATCGGACAGACAGACATTAAATAATAGTCAGACACATTTATTACAAAATAAACCGCATCTGAAGGAGCGATGTAAGAAATTTATGCTTTTGTCTCTATAGAATTAGTCAAAGATGGAAATATAACCAAAAGTTGTATTCAAGTAATGTTACTTCAAACTAAATATTACTCGAGTCAAAGTATGGTGTCAGAAGTACAATTTCTTCAAAAACGTACTCGACTACAACCTTTAATAAACACATAAAACATAATTGCTCTGAATATTTCCATAAAAAGTCAAATGTTTTATTAGCTTTAATCAGCTTATGTATGATTAAAACAATAACTTTGCCAACTCGGAGTAGACTAATAGAAACCTGTAGCTACACATTTTGGAGTAATATAAAGACAGTTTGAATTGAATTCATGACAACGCTTAATTGAGCTCCATAAGCTAAATATTTATTAATGATATAATATATTAAATTCAACTACTACATGCCTTTTGATTGAGCCTTTTTTAGGGGCAATTAGAGCAGGGTGTTTCTTGATAACGCACCTACAGAGGCGGCTTGTAGGTCACACATTACGCTCATGGGCGGTTCCTCGGAAAACATGGGCGGGTTTCTCTGTCCTGCTTCTTCTTTATAACCAAGAACACGTGAAGAAGACGCACAGACCTCTGGGAAATATATTTCAATGGATTCAAAAATGGCCATGCTTTTTGGGACGTTTTAGCTTGCAATGCTTGGGTATTTTAGGATGTGAGTATACTTTTCATTCTTATTACTTTCAAATTTAACTTTAGTCTACCTGATATTTATTTCCCTTTGAATGCACCAGTTACCCTTAAAATTGGCCACATGTAATAGGCTTGCCAGAGGACTTTGCCAAGATTGAGGGTGCGTTCACAATTGTTATTTTGGTCCAAAATTGAGACCATTTTAGTCCTGATGTCGACTTGGTTTGGTCCTGTTCTAGTCCTTCTTTAGTCCTGAACTAGACCTGCTTTAGTTTCAGGTTTAGTGCCAATTTTGATGTTGTGAATGTGAAAGTGTGAAGGGAACGCACCCTAAAACAGACAAAAATCAGGAATAAACCAGGACTGTAACCTAATCTGTGCTTTAATAATACTAACTAACTCTAACACAGGAATGGACTCAGCGAATAAATGAATGGTACAGGAAGAGAAGGCAAGATGTTGGCATAGCTGATGAGTTGAAGACCCTGCTATGCCATCAAATTGTCATCTTTCTCTGCACGTAAACACAGCACTTTCAATGGCCGGTGTCAAAACCCAAGAAAATTGAAGTACAGAGACTGCCACATTAATCATGCTTTAACCGTGAGCTTGTTATTGTTACTGGATATGAAAATCATGTACTTTTGTTTGATTCTTTCATGTACTTATCTGTTCTAAGGCATGCATTATGTTTATGTGTCGTTAGTACAATTATACTGCATTAAATGTGTGACTTACTTTGAGGTGAACCTGTGACCAGATTTGAGATTATCTGTGTGGCTTTTAATGTAGGTCTACTTTGATTTTTGTCTTTTACCACTGACTCGATACATTTCATCTTAAAAAAACGTTGTATTCATGTCACTTGTACATTTTCCTGACGATAAAACAATTAAATGCTTGACAGTTTTTTTTATAATCCATGGTTTATGTGTGAGTACAATCCTAAATAGAAAATACTGAAAAAGTTCCCAGTGTCTGAACGGTTCCAAAGAAGTAACTGCCTGCATTAGCAAGGAAATTATTGAGAACTCGAGAAAAGCATGAACATGTTTTTCCACAAGAATTATTCATGCGGTCTGGTGCAACCGGTGTCTTTTGGCCATCAAAAAAAAATTTGAAAAAATTATATTTTTAAATAAGCTTACACATTTGAACACACCCACTCTATGAACACATGTTGCCACCTTAGACAAAATATTTCAAATTCTATTTTTTTATATTGTACCTGAGAAGCCTTTTGCGACAGGGCCATCTGAATTAGTAAAAGACAGAAGCAACACCACTGAGCCACTTAACCAGCCAAGAATACAACTTCTCCAATCATTTAAAAAGAATAATACATACAGGATAAAAGAGAGAACCATTTCGTTTAGTCTAAAATGCTGTTAACAAACTATGCAGATCACTTACTCATTTTATGTTTCATCCAGAACAATAAGTCTATTGTCATAGTTTAATCTCATGTAAGACGAGATAACTAAAGGAAACGTTGTTCATTAAATTATGACGTAGCTTGTTACGTGTGCTTATGACGCCTGTGTTGGTCACATGACCAAAGCGCACGTGGTGCAGATTCTTCCGGGTTTGACTGTAAGCGGCACTGCGTTCTTCAGGTGCGTTTATTTATGTCACTTTCTGATGTCTCTACGATTAAAACACACGCGGTTCTGCACCGACTCTTCTACTTCACCTACTCTCTTGTGTTAAAGTTAGCATAGCCTAAAGTTTAACAGTCGCACTTTGGTCTATTATTATTTCAGGTAATTTCTACCAAAGCTTTTATTTTACTCCAGTTTTATGAATCAAAAAAGTGTTTGTGTGAACTACAAAAAGCCCAACATCAGTGGTGTAGACTGTTATCTTTTATAATATTAAATGAATAAGATATGAACATAATCCTATGTGCTATGGTTACCAATAAAATAACTTTGCATTTTAGTTGAGTATTATTGATGAAACTTTGTTTCTAGAATAATATGAATATAAAAACATTATATTTGATTTTAAACTTGAGTTGTTTTAAAACTTTGCCTACATTTTCCGTCTGTGGAGGAACACAAAAACTATTCCTGTACCACACGTACCCCGAGCGCCGACTCGCATACCAGCAAATCCAGCGTGGTACAAACTCGAGAGCGTGACTATCATAAAATGATTACTTATCTCGTTTTTCACAAACAATCAACATGGTTCTGACGAGCAAACACCTTTTTTTTTAATAACTTTGTGGAACAGGTCGAGACTTTGTAGTCATACATTTGAGACAGACTCTGGTCTGTGGTTCGTTTAAAGCCCCCAATGAACCCAGGTTTGGGGTTTGAGACGAAAGCCCCCTAGTGAAACACCCATGAAACAACAGCGGTTCATGAACCGTCTTAGTCACGTGACAAGCACTCTCAACCATCTAAGTCACGTGATCAACGCTTTGATTACGTTTCAAAGCGGTGTATCGAAGCGCATGCGCTTCGGGGCTTCGAAACTGCCAAAACGCCTGTTTCAATACGGCCGTCACTTAGTAAAGCTCAGTTTGTACCCCAAAACTAAAATATTGTACATTATATATTCATCTAAGAGCTTTATCTTACAAAGCCAAATTAAGTATAATATATTAAGCCCTGGTTACATTGCTGATTGTGTAGACCTTTTCTTTACTGTTTATAGTGTGTGATATAATATTGTGTGTATATTTCCATGTGCCATGCTTTGAAAAGACATGAACAGTGAAAACTTCAGCTTAAGTGAGAAGATGGTGTCTCCGTCCTACATCAGACAAGGCTCAGAGGCGAGGCGCAGCCATGAGCAACTCCTCAGACAACTGCTGGATCAGGTAAGGCACAAGGAAGTCCAGTTCAAAGAGACTGTTGTGTGAAAACGCTTTTCTTTTTGGATGTCAGGGCAAGTGTCCAGAGCAGGGCTGGAGTGAGAGCACCATTGAGCTTTTTCTCAATGAACTGGCTCTGATGGACAGCAATAACTTCCTCTCAAACTGTGGAGTCGGAGAAAGGGAAGGCAGAGTCGCTTCCAGTCTTGTGGCCAGACGACATTACAGGCATGGCACTTTACCTTTTTTATTCTAATATCTAGGCTCTAGTCCACTAAAAACACTCTCTGCTCTGGGAAAAACTCTCAAAACGATTAAATTTTTGTGTGATTTCACAATTTATCTGACTCAAAGTGCACTGACAAGACCACACGATTACAGGAGCTCACGCAATTACAAATATTTATACAGAAAACCTCTGGTAAAATGTATTTATCTGTAAAAGGCAGATTAAACTCGCATGTCTCCCAAATCTTCCATAACTCACTACACGCTTTCTTTTTTCTGCTGTTGTGAATATAAATCCTTTAAAATCCCCAACGAAATAACTGGTCGACTAAGACAAGTCCTACAGCCCTACTAATGTTAAATTTAAATTTAAAAACTATGATACTATTGTGGCCTAATTTGTTCCAGTAAATAAACAAATAAATACAAGTTGATGATGGGTTGGTTGATTGATTAACGTAGAAATGTAAGATGCTAGTTACATCTCAAACGTGTTATAAATTTAAGCGTAAACAAATCAGTACAAGCTGGAGTGAAAAAATAATTAGTCCACACACATTATATTTAAGCCCTTGAGAGAAATAAACTGACACCTACATGATACTGTATATCTTTAGTTCTGTTTGTGCTCCTTTTATGTTTTAGATTCTTTCTTCTTCTTCTTCTTTAGATTTTTTTATGTCTGTAAAAACATCCTTTTTTTTTCCGTAACATTTTTTTTCTTTTCTCTTAAATCTTTTGATCCACTTCAGTTCTGACTAGGGTTGTCAAAAGTATGAAACTAGATACTCATTTAAACAAGTATCAATACAAAACAAACAAAAAATCACCTACAAATTTGACCTTTCCTAAACAATTTCAGATCAATCTTGAGCCTTATCAGAACTTGTGTAAGACCACATGGTAACATAAAGAATGTAATAAGTAAAAATAAAGTGTTACTTTCTCCTGACTGCTTCTCCGTAGGTTAATCCATGGCATTGGTCGGTCAGGTGACATCGCTGCTGTTCAGCCTAAAGCTGCTGGGTCCAGTCTGCTGAACAAACTGACAAACTCTGTGGTTTTGGACATTTTAAGACTCTCAGGTATGTTCAAAAAACATTACTATTATCTAAAAATTTTGAGCCAGATGTTTAATGTGGTCTAATTTCAAGGAGCCCGTAGTGCGTCGAGCTGCTTTGTTGTCCCCATGGCGACAGGGATGAGTTTGACGTTGTGTTTTTTGACCCTTCGCCATCGCAGACCAAAAGCCCGGTACATAATCTGGCCTCGCATCGACCAGAAGTCCTGTTTCAAAGCCATGATTACTGCAGGTAATAACAAAACCTAAATCCTAAACCAGGACTTAATCTGGGAAAATTCACAACAAAATTTATATTTTAAGCAAGTAGAATTATGGTGATAATGTCTCAGTTAAATGTGCTTTTTATCTAGCATTGTAACTCACTGTAAATTTGACATTCTGTGCACATTTTTCACAATATTACTCACCCATAACATGATTTCAATTGCATAATTAGTCATTTTTCCTCAGGGTATGAACCAGTTGTGGTGGAGAACGTTCTGGAAGGCGATGAGTTGCGCACAGACCTGGAGGCCGTGGAGAGGAAGATAGAGGAGCTTGGGGCAGAAAACATCCTGTGTGTTCACTCAACAACCTCATGTTTTGCTCCCCGTGTTCCTGACAGGTAATAATCAGTTTAGTTTAGTTAAAGTTTGGTTTAGTTTAGTTGTCCTTTTATAGAATTCGACAAACCTAATTGATCCATACGGGGAATTACATGGACAAAGTAGTTTCAAAATATAATTCAAAAACAATGCTTGGTAATAAACAGCAAATAAATTAATACAAAATATGTTAGTACAAATGAAAATGTGCGAAATGGCTAAGTAGAAATGTTAAATAAATAACATAATTCCCTCTCTCTTATCCATAAACATAGTCAAAATGATTCATCAAACTCACAATTTGTTTTATGATGTTTATTGCAATTGTCATCAACATTATAGATTTAACTCTTTCATTTTTGTTTTTTTAAGTACATATATTTGTGTTTTTTTTTTCCTGGCCAGACTTGAAGAGCTTGCATCTTTGTGCTCTAAACACGATTTACCTCACATCGTCAATAACGCTTATGGAGTTCAGTCGTCTAAGTGCATGCACCTTATTCAACAGGTATTTCTACTTGTAATATTTACAAATACTGGAAAAAATCTATATCTTTTGAACTGTGGTTGGAATAAAATGTTTAAATGACGTTTTTTCTGTCACCAGGGCTCACGAGTTGGAAGAATAGATGCTTTTGTGCAGAGCTTGGACAAGAACTTCATGGTTCCAGTAGGTGGCGCCATAATTGCAGGCTTTGACGAGGCTTTCGTTCAGGAAATAAGCCAAATGTATCCAGGTGAATACTGATAATTAAAGATTCAAGATAAAAAAAAAAAAAATCAAGATTACATTTTAGTTTAAAAAAAGTTGTTTTACTGCATGTTTGTTGTCACTGCCTAAATTGAATGCAAAACATTAATTTATAATGTGATCACTACTAAACAAATAGTAATAAATGCCCTATTTTCAGGCCTTCATTTTCAGACCATTTTTGTAAATCAACCACGAACCCTCACCCTGTCCTTTTTACAATCATCATTTTGAATCATAGAGTACCAGCATTAATATTTGTTTTAAGTTTCAGAATCAGAAAGATTCAGGTTTATTGCCATTGTCAATGAAAAAAAATTCACAAACATAGGAACTTGTCTCGGCATTACGTTTAATTTTAACTTTCCAATTGTATGTACCACAATGCTTCAGATGTTAATGTCTGTGTTTGATGATGTAAATGAATGTCTCTACATCGCTGTCCCATTTTTAAATCTACTCAAAGTCACCCGTGTCTTGTTGTAGGTCGTGCCTCGGCCTCTCCTTCACTGGACGTCCTCATTACCCTCCTCACTTTAGGAGCCAGCGGCTACAAGAGACTGCTCTCTGAGAGAAAGGTACGCACACACTCGCACTGAATACTTTACACACTACCTCAATTGTTTTTTTTGTTTTGTTTTTTCAGCAGTTTAAAATGGAAGTACTAAAATGGGATTACGATCAAAACAATGTCAGACAATGTCAAAACTTGCAAGTTTATCTATAAAGGTTGTCAAAAAAAATCATTACACAGATGATAATAAATTCGAAAATGAATTATAGATATTGATACTGAAAAGAAATCACATACAGGACAGAATTGGAAATTTCATGAATAGCTTTAGAACGGTCTTGATCTGTATCTGAACTGCTATAAGACCTCAAAGACACACTACTTTTATTACATATAGTCTAAAAATGTGTTGTTGTTTTTTTCTTTTCAATTGTGGTATCAAAATTGGTATCAAGCATTTTAGTATCAAAATCAAGTTTAACATTTTAGTATTGTCTGTTGGAAATATTGGCATCTTGAGTTAATTGTTAGTGGAGAATTTTGAGGGAGAAATAAAAGACAAACCAAACTCATTAAAAAAGTAACAGCAGCTTATTTGTTATATGCCCTGTCCCTTATGAAATGTACAGTATATACAGAATATGCAGCTCTCAAATTTGACAGACAAGGCATTTACACCCAAACTAATATGACCCACTTTGGGAAACCGCCACATTTAAAATGGAACCAGTGACTTTGCAAAGCTGTCTGCTTTAATCCTTCATTATTAGTTTATTATATATCTGGTTCATTTATTCTCCTTTTTGTATATGGCGTTCTGAAATAAACTTGCACAATATGTACTGCATGTTTTTACTAAAAAAAAAATCCTCTCGTGGCTCAGTGCGGATCCTCTTCCACTCAATGTAGACACTGCAGCATCCTCACCTCTCTCAAAATGCAGTACAATAAACAAATAAACCAGATATGTACTAAAAAACAAGAGAAATAAATGACGTACTCGGTTAGTAAAATGGATTTACGGAAACAGTGAAATGTTATAAGGCCAGTGTCATCAACTCAAGGATTTACTCATCTCCTAAAATGGGATGGTGTAGTATGGTATGAATGTAAAATTGAGTTTATAGCCCGGAGACTGGATTTCCACGAAGCCTCTGGCATGACCCAATGCCATCAAGAGTTATTGATTTTCTTTTCTTTTATTTATTTTTTTCTTGTCCACATAATGCATTTTTAATGCACTGCAACATTTTCCATAGTGTCCACACAAAGGAAAAGGTAGACAAGAACACGTCTGAAATGGAAATAATAATTAGATTTATTTATTTTTACTTTACATTATAGCACACTATGCAAACAGGGATATTTACGTGGTCAGTAAAAATCAGATTAGTCAATAATTAGATCTGATTTTTGGTGTGTTTACATGCACATGCAAAAATCTGATAATCATCAACAAAAGGTGAAACATGTCAGTTTGTTTTAGAGCAGGGATCTCCAAAAGGTGGACCGCGGCCCCGATCCGGACCCCAAAGCAATTTGGTCGGCCCGCGGCCCCCGATCCGGACCCCAAAGCAATTTGGTCCGGCCCGCGGCCCCGATCCGGACCCCAAAGCAATTTGGTCCGGCCCGCGGCCCAGTTTCCCATGAATAAAAATGTATTACATTTTTTTCGTGGCGCTTCCGCGCCGTACTGCGCCGCTTTACTGCAGCTCTACCGCTGGTCTTGGCGGGCCACAGAGCCCCAGTTCCTCTGAAACACTGCTCTGTCAAAGCACAAACGTGTGATGCTGCAGCCACAGTAAATAATAGCTTCATTGATGATTTGGTGTAAATGTAACACGCGTAACGACCGTGTGCTCCGCGTGTTTGGAAGTCTGCTCGTTAAAGAGGAACATTACGCGCCGTGGCACCGGAGGACAACACGTTTTCCAGGCTTCGTCGTTGGATTAAAAGGTCTGTGCAGATTGCTTCACGGGTCGGGTTATTAAAGGTGGTCTCTTCCTGGACGTGCACTTTTGCTTTAGAATTCATAGGTTATTTGCTCCGTGAATATGTGTTGGATTGTAATAAAACACATCATTTTACAGTTTAACGTAACTCTGGAGGTGAAGGGAAGATAAAAATACATGATTTCTCAGGTGAAGATCCGTTGTCACCAGTTTAGTGCTTTCAGGAACTAAACGCAAAGTGAGATTTTTTTTGGCATCTACTTTTTTTAATATCATTAGAACCAAATGTTCTAATGACATTAATTATAAAATAGTTCTGTTTTAGATATGCTTTAGTCCTGCCTTTAGTCCTGCTTTAGTCCTGCTTTAGTCCTGCTTTAGTCCTGCTTTAGTCCTGCTTTAGTCCTGCTTTAGTCCTGCTTTAGTCCTGCTTTAGTCCTGCTTTAGACCTGCTTTAGTCCTGCTTTAGACCCGCTTTAGACCCGCTTTAGACCCGCTTTGGACCCGCTTTGGACCTGCTTTGGACCTGTTTTAGTCCTGTTCTTGTCCGGTTTGAGTCCTGCTTTAGACCTGTTTTTATAGTTTATCCATGTTTTTCTGGTAGATATGGTTTGGTTTGTTTAGTCTTGGTTTAAACCTGGTCTTGTCCCAGGTCTGCTTTGCACTAGTTGAGTCAGGTTTCTGGTAAACACTGGGTTTTAGTGCTTTTTGTCCTGTTTTTAGTCCTGTAATATTGTGATGTTTTTACTTCTCTGAATGTAAAGTCCTGTTTTGATTTCTGTTGTTGATTTGTGCCACTGTGAGTTGTTTGTGGACCTTATAGACTTAAAACATAAAATTGTGGTAGGATTTTGTAGTCCGGCCCCTGGACTATATAGCCCTTCAAAAAATCTGGCCCCCTGGAAAATATAATTGTTGCCAAAACCTGCACAGATGTGAAAGAAATAATTATGGATTAATACCAGCTTTCATTTGAAATCTCATTATGTTCCACTTCATTCAGGAATTCCGACCGTTTTTGTTTTCAAAATGTTACAGGGACTATTACCATCATGCAAAGTAAAACCATATTAGCCGTTTTACAGATAAATTGTTATCTATAAAGGCTTTGGCCGTGTTTCTTCCCTTTCTGTGGGATATTTGCCCGATTAGCACAAAGCCAAAACTGCTGTTCTTGCTGCTACTAAAAAAAGACCACAGCACAATCTGAAGGTGTAACTATTTTTAGCCCTGTTTTGCACCTTACCCCGCTTAAGCCCTGTGTCCCGTCTTGTGCAGGAGATGTATTCAGTTCTGGCCCAGGAGCTAAAAAGTCTGGCCTCCGCCCATGGAGAGAGGCTACTACAAACCCCTCACAACCCCATTTCACTGGGTAAGCTTCATCTGTCGTTACAAAATACAAATACAATAATGATGTATATTAAAATAAAACAAATTATCTTAACTAAAAACATGCCCTATGCATTTACCAATTGACAGAGCAGTACAAGTAACACGGCATCTTTATGTGTGAAAAGGCAGATTAAACTGTCACTTACAAAACTCCGGCTCCATACATTTTCCTTTTTTGCTGTTTTCCATATCACGTCTCGTAATAATCCTGACAATATATAATAAATAACATGATGTTAACTAAATCAACCTATTATTAACTAAACAACTAATGGACTACTGCCCCAGATATCGTCAATCTAGAGCTGGGTGATATGGAAAAAAGAATAATCATGATAATTCTTTTTACTACTAATTTCATGAACACTGACTAGACAGACATTTAATCTTATGATTCTTTGAGCTTGGAACTTAAATGTCTCTTCATTGCGTAAATGTTTTTATGACATGTGCTGTCACATTGTTACCTTTGCCCCAGGTCACCTTTGAAAAAGACGTCTCGTGCGTTTAACTTACTGACGTAGTCACGTTTTGGGTGTGTCTTTTGTATTAGCAATGTCGCTGAGTGGATTCCAAGGAGACAATGACAAAGCAGTGACGCAGCTGGGCTCCATGTTGTTCACGCGCCAAGTGTCTGGAGCCAGGTACGAAGCATTTAACACTCTGCTCAGGTTTTTGTGTTCAAGCAACAACAAAGACATAAAAGCAAAGTCATACAGGCCAGTCTGTTTTTAAACTTTAACCAGTATCTTAATGAAAAGAATACACAGACAAAAGTAGGTCTTAACCAGTCCTAAAACCATACTAAACCAGGTCTAAAACATGCCTTAAACAGGACCAGGTCTAGTATTTTACTAAAATAAGACATAATCTAGAACAAAACATTACAACAACTTAATAAGAACTTAAAACGGCCTTGTGAACGGCTGCAGAAGCCTGTGTACCTCCCAACTGTGCACAGCGTTTTGAAAACCACCGATGTATGGCCTTGTCAAAATAAAGGTGGAAAAAAAAGTAGAGAGGGCAAACAAGCAATCAGCCAGATGGAGAAGAGCGGGGCGGGACGTACTTTAGATGATTAGATATTCTGTCCCATCACTTCAGAGCCTGGTCCGAATTCAAATGGATGTTTCCATTCCTGTCTGCTGGGTGTGTCTGTCTCTGGGGCAGACGCACAGGGCAGCGCTGGTCTCTCCGTTTTGGTTTGCCATATCAGCCGTTGTCCACTTATTTCTGTTAAGAGTAACGAGTGAAAGGATCAGCTCGGAGCAGGGCAGTGTGGCGCTAAAAATCAAATCGTGATCAAATCCCCGCGATCCGATCCATGTGAGGATTTGCTATTTTCCTGATCTCATCCATCATTTTGCCGTTAAGTACTTTTCTGTTTTAATGAAGCTCTATGTTCAAACCGGGACACGTTTACTCACCCGCTCCTATTGGTCAGCCTCTTTGTCTCTGCTCTGAGTAACTGGTGGGTTTAACCAATCACAGCGACATGCGAACACTCGGAAGATTATTCCTCTTAAAGACAGTTTAAAATGACCTCATGAATTGTGATCAAATTAAAATTGTAACCAAGAATCAAGGCTCTTAATTACCGCACGCCCTTAGATTAGACATTAAAAGCGTCATGTAGATGCATTTCAAGGTAAGTATTGTTGTCCTTCTTGAAGTCAAAACTGTAGAAATTAAAACAACTTCATGTCACACCTGTACATTTTTTTGTGTTTCTAGTATGTGTGTGTGTGTTGTATGCGAGTGTATTTCTTCTATTTGTTGAAAACATTTAGTTTAAAGCTGAGATACCTGATTTTCACACAGCAAAACCGGATGTAGGCTTTTAAATCGGTCTTAACTCGTTTCTAGCTCTCACAAACTGTTAAGATTCACAAGCATTGGTTTCCAGGCTCGTGCTAGGCTTTAAAACTGTGAAACTAGTGAAACTAGTGAAACTAGTGAAACTAGGGCGGACCACCCAGGCACAGCCAATCAGCGTTGCTTTCATCTCTTATTTCCAGGTTAACGAGGCAGAAAATACTTTGTTACAATATGAGCCCATTGCATGCTGTCTGCATCTAATAACAAAGTGCTGCTTTTTGCAAGTACCCCAGCTTTAATACACCATTACGATCATCATAAAAATGTTCTTATCAGGTTAGCTTATACCTACAGTTCATTTGTCTGTTTTAAAGTAATACAAAATAGTAATCAGGACTTGTGTTTCTAGGGTCATACCACTGGGGAAGGAGCAGACCATAGCAGGACACACTTTTCGTGGCTTCATGTCCCATTCTGAGGCGTACCCCTGCCCGTACCTCAACGCAGCCTCCGCCGTGGGCATCACACAGGACGACGTAACACTGTGCATCAAGAGACTAGACAAGTGCCTCAAGACCCTGAAGAAAGAGGCGGCTAAAAACTGTCCCGCCGAGCCATTACAGAACTAGGACTATGCCACCGGAGAGTAACTAAAACCAGACAAAATTCACAGGTGCATCAAGCAAAACATTACAACAACTGACAGATAAATGCATAATGAAAATCATTGTCAGTGTGATAAAGTGTAGGGCTGCAACCATTACTCAAGTAAATCGGGTAATTCTATTACAAAAACGCTTTGATTATTATTGTATTGCCTTGATAATTTGTTTAATTTACATATTTAATTAAAAACACGTGAGTCTGTGGCGCGCGGCGCGCACGGAACAACTTGTGGCGCTTTCGTTTCCCACAGAGCTTGTTCTGCTGTAATTAAGGCACAACAGAGAGAGTGGCGCGTTCCAAATGCACGAGTGTGACTGGGAAGAGTTTTGTTGTGTGAAAGAGCATGGCGTTTTGAGCTGTAACTAACTACTGTCACTAGCTCCGTGTGCCGTTCACTTTAGCCTCTGGGTCTTCGTCCCTTGTCTTCCTCCGCGCTCTTCCACACATAAAACTCTGCTTCCCAGTCATACTCGTGTGTTTAAAACATGCCGCTCTCTCCTCTGTTGTGCTTTGAAACAGGCAATACATCCATAGAAACGGCACGGAGGACCGCGATCATGAAACCGAAAGTCCACAACGGCACAAGAGTTGCAGCTCAAAACACCAGCATCACTGGTCTCACTCAAAATAAAGTTTTACAAACAAGTTTCTTCTTATAAGTTACGTGACATAAACGCTAATGAATTCATAGCTACTGTAACTGTTTACAGTCTGTGACAAGTTAATTAGTCCTTTTTATATATATTATTTATGTACAAATGTTTGGACTGAAGTGAAATGTTGCTGTTTTGGGGACATTCTTATGTGAAATTAGGAATAAAATGTGTTATTTTTTTGCAAAAACTACTTATTTATAACTATGAACTATAACGTTTATTTAAAAAAAAAAAAAAAAAATTAAATATGCTTTTAAATGGTTTAAGGCGTGGACAAAAAAATTTGCAGATTAATCGGTTAAAGAAAAGAATCGATAGCTGCAGCCCTAATACAGTGTCACGTTCTTGTTTGAAGCAGATACAGTGAGCAACTGTAGCTAAAGGAATGTTCGGAAAGGTCTGAACTACAGAGTTAGTACAGTTGTATAAAAATAAGACCACTGGAAACAATAATTAGCTTGCCAGGACATTATGTTGTCTAAATAATGGCAGCCTTTGTTAATTGATAATCTTGTAGTCAAAATGTAAAACGTTAGGATGTAAACTCAAAGAGGGGAGGCTTGTCAACTATGTGAAACCTCTGGAGCTTTTGTTGGGAAATTATGTTCCACAGTGACTTTATTTCCCATCGAACAGACAGCACCTGCTGAAGCATAAAATTCAGTTCACACAGTGCATCGTATTCTTTTGCATAGATAGGTAATGTTATATCCGATTGTTGTAAATTGCTTGTAAAAGGTTTTCCATTTGTGTACATAAATAATTTAAACCATAAACTGTTCTATTAAGTGTGCAATTCTAAAGTGCATTTCCAGGAATCATTTTATTGCACTTTTCATGTCTTAAAAACTGAAAACATTGGTTTCAAACGCTGTGTTCCGCTGCACTGTGTCAGTAACTCGATCCAAATGTTGTATCATTAAACCCAATCCAAGCTGCATGTTCTGGAGGAGCCATTTATTTCAGGCCTCTGTAACAGATACCAAGTAACACATAATCAATACTGTGGACTAAATATAGCTCTGCCCTTGGTTTAGTGAGGTTTTGGTCATGGCTGTACCAATATTCATGTGGCAGAAACGACCACAGGCATTTTATACTTCCTAAGACCTGTCCAGTCTTGTGGAAAATGTTTTGTATATTTTTGGCTGGGCAATTAATCAAAAGATCGACAGATTGAGATCGAGTCAGGTGAAATTGTCAATTATTTGGGTGGGTTTTTGAATTGAGAGTCCACAGCAGTCAAAACATCCGCGCAAACCTCTTGAGCAGATGTCAGACTTTGGAGGAAGAAATATTGTATTTATTTTGAATGTAATAGTTTATTGTTAATGTTCATACAATAATTACTAAAAGACAAAATCTAATAAGAGTTTGATGAATATGAGAAAAAAATGTATGTATAAAAACAGCCAAGCACAGAAAATGATTACAAAGAAAGTAATGTTTTAGTTCGAGGGTAAATGCTTTTAGTTAGTGAATATTGATCTCAAAATGGTAAGCCTCTTGAAATATGTGTACAGCAAACCGAAATATTATCATATTTTCCTGATTTTTAACACCTGGCTGAGACTTTTGCTTTGTATCCTGCCATGACGTCTTGCGGTTAAAGGAACAGATGTATTCGTATTTTAAGCCGGGCCAGGTGTGGTTGTTTACGTCAGCGCGTGTCGGCCGTCGTCGGGGCAGAAAATGTGAAAGACTGTGGCTGTGACGAGAGCCTGCTTTCTCAGCACACTTTCACTGTTCCCAGGCTCCAGTCAAACAGTGGAAAAACACTGTGTTCTTTGGGGGCAGCGCCGGCTCAATGCAGCACGCAGGAACTCGCATCAACCGCAGTTCCTCCAGAAGGGGCAAATAAGGCCCATCGTTCCGGAATGGCCCTCTTGTTTCAGACGACTTCCTCTGCTTTGGATTTACGCAGTGATTTGCAATTCATTCAAAGCAAATACAGACGAGTTGGTGAAATGTAAGAATGCCCCTTTTTTGGTGAAGCTGTAATCATTGTTTGAAGCGTGCACTGGCCAGTTAAAGAGCCCTGAGTGGTGCAGAATGGAAATCAAATGAAAGATATTGAAGGGTCGAGTGTGATCGATTCAATTATGGAAGTAGCTCCCATCGCTCGCAATGTGGAAAGGCCGCTCGCAACAGCAGACCAGCGTTTTACTGGTGTTTAACTGTAACATGGGAGAATATTATAGATTTTCCACTAGCGTGCCTTGGAAAAAAATATCCAGTTTGATCCACACATGGATTTATTTGAATAGATGACCGTTTTGGAGTGTTCTGAGCAAACGTCTGATACAACAAAAGAAAAAAAAAGAAAAATTAAAAGCCGCAAGCGGCATCCAACGGCCCTCGCGCGCCGCCGGGCTTCGCACTCCGCACTCTGCTCCCGGCATTATTTGGGCACGTTGGTGTATTGAGTTTTGTCCAAAAAAGCAAAACAGACGGCGACACATGAAGCGCAAATGAACACAATTGCCAGTCGGCTTTGCCGCTTCACGCGCACAGACACCGTAGCTGTTGTCGGTAAAACGTGGATAACTTTTGATGCCCAACTCCTCAAGAAGATGTCCAACAATTTTAAGCTTGGTCGGGCCAACGCCCTGAGGAGGAGTTTGTTAAAGTGTCAAGTGAAAAATCTTGGTCATTTGGTCATTTGAGAGATCTGGCACTGGACCCATTGGGACAACATGGGAGGTTGCAGTCATCGCTACGACAACACTGTACAAAATATGACTTTGGCCCCCCGGACTTTTTTGATCGTTATGGCAAAATAGAGTGTTGTGCAGAATTTCATGTCATTTGGTAAAACTATGAGGTGTAGAGGCACACGCTAAAGACCAAATGGGAGCCATTTTGTTAATGGTGAAATGTAGAGATTTGTGGGGACAAATTTGCAGCTCTGCCGTAGAGACACCGTAAATGTTATAATAACAATTTGGATAACTTTTGATAACCCACTCCTGAAGATGATATTCCCCAAATTTGAGCTCAATCGGGCCATCGCCCAAGGAGGAGTTCGTTAAAGTGTGAAGCGTAAAAATGTGGCAATTTGGCGATTTTCCCATTAGGATAACATGGGATGTTTCTGTCATCGCTACGGCTAAACCGTAAAAGATATGGCATAAGTCTGATTGGCTTTTTTGACCGGGACGCCAAAGATTGAATTTTGGGCCGAAATTTGGAACATTTTCGTAAAAGTAAATTTTTTCTCTCCATGTTAATTTAAATGTCACTCTGTAGGAGGCGCTATTGGCCGAATTAAATTATTTCAAATGAACAGGTTCAAGCTTGAAAGTTTAACAACTGATTCAATTTTTGGTCCACACATCGGGCCCTTTTTGCGCAAATGGGAGGAATTTTTCCAATTTTGTCAACTTCAAAATGCGTTGTCCAACTTTGCGGCTGCGCCGCGCGTAGACCGTAAAAGTTATCCAAAAATTTGGATAACTTTAGATTCCCCACTTGTCTAGAGGATGTATACCAATTTTGAAGCCAGTGGGTGAAATGCCCTAGGAGGAGTTCGTTAAAGTCTATGAAAATGGCATTCTCACTCTGTAGGGGGCGCTATCGCGTCGATTTCGATTATTTCACAATTACCACGTCCAAGCGTGAAAGTTTAACAACTGAATGAAATTTGGTCCACATCGGGCCCGTTTTGGAGCAAATGGGAGCAATGTTAAAAAATGTGCTAAATTTCCAAATGCGTAGTCCAACTTTGCGGCTGCGCCGCACGAAGACCGTAAAAGTTATCCAAAAGATTTGGATAACTTTAGATGCCCCACTTGTCTAGAGGCTGTACACCAATTTTGAAGCCACTGGGTGAAACGCCCTGGGAGGAGTTCGTTAAAGTTCGATATGAGCGAAATAGCGGTTGTCATGTTCAAAACAAGATGGCGGCCATATGGTTAGTCAGGGGGCGTGGCCACGATAACTGTTTGTTTGTCATCACGAGAGGAATGCGTGACCCGAATTTCGTAGCTCTACGACAAAGTTGAGGTCTCCCATGGCGCAGTGTAGTTTGACCTCTTGTGGTGGCGCTGTCGCGCCATTTTAGACCCAAAAAAAAAATGGACGCCAAAAAAAACAAAATTTTTCGCCAGATCGGACTTTTGGGCAATGTTTGGTGAGTTTTTGAGCATGTTCAGGGGGTCACATTTGAGCTCAAAGAGCAGAAAAAAAGTTTCGTAGAACAAAAAAAAATAAAAAAAAAATAAAAATAATTAAAGCCGCAAGCGGCATCCAACGGCCCTCGCGCGCCGCCGGGCTTCGCACTCCGCTCCCTGCATTTTATGTTTGTCCTTTTCTTATTCGGGCCAGTTTTGTGAATTGAGTTTTGTCCAAAAAAGCAAAACAGACGGCGACACATGAAGCGTAAATGAACACAATTGCCAGTCGACTTTGCTGCTTCACCGCACAGACACCGTAGCTGTTGTCGGTAAAACGTGGATAACTTTTGATGCCCCGCCCCTTAAGAAGATGTCCACCAAATTTAAGCTTGGTCGGGCAAACGCCTGAGGAGGAGTTTGTTAAAGTGTCAAGTGAAAAATCTTGGTCATTTGGTCATTTGAGAGATCTGGCACTGGACCCATTGGGACAACATGGGAGGTTGCAGTCATCGCTATGGCGACACTTTACAAAATATGAGTTTGGCCCCCCGGACTTTTTTGATCGTTATGCCAAAATAGAGTGTTGTGGAAAATTTCATGTCATTTGGTAAAACTATATGGTGCAGAGGCCACGCTAAAGACCAAATGGGAGCCATTTTGTAAATGGTGAAATGGTGCGATTTGTGGGACAAATTTGCAGCGCTGCCGTAGAGACACCGTAAATGGTATAATAACAATTTGGATAACTTTTGATAACCCACTCCTGAAGATGATATTCCCCAAATTTGAGCTTGATCGGGCCATCGCCCAAGGAGGAGTTCGTTAAAGTGTGAAGCGTAAAAATGTGGCAATTTGGCGATTTTCCCATTAGGATAACATGGGATGTTTCTGTCTTCGTTACGACTAAACCGTAAAAAATATGGCATAAGTCTGATTGGCTTTTTGACCGGGACGCCAAAATAGAATTTTGGGCCAAATCTAGAACATTTTCGTAAAAGTAAAATTTTTTTATCTCCATGTTAACGGAAATGTCACTCTGTAGGGGGCGCTATTGGGGCGATTTAAATTTTTTTCACGATGAACAGGTTCAAGCTTGAAAGTTTAACAACTGATTCAAATTTGGTCCACATCGGCCCCTTTTTGCGCAAATGGGAGCAATGTTTACAATTTGGTCAAATTCCAAATGCGTTGTCCAACTTTGCGGCTGCGCCGCACGTAGACCGTAAAAGTTATCTCAAAAATTTGGATAACTTTAGATGCCCCACTCGTCTAGAGGATGTATACCAATTTTGAAGCCAGTGGGTGAAATGCCCTAGGAGGAGTTCGTTAAAGTCAATGAAAATGGCATTCTCAGTCTGTAGGGGGCGCTATGGCGTCGATTTCGATTATTTCACAATTACCACGTCCAAGCGTGAAAGTTTAACAACTGATTCAAATTTGGTCGACATCGGGCCCGTTTTGAGCAAATGGGAGCAATGTTAAAAATTTGCTAAATTTCCAAATGCGTAGTCCAACTTTGCGGCTGCGCCGCACGAAGACCGTAAAAGTTATCCAAAAGATTTGGATAACTTTAGATGCCCCACTTGTGTAGAGGATGTACACCCATTTTGAAGCCACTGGGTGAAACGCCCTAGGAGGAGTTCGTTAAAGTGCGATATGAGCGAAATAGCGGTTGTCATGTTCAAAACAAGATGGCGGCCATATGGTTAGTCAGGGGGCGTGGCCACGATAACTGTTTGTTTGTCATCACGAGAGGAATGCGTGACCCGAATTTCGTAGCTCTACGACAAAGTTGAGGTCTCCCATGGCGCAGTGTAGTTTGACCTCTTGTGGTGGCGCTGTCGCGCCATTTTAGAAAAAAAAAAAAATGGCCGCCAAAAAACAAAATTTTTGGCCAGATCTGACTTTTGGGCAAAGTTTGGTGAGTTTTTTGAGCATGTTCAGGGGGGCAAATTTGAGCTCAAAGAGCAGAAAAAAAGTTTCGTAGAACAAAAAAAAATAATAATAATAATAATAAAAAAAATAATAATATTTCGAGCAAAAACAATATATCCGTTGCCACTGCAACAACATATTATACATCATTTGAAAGCTCCGAGCCTTCCCCACGCCACCGTGAGGTGGAATCATCATTACGAGCGCTTACGCGCTCGTCAGTCGCCATCCCCCCCGGCCTTCCCCACCCCACTCCCATAGACTTCCATTCATTTGAGCAGTTATAAGTATGGGCATGTCTGCGGCATGGGCTCTGAGGTACAGCAGGATGCCGGGAGTGTTGTGGAGTGGTTTTGGAGGAATGCAGCGCTTCGCGCTGCGGTTGTCAACAATGAGTGACTATTTGACTATTTGTGCATAGCAAGAGTAAGTATGCATGACCGATGCCTCCGGCATCGGCGTTTACAGTGGTTGTGCCAGGGGGGTGACATTGGGATGCAGCGCTTCGCGCTGCGGTTGTCAACAATGAGTGCGTGGGCTTCGCCCACGCACTCATTGTTGACTATTTTTGTGCTATTGCAGGAGTAAGTATGCATGACCGATGCCTCCGGCATCGGCATTTCACTGGTTATTGCCAGGGGGCGACTAGGTGATCGCCACGGCAATCGCCACGGGCGACGGGGTACCAAACATGCGCGCTGCGCGCGCATGTTTGGTCGGACAGTTGCAACGCGGCCTTCGGCCGCGTTGCAGAAGCAATAGGCCCTACGCCCTGTTGGGGCTCGGGCCTAATAATAATATTTCGAGCAAAAACAATATATCCGTTGCCACTGCAACAACATATTATACATCATTTGAAAGCTCTGAGCCTTCCCCACGCCACCGTGAGGTGGAAACATCATTACGAGCGCTTACGCGCTCGTCAGTCGCCATCCCGCCCGCCGGGCGTCCCCACCCACTCCCCATAGACTCCCATTCATTTGAGCAGTTATAATTATGGGCATAACTGCGGCATTGGCTCTGAGGTACAGCACGATGCCGGGAGTGTTGTGAGTGGTTTTGGAGGAATGCAGCGCTTCGCGCTGCGGTTGTCAACAATGAGTGCGTGGGCTTCGCCCACGCACTCATTGTTGACTATTTGTGTCATAGCAAGAGTAAGTATGCATGACCGATGCCTCCGGCATCGGCGTTGACCCTGGTTGTGCCAGGGGCGACATGGGATGCAGCGCTTCGCGCTGCGGTTGTCAACAATGAGTGCATGGGCTGCGCCCCATGCACTCATTGTTGACTATTTGTGTCATAGCAAGAGTAAGTATGCATGACCGATGCCTCCGGCATCGGCGTTTACCCTGGTTGTGCCAGGGGTGACATTGGGATGCAGCGCTTCGCGCTGCGGTTGTCAACAATGAGTGCATGGGCTGCGCCCATGCACTCATTGTTGACTATTTTGGTGCTATTGCAGCAGTAGTAAGTATGCATGACCGATGCCTCCGGCATCGGCGTTTACTGTGGTTGTGCCAGGGGCGACATTGGGATGCAGCGCTTCGCGCTGCGGTTGTCAACAATGAGTGCGTGGGCGAAGCCCACGCACTCATTGTTGACTATTTTTTGTCCTATTGCAGGAGTAAGTATGCATGACCGATGCCTCGATGCCTCCGGCATCGGCTTTTCACAGGTTATTGCCAGGGGCGACTAGGTGATCGCCACGGCAATCGCCACGGGCGACGGGGTACCAAACATGCGCGCTGCGCGCGCATGTTTGGTCGGACAGTTGCACGCAACGCGGCCTTCGGCCGCGTTGCAGAAGCAATAGGCCCTACGCCCTGTTGGGGCTCGGGCCTAACTATCACTATTACATAATTTAAGGCTCAAAACACTGGCATGGGCAATAATAACTACATTATATACATTATCATTTCTAAAAAGGTTTGATTTGGTTAAAGAAAGTACAACAGTGTCTTCTGAAATTCACAAACAATCTTTAGTGACTTAAATAATCATGGTTTTTAGCTTCCAGTTATATGCAACATTTTGAGGACTTTTTTTTTTTTATTATTCAAAAGATACGTTTTGTTATTTGCTATGGCAACAAATGGAGTTCAATAAAGATGTGTTTTATAACAAAATATGGAACCAAACCCACACTGCACCTGGACATACTGATCAATACAGGATGATCACAGACATGGATTTATTTTGCAAATTGGGGCCTAAAACATGTAAAACAACAAAGTTAGGTTTGATTTCTAAACCTCTTAAACCTAACCCACCGCTACAAACCCCCCAAGGAGCTGTCCACGTGCTGAAAGGGGGTGTGGGCTTATTCCCTGGGCTCATTTGTTTTGGATCGGCTGACACTGGGTTCATTTTCTATGACATTACCATAACTAGAACAATCAGATAACCCAATAATTAGATCTAATATTTGGTGTGTGTTTACTGTTTACATGCACAAGAGAAATCTGATCATCAACAACACCTTGTGACACGTGCCAGGTAATTAGTAATTAGATTGTAACCTCTTGTATTTGGAAGACAAAGTATTTGAAAATTACTTTGGCTTTCATTTGTGTCACTGTGACACTTTGTCATAGGGATCTGGTTTCTGGAATTATCTGATTATTGTCATGTCCTGTAAACAGTTAAATCTGATTTCTGATTGTTCACACTTGTATTGATAAGGTAAACTATGCAAAAACTAATGCGGCAAAGACAACGTTGAAAGGGAAAATGTGCATGTAAACAGTACATATCAAATATCAACTAATTATTGGGTTATCTGATTGATCTATCAGATTATTTACGAACACTAACGTCTAATATCTGGACCTTTTTAAGATGATTTAAGCTGCAAAATCGAATCAAAGAGACCACGATCAGACAGATTTGAATTACTCACATCAGAACTGATGCCATTTTATTCATGTTAAAACTCCAACAATCTGGCAATAATCCGACTTTTGAGTGAGCATGAAACCACAGCCACCGTTCACATGAGATTTAAATAACGTCCTAACTCCAGGAATCCGATGATAATCAGATTTCTGGTCATGCATGGAAACAGAAGCACTGCCTAACGCGATATAAATACATGTCAGATTTGTCTTGGGATAATGCAAACTTACAAAAACATGGGATATCATTGTGTATTACTGTGTACATTTGCAGGATATTTGCTCATTGCTTGGTCTCACGGTTATTTAAGCAGCAGTTAGCAGAGTGAACCCTCTCTAAATAAATAATGAAAGGTGGCTGGGAGCTGCGGCTGATTTGCTGATGTCAGGCGGTGGGCAGCAGTGCACCATTTACCTCCTCGCCGCTGTGTTGTTGCAGGGGTAGACAGGGAAACGTCGCCTCCTCATCCTCCGCCTTCTTCCTCCAATCTGATTTTTGGCTTTCGGGGTGGGGGGGGGGGGGAGAAGAAGAAAAGAAAAAAAAAAAAAAGAAAAAAAAACCGGGGGTACCTCAGACCCGCACTTAACACATGCGAGCCCGGCTGGAAAGATGCCGAACGCGTGGATCCTGCTGCTGCTTCTCGTGTCGCTGTGTTCTCAGCCGGGGCATTTTAAGAAGCCCCAGAAATGCCCTCATACGTGCAGCTGCTCCAAGGAGTCCATCATCTGCGTAGGGTCAAACTACGTGCCGAGGATCACCCCCAACGACATCCATTCACTGTGAGAAGCTTAATTCGGTGTGTGCATTGCTTTGGTTTGGCGTTCGAGCTAATTCCGAGCGTGTGTTGCGTGTGTTTTGCGCCGCAGGAGCATCGTGAATGGGACCTTTTCTGAAATCAAAGAGGGTATGTTTGCCCACATGCCATCTCTCCAGCTGCTGTAAGTACATTCATGTTACACAAGGGATTTTTTTTTTTTTGCTGTTACAGTGTGTTGTTAAGTCTGAAATGTCTCCTTGGTGTTTGGACTCTTGTGGCTCTAACGGTGAGAAAATGAAATGCGGGTTTGGGGCAAGAGAAACAGAGAAAATGGATGTTTCAAGGAGTCCATTAAGAGATACTGCAATGCACTTTTCATACCAGTTTGCTTTGGCTATTGGTAGGAAGAGCTTTTAAAAGGGGCAAGGGAAAAACAGACTTCTACAAGCTACTTTATTTTCTAACATTATAAAGAGAGGACAAACAAGTCATATTTTCTTTATAAAGAGTTTTAAAGTTGTTCACATACTGTATTTTCTATTTTCCTTTCTTTTTTTTTTTGTGTGTTTGATTTTAGTTGTTGTGAATATATGCATTAAAGCAGAGTTGTCCAAACATTTGATTTGATCAAGCGTTGCATATTTACACAGACAGTACAGGGCTGACGAGGGCCATAGACTGGTGGTCAATACAGTGAATAACTGTAATAAAATGTCTGCATTAGCCGGAGCCACCAGAGATAAATTCAAGCGTAGAACCTCAACAAGACACAGTAAAAAGGTTGATATTGCGTTTATAAAAGCATTTTTAACAGACAATACAAAGTACTGCTTATTGGCCAATGGGCCGCATTGCCAGCAATAAGTATTTAACCAGTGATGGCACACACACTACACCCCAATTGGGACTAAACCAGGAACTAACCCTAAACTCGACCAGGATTGAATCTGGACTAGAACAGGACCAAAACAAGTCTTCTTAAAGTGAGCCTAGTTTAGTCCTGCTGAGGACCTGGTTTGGACCTGTTCTAGTCCTTGTTTTGTCCTGTTATAGTCCAGATTTAGTCTCAGGTTTAGTCCCAAGTTTGATGTGGTGAATGTGTAAGTGTGAATGCATCTTACAAGACCAGAGACAGGAGGTTGTGTTAATGCTCCTTTAATGCGTTAGGTAGTTAGTTTCTGTGAGTCTTTCTGTATATTTTGTTTTGACAGTAGAGGAACTTACCCTTGCCCCAAGTGGAGGAGTTTAAGTATCTCAGGGTCTTGTTCACGAGTGAGGGAAGGATGGAGCGTGAGATTGACAGGCGGATCGGTGCAGCGTCTGCAGTGATGCGGTCGCTGCATCGGACCGTTGTGGTGAAGAAGGAGCTGAGTCGAAAGACAAAGCTCTCGATTTACCGGTCAATCTACGTTCCTACCCTCATCTATGGTCATGAGCTTTGGGTAGTGACCGAAAGGACAAGGTCGCGGATACAAGCGGTCGAAATGAGTTTCCTCCGCAGGGTGGCTGGGTGGGAGGAGCTCAGAGTAGAGCCGCTGCTCCTCCAAGTCGAGCGGAGCCAGCTGAGGTGGCTCGGGCATCTGTTCCGGATGCCTCCTGGGCGGCTCCCTGGGGTGTTTCGGGCATGTCCCACCGGGAGGAGGCCCCGGGGAAGACTCAGGACACGCTGGAGGGACTATGTCTCTCGGCTGGTCTGGGAACGAGTTGGAGGAAGTGTCTGGGGAGTGGGAAGTCTGGGAGTTCCTGCTTAGACTGCTGCCCCTGCGACCTGGCCCCGGATAAAGCAGAAGAGGATGGATGGATGGAATTTGGTGTGATACCAGTCATGTGGCGCAAATGGATGAAAATCAGCACTTAAATCTAGCCAAACCAGTGCCTTTCTTGTCAAAACAATGACGTCTTCACCAATTTGCTTGTGTGTATTTTCTTCCAGGCTTTTGAACTCCAATTCCCTCACAAATATACGTGATGATGCCTTCTCAGGACTTTCACACCTGGAGTACCTGTAAGATGAATGGCTGTTCACTTATGCACACACCAACACTTCTATAAGTAGTGAACGGAAACAAATGACTCTTTCAACGTCCACCTTTACAGATTTATTGTGGTGTTATTACAGTTGTACATTTGGACTGGTTTAGTAAAAGTTATTTATGTTTGTCTTTTGAAGGTTTATTGAGAGTAACAAGATGGAAACAGCGTCCAAATATTCCTTCAGAGGACTACGGGACTTGACTCACTTGTATGTTAACTATTAATTGAAAAATTTCTATAGTTATACAAAATTAATTCTTGGTCTTAAATTGTTGATAGATGAAATGTGTCAAAATACAGAAAATAAATGGTTTACATATTCAAGTCGCACTACTCCAATAGTTTTGTACAATATTATGTCTTTATTAGTCTGCATTTGTTTTGTGTTGTTCACTTCCTTTACATTGTTACAGATCACTGGCAAACAACAACATTAAAGCTTTGCCCCGGGATCTTTTCAGTGACCTGGACTCTCTCATTGAACTGTAAGTCTCCACGTCTGTTTTTGTGTTTTCGCTGATGTCCTTTATACTGCCCGTTTTGGCCTGGCTGTAGTTACAGAACGCTGCCTCTCCTCTTTCAGGGATCTGCGAGGTAATGCGTTTGAGTGCGACTGTCGCGCTAAGTGGCTCATGACGTGGCTCAAAAACACCAACGCCACAGTGTCTGATGTCGTGTGCGCCGGGCCGGAGGACATGAAGGGCAAGAGGCTCAACGACATGACCAGTTTACAGAATGAGTGCGTTTCAACGGGTACGAATATGACACAAAGGCTCAGAAATACATGACACTGTGCTGCCCGGCGGTCGGGTGGTCAATACAACACGATATTAACCTAATAATAACAGTAAATAGAACAGTAATACAGTCCGAGTAATAATATTGTACAGACATTTGTCAAATAAAGAAAAGATGTTGCACGGTAGCTATATACAGACTAGTATGTATTTAATTCTCAGCCTACACTTTAAATTATTGAATACATTTTTGTTTTTGATGTCATAGGAACAATAAGATATTTCACTGCAATGTTTTACTAAACAGATTTAGTTTAATTGCCAAAAAATGAAAAAAAAAAAAAAAAGATGGCATTTTAAAAAAAGACATGGAAATGAACAATACTTGATTAGAACAATAATGTTGTTCTAATCAAGTATTGTCAATTGACTCTTTCCAGCTACTTTAGATCCTGTTTAAGCTTCATCTTCTAACTATTGCTATTTGTCTTTTCCACAGATTTCATCCTCCATCAGACGATAGCCTCCGAGTCCCTGTCCGTGGACACGTTCAGCTTCAAGAATGACGTGTATGTGGCGATAGCGGCCCCCAGTATGGAGAGCTGCATGGTTTTTCAATGGGACCACATAGAAATGAACTACAGGACCTATGACAATATCACAGGTTTGTACACAAATTACTTTCAATATTACAAAAATGAATTTATTTGGTGTAACCATTTATGTTACTGTGGAGTCTGTGCAGTTTGTACCACGCCACAAAACCTGGCGCAAAGTGCTTTTAAAATCTGAAATCGCAAAACAATTTGTACAAAAATATTCATCTTTTACAGTTTATAAGTAATTGTTGAAGCTAACATTGATTTGAATTAACTCAAATAATTGTGATTGTTTAATAATAATGAATTGATTCTACCTCGGTTCAGAGCATATGCGTTATATTCAAAATGATAACTTACGGTATTATATTTATCTTTCAGGTCAGTCTATAGTGGCGTGCAAGTCGGTCCTTATTGAGAACGAAGTCTTTGTGATCGTGGCTCAACTCTTTGGAGGCTCCCACATCTACAAGTTTGACGAAGACCAAAGCAGATTCAGCAAATTCCAGGACATTGAGGTATCAAAAATCTCCAAACCCAACGACATCGAGGCATTTCAGATCGGCCCAGATTGGTTTTTCGTGGTCGCGGACAGCTCAAAAGCAGGTCTGTCCACACTCTACAAATGGAACGACAAAGGTTTCTATTCGTACCAGTCTCTTCACGAGTGGTACCGCGACACAGATGCAGAAGTTTTAGATTTGGACGGAAAGACGCACATTATTTTGGCAAGCCGCTCGCAAGTGCCTGTCATTTACCAGTGGAGCCGCAGCAACCAAAAGTTCATCCTGCAAGGTGAGATTCCCAATATGGAAGACGTAGTTGCAGTGAAGCATTTCCGTATCAAAGAGGAGCTTTACCTGACCATGACGAGGTATATTGGAGACTCCAAAGTTCTGCGCTGGGGAACCAAACAGTTTTCAGAGGTTCAAGCATTGCCTTCAAGGGGGTCCATGATCCTCCAACCGTTTTCCTTCAAAGAGCGGCATTACCTGGCGTTAGGCAGCGATTACACCTTCTCTCAGATCTACATTTGGGACGAGGAAGGCAAGATTTTCGAGCGTTTTAAGGAGGTGTACATCCAGGCCCCGCGTTCCTTCACCGTAGTGTCCACCGACCGCAGGGACTTCCTCTTCGCATCCAGCTTCAAGGGAAACACGCAGATTTTTGAGCACATCATCATTGACTTGAGCCTGTGAGCAGCCGTGCCTCTTATTAGCTATTATCAGCATCTCCCACAAACAAAAGATGCATCTGTAAATGGAAAAAAACTTGACTGAAATAGTAAATCTTACATTTCTGGACCTATTCATGTTTAAGGACCTTAAATTTCTCCCTCATTTTTGCTTCTGGGGCCACCACAGCAAAACATCTGTCTCAAAGCATGCAGTGCTCTTAAAGATACCACTCCTGCTTGGGCCTCTCTCTGGCTTGATTTCCCCCGTTCTGTTGGTTGTACGCTGTATGTATTATTTTGAAATGACCAATGTGTAAGATAGTGTGATGTTGCCTAAAGGCTGAATTTAGAGAAAATGAATTTAGCTTCAGAAAAAATGATAGATTCTTTTAGATCATTATTTTGCAGTAAGAGAGTTGGTCTTGCCTATTGGGAAATAACTCCAGTCATGGTCCTTTGGTGATAATATAATAGATCCATGGTGATAAACAGCCATGGGACGACAGTGTAAACAGCACGTTGCCTTATCTTCACTGGGCTAGGAAATTCAGCTGCCCTGCAGTGCCACCTACTGGCTGAGATAATGTACACCTTTTAGCTTTTTGCCATAAAGTGAATGTCTTTGAAAGCACAAACCTTTAAATGTAAAGTTTCAAGTTCAAAATGGTGACTGGGGAATTTAGGTATAAGCATAATCATAAAACATCGTAATTTGACAGAGAAAACAGAATAAATACAAAATATATTTAACCAAATAAGGAAAACATTAGTTATAACATTGTAAAATATTGTTTTTCTTGTGTTATGATTGTTGTAAATATAGAAGGATGAAAAAAAAAAAAGCATTTTACGATTTGCACTTTTAAAAGCAGCTTGCAAAAGCATGATAGTTTAGACACATTAGCAACAACGTAACTTTCAAAACAAGAAACAACAACTATGGAATATGCAAATTTCAAGTTATTTTGTAAAACCTGTTTTGAGCATTTTGAACTATTGTTCATTTGATCAATTCAAAATAAATGTGAAATTATTGAGACACATTTTTATATGAGGTGTTGATACATTCATGGCTTTGGCTTCTCTATGCGCAATATGTGCTTTGACCCTCCTGTTCCTCCTCTGTCCCTCCTCTGTCCCTCCTCTGTCCCTCCTCTGTCCCTCCTCTGTCCCGCCACACGCACTTCTGTCTTGGTTACCTTCACGCTCTTCTCCCTATCTTCTTCTTACGCTATACCGTAAAAAAAAATAGACAAAAATGATAATAATAATAAAGGAGAGCGAGAAAGAGGGAGGGAGAAAAAGCTCTTCCTTTTTTCATTCTAACCTTTGAACTTGCTCTGCTACTGACCACTCTTTTGACGACATAAAGCATATGCGAAAAGAATGCGTGTGCATTTATTCCTTTCCGCTTTGATCCCATGGGCTTTGAAAACAATGACACATAAACCCAACAAGCTAAATGAGTATCAGAGTAAAGAAATTCCCCGTCCACTGTCATGTTCTGGTGTTCTAAAGTCTAATGTCTAAAGAATAAAGTCTAAAGTCTAAAGTCTAAAGAATTAAGTCTAAAGAATGGAGTCTGAAGAATAAAGTCTAAAGACTGGCGGTAATGTAACATTATGGATACCAAACGCCATAAAACACCACCAAAGAAGAGTCAGCACCGTGCAGAAAGCAGTGTGTGATGGTCGCAGACACGCAGTGATCTATAGTGATGCAAGTTTTCCTTGAAACGCTGTATTTACCGCAGTGAAGCGCCAATTCTGCACTGTCTCATAGGCTGTGGGGGGTGTGGATACTTTTTTATCTCCCAAGGGGGGCGTGCCAAAAAAAAGTTTGAGAAGCTCTGGTTTAATGTAATTTACAGTTGCATATGTTTAGTGGGAGGAGCAAAAAGAAAGCTGACATGATCCAAATGAAGACTGGAACAAAGGTAGCGTAAAGAGTAAACAGCAACTTGAGCTTCTCCAAACCAAATCATCTTTACTACAACTACACAACAGGTATGTTTTAACACATTTTTAGTTCACATTAACAGAGACCAAGCTCTCTTCTACTACACAAAATGTGTATGACTGGAATGTAATTACAGAAATGCCACAACATGAGTCATAACCAGAAATTAAACTACAATTCCTCGCCCTGTTCCCAGTGTCAATGGCGATGTTATATTTTATACTTGTGTTGACAGAAACGATCAAATATATTATACAAGAAGTTATGGTTAAGACTAGAACTCCCAGATTTTGAGGTCTTTTGAGGTAGTTTATTTGTGTTCCTCACTTTTTCTGTGTCCGTATATATTTTATTTCTATGTTATTATTTTAAACAATGTTTCAAATTGAAGTGAGATTTGAGAAGTTCTGTACGCAACCATTTTCAAAAGAAAATGCCAAGCAACCAACATTCTATGGCAGTTACTCCCATCAGAATTTCATTGGTTTGAGTTCTAGTAGTTTCAGAATTCTGGAAGTTCTAGTGTTAAAGTGAAACACAATTTAGAAATAAGATGATGAAAGGGAATTGAAAACATAAAACAGGAGCTGCTCAGTGGTCGAGTGGTTAAGGCAGCAGCACATATGCCAGGCTCCACGTGCGACCAGCCGCAGTTCTGTGAGTTGGAATCCCGGTTATGACAATAAGCCTACTGGATAAAAAATCCTTTACATTTTTTTTTTATTAAGCACATTGCTATAACCCACTTATTTCCAGTCAAATCAACCATTCTGACATGAAACAAGATCCGTTTGTTCTCCAAAGCCACACATTTTAAAAGGGAGAAAATCGGTTAACAGGTTTAAAAAATCCTCAAATCATTTATTATTTATTTTATTGGCCTTTATTTAACCAGGTGATACCCAAAGTGAAAAAAGTAGCAGCACACAAATCAGAAAAAACATTTACACATTAAATGCTCAAATCATTATACAGCACTTATTATGACCTCTTTGCAGAATTATTTTGTAACGTGTTTGTAATGTTATTTGCTTAAACACTTAAATAAAGTACTGTGCATACAAATGCTTATGGCGCTGATTCAAAACCTTAAGACCGAAGCTGCCGAGATATCACAATGTTTTGGCTATGAAATCTTGCATTACTTCAGACGAGGGTAACTTTACTGCTTATCTGAAACTTTGACCGCTAACTTGCAAATACAAGCAGAAAAGTACCAGTAAAAATCCTGAGCAAACACTAAGTTAACCTTATAGTGTAATGTGTTGGTGATTTTACCGTGTACTGACCTGGGGGTCATAGGGCTGACCCCTGTTTAAACATATTTACAGTTCACCTTTGCAGTTAGTTAACTTAACGTGGAAGAATACTTTTTCTAAGACGTCTAAAGTCCAGTAGGTAAGGTCATTATCAGGTATGAAAAGAGCATGGGTAAACGCCTCACCCTGCTCTCAGCTTTAATAGATTTGTTATCGTCTATATTTTTGCACACTAAATAAATCATGCAAAGAAATTATAGGCCTATGTAAACGCAAATTAAAGTTTATAAATGTCTTTTGAAAACATTAAATAAATATAAAACAACAAATTCCTCTGTAACTTGTATTTGCTGCTTTGCTGTTGTGTAATTTAATGGGGTTCTGTAACGTAATTAGTGCATTTGTGTTTTGCAGTTGTTGTCAATTGCCAAAATGGATTTTGGAACCCTGCCAATTAAAGTGGCAGTGGATGAAACGCATCCTTTAATGGAGTGCATTCAACACAACAACCAAGAGAAGTTAAAAAATCTACTACAGTCCAATAACATCAATGATATTTACCCATTCAAAGAACTGAATAATTTTCTGACTCCACTAATGGCTGCTGTGGTATTTCACAATGAAGATATTATGACTTTTCTATTGAAGCAGGGGGCAAATCCAGACATACTTAACCCCAAAGGATTCACAGCTCTGCATTGTGCATCAATATCCATGGCTCCACCTGTTTTTGTGAGAAATCTACTTCAGGCAAAAGCCAATCCAAATGTATTTTCACCTATACGTTTTACTGCTCTACAAATTGCTGCTTGTAATAACAGGAAAGAGGATGTGAAAATGCTCATTTCAGCTGGAGCACTGATAACACCTGTACCTGCAAACCAACCTAACACCCTCAATGTGAAAGTCTCTGAGATGATTGGGATACTCGCCTCAGAAGGGGATGAGTTATGTGCCAAAGTCATGTGCTTTTTAGAACTGGAAATTGCCGTTCGAGACAAAACTCCTGAAAAGGTTTTAAACACTTTTCACCGAAGCATGCTAAAGGAACATCCGCAGCACCACTTAAACATGATTGAACTTCTCCTGACACTGCCACCAACACGTGAAGGAAAGTACAGTCCACTATGTATTAAATGGCTCAAAGAAACTGACAATCTTAACTCCTACATTGAGAATGTTGAAAAGCGCCTCCCAAATATTCACAGTGTAAATAGAATTCAGGCAATCACTAGTTTACATGCAGTGTCTTGCACCTTGGAGGAAATACCTCTTGAGCAGACAATGGCTATAATCCCTCATTTACTAATTTGGCTGAAAGAAAAGGAGCTGTGCGATTCAGTGCTTCAAACCCTGTATGTGATAACACAGAAAACAAGTAAAGCCCAGAAATGGCGCACTGCATTCCTAGAAACATTATGCAAAAGTATTGCTCCATTTGCAAAAGACCAGCACTCCTCTGACATCAGAGTCTACGCATATGGAGTGTTTGCAAACTTACTTCCACTTAAACGTGCTGCTAAAATCTTCACCTCAGCGGGTATCTCCACTGTGCCTGAGGATGTACTGACTTCTGCAGAGATGAAAATGAATGACAAACTCAAAGATGGGCTGAAGAGACTCGAAGGTCACTTTAACGGAACTAACTTGGAATTGGAAGACACAAGCAGCCTGAATGAGATTGTTTCTGTTGATGAATCCACATCTAATGTCCAGCCATTTTCATCCAACACTGAATCATCGCGAACACGTAAATGGCTCTCAATCAGCAAAAGGTGGAGGGAAAAGCTGGAGAAACTACAGAGAGCTGAAAAAATCTCTCGAGTAGGAAGTATAGTGTATGTGAACGATCCAGAGTTCTTCATAGCTAAAGGCAATGATGGGACTGAGGTCTTCCTTGGGCTGAGAGATGATGGCACTGAAGTGGCCATTAAGAGGATGGTCAAATCTAACTATCGTGTGTTGAAGAAGGAGGAGGGATTCCTACGACTTCCAGAGCTGGACCACCCCTCTATAGTACGATACATTGATAATGCAGAGGATGTGAACTTTGGCTATTTGGCTCTTCAGCTTTGTGAATACACCCTGGAAGAATATCTCAGAAGCAATGATGATCCTTTACTGAAAAAGAGTCTGGTACGACAGTTTCTTGACAGTCTGAAGGTCCTTCATAGTCAAAAGCCTCCAATTCTTCACCGTAATCTAAAGCCACAAAATGTTTTAATTGGTAAGACTTCAAATGTTACTACATTAACATATTTTATTATGTTATGTTTGTATAATTAAACTTAATTTAACCGCCAACATTCCCCATAGATGTAAATGGAAGAGCCAGATTAGCAGATTTTGGCATCAGTAGACGGCTGCTCAAAGGACAGACCACTCTACTAACAGCCAGTGCTCCAACCAAAAGCTGGATGGCCAGAGAAACTTTATGCATAAATGAGGATCCTGTGCCATACAAGTCGAGCACAGATATACAGGTCAGAGCTCACTGCTACAGTTCTTTGATTAGTTTAAACACTATTTCAAATGTATCTCTGTTTACAGGTGGCTGGAATGTTGGTTTACTACATTCTTTCTGGAGGGAATCACCCATTTGCTACTGAATTGGAATTTGAATGTGAGGGAAACATTTTTCGTGGGAAATACAACATAGACCATATTCAAGACGAGGTGGCGAAAGACCTCGTTGAAATGATGATTGACAAAGAACCAAAGGCTAGACCCAACGTGGAGCAATGTTTGAGTCATCCCTTTTTCTGGAACAATGAAAAGTAAGAGACAAGTGTTATTTTTGTTAGTTTTATATTGATAAAGTATGATCATCTTTTTAGGCGGCTTGAGTACCTGAAAAAAATTGGGAACCGTGATGAGATTTCCAATTGTCGGAATGCCGGACCTGAATTTATTTCTTCAGTGGAAGAATTTGTTGTTGAGGGATCCTTGAAGGACTGGAAAACAAAAGTGAGAAATAAAAATAACTGACCACTAATTCAATTACAGACATTTGGCAATAGCTTTAGGCACCTAATTTCTGATTTTATCTATATTTTTAAGTTTGTGGAAGATTTGGTCCAGAAAATGGACAAAAGGGGAAAAACTTACCCTGAAAATGTTTTGGGTCTTTTTGCGCTTTATACGGAACCTTTATGTGCATCAGTAAGTAAAGTGATTTCAACATTTAAGATAAAAGTGTCTTTTTGTTTTCTTTTGTACCATCAAAGCTCTTTTTTCAATATGTTATGTTTTGTCTCTAGTTCCAGTGACGCAGCCAAAGTTGATGTCTCAACTTTGTTTCCGGATCTTTTTGCTTCCATTTATAAATTTGCCAAAAAACAGGGATGGAATTTGGAGAAGCCCCTGAAAGAGATGTTTCAAAGTGATGAGATGACCACAGGCTGTCACATGTCCTGATGCAGGGGAGAAACTCTACTTTAACACTTTGGATAAAACAAGAAAAATCTATTGCCCTTGCTTCAAAAGTCTAAAAATAACCATGACTAAATTTGATGAATGCCAACTAGGTAATGCTGATTTATAATGGAGTCTACGGGAATCCTTACCGATCATTTAATCGATCCATGGCGCTATCCATTTGACATTGTGTAACATCTCAGGATGTGCTTAGTACAGAGCTCAGTGTCCTCGCATAGGGTTAGGCTTAGGGGTTAGTGGACTATTCTTGTCAGTAAGATAATTTTATTCCAGTTCACAAAACTATAATCAAATGTAATTCTTGACAAATATGTGCACATGTGACTGACATCAAACTATCATCCTGCAAAAATTAAAACTAAACTATTAATTTAGAATTTATTTCATGTGTGATTGTGATTAATAATTGAACACTTAATGTAGCTAACTATAACTATGGCAACAGAGATGTCAGCCAAAAACTTAAGAAATGAATTAGTTACTCACCAAATTGACCCAAACATCATTGTAATTAATTCATTATTTATGCGTTTTATTTAAGTAGATATTTACCTGTGTGTTGTCATGTGACCGCTGGTACTGCCCCGTAAGATAAACAGAGATATGCAGGGATATGGCATATGCAAAAAGATCCATCCAACTCCACTGCATGAGGACCGCGCCTCAGCAGACAAGCCCCCTGCCGAAAGCACAGTAAGTGAAACCACCACCTCACTCTCATTCTCGGTGGGAGGAGGTGAGAATTGCAACACATCAATTATTGTTCCTTTATGGATCTCATCAGTTAATGCTCCTGACAGTGAAACTTCGTCAAACAGCCAGCAATTGGAAACACCTTGCTGACTTAGCTCAAAAGATTCCCCCTTTACTGGACTGTTCAGTTGGAGTCTTGATAGGGTATGATTGTTCCAGAGCCCTAGCCCCCAGAGAGGTCATCGTTGGTGGCGACAGTGAACCTTATGCTATTAGGACAGATCTCGATTGGACCATTGTAGGAGGGGCACCTCAGCTTGTAAACGCTAGCGATGTAACTGGTTTATGTCACAGAGTGTCTGTTAAAGAGGTTCCTCCGGTGACCCCTTCAGTCATTATTAAGGTACTGGAGTCAGATTTTGCAGGCACCAAACCAAATGATAGAGACATTTCTCAAGAGGATATCAAGTTCAGATTCTAAATGAACAAGTCAAACTAAATGAAAATGGACACCTTGAAATGCCCCTGCCATTTAAAGCACGCCCACAGCTTCCATACAACAAAATGTGGGCTCTTGCTTGCCTAAAGCAGCTCAAAAAGAAATTGGAAAGAGACCCAACGTTCAAAGCAGACTACATAAGGCTCATGGAAGGAGTTCTTGGAGATGGCGATTCAGAAAAGGCAGAGTCACCATCGGCACAGGGAAACGCCGACAAGCCAGACAAAATTAGGGTGGTATTTGACTGCTCAGCAAAGTTTGAAGGAACAGCACTAAACGACCACCTCCTAACAGGACCTGATCTTACAAATGGCTTCACAGGAGTACTTTGCCATTTTCATAAGCAGAACATTGCTGTCATATGTGATGTTGAGAAGATGTTTGACATGTTCCATGTTAGTCAAGAGGACAGAGATGTGCGGTTTCTTTGGTGGGAAATTGGGAACACAGACTCAGAGCCCACACAGTACCGATGAAAGTCCATCTGTTTTGTGCGTCTTCATCCCCTGGCTGTGCCAATTATGGCATGAAGCATCTGGCCAATGAAAATGAGAGGGACTATCCATCAGCTGCTAACTTCGTCAAAAAACATTTCTATGTTGACGATGGCCTTATAAGTATAAAGACAGTTCAAGAGGCAGTCAAAGTTGTTAAAGAAGCACAAGCTTTACGTGCAAAGGGAAAACTGCATCTTCACAAGTTCCTGTCAAACAACAGGGAAGTCCTAGACTCTATCGATGCAACGGAACAAGCTGTGGAGATAAAATATGTTGATCTCAACTACAGTAACCTCCCAGTTCAAAGAGTGCTAGGCATAAGATGGGACATTGAAAGTGACAACTTTTTCTTCCAGGTAACACTATGGTACTAAAACCTATGACCAGACGGAGTGTTTTGTCAGTAGTTGCATCCTTGTACGATTCTAGCTTCTTAACCCCCAGAAAGTGTTACAAGACATGTGTCAAAAAGGCATTGGGTGGGATGATCCACTTCCTGCAGAGCTAAAGCTAAGTTGGGAGGGGTGGCTAACAGATTTGGAAAATCTTAAATCTATTCAGATTCCCCATGTTTTAAGCCTGTGAACTTTGGTAAAGTCCTGAGAATTGAGCTTCACCACTTCTCTGACGTGCGCAGTGTAGGCTATGTGCACTTGTCATGGGCAAAGCAAGAGTGGCACCCACCAAAATAGTCACAATATGAAGGTTGGAACTAACAGCTGCAGTAACCTCTGCTTCTGTTAGCTGCATGTTGAAAAGAGAACATTGACAGTACTTTTGGACAGATTCACAAGTGGTACTGGGTTGTATTAACAATGAGGTCAAAAGATTTCATGTTATTGTGGCAAACCGTGTCCAAAGAATTCGAGAAACCACAAACCCAGAACAATTTCACTATGTAGCAAGAAGCGAAAATCCAGCTGATCACTAGCAGACCTAATCCACTTGAACTGGTTCACTGGTACCCAAAGTTTCTATGGGACAGACATTATCACAGAACAAAGCACACCCCCAGAGCTCATGGTGAGAGATCCAGAAATAAAAACAATATAAGTGCTGAAAACTGAGTAAACACAACAACGTGACATCAAGGAGCACTCGGCAAGATTCTCAAAATGGACAACTGCAGTCAACGTCATTGCTCGCATTAAACGGCTGGCAAAGAGAATTAAGACAACAGACCCTCCAAATGTGAAGGAAAGACAACAAGCTGTGTTAACGCTTGTCAAACTTGCACAGAAAGATGTGTTTGACAAGGACTTAAACACAGTCAGTCACAGAAGTTTCCCCGCAACCACAGACTCTTTGAACTTTACCCATTCCTACAGGACAGCGTAATGAGAGTAGGAGGAAGGCTAAGAAAGGCTTCCACATGTTTTGAGTTGAGACATCCTGTTGTCTTACCAAAAGACTGATATTACTTGTCTCATTATTGTACATTATAATAACAAGACCCAACATCAAGGCAGAGGACAAATGTTGAACGAGAGCAGATCAAACGGCTACTGGATTGTTGGTGGAAGTAAAGCAGTAGCTCAGTATATCAGACAGTGTGTGTGTGGTGTAGGAGAGCACATCCACCACCTGAGCAACAGAGAACGGCAGATCTACCCTTCGACCACATCGACCCTTCACCACCATTCACTTATTGTGGCATGGACTGTTTTGGACCCTTCGATACCAAACAAGGTCGCAGAGTGTGCAAGCGGTATGGTCTTCTGTTTACAAGTTTAAGTTGTAGAGCAATTCATATTGAAATGCTAGAGGACATGACAACCGATGCATCTATTAATGCCTTAAGATTTTTTATAGCTATTCGTGGACCTGTCCAAAAGATCAGGTCAGGCCAGGGAACTAATTTCACAGGAGCCAAAAGTCAACTGGAAAAAGCTTTAAGCGAAATGGACAATGACAGAGTGAAATCCTATCTGGCATAAAAGCACTGACTTTCTTATGAATGCACCAAGCTCAAGTCATGCAGGAGATGCCTGGGAGTGTCAGATTAGGACAGTAAGGAACGTGCTGTGTAAAGTTATTGGTCAAAGTGTTGATAGATTGAATGATGCATCCTTAAGAACTTTTCTTTATGAAGCGATGTACATTGTAAACTACTTACATTGGATAGTATCAGTGATCCTAAAAGTGTAGAGCCCATAACACCAAACTACTTAATCACCATGAAGGGTTCCATTCCATTTCCCCCAGCAAGTAACTTTGTACAGGAAGATTAGTATGCTAAAAAACGCTGGAGAAGAGTTAAATTCCTGTCAGCAGTTTTGGAACAGGTGGAGAAAAGAGTATCTCGCTAACATTACTCTGAGACAGTGTTGGCATTCCCAAAAGCGCAACATAAAAATTGGTGATAATGTGATAGTCAAAGATGAGAACATCCCTCGTAATGAATGGACACTTGCTAAAGTTTTTGGGGTACATGAGAGTGATGATGGACTGGTGAGGAAAGTGACATTACAAGTTGGGGACAGAATCTTGGAAAAAAGGGTGAACACTTACATAAGCCATTTATTATAGAAAGACCTATTCAGAAGTTGGTTCTTGTAGAAAATTGTTAAGGGTTATACATGTATGTTTGTACATTCATGTTTTATGGGAAATGTTTTTGTTTTCTTGGAAATCACCTTTATGTATTGTATGTAGAGTGTACAATGTAACAGCTTCATTGTTACCAAAGGTAATTTGGTGGGAGTGTAGCTGACGCTAATTTGTCAGTATGTTTCTATGGCAACAGAGGGGTCCGCCTAAAATTTAGGAAATTAATTAGTTGCTCACCAAACATCATTGTAATTAATTCATTATTTATTTAAGTAGATATTTACCTGTGTGCGTTGTCATGTGATCTCTGGTATTAGCCCGCAAGTTAAACGAGAGAGAAGCCGTGAAAGAGAAATGGAACGGTAATGAAAACACTGGCCAAAGTACAAGGAAACACAAACGTCAGCCAGAAAACAAGCTACTTAACTACCATTGGTCATATGTTGGCGAACACGGTAAATATTCTTGTGTGTATGATTTCTTTTGTACTGTTTTGTAATGTTTTAGAGCTGAGGCATTTCTTTATCTTTCTTTTAGTTTTCATGGTGTAAAAGATGTAAAGGTGTAGAGCAGGGGTGTCGAACTCATTTTGGGCCAGGGACGCTCAGGCTGGGTCGTGGGCCGAACATAATGTAAAAAATAAAACAATAACAAATGTTATATAGCCTAGTAATAGTTCTATGTGGAAACTGTTGCACAAATGTGCAGCAGGTGAAAGACTGAGTCCATATTCATGCATCAGCAGCAGGAACAGGAACATGGACGTGTGATATGATTCTGATATTAAATGTTTGTATCACAGACATGTTTGTTAATATTGCGACACAAACTCAATATGAGCTCACTATTTTTACAGTTTAAGCTTATTTTAGTGACAAATTATTGATGTGGTGAATCAAATGAGAGCTCAAAGCAGCTTCACTCTGTCATGTTCAGACTTTATTACACTCTGACCTGTGTTTTTACCTGTGGCTCATGATCTGCCCAGGTTTTGCACTGGTTTGGATGTTTTCCTTACAGAGTTGTCAGCAAAGAAGTTTGTTCTTGTTGTTAGCTTCACATTAGCGCCGCTTTTAGCACAGCTCTAACGTCCACAAAACCGCCTCTTTTCTTTATTCCTCGTGTTTCCCACGATCTGCCCTGGAGCAAAGCGCTACAGGTCATCGCTGCCGGTGTCTTAGATTTTAAACCTGCTGCGATGAGTGTCGCTGGTCGCTGTCCCTCGGCACTTGCGCTGGCAGCACACAGCGCAGAGCAGCGCGGGGGAGAGGCCGCGGCTGCAAAGGATTGTGGGAATTGTAGTTCTAGCGATAAAAACGCGATATATCTATTGGAAATGAATAATTATAAACTAGAAATGTTCGGCGGGCCAGATGAAAACGTCTGACCCTGAACATCTGGCCCGCGGGCCTTGAGTTTGACACATGTGGTGTAGAGGCTCAAGAGTGCAAATAAATCCAGACACAATCATTAGTATGAAACGTGATGTCCTTTTTAGTGCAAGTAAAACCACAGTAGTTACACTTAATAATTAGTCAGATATTTCTGGAACATTATTTACATTTCAAAAGGTTTAATTGTTAGAATGCCACACGTAAAAAGCAATTGACACAGTGGCCCTTATCCTGAAGTATATTGCTTGGTTTTTTTTGCATTATTTTAAATTAATGAAAATGCACTAGTTTATTCAATTATTGTAGTTCTTAAAGCTTTAAATTATGGCAATTCCTTGTGAGCTCAATCATTGCCATGCGCATCATGGGACTCAGAGGTCAAGAAATGAGTATCTATGGTTGCTGCAAATATAAAGTAAAAATACAAATCTGATGAAAAAACTGAATAAAAATATATACAAAATCTAAACTATTTCCAAAATGAGAACTATAACCAGAGTGTAAGCCACAAAAGGTGTGCGCATGCGTTGTAATCTCTGAACGTGGGGTCTGTATAAATGTGAGGGTTCCCGCGCTTGTTAAAGGTTATACCAAGCCCCCAGGGCCCAAGATTGGGGTCCAATCAAGTCAATGGCAGCTGCTCATTAGCGCATGTTGCCCAATATTTTAATAGATCCATGGATTGTACACGGTACGGCACCAAAGACAGGGCACGATCCTTACCCGTGTCTCCCAAAGACCACCTGTCTGGCTCCTTTTACCTCGCCTGCTTGGTACACTACTTTAACTACTGTATATTTGATCTGCTCAGAATAAATATGTACAATTAATCAGTCTTTGTATGTGAGATTTTGATACTTGATATAAGGGAAGTCTCAAGCTGCTTGATATGCTGTACATAAAAATAAAGCTGTAACCCACTTCTTTCCAGTCAAATCAATAACATTTTGGGAAGCATCAGGCTCAGTTTGTACTCCCTACTCCAAAATTACCCTAAAATATAATGAAAAATGAATAGGAATTTAATATGGATTCCGCCAGGACATTTTTCCTTTATTACAAAACTAATTATGATTTGAGTAAAACAGACAGAGTCCCAAACTACAGTCTCCAGCCAATTGCTTGAACTCCAGAGGGTTCAGGAACAGCTTCAGATATAAATGGGGGTCATTTTTTCAGGTGTTTTTGGAAAAATAGGCCCCAAGCAAAAGGGGTTAAGTGTTGAAAGGGCTCCAGGAGAAACTCATGCTGGTCCCTTAAGGATTTCAGCTGGAGGTGATTGGGATACTCGCCTCAGAAGGGGATGAGTTATGCGCCAAAGTCATCTAGTTGGCATTCTGCCTGATTATTTATCAAGTTTATTGCACATCAGCTCAGGTATTCACAGTTTGAGGTCTCAGGACATTTTTATCTTACAATCCCATCGTGTTCACACAGAGACAGGAAAAAAGGGTTTCATCAACTTTGCTCCCTCCCTGTGGAACAAAACCCAGAGACTTTTTAAATTAAATCATTTTATGCATTTTAATGGTTTTAAAGCACTGGTCAAGGACTACCCGCAGTGCCGATTCACTTGTTTTTAGTTGATCTCATATTGTATGTATAAAGGTGTTTTTATGTATTGGTTAATTTTATTGAATGTTTTATTTGTGTTTTAGTGTTCTGCGTTTGTTGTTTATTTTGTGTTGTGTTTTAACAGGGTACCCATGAAAAAGCGAACTTTTCTAATTGGGGTTTCTTTGTATAAATAAAATAAATAAAACTGAAATGTGCTTTTTAGAATTGGAGATTGCTGTTCGAAACAAAACTCCGTAAAAGGTTTTAAACACTTCACAGAAACATGCTAAAGGGACATCCGCAGCACTCTCTTCTTGTGTATTTCCGTCAGACTGCGCACCACACAGCGCATTGCTGCCTTTCACTGGTGATAGTCCGTTATGACACGTTACTAGGGTCTACTGTGCACTCCACTATCGAATATAAACTCCCATCAGCGCTCTGTACACCTCATCCATGAGGGGCCAAGCAAAGTCTTCATTGACACAGATCCAAACCCTAAATTAAAAAGGTGGGGGAAAAGTGATCTCTGCACTACAAACCTGTTACACTCCATTAAAACATGGGGGGCAGTTTCTTCTTCTCCACAGGTTTCACATTGGCCTTTATGATGTTTTCCAATCAAGAAGAGGTCCGATGCCAAACAACAGTGCCCCAGTCGCAGTCTTGTTATCAGGACATGCTCTCTCCTGTTGTTTCCGCGGGTTGTAATGCCTCTGAATACTGTAAAAGTGCCTTCCTGTCCTTTCAGCGTTCCACTCCATTTGCCTTTGTGCACACACTGTCATTTTAATTGCACTAAGATGTTCGTAGCTGCTCAGATTATATCTACAGTTTCACGCTTTAATGTACTATCGGTCTCGGGAGGCGGGGCCCGCGGCTCCGTCAATGGCGTAAGCATGGAGTGTAAGCCGCAAAAGGTGCACGCATGCGCTGTAACCTCTGAACCTGGCGTCTGTATAAATGTGAGCGTTCCATGGATCTATTATAATAACACGCTGTGCACAATACACTGGGCGCGGTCCTTACCTGTGTCTCCCAAAGACCACCTGTCTGCCTCCTTTTACCTGGGCACGGTCCTCACCCGTGTCTCCCAAAGACCACCTGTCTGCCTCCTTTTACCTGGGCACGGTCCTCACCCGTGTCTCCCAAAGACCACCTGTCTGCCTCCTTTTACCTCGCCTGCTTGGTACGCTGCATTAACTACTGTACATTTGATCTGTTCAGAATAAACATGTACAACTATTCAGTCTTTTAAATCCATGATTACATACAGTTTAATGTAATTTCCGGTTGCATATGTTTAGTGGGAGGAGTAAAAAGAAAGCTGATGTGATTCAAATGAAGACTGGAACAAAGGTGTGTAAAGAGTAAACGGAGCAACTTGAGCTTCTTCAAACTCATCTTTTCTACAACTACACAACAGGTATGTTTAAACACATTTATAGTTCACCTTAACAGAGACCAAGCTTCTACACAAAATGTGTATGACTGGAATGAAATGCGAAGTCGTAATTACAGTAGATGAGTCATAACCAGAAATGAAACTACAATTCCTCGCCCTGTTCCCAGTGTCAGTGGCGATGTAAGAGTTTATACTTGTGTTGACAGAAACGCAAGAAGAACACAGAAGTTGCAAGAAGAAATTATAGTTAAAACACAATTTACAAATAAGATTGTCCACCATCTGATGAAAGGGAGTTGAAAACATAATACAGGAACTGCCCGGTGGTTGAGTGGTTAAGGCAGCAGCACATATGCCAGGCTACACATGCAGCCGATTCGAATCCTGGTTTTGCGGCATGTCCTCCCTTCTCTCATGCCCATTTCACGCTGGAACTGTCCTGTCTAATAAAGCCTAAAGGCCAATAAATCCTTAAAAAAATTAAACAAAACAGATCGCTATAACTCGCTTATTTCCAGTCAAATCAACCATTCTGACATTAATCAAGATCCGTTTGTACAACGGAATATAAGGGCCAACCCAAATTTAAAAAATTGTGGGGCACTACGAGAATAAACTCGTAAAATTAACAAGAATAAAGTCGTAGTCAAAATAAAGTCGACATTTAAACGTTTAGGGGCCGTGTCAATGTTCCTATTCAAAGTGACGTGAGCGGTACAGGGTCTTCTGTGCGCACGGCTCCACAAGCCCGTAGTGCTGTGTTGTAAAACCTATGCACACAAATAACTCATATGAACGGTGACTTTGTAGAAAGTTTAGAAGGATAAAGAGACCGAAGTCGAGAGAGCAGATTATTGGTGAAAATCGTCAGGCCCTTAACCAGAAGGACATGGGGGCACTGCACGGGAAATGATTGTTTGTGATGTCTAAAAGGCCCATATTGTAAAGTTCGATATCTATTGTGGGCTTTTGTGTTAAGTTTTAACTCATCCAAGTCATTTTCACTACGACTTTATTCTCGTTAATTTACAAGTTTATTCCTCGTTAATTTACGAGTTTATTCTCGTAGTGCCCCGCAATTTTTTTATTTGGGTTGGCCCTTATACTCGTTCCTTCTCCAAACCCACACATTTAAAAAGGGAGAAAATCGGAATACAGGTTTTGAAAGTTTTTTATTTTATTGACCTTTGAAAAAAGTAGCAGCACACAAATCATAAAAAAACATTTACACATTAAATGATCAAATCATTATACAACACTTATTATGATCTCTTTGCACAATTATTTTGTAATGTGTTTGTAATGTTATTTGTTGCCTTGTGTAATTTCCCAAAATGGGTTTGCGTAATACAATCTGTGTATTTATGTTTTACAGTTTTTCTGAAGCTACAAAATGAATTTATCTTCCTTGACATTACAAATGTCAGTGGATGAAACACATCCTTTAATGGAATGCATTGAAAACAATAACCAAAAGAAGTTGAAGAAACTACTACTGTCCAATCATATCAATGGTATTTACCCATTCAAAGAACTGAATGATTTAGTGACTCCACTAATGGCTGCTGTGGGCCTTCAGAAAGAAGATATTGTGACTTTTCTATTGAAGAAGGGGGCAAATCCAGACATACTTAACCCCAATGGATTCACAGCTCTGCATTATGTGTCAATTTTCATGGCTCCACCTGTTTTTGTGACACATCTACTTAAAGCAAAGGCCAATCCAAATGTTTTTATGGCGAATGGTTTTACTGCTCTGCAGATTGCTGCCTGTAATAACATGAAAGATGTTGTAAAAATGCTCATTTCAGCTGGAGCACTGATAACACCTGTACCTGCAAACCAACCTAACAACCACAATGTGAAAGTCTCTGAGATGATTGGGATACTCGCCTCAGAAGGGGATGAGTTATGCTCCAAAGTCAAGTGCTTTATAGAACTGGAAATGTTATTTTGTGAGGAAACGCCTGAGGAAGTTTTTAAAACTTTTCACCGTGACATGCTGAAGGAACACCCTCAAAACCACCTCCTCATGATTGAATTTCTTTTAACACTGTCGGGATCAAATCGAGAAAAATACAGTCAACTATGTATTAAATGGCTTAGAGAAACTGGTCACCTGTACACCTATATTGAGAATGTTGTCACCCGCATCTCAAATATTGATACATTGAATGTCGCTAGGACTATTAATGGTTTAAGTGCAATTTCCTGCACTTTGGAGGAAATACCTCTTGAACAGGCGACGGCTATAATTCCTCATTTACTCGTTCTGTTAAAAGTAAAAGAGCTGTGCGATTCAGTGCTTCAAACCCTGTATGTTATAACACAGAAAACAATTAAAGCCCAGGAATGGGACACTGCATTCCTGGAAACATTATGCAAAAGTATTTCTCCCTTTTCCAAACACCAAAAGACCAACATCAGAGTGTTCACATATGGAGTGTTTGCAAACTTACTTCCACATAAACATGCAGCTAAAATCTTCACCTCAGCGGGTATCTCCACTGTGCCTGAGGATGTACTGACTTCTGCAGAGATGAAAATGAATGACAAGCTTAAAGAGGGCCTGAGGAGACTCAAAGGTCACTTTAACAGAACTAATTCTGAATGTGAGGACATTTTAGTGTCTCCTGGATCAGTGAAAAAGAAGAGAAAGAAGAAAAAGAAAAAGAAAAAGAAGGAGCAGTCAGATGCAAACAGCCACAATGAGATTGTTTCTGTTGAGGAATCCACATCTAATGTCCAGCCATTTTTATCCAACACTGAACCATTGCCAACGCGTAAATGGCTCTCGATCAGCAGAAGGTGGAGGGAAAAGCTGGAGAAACTACAGAGCACTGAAGAAATCTCTCAAATAAGAAGCATAGTGTATGTGAACGATCCAGAGTTCCTCATAGCTAAAGGCAGTGATGGGACTGAGGTCTTCCTGGGGCTGAGGGATGATGGCACTGAAGTGGCCATTAAGAGGATGACCAAATCTAATTATCGAGTTTTAAAGAACGAGGAGGGATTCCTACGACTTCCAGAGCTGGACCACCCCTCTATAGTACGATACATTGATAATGCGGAGGATGTGAACTTTGGCTATTTGGCTCTTCAGCTTTGTGAATACACCCTGGAAGAATATCTCAGAAGCAATGATGATCCTTTACTGAAAAAGAGTCTGGTACGACAGTTTCTTGACAGTCTGAAGGTCCTTCATAGTCAAAAGCCTCCAATTCTTCACCGGGATCTAAAGCCACAAAATGTTTTAATTGGTAAGACTTTAAATGTTACTACATTAACATATTTTATTTTATGTTTGTTTAATTAAACTTAATTTCATCGCCAACATTCCCCATAGATGTAAATGGAAGAGCCAGATTAGCAGATTTTGGCATCAGTAGACGGCTGCTCAAAGGACAGACCACTCTACTAACTGCCAGTGCTGGGACCAAATGCTGGATGGCCAAAGAGACCCTGACAGAGGAGGACAGTGGGACGCCATACAAGTCAAACACTGACATACAGGTTTGTTTGATGTTTTTCAAAGAAATTATACATTTAGTAACTGCGACGGGGTGTTTTTTATTTAAATTTTTTTTCAGGTGGCTGGAATGCTGATTTATTATATTCTGTCTGGCGGCCAGCATCCCTTTGGAAGCAGGTTCCTCTGTGAAGCAAACATTTTATTTGGGAAGTACAGCCTGGAGCATGTAGAGGACGAGGTGGCAAAAGACCTCATTGAATGGATGATCAACGAAGAACCAAAGGACAGACCCAACGTGGAGAAGTGTCTAAGCCATCCCTTCTTCTGGAACAATCACAAGTAAGAAAGACGCCGTGTTATGATAGTTGTCCTTTTAATTGACACAAACGTGATTATTTTTAGACGTCTTGAGTACTTGAAAAAAGTTGGAAACCGTGATGAGATTGCCAAATGTCGGAATGCGGAAAATGAATTTATTACTTCTGTGGAAGAATTTGTGGTCGATGGATCCTTGAAGGACTGGAAAACTAAGGTGGGAAATCAATAAATAAAATTAATGCAATTCCAGATTTTCATAAGCAGCCACAGCCAAAACTGTTGGCTATTTTGGTCCCAATAGCTGATTTTATGTACTATGTTTTTAAGTTCTCTGGGGAATTGTTCCAGACAATGGACAAAAGGGGCAAAAGTTACCCTGGAAATGCATTGGGACTATTGCGCTTCATAAGAAATCTTTATGAGCACTAGTAAGTTGGCTAGTATCATTTTTGTGCTTCTAAATCATCAAAGGCTAATCCAACCTTTTTATTCCTCTTTCCAGTCCAGCAGACGCAGCCAAAGTTGATGTGTCAACTTTGTTTCCGGCTCTTTTTGGTTCCATTTATAAATTTGCCAAAAAACAGGGATGGAATTTGGAGACACCCCTGAAAGAGATGTTTCAAAGTGATGAGATGACCACAGGCTGTGTCATATCCAGTCCTGATGCAGAGGAGAAACTCGCAGTCCCAGTCCAGGAATCCCAAAGCAATGACATGACTAAAGGAACAGAAATATTGTAGTAGGCCTGTAATAATAAGATAGTAGCCAGAGCAAGTGAATCAAATCTTTATCAAGTCATTTCTAATCGTCAGTCATGTGCTGGGGTGGTCTTCTTTTTTTATGTATAAACATTTAACCAAAACAGCACAAAACAGGACCAGAGAGAGAACAGACAAAAGAAAATCAAACCAAGATACAAACATTAAAACTAAGGTACACAAACTCCAAAACAAATGTCCCAATTAGTCAGAATTTGAGGAAATGTGTCCAAATTTAGGCTCAATCAAATGTCATTTTTTCCATGTTCCGTATGTTGATTATGATGTCTGTTCAGTCCTTGCTTGTCGGTGTAGTTTGAGTCATCCATCTCTTTGGAATGGCCTTCTTTCCCGCGGCCGGGCATATGCACTAATATCCATTGATTGTGTCCATAGCAGGAGTCCTAAAGCCCCTATACATAGTCTTGAAATCAAATGGGATGGCAATGCCAAAAACATTCTGTAGCTTTTTGTTGATTTCAGTCCAATATTTCTAAACAACAGGACTGTTCCAAAACACATGGAAATGGTTTTCCTCTTGGCTGCCACACTCTCTCACAAATTTTCTTGTGAATAAGGAGCACTTTGACATGGTGTCATGAATAATTGTGCCACACTTTCCCAGCAGAATTCTACAAACATGTGACTGTGTAGTTCCCTCTTGAGTACATATATTTTCCCACTCTTCCTCATTCAGAACAAAGTGACCTTCTCTTTCTCATCTGTCCTAAATGTAATTAGTAGAGTGGCGGCCCAAACGATTAATACATTTGTTTAATTTGGAGGTTATTACCCTTGAGACTTCTGATTTATAAGATTTAAAAAACATTTCACGGTGGACATTACTTTGTTTAATTTCTTGATTATGATAACTACTTTTTTGTAAATACCTATAAAAGTCCTGTTTCTAGGGAGCCAAAAGATTCTTTCAACACGTCAAAGCTTTTCATGTGATTATCTTTTACAATCTAGTGAAAAACTTTTATACCTTTTGTAATCCAGTCTTTAAATCTCAGTTCAGTACTATTTGGTACTTAATAAAGTCATTTTTCAAACGAGGCAAACCCCAGCCTCCTTTTTATTTTGATAATTGTGACGTTTTGAATCGGATTCGATGTTTCCTGCATTGCCATACAAATCTTGAGATTGAGACTCGTGTCTCCAGTACAGTCCAGGTCCCTTTCATTGTAATAAAGAAAATAAAGGGAGAAAATGTCAGTCCAAATCCTGCATCGAGTTGGCAAATGCTATAGCCTCATCTTCTGAAGTGAATCTTCTCATCTTCCCATTTGCGTTTATCCTTGTTGCATGATAAAGCAGAGCGTATTCCACGTTCTTCTCCCTCAGGCGGGATTTCACTTGATCAAAAGTTTTGCGTTTATTGACCACTTGCGCTGAGTAATCGTTGAAGAAAGAGACTTGGGGCTTGGTTGACGTCTGGAGGCAGCCATAACATGCTGCTTATCCCTGAAGTTGTGGAATTTCAGTATAATAAGGCTTGAATGCTGGTTCGGAGCCAGAGAGCGGTGTGCATGGTCTATCTTTATTTTCCCAGCTTTTACTGGAAGTTTGAGCTACTCTGGGTCCAAGTCTCTATATACTTTACCATATCCTTGCCCTCAGTGTCTTCTTTCATACCGACAACCCGCAAATTACATCAGCGTTCTCAGTTCTCCAGGCTGTCCAGTTTGTCTCTCGAAGTATGCACCTGGTTTGTCAATTCTGCCACTTTGGTTTGTAAAGTAGAGACGGTGTCCCTCAGGTCAGAGACCTCCTCCTCGACCGCCGGAGTCCGAGTGTCCAGCTCGCTTCTTGGATTTCAAATCACGCATTTCCACCAGGTCTATTTTTGCATCCACTTTTCTTCATAATCTTGTCAGTAAACTCCTGATACGCCGTCATGTCCACAGCCAATTCTTTGGCAGTAAATGTGTTTGGATCAGAGTTCAGTCTTTGAAGGAAGAAAAGGTTGTTGTTTTAGGTGTAATTGGCATGAGTCAAAATTGTAATCGATCAATATGTTGTAAACATTTTGATGATTTTTATTTAACATATCTGCCCTTTTAAAATGCAATGTCATCAATAGGTTCAAAGTTCTGTAATGGAGGCAACTGGAGACCATAATGGGCATTTTCAATGATTACTTGACATCTGTTTGAAAAAAAAAAATAAAAAAAATAAAAAAGCTATAGTATGAAAAGCTTAAGAGGTAGGTTAGTCATCTGGACAATGTTTTAATTTAAAACGCAACTAAAAAGTAACTTTTACAATTACTACTGTAGACATGTCCATTTTTTGTTTTTCTATGACAAACAGATCAGATAAATAAATAAATCAGAAAGAGTTTATTGCCATTGTCAATGAACAAAATTCAAAAACGTAGGAACTTGTCTCGGCCTTAAGGTGCAACATAAAACACTGAGTAATAATAAAACAACATATATTCAATCAAAAAAGGGCATGCATTAGGAAACAATTTAAAATTACTATACAATAAAAATAAAATAGGCATTTCTATGTACACAAGTTTACAGTTATGTTTAAAGTTATAGTGCAGAAAGTGACAGTGCAGTGAGTGGTTGAATACTGCAGTTAAAGTGACAGGTGTTTTGAAGTGTTCATGAGTCCAACAGCAGAGGGAAACAAAGGATCTAAGTGGTTTTCATTTGCCAAACTCCCCATTGATTTTATTTTTGTTCATATTTTGGAAATCATAATTTCTCCCCAGAAATTGCATTATGTTGCATTTTCACTTTCTGCGCTACAACTGTAAATTTAACTAACTCTTGTGTACATAGTAATGCCTATTTTTATTTTAGACTATAGTAATTTTAAATTGTTTCTTAATGCATGCCCTTTTGACTGAATATATGTTTGTTTTTTGTTTTTTTATTGATCAGTGTTTTATGTTGCATCTTAATGCCGAGACGTTCTATGTTTGTGAATTTTGTTCATTGACAATGGCAATAAACCCATTCTGATTCTGATTTATGTTCCATTTTACTGCCTTTGATAATGTTTTTCATAAACATTTTTGATATCTACTCTGTATCCCAGGCCTAAAGAGAATGCAGAGAAAGGCCATCTTTATTGCAATGATACTATGTGAAAAGCTATGGTTCATATTTAAACACGCCAAATGGGAGTTGTGTCTTTTATTTGCACCGGAAGCGGAGTGTTTTATTCCCTGTAGCTTGACTACAGCGACAGCCCCATGGAAGTATAATAAGATCCACGGACAGCCCACAGCCTGAGGCAAGAAGGTGACGTTACAAGATTTTAAAAAAAAAAAAAAAAACTCGGGGAAACGCCACTGAGCTGCTTCTGCTGCTGTTGTTGCTGCTGCTGTTGTTGTCTGCCGTCTACATTTCTACTTTGCACATCGCGGTGTGTGTCCAAAATGCAGTCCTCCAAACGCAGTGAGAGTGACTGGCAGGGGCTGGTCAGTGAGGTAAGTCGTGCTGCTTTTCCTCCAGTTCCTTGCTCCATATGGAAGTAAGACAAACGAGCTGGACACAAACAGATGGACATCAAATACTTGGATACTACGCTTCACACGCTGTCGGTTTTATAGATATGCTAATTTAGGCTAGCATGCTATTTAGCGCCAATCAGGGTGCTATATGCTTTTTCCCCTCATGCTCACGTCTAGAGAAAAAAATTAAAAATTAAAAATAAACTAAAAACACGTCTAAACACACCCACCTGTAGGTTAAAATATGACTGTCAATATTTACATTTAAATTAGCTAGGTGTTAGATATAATTCAACCGTCTTCATAAAAGTAGCGTAGTAGCGCAGATGTTGCAGATTACGTACATGGTTGCTATGGAAACAGGATATGGACATGCTTGTATTTTTAGACAGCAGTGTTTACCTGAGTGATGTTGATTATTATATATTTTTTTTTTTACAATTTTAGTACAGGCAGGCAATTTTTTTTTATCAAATGTTTGGCAATTCCAAATCTTAAAAGAACACTATTATAACTTTTCTTGTCTCCATGGAAATATTATTTACTGTCTTTTTGATAGAACGTCTATCCTGTTACCATGGAAATCCGCCATGTTTGTTACTGCTCTGCTAAACGTATATTGTTAAAAAAAAAACATAGAACAACCTGACAAACTGCTTAGCAACTACTGGCAAATATATTTGTCTATAATGTTAGAATATTTATGAATCAACTCTAATCTCCTTGGTTTAACATAATAGTCTATCTAAAAATTCTATGTAGTGTGATGTCACAATCCCGAGTTCTAATAATTGGGGAATTTTTTAGATAATTGATTTACATTTTTATTACAGTTTAATTCCATACTGTGGAACATGCAGGCAAAGCAATAACATCTCCATGAAAACAAGCGAGTGACAGCCCGTACACCAGAGATGTTACTTAGTGCACCTTTCATAATCTTTGGCAGAAACTTGGGTAACTTCCTTGTAAATAGGGCTGGGTGTGTTTAAAGTGTTTCCATTATAGGCTTATTTTCCCTCAGTGTTAACCAAATAATAATGTTCAAAGTACGATATGATTGAAGTTTTTATTATCAATATTTCGATATTGCCTTGTAACTTTATTTAGTGCTCTACCAGCTCTACTAGGTTGGGTTGTTAAAATAATAAAAAATTTTATTCTAATTAATACTAAAACTGGTATTGAAACTAGATACTCTACACTACTACTACACTGATAAAATCGCATTAATAGGACAAAAGTGGACCTTTTCCTGAATAGTTTTAGGAATGGTCTTGATCTATGTCAGAAATAGGTTAAGATGTATTTAGACTAAATATTGCATTTTTTGTTATTGTGGAATTAAAATCAGTATTTAGTATCGTAATTTTTGTTCCAGTTTTCTGTACTGTACTGGTTACTTTTTCCAATACTGTTGTCATCCACCCAGCCCTATTATTGTCTTGTCTCTTACATCTACTAAATAGTTTATTTCTGTGCCTTTTTCACTGGTTATTTCATACTTTGTTAACTTAAGTGTGCAGAGGATTAGGCTGCCTCAATGTTTGGCTTTGTATTGTGTTCTTCTCTGAATGGAATGATATTTGACTTGTTCCTGTAGTTCCTGGTGTGTAAGCGCAAACTGGAGAGCAAGAAAGAGGCCCTGCTTATTCTGTCTAAGGAGCTGGACACCTGCCAACAAGAGAGAGACCAGTACAAGCTGATGGCCAACCAGCTGAGAGAGCGCCACCAAGGCCTCAAAAAGAAGTACAGAGAACTTATTGTACGTGTTTTAATGACAGCATGTTACAGTTACACTCCAACAACAGGATACACTTAATCATTTGATTAGCCTAAATATTACCAATAATGTCACAATATGATGGAGTTTATCTGTTTTTAGGATGGTGATCCCTCTCTACCTCCGGAAAAACGCAATCAAGTAAGTTCCATACTTGTAAAATTTATACTGAGCAGGAATAATATTATTTCCTTTCTTGTGTCAAGGTAAGGTAGGTAAATTCGAGAAAAACAGATATTCATGGTTTCAGCTTCCTTTGTTGTAGGCAACGTTTTGATGACTTCACCATTCCAAAGATAGGGTATTTTGTTTTATATTGTTAATTGCTATGTCAACAGTTGTAATTTTTTATAATTCTCATCATTAGGACTGTATGAGGTAGTAAGGTTAATAGAGACGGGGAAATGTGTGTAGACTTTCCTGTTAACTAAATAACAAACCCATGGAGATTACACAGCAGTTTATCTGGTGGTTCTAGCACTATTGGTAATTTTACAAACTCTTTGAATGGTCTGGGCCTTGAGGCTGCTTTACAGCGGAGTAGCCACTACTCAATTTGGATCGCAGGCAGAGGGGGCGTGCCTTATCCATTTTATATAATACATCCATGCGTGCACTGCTTCGTGGTGTTTAATCCGTTTATACCACGGCACCTCCAACTGCAATAGCCAGTTGGTGAATATAACAATATAACTGAATATAACTGTTTGTGTCCGTTTGCTGTCCGAGGGATCAGTTATCTTAGTTTTAGTTGAAGTTAGTCCCTCCTAACAGTATATTATTTGTTTAACCGTTATGGTGATGTCAACAGTGTAGTGATATAGAATGTGATTAACATAGGTATGGGCAACTAATCGGAAGATCGACAGATCGTGAAATCGTCAATTATTTGGTAGAGGGTTTTGAATCGAGAGTCCCCAGTCGATCCTCTGTTAAGAAAAACCATGTGGTATTGAGCAAAAGTCTGATTTTAGAGGAAAAAAATTGAAAATGGTTTGTGTTAAATGGCACAGATTAAAAGTCTGTATAATTTATGTTCATGTAATCATTACTAAAAGCCATTTTTACCTTGTTTTTGGAAAGACCAAATAAAATCAAATTGAAAGTTGAGGTCGATCGATATGAGAAAAAAAAATGTGATAAATTTTTTTTTCCATTTTTGGCCTAGCTTAACTGTTACCAGAACTACCTGTGCGGTTATTCAAAAAGAAAGCACTCCAGTTACTCCAATTAGAATTCTCACTGACCATGGTGTTATGATATTTTACCAGCTTTCAAAAATCATGTCAGATTGTTCTGCTAATGTTTGATTTTTGATGTTCAATCACATGCTTTATTATTAGACTGTATTGTGAGCTTATTTTACTAATGGAATTACTTGCACACTCGGTTAGGTTAAGTATAAATAAAATAGTTTTCTTTTAGTCGAGTCATTAATATTGAGTTGTTTTTCCTAAGGTGAACTTGGCGCAGCTTTTGAGGGACTCAAGGGAAAAAGCAAAGCAGCTTGGAGATGAGGTTAAGGAGCTGACACAGAGGCTTTCAGAGGCTCAGGGGGACAACAAGGTGAGGTTACCTGTACCAGCACACGAGCACAAACGAGCCTAATGCACTCTACAGAGCCAGTGTATACATGGATTTATAAAGTAGAGTGTTTTTACCTACAGCTCCTGCGGATGACAATAACTCGTCAGAGACTCGGCGATGAGGAAGTGGGTACGCGCCACTTTCCTGCACATGAGCGCGAAGATCTGGTTCAGCGGCTTGAGAGGGCATCGCTGCAGGTTGTTAACTTCTTTATAAACCAAAAGTAGCCATTCTTTTATGTTGTCAAGGTAACTTTTATTTTAACTCTCATATTTGACAAAATATAATTTTTGGAGGGCTGATCGGTTTCCTCATCAAAAACATACCTAGAATTGTGTTTGCACATGTTCTTGCGTCCTCTGCTGGTATTTTTTTTTGTGAAAGTAAGGACAGTGTGGGCTTTAGTCATTTCCTACTCGTATACATTATGTTAAGTTAAAGTTGGATCATGTAACTTTTCAAGTGGAATCTCTGCCTACTGCTGGTCTTAACGGAAATGTTATTACTTAATCATTTTCCAAATTATGACTTTAAACATATTATATCCGTGAAGAGGCAAGCCTGCTGACAGTTAAAAGGAATATTTAAAAAAAAAAAAAATTGAATACAAAATTTTGATGAAAAATGCAATATATATTAGCTAAATTTAGTGCTAGTTAAGTTGTGAACCACCCATCAGAAAAGTTACAGTGCAGATTTACAAAAGTAGTTATAAATGTCTTGGTGATGCATTATTTTAACTTTAAACTGTTTAAAATGTTTTTCATTATGCCCATTATAAGCTAATAAAAGCTATGTAACCATGAGACCACGACCCGAGGGGGTTGTCGTCGCATGGTTACATGGTTCACTGTCATGAAATAGAACGGTGTGCAGTGTGCACTCACAGCACGGTCGGACTGGATAAACGATGCCTAAACATTCTTGCCAACTCAACTGAAATGTCTTGCTCTAAAAACTGGTTTCATTTTGGTTCCAGATGGTGGAGATGGAAAACAGTGTAAAAGCTCTGACAGATGAGCTGCAGGACGTCAAGGCAGAACGCAACGTTTACCGGGACAAGGCCAAGAGACTCAACACAGAACTCAACCACATTTTAGGCAACAATGATGCGCGCCTTATTGACGTGGATGCCCTCTGTATGGAGAACAGGTAATGCAATAGATAACTAATACCGTATTCAAACAATTTTTATATTTAACTTACTCTATTGTGAGAGTTGATATTTTCTTTTGAAGTCAATTTGTGATGACTTTGGTTGATTTAATTGCCAGATATTTGCAAGACCGTTTTAGCCAGCTCCAGGAGGAGGTTAGTCTGCTGAAATCAAACATCATGAAGTACAAGGTATGTTTCCACTATAATGAAATTATAAATAATTTAAAATCCCATAATTTATTAGCCCTAGCCAAGTGTCAAATGTGCAATTTAAATCTATAATGTATGTATACATTTAAAATGATCTGCTGAAAGGGAAAGAGACATTCTTATTATAAGCTTTATCTTCTTTAAGGAAGGAATGTCTTCGTAATTAGGATAATATTGCTGTTGAAGTAAAGTAAGATGAGGTTTTTGCTTAACTTTAATTTGCACTTTGTTGGACTTTTTATGATGCATTGTATTTTTAATTTCAGTTGCTTTTCTTTATCATTGATCATTATTTCTTTTCATATTTTTTTTGCAGACCGCTCTTGAGAGAAGAAAAAACAACTTCTATGGGAAAGGCAACAGCGCTCCCCTCACCGGTGTCCTGTCTGCTAAACAAGGTACACCCCAAAACTGTCCATTGAAACGAAAGCAGTAAATTATAGGGTGGAGAGATGGAGGATTTTGATTTTAAATTCATTATAGGCTATAATTGACCGTTTTTAAAATCAAAATTCCCCCTCTCCCCCCTCAAGTTCCCCCAAACATTCCTAATCACCGGACACCAGCTGAGTTCCTAATTGTATTCTGAGCGATGGAAAGCACCACTGGCAGGGAAATGAGTCTGCCATCATGACTGACAGTTACAGGCAGCCGCAGCACAGTGGGCTCCAGAGTTAAAGTTAGAGGAGCGGAGTCTGAGCTCGTCGACAGCTGTTTCTAACTCTCCATCTCCATCTTGCTCTTGTCAAGCTGTTATGTTGTCTCTTGTTATATCACCTTCTTAAATCTATTAAATATTATTAAACTTTTCCTCTACTTTACTTGGCAGGCTCTGTATCTAGGACTAGGATTAGACAATTTCAATGTTGTCGCAATTTGAAACCTCTATTCTTGTGTTAGTTTAGCAATTCATGTTTTCTCAGAGTGTCATGCTCTTGGACCTATTTACAAAGTGCACTCTGAACTGTATCAGGATTTCAAAACACAAATCACAAATCTAATCACAATTTGTCCAAAAAATTGGAAGTACTTATTTTAGCCTAATTTAGAACTTTTTTCCCATATTGGTATTGCCATTTTGTTTAATATTATGTATGTGCTTTTCCTCCCCTTTCAGTCCAGGAGATGCTTCTGGAGGAGCAGGGATGCAGTCTGCCCGCCACACCTCAGTCCATCGCTGACCTCAAGTCCCTGGCCACGGCTCTGCTGGAGACCATTCACGAGAAAAACCTGGTCATCCAACACCAGAGGCACACCAACAGGTACTGAGGACGTGTTGGTGTCAGTTAGTCTCAATCTTACTGTATGTTTGCTCTGTACAGCTCCACCTCCAAAGCAAACACGGTCCCAACCTTATCTCTGTCTGCAGGATACTGGGGAACCGTGTGGCCGATTTAGAAAAGAAGTTAAAAACACTGGAAGTATCGGGCCTTTGGAGTCTTCCAGGTACTTTTTATGTTAAAAAGAAGAAAACAACTACATTTTTTAATGTCCTTTGTATAAACGTGTAACATCTTAACCGTAGTTTATTTCTAACTAGCAACTGACATGATTATCTTTATCTTACAATGTTTCTGCTCTCCTTCCTGGATCTCAGGCTTGACCTACCGCATATCTGTGGGAATTGGGAGTATGTATTCCTTCTGCCCCACTTAGCCCAACCATGCCCTCCATTAAGTCATGCCAGGACAAATCTGGGCAGATGCCCAGAAACTGTGTCATCTCATGCCCACCATTTACAATGTGTCGTATCCACTGACCACCCGCTCTGTGACGCTCCATGATAGCACTGACAAATCCAGCTACCTGAATCTCTCACTGACCCTGACTCAATCTGTAAAAGCAATATTTAGTTTGAACATGTTTACCTCATATCTGGATTTTATAACATCATTCATTTATTTTTTAAATCCACATACATTCCTTTTTAAGAAAACCAAGCAAATAGGCGTAGAGTGCATAATTATACTGGCATTATATTTGAATTTTGGATTTGTTGAATATCCAAATCAAATATGTTCAAAAACTTCAATGCCATTCACGTTCAGGGAATGTTTTAAAAAGTATTTGACCTGAGCCAGATGCATAAAGCAGTGCCCCCACTAGAGGGAGATGTTGTGCTGTTCAGAAGTCAGACTGAGGCGGAGCGGCTGTGGCTGGATAGAGGTGCCCTGTCATGAGACCGTCATTCTCACCGCCATAAAACTGACAAGCATCCATTACTGAAAATGATGGCCCACATTACAAACACATTTAGGGGAATGTGCTGTTATTAGGGAATTTGTAGGCAAGGGCCCAGAGTGGCCGACGACCACGCTGTCCAGCACAGTTAGGGAGACACCCATATAGAGAGAGATGAGACTGTCTGTATCCTTGATGTGATATGAAATTGGGCTGATGGATATTAAAGGCAAACAGGATTGGACGGGGGGCCTTGGCTGCCTGTACCTGCACTCTGGAGAAGTCTCGAGGTGACTGCGTTGTCTGTGAATGAGAGACGGCTCAAAACAATATCACTGACATCTCTGCAGTCAGGTACACGGCCTTTTAACTTTACGTCTTGAAATCATCTCGCGACCCAGCTCATGCGTCGCGACCTCCCGGGGGTCTCAACCCCCACTTTGGGAACCACTGTAGTATAGGACCAAACAAAGGCAGCATTAGGACTCACACCAGGCCCAAACCAGGACAGATGTGAACACACCCTTAACGTTTTTTCAAGTAATATCCAAAATATGTTCCATACTGGTTCCACAAAATCGCCAAATGAAGTTATTGTGATTTTTTTTTTTTTTTAAATGTGTTTTAAAAATTTACACTGAACATGCGAATGGACCCAGTAATTTCAAAGATGTTAAATTAGATAAATATAAATTCCACCATATGCAAGTTTATTGAACTTGCAGTAGTTTAATTATGTTTAGTGTTGTCTTTTGTCGACATTCATATTATATTTTGAATTGAGAAATGATCAAACAAGACACATTTCCCATAATAATGTTTTTAGTTTCCCTCTGCATGTTCCTTACACTCCTTCTTTTCACCGAGTAAACTCGGCCTATACATTCATTACAATGTGGTCTCGGCATTCGCCATGCTCATGTGTCATGTCCAGTCATGCGTTTTCTCATTCATTTGTTTGTTTTTCTCTCACACTCGACTGCCCGTACAAACATGTTGTCTTTGTTTTTATACAGACGTATACACAGTCAAAGAGTGATATGTGCACATGTTTTGAGCACATGTGTATTTTTGTATGAATAGTTTTGTGTGTGCTCGTGAAGTCTGGTTTATGGCATACAGACTTCTATGACGAGCATATGGTGTCAGCCTGAAAGGCGTGCAGCCATCACTAATGAAGACAGATGACAGAGACGCAAAGCCACTTCCTGTGAATGCTGCGGTGCATACATGTGTGTCTGTTTGTATTCTGTATGTGAGCTCTCCACACATAATATTTGATGTGTCCTTGGATCAGTTTCACTCGACATGAACTTGTGTGCACCCTTCAAAAGTTTAAATCGCATGATAAAACTTACCTCTCCACTTCCAGGAGCACAAGACAATATGGCGGTGAAGGAGTGTCTGCAACCAGAGCTCCATCCTACACGTGTCGCATCACAGCCAAACAGGCTGCCACCCAAAGGTGAGTGTGTAATTGTGTATAAGTACTAGCTTCTCACTGCCATTGATAAGAGCACAAACAGCTAACGGCATAAACAACTGTAATTAGCTGCTGTGTGTGCTAAAAGTCGTCTCAACTATCTGGAGCATTTAGCCCAGGTCTCATTCCTTGCCGCCTGCACTGCGCTCTCCCTCTCATTGGCGCGAGCTGCCCAAATGCCATGGCATTTTGGAAATGTGAAACAAATTCTCGCCCGCTGACATTCACAAACTTCTGCCTTGTTCTCTTTGAAGGAGGGAGGAGGAGAGGGATGAATGCCCATAAATATGGATGCCACTTTCAGTAATGTGCTCTCTCCCAGTGCAGTTCTGTGTGGGAGAAGGTGGCTGCCACTCAGTGCAGTTTTGAACCTTTTCACCTGCACTTGCACAAATATGGGTCACTAATCCTCAAAGTTACAGCAGATTTTGGTGAGAAGCAGAACTAAGCTGTTGGCGTCGGTGGGGTGTCTTCCTGTGTCTGGACAATTATGCTAATTTTAGACTTTTGCGATGGAAGCAACTTGGTCACATAAGTGACAGACAGTTCTAACGTCTATTCTTTTTATGACCCTCAGGCTTAAGTAAATGCTGCAGGAATGTTTTTTATGCATTACTATAGTAACCTCCTTGGTCATTGCACTCACATGATTCGGTGTAAAATAGTCCAATTTTTCTGGATGTCTCTATTGTAGTTGTAGCTTTGAGTGAATCGGGTAATTAAAATGACCAGTGGTGTTGTCTTCCTCCTAGTGGTGCCAGACAGCAGAAGCGCACATGAATCATCATGGGAGCGCCACAGCGCTGGCTGCGACCTTGGCACAGATGGCGTCAGCAGAGAAGACACACCTGCACTGCTCAGCAGCCTGGATCCTCTCGTGGGGCTGCAGATGAATGGCATCGACAGGACAGAGGGAGACATGACCCTGACTGAAGAGGAGGCCCTGGTGGAGCTGGCCGAGGGGCGGAGTCCGGTGGAGGAGGCGGGGCATGAGGAGGAAAGGGCTGATGATGAAGAATTGTGCTCCACTGTGGAGGAGGGGGAAGAGGCGGTTCTGGCTCTAGATGCCCCGCCCTCTGAGCCGGACCTTTCGTGGCTCTCAGTCAGACCCTCGTCGAGTCGCCACTGTACAGTTTATCATATGAACGGCTCTAACCAGGACCCTCAGTGGGACCCCGAGTGTCACCAGGACCCCATGCCTCACCCGGACCTTCAGTTTCACAGAGACCCCGAGTGTCGTCAGGACTCCGAGCCTCACCTGGACCCCGACCCGCACCGAGACCCCGAGTCTCACAGAGAAACTGAAGCGTGTGTGCAGAGCCCAGAGCCAGGCCGAGAGACGCCGACTGTGGACATGTCAGACTGGGACATTCAGACCGACACCTGTCACGCTGAAAACCTGGCCTAATCTGACATCAATCAAAGACTTTGGAAGGTTATTTAAATCCTTGTGGGTGACATCTTTATTGATGACTGCATTCATCACTCGTAGTCACATTCCTAAAACGTGGCAGAACTCGCTCACTTTCAGCCAGCAGCTCTCTCTAGTCAATAAAACAGAGAAAACACTTTTACAGCCACCACTGACAGAGCCCGAGGTGCACTTTATCCACACAGGCTTGTTGCTCTGTGAAAACAGGCAATCTAGAAATCAATGGCGTTGCAAACTTGATGCCCTACAGAACAAATTTAGCTACAAAAATAACAAATACTGAAACCTGAACTCCTGTGCCCATATTCCCTGCTCTCCTTCCTCTGTGGAGGGAAAATCCCTGTTGTTTGCTCTGCTCTTCCAAAGGGGCTCATGTGCAATGAGGACTTTGTGTTCTCAGTACTCACAGTTAATTGTATGCGTCTTCTGAAAGTGATGTGTACATGCATGTAAATGAGTCATTTAAAACATATTTTTGACTGAAGAAAGGTAATGTAAAGAGACTGAAATCATGTGCCTTATCAAGAGAATATCTTTCTATCGTTATCGTTCTAATTTATAGATTATAACTTATTGATTAAACACATGCGCCGTTTTGTGTATTTTGTGATATTTTTCTTTTGACTGCTCAGGATGGCCTGTAGGAGCCAAATACCACACCTTAACTACTTGGGCAACATTGAGTATCAAGATACGGAGTTTGCAGTACAATATGTATCCTGAGACATGCATTGCTTAAAAGTATCGCAATACAGTACTTTATATTGTATCAATATGCATATTGACAAGAAGTCTCTTACAATATTTTGCCGTACCAGTATTTCGAGTACAAGCCTACAGCATATTTAATATTAAATCCAATTTACATAAAACATGCACTTGTTTTCTCTCAGTGTGTGTTAAAATTCCTCACTGAGGTCTAGTCGTGGTGCAGGTGACAGCTGGCCTCTCCAGGCAAACACAGCGTCAAAGCCAGAATCCATAAAGTGATGATTCTGCAGAAGGCTTCTTGCTATTTTTAATCTCTGACACAAAATAGAGCCACATTGGAGCGAAGGCCATGTTATGTGGCCAATGTCAGCCAAGTGCAAGGCAGCTGGGCACAGTGCACTTTGATGGGAGTGTTGCAATTCTGTAATGTTTATTGTAACATTTTACAAGTCATCTCAAACCATTCTTTCCTCATGGCTTTTTCATGGCTTTTATATATGGCAGAGGAACTAAAAAAATAACTGATTATTTATATGATCACATGCACATTTTTGTGTTTTTATAAATGTGTAATATTGGCAGAACGATAGCAATTCTCCATAACAAGCTGATTCCAACTATTTGCTGGAATCAGCTACAGTACATAATATCCACAGCAAAAAAGTCAAATAAGTAATGTTAAAATAAAAAATCTATTAAAAATGTCACCTTTTTGCAATATATTGAATTAATTTATATCTTAAATATATCATCTTAAAATTGAAATTATTTACCGTCATTCAACATCGATCAACGTAAAATAATTGCAATGTGTTTTTTATTCAGGGTCAACAGTTGATTTTTTTATTGCAAAAACTGAAGAAGACCACTTTTTTATTCAATGATTAAATTCGTTTTTATTGTACATAAGAATGCATCAAGTTATTTTTTGTAAATTCACACATTTGTTTTTAGGCTGTTTGCAGGAGTTTGGAGACTTGATCCTGGGAGTTAGACAAGCCAATCTAAATTCTTCAAAGTGTCTCATCAAACATCCAGGTAGGATCTTAAAAACGGAGCGGGGCCCATCTCAGACTTCTAAAGATCCATCAGGCTGCTCCTCAGACTTGGAGCGGCGTTGCCTGTCTGGGTTTTATTGGCCAATTTTTTGTCTTGTCACACAGCTAAAAGATTCCGGCTGCCTCTCCCGACGCCCTCACAGCGCTAAAGAGGATTGCTGAGAGCTGATCACCACAACCGCAGATAAAGTGCTGCAGTTACAACCACAGAAAGTCATCGCCAGCTCTTATCTGAGACAGCGACAACAGCCAACTAATAATTTCATTTGTGGAGCAAAGTGATAGATCTACAAACACTCAGGTGTGTTAGGAAAAGTGATTTGTATGTCTGCCAGTATCAGGGGGCCTTGTAACAGCAAATAAGTAATGAAATGTATTTAATTGTGTCTGAAATTGCAAGAAATCCTACCCAAAAGCGTTTTCCTAATCAGTTTTAGTGTCTGGTGTCTATTAGAGACCGTCATGGGGCTCCTGTCTACATTTTGTCTAAAACGAATTGAACAAACACATGGTAAAGCAATATACTTTTTGCATGTTACTCTATTTTAAGCATGAAAGAGTAACTTCAGTCAATTAGATACAATAAGTGACTTTAAATCTGAAATTGTATTGAAATAAGGATCACATGTATGTACCACCAAGTCCAGTTTAAATGATCAATTATTTACAGATATTCATATTCATGTCTCTGTTTAGTGCATATTGAAAACAAAAATGAAAGTCGATTATATAGGAGTTTAATAGTTGGTCTGGGGACAGTACTCAGCAGAGGCCTACACTCTGCTGAGTACTGGTCTTATACATGCTTATCCTTTTGATTTGTTTACAATGTGTAATGCCCGGATAGCAACTTTAGCGGTTGTGATGAGGACAGAGCAGAGCTGAGACAAGTTCCAGTGGTGCAGACCCAAGTGTATTTTATTTACAGTGACTATTTCCAACAAAAAAAAGCTTTTAATAAACCACAGCATGTCTCTACATGTTCGCACAGCTCTAACTCTTTAGTAACTGCTGCCAGGCACCTTTTATAGGCCACTGGGCTAATTGGACCCTCTCAAACTAAAGACCAGTTAAGTTCAATCATTTTATTAACAACAAATATAAAAGCTAACTGTAAAAAACAGTGCTAATATACATCAAGTACTTTGATACAAAAATATATTCTTTATTTAATTTGCGGTGCACATTTTACTCTTTAAAAATACTCTTTAAAACTGTTAACCTCCAAGAAACACCCCTCCTATTCTATCCCAATGTTCTGCCCCGGAACCTTCTTAAGGTGCTCTGCTCCTTGGGGACTATGGCCACAACACCTAAAATGGCATACAGATTAGGTAAAGTTCATATTCCAAATATTTTCTACACTGATAACTGATACATTTTCTCTTCTGTTGCAGATAGCCTCCCAAAACCCTACTCTCAATAAATCTTACCCTAACCCTACAACATTGACCTGTATTGCTCATTTATTTTACTTGTAAGCTCCTGTAATGGACTGCAACATTACACGTTGATTGACTTTTTTCTCTTAAGATTGCAAGCAATCTGGAACATTTTGCAAAGTACTTTACCCCTGCAGCCCACTTCTTTTTTTTCTCCATTGTACTGTGGGAAGTGTGTGAGAGAGCAGGCGGGTCACAGCGGTGCTCGGCGGCTCTAATAAGTGTGACCGTATGAACAGGAGGCGGCTGGACTGGACTGGGTACCTTTGACACCCACACAACATTTCTAGCTCCTTTAACGCCTCCAGGAGCAGAGGTTGGGCCAGAGCACAAGGAGACAGCAGTTTCCAAGCTAACCACTCAGCGGGGTTAATTAGACTACTGCTCCAGCTGGATTTCTCTGCCAGTTATGTCTTCTGCCTTCTACTAGAGAGGGCTGCTTGATTGTGGGGAAAAAAATAAATCGCTTTCATTATGATTATTTTAATTCAAAGTGAAAAACAATGATTTGCTTCGAGAGGAAGTGGGGCCGTCAGCACAAGATGACGTGAAAGTTGGAGACATCTCACAGAAATAGATTGTCGTAAACATATTCTACAAGTAGCAAATTTTCCACTCAAAGAGACACATGCACATTGACAGAGAGTTAATGTTAACAATTTCGATTTACAAAGCTTTTGTAATCTAATAGACGTTTTTCATTTTGTCAATCACAGTACAGCCCTACTTTTAGGCCTGTCACAATCATTCTAATTCATCCCTTTAGCACGGAATGATTCCTTCCAGGCATGTGCAGTGCATCATTCAGTTGTAAAGCGAGGTGGTCATCTGGGAGTCATAGAACCCTAGTTACATTGGTAACGTGTCTTCTGCGGTCGTTGTAGCAGGCTTAATACAGCAGTCTTTTCAGCTTTACTTTTATCATGCCTGTGAGACTTGTGCCAGTCCCTACAGGCCCTCTCCCCGGGTGCTCCGGTTTGGGGAGTGTAACTTTCTGCTCTGTTGATTAAGATAAAACAATATATATATATATTTTAAAATCTGTCTGTCATTTGCATCCACTGTGCCTCATGTGGAGTTCATAATTCAGACGTATCGAAGTTGTGTCATGCTTAAATGCTCCACTTGTTTTATAAAACATTCAATACATTTGGTTTTAGCTGCAAAATTATTCTGTTATGAATGAATTGGTGATTAATATGCTACGAGATCTCCTTTGTACACTGATCAGAGTAAGGTAATGATGAAAGTTGTAGAGAAATTGTAAAAGAAAACTGAATTCTATAAACTGGGCAAACGTTTTTAAGAGTGAATATGTTTTATCCACTTTTGACCAGAAAAGCCAGTTAGTTTGAGTTTTGGCTAAGTTTCGGTTTAGTTTAGTCAAGTTTTTTGTCAGTTCAGTGTAAATCACCACAGTAGCTGCACACAGCGCTTGCTCTGGACCAGAGTTGGATCTGATTCAGAGTTAGAAAAAACAACTTGGACCTATCAGCTGTGAGTGCAGTGACATGTGTCAAACTTTAACCCAAACCTTTGAATCAGGGTCTCATTTATTTCATATAATTAATTTATAAATCTTCTGAGTAAAATGCTTTCATATGCACACTACATGTGCAGGCATTTCATACATTTGAATCCCATTTATATTTGAACCCATGTCAGTTTGGTTTAAATGATGTGTTAAAAAATCAAATCATTTTTTCCTCTTTCTGCTGTAACTAGTTTCACCTGGGCCCCTGAGATAGCCCCGCCCCCTCCACTCTATTGGCTAAGTCCACAGAGAAAGTGTATATCCCACATCTAGCAACATGTAAACTTAAGGTTACTCAGTTTGTATTGGTTTGGATTCATCAACTCAGAAATTACTCCTAATCTCTGAGTAAGTTCAATCAGAGACGAGCAACCGGCCACAATTGTTGTGTTTTTTTAACGTTTATTCAAATAATTGATAAGTGCCGAGGAAGTATGTTGCACTTGTCACTACATAACGGCAAAGGCAGTTTGAAGTAAGCTAAAATTACAGAAATACTAAGGAGGTGTTTTTTGTTTGTTTTTTGTTGTTTTTATTTTAAACTATTTTGTGGCCTGAAGTTTTTATTTGACACCACAGCTATTCATGGGTTTCAGCTACTTGTTAGAGACAACAGTGTCCTGGGACTCTTTTCCAGAGCTTGACATTTCTGGTCAGGAGTACAGAGCTGGACACGTTCAGGTTCACTTCTGGTTCGGATCAAAAAATGACAGAATTTACAGAGCATTTATACGTGTTGTGAGGCTTTTAATAAATATCCAACAGCAAGTAATGTTTGAGATGAGACTGGTGACCCCCCCCATTTCCCTAAATGTAAAAAATTGTTCAAACAAGACTGCTCGATATAGGTATAAAGTGCTCATACTCCACAATTTGTATGAGGTAGAATATAATAATCTATATAATCCAAGTGTTACGCAAATGGTATGTGTTAACCTGAATGAAATCTATCAGCAACACTGAGCTAATCATAAAAACATGCATGCCCTTCAATATAAAATAGCCTGTATACCAAAATAAATCAGCAATTCTATTACAAATTGATCGTCGCCATGTTTTTTCTATACATATTTGTACATTTTCAAAGCACTATTGCCCTTATCACCATTGACCTGTCTCACTTGTGCCTGTATTTTCCAACAGAGACATGCTCCCTCTGTCCCGCTGTGAGGGGTGGTCAGCGACGGCACCAGATGTCGGGGAGCGAGAGCTTGTGGGTGGACGATAAGCAGGAAGGCCAAAGCAGGGGTCATCGCGCAGCCACCACGGCACAGCGTAAGATCTCTATTAAGATACGAGATGGAGGGCCAGAGTGATAAGTGTGGACAGGACCTTCAGTGTGAGGTGTGGGCATCAGCAGTAAACGGGTGATTTAGTCCTTCTTCTGACTGTATTTACCTTGAAATGTGGATGTTTGACATTCGGTAATACATTCAATACAGATTATGTGCATAGGTACAGAAAGATCTTAAAGGTTAGTTGAGGAAGAAGACATTTTTTATCTTTAAAGGAGACATATTATGGTTTGCATGTACTTAATATTGAGCAATAATGCAAGTAGATCGGAATTTCTTTCTCGGCTTAACAATAGAAACGGGTTCACTGATTTCTTGTTCAAAACTGCAGAGCAGATTTTCATAATGACAGTTCCTCATAACAAGTAGCTGATAGTCATTTACATGTTTGCATTTTTGAAAAGTGGCTACGTAACATTTTATTTTATTTATTTTATTTATTTTATTATATTTATTTATTTTTATTTATTTTATTTATTTTATTTATTTTATTTATTTTATTTATTTTATTTATTTTATTTATTTCAAGTAAGTCCATAAAATACAAATAAAGTATACATGCCACCAAGTTTTTGTTTATTTTTAAATCTAGAATTTGGTTGTTTCAAGCTTGAAAAGAAGTGAGAAGAAGAAAACTTGATGATTCCAACCCCTGTCTTAAAGTAAAGCTTACATCACAAAAACAACATAATATTAAATTCCAGTCTCAAATTGGACTGTATCAAATGATTTATAGATATGAGTCACATCATTATTATAAGTGACAGTTTGATAATAAATCATTGCAATCAAAAAGACAGACCAGCAATGATAACGACACAATGACCAACAATAGGAAAAACGGCACATACCAACATTTTCGAACCCTATGTGTATCTCTCGACGTCTTCATATTAGAATAATCGAGACTTTTCTGAGCATGCAGTTGCAGGAGAATACAGGATAACTCAAACGTGCAGGAATCAATCAAAATATTTGAGGAAATAAATGATTATCATGAGGTAAAAATCTCATTTAAGTTGATTTAGCGTAATATGTCCCCTTTTTAAATGGCCTATTCAAAGCCAATGAAATACCATCATATATATGTTTTAGGTTTATAATCATAGCTTGACCTTTCTGTAATGAGGAGACAAAAGCAAACTACTTATGTAACTGTTATGGTGAGTTCTGAATTATGTCCAAACAAGGAGAAATAGAAGATGTTTGTGCTGCGAAATAACACAAATCTGCTTTATTAGGGGTGCATTACTTCTTATAAATATTGTTTATTTATACAATTTATTTATTTTTGTTGTTTTTTTTTACACTTTGATCACTGAAATCGCAAGACACAGAAAGATGTTGCTGTTTATTTTATACTTTCACGTGCACAATTCACATAATTCTCATATTTTGAACCGAAAATACCCTTTTAAAGTTTTTGGAAAGATTTGCATATTTCCCCCCAAACTCCCTAACAACCTTCGTACTGAGCACATTTAATTCTCGGCTGTCCAATTTTATAAAATGCCTTACCCTTATAAAATTTCACTGGCAGCCCAGAGACTTGTTAAAACTTCTTGTTAATGCATTATTGGCACATTATGCAAGTCCACACGCTGCACTGAGGGCTGTGTATGGTGGGTATTAATAGGCCGTGATGAAATTCGACCAGGGAATTCAAAGACTCCTAATAATTCCAATCTCAGAGATATTAATCAAGCTAAAATAATAATAATATTACTCTTCACTCATTCACTCTTTTAAGCTTCTGCGGCAACACCTCGCTTCATATTCAGGTGATTGTTTTAATCCATTTTTTAAAAGTGTACTTTAACTTTTGTGGTGGAGGGCCTGCCACCTGCTTGTTATTGCTTTGCCTTTTCTTGCTGTGATCCTGTGAACTTTCATCATAATTTAGTCATAACATAATCGACGCTTAAAAATAATAGGCAACATCTGACCATCGTGCAACATCTGACCATCAGGCTAATCCGCGCGCTAACACCTGGTTTTAGAGCCATTATGAAATATTTACCTCCTCTAAACTGGGCATTGGCATTTCGTTCTCGTGATTGGCTGACATTTAAAAGACTGGTAAGATTTGAATCATCTGTAAAGGGCAGTCATCTGAAGTACAGGCTTAATAGAGTGGATGCCTCACCGTGTAAAGGGTCTCATATGAAAGTGCCCCATTTTGTGTCTCCAAAGATATGATCATTTGTATCTATTCTCATACGCTTGTGAAAAAAAGCACTTTTTATTTTGAGTTTATTTGATACTTCTACTGAACTGGTCTAGGTCTTCCACTGAGGACAACTAAACATGGTCTACTGGCAATCAGTTGTACGTTTATAGTGGAACTCGACACTAAATCAACTTTTTGCCTAATCAACTGTGTCTTTGATGTTTTAATAGCATTGTCTACTTTTACTTGTCTAGTTTTGTTTTTTTGATTTGCAGTTGATTTGCAGATTTGTGGTCCAAAATGATCTGCGCATCTGTCGGTGGCCAAGGCTTCATTTCAGGAGACCTCTGCTAGGGCCCATTAAGTGCATACAGATTAGACAGCACATTTAACTAAAAATAAGTCGATAATTATATTTAAGAGTTTGCTTATTTCTCCCTAGTTGGACAGTTTTGGTGAAGTTTAGGATTTTACTTCCTGCCCAGCCAACATTGTATGTGTGCCCCATATGGGTTTTTGTCTGGGCAGTGTCGGGTTTCACATGGGCATGGGTTGTGAGTGGGCAAACCCAAGCGGGCCCCACTTGGGTTTGCATGTGGGACCCAATTGGGCTTGTAAGCATGGGCCCCAAACGGGATATAAACGCGGTATGTGGGCATTGGTTGCATTTGGGGAAATGATTCACAGGCATTCGATTTTAGATGTGATGTAGGGCCTATATGGCTACTTCGATTTAATGTGGGCCCCATATGGACAAACCCACATAGGACCTAATGAAACCCATGGACAAACCCACTGAGGATACTGGAAGCCCATGTAAGATCCAAAATGGGGCCCACTATGCTTTGTTGGCTAGGTGGAAACTAGCAACTATACAAAAAAAGAACCAAATCTTGCCTAATTGATATTATATGTATCATTTGACAAATAAATATTAAATTCAACTGCTTCATTTGGCAAAATATATGTTCAAATTGTTCTAAAATTGTATTCCTTTGCACTCTGCATGTTGCACTGATAACTTAGACGGATTCCTTTTTAGAATTCAGTGTTTCTTCTTTCTTCACAAACTGTCACTTGACTGACTCTGTCTGTAAAACTATGATAAATATTTACCACTATCCCACCAAACAAAGTCATAATTTCGAAAAACATGAAAACCTGTCCTGTCATATGCACTTTGAGGCAAAATAAACTCTTTGCTTGTGGCTTTCTATTCCGTGGGACATATGGAAAATGGTATATTTAGTGATTTCAGCTGAGGTATTTCGGCTGAAGGGGCTACATTTTACAACCTCTGATTCAGCTCTTTTCTTCATAATGGCTCATTTTGTTGTCCATAAGAGCAGTGTTGAAACCTTGCGAATCCATTGGAGCTTGTTTTGTCACATTTTCTTTGCAGCGTTTCTGTGATCTGCAGCGGTGTTTGGGCCGAGCAAATAAAAATGTTGCTGGAGAAGGTAATAATCTTCCATTGTAAGGTCGGAAGAAGTGTGGTAGCGGAACATTTTAGACTGCTGGGGCATGTATAACCAATAAGAAAAAACACACGCATTAAAATGGAAAGAAACGTTGGCGTTCTGTCTCTCCATGTGTTTCAGACGATGAAAAATGACATTGCCAAAGCAACTAACAATTTAGTCCTCAAAAAGTAACTCATAAATAGGAAGTGAAAACCTATAAATAAATATTGTAATCTTATTCCATCTAACTCTATTATTAACAGTACAATTTAAACTGTAAATCCATTTTTATTTTGTTTGAGTGCATTTTTATTGTAATACACATGAAACGTTTTTTGAAACCATGAACCAAAGCAGTCCATGCAGGTAAAAAAAAACAACACATGAAATAAGGAAAGACATTTTTGCATTCTATTCATAAATATATTGATTTATTTTATTTTATTTATTATTATTGACTTATTTAATCTATTCATTATTACTATGAGTACATTGAATGAAGTTAATCTACCAAAAATTCAACTTTAAATTAACTTGTTCAAAATCAAAGACATTTTTATTGTAATACACATTAAAAAAAACATTTCCGATTTACAGGATGTTCCCTTTTGAAAACTGAAATCAAAGCACAGTTCGCCTCACGATCAAACTGAGGTGAATTTACGCTCGAACACAACCACTCCAACATTTTATTTGCCGGGAACAACTTATTTACAATTCAAAACTACTAGCCTTTTGTGAGTACAGGTTAATAAGTGCTCAATAGCCCCCTCCCCTGCAGCTCGCGCTCATTCTGGGCGACTGAACTGCTCTGAGCGGTGGCGGCGGTGGCGGCGGCAGCGTGTCTAGGTGCTGGAGCTTTATAGTCATAGTGTGCCAGACATAAATCCCATAAAGCAGATGGATAATGACTAGTTGTTTGTCGGTGTGGAAGCGAGGTTGTTGTTTGTAGACTGTTAAATTGGGAGATTGGGAATGATCATCCGCCCACGCCCCGCTCTCTCTATCTATCCCCTTCATCCATATCCTCTACCAAATTTGAAAGTTTAATTTGCCTTGATTAAGAGCAATTATGATGTCTCGCAGAGCGTAAAGCGCAAACGCTCGAGACGCTGGCCCCTGAAAATGTTTGCGAGATTGAAAATGGGAGACGCGCTTCCTGTCAGAATCCTAATGTGCTCCATCTAAAGCACCCAAGGGAGAACAATGTGTACTCGCCAAAAGGAGCAGGGGACCGGCGGTGCCCTGTGTAGGTCAGTGGAACAGGCTGCCACCTTTCACGGTACAGGTCGGACGCCATTTTAGGTCGGTCTTTCAAAGTCAAAAATCGTTCTGATCTTTTTTTTTCATCCGGAAAGTGTTACTTTGGTCCTAGTCTAATGGACAGTGGTGGAAGGTAACAAAATACAAAACTTAAGAAATGATTAGGTATCTCTACTTCAGTCAAATTTGCAGTGGATACTTTTTACTTTTAGTTCACTACATTTGAGAACAGGTATCTGTACTTTCTACTCCAATAATTATTTTTAACTGGACAGAAAACTAAAGCACTCTGTTTATAGTTTGAGATGTTGTTCTTTGTTTTTTTTTGTCTTTCTTTTTTTTTAGCTTTGTTCATGGTGATTTCCTGACTAAAGCTTTTTAGTTCAAGTCTTGGCTTTGAGCAAACAAAACTACACACACACACACACACACACACACACACACACACATAAAAACACATAAAATCATTATTATTCTCCATCAAGATCATCACATTTCACTCTCTAATAGTTATCAAAATGTGTTCAAAATACTTTCAACATTAAACATACACATCAATACTTTAACTTAGTAGATTTTTGTGATACTTTTACTTAAGTAAAGCTGCAGATACAGGAGCAAAACAGAGTACTTCTTCCACCACTGCCATTGGAATTGTTTTGAAAAAATATATATATATATATATAAAAACTTTTGGTAAACTCTGAACATTGTTAATTTATTTTGTCCATTGAGCCATTATCTTTGGGGTGGGCCATATTGACAAAAAATAATGTCTCAATATTTTGTTGGAGTTTCCTGATAACAACAGTCGGATGATTTTATGTCAACCTGACCAGTTATTTTACATCTTTCACAATAAATAAATAAATAGTTATTTTTCGGAAAATAATGGTACAAATGCTTGGGATTGATAGAATTGTATACTGAAGTCCTTCTAACATTTGGCCAGTGGCAGGACTGGCTTTGGCCCAAACAAGTCATCTGTCTTCCCTTTTATGTGGACATTTTTCACACACTTTGAAATGCACCAAAACAAATACTAAAATTGATAGATTTAACATGTGCTACTAGAAGATCAGAATTTTCTGGAGCAAGGTGGGAAAAAAACATTGTGGAAATATAAAAAATGAGCAGCGTGACCCAAATTTGGCCCTGCCCACAAATCTCTGAAATTAAGCCATTTATTATATTTTCCCCTCCTGCAAATGTTGTCCAGTGATGTGTAATGGAGGGCATGCCCAGAATGATGAATTCAGTTACAGCTGGTTGGACGAGAGAAAGTGGGAGGGAGAAAGAGAGAGAGAGGGAGGGAAAAGGAGAGAGACAGAAATGCTTCAATCTCCTCATCATTTGACAGGAGGCACCAAAGTCCCTTGACATGATCCTGGTCTCACCACGCTGACAAAAGTTCTTTTAAAGACCTCACGACCTGAAAATACAAATTGGTTTGAAATTTGCTACAAACTGGGAGAAATATAGTATAAAAAACACAGCGTTGTGATGGCAGCAGCAGCAGCAGCATAAAAATGTGTCGCTCTTAAGCTTTTTACACCACCAAAGAAAAGATTTGGCTTTCCGAGTATCACCAGATCTAAATCAGGTCTTTAACGGGACTATATTAAGGCTAAACCAGGTCTTATGTAAGATTACACCACTGCCACAATAGTTTAAGAAATTACTCAAGATAGAGCAAGACTGTGAGTAACGTTATACATAAATTAAGTGAACACTGGAACTGAAGAGATTTTGTGTACCACCAGAAGACGCTTGCGTACCACAGTTTGAGAAACACTGGTGTAGAAGATTTAGTTAAATAGAATTATAGTAAAATGCAAAAGATTTTCTGGATTTATTGGACATAGCAGCTGAAGTGTGAAAGATATATATATATATATATATATATGTGGGTGGAGAGATATATATATTTTTTAAATATGTGCAAATAGAAACAAGAATAAATAATTACAACTAATGACAAATTTAAGGCACAGCAAGTCCAACAGTCAAGTCCCATTTAGTTCAAAGTTTATCAAATTTGTCCATTTCCAAGTTTTGTTCGAATGTCATTTTTTCCCCATTTGTTTGATGTTTATTATCATTTCGGTCCAGTCCTTGATCGTCGGTGAGGTATGTGTCATCCACTTCTTTGTAATTGCCTATTTCCCTGCTGCCAAAAGTATGTTCCAAAGGTACCGATTTATTGTGTCCATGGCAGGAGTTTTAAGACCCAAATACAGTTCTAAAATTGAGAGAGATTGCAATGTCAAAAACGGTCTGCAGAGCATTGTGACCTCCAGTCCAATATTTTTGTGAAAAAGCACGTTTGGAGGATCTGCCGCCTGCTTGTTTCCATGGAGCTGTTATTTAATTGCTTAGAATGTTCCACAGTATGGGCATTAATTGTATCCATCTTGCATTTCTTCACTTACAGGTGTTTTTACTGCTCAAAAACACCTTGCGTTCTCAAAGATCTGACCTGTAACCTGGCTTGATGGCATCACCTGCTTGTCTACATGCAGAGTAGGAGTTTAATGCAATACTGTGGAACATAGCAGTAATATCCCCATGCAAAGGAGCAGGTAGCATCTGCCTGGAAAAATATCACCCCTTTTAAATAATGTTTCACCTCTAATAAACATGGCCACGTTCACTTGTCAATCTTGAAAAGCCTTGTTTTGCAGTGATTATTTGTCACTCATTGGCTCTTGGACTGTTGTGAGTAAACCGCCGTCAGTTCTCATTTGCTAAAGCAGGATCAATATGCAGCTTGTTACGAAAGGAATGAAGTCGCCGACGTTTGAAGTGCTCTCCTTTGAGGGCTCGTAATTGATTTTGGATTTACTCGTATCCCCGGCCGCTCACAAAGACAGAAACAATAGACATCTTGAATATCTATTGTATTTTGATTTGTTAATTTTGGCTGCGTAATTTGTTGTTTCCGTCGTCATCCTCCCACAAACTGAGGCATTATTCTGAGAGTGTTCCCGTTCGTCATCACCTCATCCTAATTGGGTTAAAGATGCTAATGTGTGGTAGGTCTAGCAGAGAGGCCTGTTCAAAGGCGGCCCTCCAGCGCGTCTTAACCTCGTCATTCTACCAGGAACTTTGATGTCGACTAATGATCGCGAGGCTCATCCACTCTTTTTATCTGACGGTTTCATTTAGAAGCTAGTTTCTCTCCTAGATATTTAACTTGCACAAATAAATAGTAATGAAGCACCAAAACAAGAAAAGTTATCGCGGCTGTTGAGGAAAGATAAGTGGTAAAGCTTTGCCTACAGCGGCGAACTTCAAAACATCAGCGTTGGCGGCTGGGTGCAGGAAATGTCTCGCTTGTTATTATCTTGGCTGGAGACGGTAGCTGTTTTGGGGTCACAAGGAAAACTGGCGGACAGGTTCCCAGTACTGTCGGATCGCCAGAGGTGGGAAGAGCGGCCGGAAATGGTGCATGGCTATTCTTGTGTCTTCAAAGTTACATTACTAAAGTTGATTGGAGGAAAAGCGTCCAAATACTATAAAGTAGGTGGAAAGTTTAGTTTCTTGGCACAGTAATAGAACTTACCCTCTGCGTTTGACCGATCTTTCAATGCCATTGGGGCAATTCACTTGGAGCAGTTTGATGGGCAGTGAGGGGAAGAATTCTTAGAAAATGTAGTGACAGAATATGGAATAGCTGAATAAAAATTTACCTTATCCTGTTACATGGCAGGGTTCTGTTTTCCGAATACTTTGAATAATTTCACATTGATTTGCAATATATTTCAGTGTAAAACACATCTTTATGTTTGTTGCACCGTTTGTTCTGCATTGAGTGATCACTGATTAGAGAAGGTAAAATCGCTCATGCACGCATCTTATTTTCTTACTGTTACAATGATCAATTACCACAGTGCATTCCTGTGATTTGAAGAATGTGACTGTATTCTGAATACCACCAAATTAAAGTGTAACTAACAAAACACCGTTCCTTAAAATTAGCATTCTAAACACGGCATGTATTTTGTACGTGGTATTTAGTCACTCTATTGCTGCGTGCTAAGTGAGCTAGCCACTTAGCCACCCCACTTAAAACATGAAAGTCCTTAGACACAAACACAAACCTTCAAAATAAATCTAGATGCAGATAAAGTAGCCTCAATTGTCTATAAAGTTACTAAAAATAATAATTAATTACTGTATATAGTGTTATGCAACTGGATAATCCCAAAAGTAAATGTAAGTCATGAATACACCTCCACAGCCGCTCCCTGAGGAGGAGGAGGCAGCCTGCCTCTGCTCAGCTCTTTGGCAAAGCTACCCATTCTCCCCTCAGTGGCAGCTGCTGCTTCCAGAGGCTTGATAGGCTATTAATACCTCGGCTAATTTTACCAATCCATTCAGATTTACGGTTTTCCACTTGTCAGTGTGTTGATTAAGAGGCACATGGCCGTCAGTGAGGTTGACTTAATGAGATGAACAAGAGCTGATAATGCACCAGGAGTCCAGAAGGAAGGTGCTCTGATAAAGTCGTACCAACTTTGCTCCAACACTATGAGAAATAACTCCCTTTGTGCTATACAGTTTTAAATATGAACATCTAGAGAATGCAAACTTCTCCACCAGTGTAAAGTCCAGTAAATTTGGTGTGATCCCAAACACTGAGAATTGCTCTTTGTATATTCAGCTACTGTGTGTATTTTATTCAAATCGAATTGCTGTAGCTGGTAACACTGTTAAAATAATGTTCCTTGGTAAACTACGAGGCATTAATAAGCACTAGTTATTTGTTTATAAGCACATGGACAATTATTAGCATTTGCAGATGGCTTGTATCCATGTTTATAGCTAATAACCCAAAACGTGTGTTAATAAACCGTGTTCGAAATGTTTGAGCATTAATAAGCTGCTAATTAAGCGGTTTAAAAAAAAAAGAAGTGATAAATGCTAGTAAATGCCTTTATGAGTGATTATAAATAAATAAGCTGGGCTTAATAAAGCATTATATATATAGTTTACTTAAGCATTACTGTGGAGACCATATGCTTTCCATTTAATCATATTTCTTATTTTCAATTCAGTTGATATAGGGTTAGAATGTTTTCTTTTACTTTTTGAGAAGTGATGGGGGAAAGAAGGAATTTGCTCTGCATACAACATAACACAGCACAGCAAAAAACATGAAACATTGTAAATACGCCAAAGCAGGAAAAAGATGTCCTTTTATAGCTCTTAACTCGCCGCTGCTCTCCAAATATTCACCCCAAAATGATTCAGGTGTGGACACACATGTGAAATATTTTGGTATTCAGCTCGTTGTTATCAGCTTATAGTTTCCATCACCTGTTGTTGTGGGTGCAGTACTCCCAGGGACCTCCAGGTGGTGCAATAACACAGGCTGTGGTTTGTCACATACAGAAATCCCTGCAGCTATGAGAAGCTAATGATTGTTACAGAAATAGAAGCAGTTGTTCTTCTATCGTTTTGTTAACCCCTGTAAAGTGTCAAGAGTACACCTTTTTTGATGATGCCGTTGAGTCATGAGACAAGGGACAGTTTTACTCTATGAATGAGACATTATTTTGCATGTATCCACTGTAAAAAACATATTGAACACTTATTGTTTGGTGCTGAATCTGTATGCTCTCTTGTCAATGCCAATATCAATCAGAAAAGGTTTCATTTTACTTATTTAGCCAATTGGTTTTCAGTGTCTTAATCCAAATTGAGCGCCCATCTCATCGATTTAGATATTGCTGCTGAGTGGATGTTGATTTTGGTAAAGTTTGGTTGGAATATTGCTAATACAACATTGTTTTCCATTCCCATATCTCTAGGTTGTTCAGGTTCTCCAGTCTATTCCACATTTTAAATTAGAACTAGCAGAGTCTCACTTACCTTTGTAATCTTATTTACACCTATGGATGACCAGTGTATGAAATAGGTGGGGAAACGTGATCACTCAGAACATGCAAACTCCACACCGAAGGTCCTGGTTATTACTGTGATGTGAGCACGATGTCCCAGCTCATCAGTTTGTCTCATTTTTGCTATATTTAGTCACTCTAATTTAACTCTGAACACATTCTTGACTTACATTACTATAATTCAGTTTGACAATGAATATACTATATGCTGCCAAGTTGGTAGCTATAATGTCATGATTATTTGATTAATTGAACATTTTGATTATTCAGGTCACGAGATAATCTGTTAATATATGTTAATGTGAACTATAATAATTGTGGCAATGGTAGGAACAAAAATTAGGGATGTGCCGATACTGGTGCCAATTATTTGTTGGATTGGGCAAGATATGGGTTCAGATGATAATTTGTTTGGGCATCTACGTTGACGTAAGAAGACTGTTGACTGGCTGATGTTGGCCCAGAGCAACTCACACAGTTGGAAAAAAAACAACTGTTCTTTACTTCTTTGAAGATTAAATAATGGGTACATTACACATTTGGATCCATTTTGTTATGTGTTGTATTATACTTAAAAATCAGTTCATCGGATTTTGGTAGATACTTAATGGGGACATTATGCAAAATTAACTTAATGAGCTTTTAACCTTTTTACATCAGTGTTTTCTCATCTTTAGTCTCCTGAAACTTGTATTTTGATTGATTCATGCATGTTTGAGTAATCCTGTATTGTCCTGCAACTGAGGTCTCACGCACCAATCTTCCTCATTTTATTACACCTACTGCCAAAGCCATGACGCTGGCGCCTTCTCCTTTCCTTAGTTTTACAAATATGAACATTTATTGTGTACTGAAAATTTCAATATTTTGGGGAAAGCTTGCGGCTGCACTGTACAAAGGATGTGAAAACTACAAGAAAAATGTTGTTAACTTTTGATGCCCCAGTCCTCAAGATGATTTTCACCAAATTTAAGCTTGGTCGGGCTGACGCCCAAGGAGTAGTTTGTTTACGTTCAAATTTCAGAGATTTGAACGTCCCCGCCCCATCCCACTGCAATAACATGTGATGTTTCTGACATTGCTTGACTTTTTGATCGGGACGCCAAATTTGAATTTTGTATACATTTTCAGAAAAATCTGAAAAAGGAAATGTTTTGCTCCCCATACATAATTTCATTTAACTCTGTACGGGGGGCGCAAATGCGCCAAATTCTATTATTTTACCTCAAGTAGATTTAGGTTAAAGAGTTTAGATTCAAATTTGACGCAACTGACGCAGAGAAGGCAAGGCAAGTTTATTTGTAGAGCACAATTCGTATACAAGGCAATTCAAAGTACTTCACACAACAGGAAAAAAATGCATTAAAATCCCCAAGACATGACAGAAAACACAAAACCGTCATTTCTATTCATTCAATTTAACAATTTTGCTGACATGGATCATACATTTTGTCCGTGCTTAGTGAGCCGCCAGATGGAAAACCAAGTCTATTGGACCACACTGGCAGACACTCTAGACACTCTTTTCCATATTTATTTGACATTGCCAGCGTAAAAGCTGTCTCTGAGAAGGGCAAATCGCTTTTAGATTGATTCTTTCCCATGTTTGACCGTCCCTAGATGTCAGCGTGCTATCTGCACACATCTGTACAGAGCGTATGTATCTTTTACGACAACTATCTCGTCGACGCCTCCACCTTATGTATCTTTAACGACGGACCCGATCTCGTCTGCCCCCTCCCTAGATTTAGCTTTAGACACTGTACTTTTGATTTTGGAAATATTTTTTAGATGATAAAAAGCTGCTGATGTTATTGATTTGACGCAGTGCCAGTGATGCCCACCCAGTCCTCTAGTCCATGTCAGAGGATCCCCTGATCGAACGTGTCAAAAGCAGCACTCAGATCTTGCAGAATTAAGACTGAGGCTTTGCCCGCGTCAGTGTTCAGGTGGATGTCATTTGTCACCTTGACAAGAGCAGTCTCAGTGCTGTGATGAGGTCTAAAACCTGACTGGAAAATATCAAATGAGCAGTTTATTAAGGGGAAATCAGTGAGCTGTTGGTAAACAACCTTTTCAAGGACTTTGCCTCAAAATGGCAGATTAGAGATGGGCCAGTAATTACTCAGTACTGCGGCATCAAGACATCTTGAAGAAGAAGAAAACTCTTTGAAGAATAACCGAAGTCCAGACTTGAGAAGTTTCGATGCAAAATAGAGTATTTATTGGTGAACACCACGCAACAATAGTACACCACAAAGACCCGGGCGGAGTTCTGCAGAATAGCCGAAGTTCAGAGCAAAACACGCCATTATATCCTGTCCCAAAGCGGTGGAGGTGATTCCCAATCAGCTAGAGCTGAATCCTTTGCTGGTGGTGGAGCGGCTGTTGATGAATCCTTTGGTGCAGGCTGTGGTTGTGGTGTTGCTGATGTTGAAAGATCAGCTCGGTCTCTGGCTGATGGAGCAGGAATTCTTCTCTCATTCTTCTCTTCACTAACTATCTGCTCAGGACCCTGTCCAATGCCTCGGAGCGTGGAGCAGGTTCTGTCAACACCCTATGCAGAGGTGGAGTGAGTTCCAGAATAAATAGAAGTTCTTAATGGAGTGCAATCCTCTTGTTGAACACTCTTTGGACAGCCATGTGTTCAGCTGAAGCAGCTGGCTGAACTTGTTTATCTTCCAGTCGATATTTGGAAGAGGTCCACTGATGAATGTTTTGATTTCCATTTCATCTAACATGTCGAATAATTTCAAGAAGTCTCTTTCCAAAACTTCCCAGTCTGTTCCAGTCGTATGTCCACTGCACCCACGTGCACAACAGCTGTTTTACTCCTTGACATGTGACCAAAACAATAGAAAGAAGTGACTTAATCCCAGTGATTGTGGCGCTGGAAAGACAATGTGTGTTTAATTTTTTCATGCATCACATGATTTATTGCGCAATCCCCAATCAAGGCGACCTTGACATTTAACACAGATTCTCACTGTCTGCTACCTTTTTGGCCACGTCATGTATTACATTTTTCCTTTGTTCATTTACTTCAGTCTCTGAAAGTGGTAAAAATCTTGGTGACATTACATTATCTTTGTATCGCTTAGGCTTTGCACAAAGTTTGTTCCAAGATACAGCCTGGTCTTTTGACAGTTTTGGGAACAACAGTCAGTCCGGTTTAGGTTGAAAGTAGCGGTTTTTCTTCGAAAAAGTGTGGACTTCTTACCACTGGATGACACTGGAATTGTATCGTGGAGTCTTTTTTCAGATTCTAAAGCGAATATCCGTGCTTGTAGCTTATGAATTTCTTGTTGATATTTCTGACAGCGTTCACAAGTTTGTTTCCCTTCTTCTCCCTGACATTTTGCTCGCTTGGCATGTATGTTGTTAAAACTTGAATTTTTTTCTTAAAATCCAAATGGCAGCAAATTAAACATTTGTGAAATTTTACGATCAGATTTTTTCTTTTGGGGGCGGTATTTTCCTTTTGCGTAATGCATTTTTTGCACATGGGGGTCATTTTCATCAGTGTCTGGGTGAAAAATAGGAGAGTTGGTCCTGAGAAGAAAGAAGAATGATATTCCAATGTGAAAACAATGTTTCTCATTTTTAAAAGCTCATGCTTTCCAACGTGTGGGTTCTTGGTCACTGACGGGCACTTTCGCCCATCACTTGTTTTTGAGGGGGCCCCGCCCACTGTGTTATATTGGCCCTCAATACAATAGTAATGTTTGATTATTTGTATGCACCTTCGCCAGTTTACAACAATAATATTCGATTTTCCCTCTACTACTTGGTATGCACGGACATGCATGAGTGGACGGGTGCGTTAGTGGGTGTTTGGAAACGCTCTATTTCGCAGCCGTGTATAATAATTCGCTGCTTGTTACAGTGAAGTCAATGAACTGCTAGAATGCCAGGGGCCACAGTGGGGCGGTAGTTCTGTCGTTTTGTCCTTGGGCAAGACACTTCATCCACCTGCCTCTAGTGTCCAAGTATGCTGGTGTTTGAAAGAAAGTGTGTTTGTGAAAGTGAATGCGGGACAACGGATGCAAATTAGCCCCTGGCTACAATCTGGTGGGTTCATTAGCATGCACTGTCCCGACCAAATAAAAATAAACAAACAAAAACATACCTGTTTCTATTACGTTGTTTTAGTTCAATATTGTCTTTTACAAAAACAAAATGTAAAACGAGTATCTACTTATGTTATAGTTTCATACAGACCTGAACATGATATGTTTCTCTTAAAACCAAAGTATTAGTATCAGAGCTGAACAAGATGGAGTTATTTAATTTCAGTCTACGACTATCGTTCTTCAATCTGTCAATTAACGTAAATTCAACGGCTTTTCCATGACTTTTCAGACTTTTCACAGACATAACGGGAAGAGACTGTTCTTAATCCATAAAGTAAAAGCTGAAAATAGCCTAAAACTAATTTAATACTGATCATTTGGGTATGTTTCCTTTCCTTGTCATTCAAAAGTTTCATAATGCTGGTCACACGCTCGAAGAATGATGTAGACAGTGGAAAGACAATTACAGCCATTACTGTTTTTATTATTTTGTGTGAATAATTGTAAAATTGTGATGTTTCTTCAATCATCATAACACTAAATATTGATATCGTGACACCCTATAAATGGTAACAGGCCTCCTCAGATCCTCTGTCTGTCTGCCAGCCCAGCAGCTCCAGCGTTCGGCTCCACTAAACTGATCTGCCATGATTTGCTGCTGGTTATGCATCAGCGCTGCGGTCTCATCTCACATTCCCCGCCACAATACTGCACACTGGAATAATGAACCTTGCTTTGCCACCCTGCCACTCTAGATGTGTATATGCGAGTGTATGCGTACACCGTTGTGTTTTCCATGATTGCTGCGTTTGACAATAGAGCCACGGGGAGCTCGGGGAAAGCACGACGCGTCCCAGGTTTAATTTCCTCTGTCAGATGGAGCGATAGTTAGAACAAATGTACGGTAACAGGGAAGCACCGCTTTCGACCATTGCATTGTTTACCATATGTTTTTTAATTAGTTTTTTGTATGTACATGTAACTTTGCTCCTTTTAAGAGTTTAACTAGTTTTAAGAAAGTGAGAACAAGTTGGTGAAGTGAAACTCAACAAATTACTAGTAACACTGTCTGTCATCAACATTCCAGTACATAGAGATTTGTTTGTCAAATACATGTTACATTATCTACTGAATACTGGACTTTAAGATTTATTATTGAACATCGTGAACTTCATGTCCCTGATCTAAATAACACCAGTTCAGAGCATGTGATTGGTCATTGGTCCTATGGTATGCTCGATTGGATACTTGGACATTCATTAATTTAAAATGTATTTTTAGATTATGAAGATTGGATAAAGTAGAGCCGATATCTCAAAGACTCATCACAACAACAATAACAACAGCAGCAGCGATGGAGCCCCCAACACAATAAACAAGACTGTGACTTCAAAAGAAAGGTAAACTCACTGGCTCATAAACTGCAGGGCGGGTTGAAAGGGTGAGAGAACTTCAAGGGAATTTGTGTATAATGAGAAGATAAGTATAAGTGAACCAAGACATTTCTTAACTTTTTCCCACTACTGTTCTATTTAGTTCAAGTGGTTTGAAAACAAGAAACAAAAAAAGATGTACAAATGTATTTACAGTTCACATTTTTTTTTAACAATTACCCAGTTCAAATGTTTATGAGACCTTCTAGCTCTGACCCACATAAATCACTCCCTAGACAGTTAGGTAGAAATCCTGCACTATTTCTAAGTCCATAAATAAAGCTTGGGGTTATTTTTTTCCAGTGGTTTATTCCTACTGCTGCCAGTAGATGGGGTGCTAACACCAGATCCAAGAAGGGGGAGCGCAACTGTAAAAATAAGCAAATAAAATGATTCTAAATTCCAACCCCTAACCCTTACCATTTTCACTGTAGCAATCTACGTTTTTGGGGGTTCTGTCATAGCTTTGCGCGGAACTGAGTCACCCAACATATGTCGCCTTTGTCAGCATGCGATTCCCTGCTCTAAATTATAATGGGGGTATTACTCTCGCCCTCCAAGCCCAAGAAACTACAGCATTCTCAGTTGTTTTTATCTCTGCAGCACATTTGCATGAGCCTCACCACCAATGCCGCTGCTGCTCCTAAAAGTGGCAATCAAAGATGTATGGGCTCTTTCTAGAGGAAACATGTTGATCACCAAAACATTTATGAAGAAATAATTCAAATGTATTTTATTTTATTACTTGTATTTCTTGTATTATTTATTTTATTTTATTTTATTTTATTTTATTTTATTTTATTTTATTTTATTTATTTTATTTATTTTATTTATTTTATTTATTTTATTTATTTTATTTATTTTATTTATTTTATTTATATTTTATTTATTTTATTTATTTTATTTATTTGAAACCATGTGAAATGTGACAGTGTTTGTAAAAGGGAAGAAACCATACAAGCAGTGGAAATAATTGGCCTGTTTTCCAGACATGGAAAATGCCTTAAAAAGGAACCTAAATCTAGCCCATCAAAGTCCAGTAAATGGCATCTCTTTTGTTCAAAATTTCTTCAGGGAGGACCCCCAAATCACTCTTTATCTACTAAATACTAGGAGTTCAATTCAATTAAAATTATTTTTGTAAAGCCCAAAATCACATAGGGCGACATAGAGAAGCAGATTAAACAATGTTCATAGGAAATTAGCAAATGGATAATGTCCCAGCATCCCCTGGCCTTAGAACCTCCCTCTCAGCAAGGAAAAACATCAACACCTTTGGGGAAAACGTAGAAACCTCGGGGAGAACCACAGTGAAGGACAGATCCTACTCCACACAGACGGACAGGCTGATGCCCCTCAATTTGCAGATAGATTGTTTGTCTCTAGTAGATTAGACTACTGTAACGGCCTGCTCACTGGCCTCTCCAAACGAGCTGTAAAACAGCTGCAGTACATCCAGAACGCTGCTGCTCGGGTCCTGACCAGAACCAGGAAGTACGATCACATTAGTCCTGTGCTCAGGTCTCTGCACCGGCTCCCTGTGGCTCAGAGAATAGACTTCAAAGCAGCTCTGCTTGTATACAAGTCTCTCCATGGCCTAGCACCAAAGTACATCTCGGACATGTTAGTGCCATATGAACCATCTCGGACTCTGAGGACCTCAGGGACCGGCCTCCTGCTGGTGCCCAGAGTCAGGACTAAACATGGGGAATCTGCGTTTCAGTTTTATGCAGCTAAAATCTGGAACAGTCTTCCTGAGGACGTGAGACAGGCCACTACTCTGGCAATGTTCAAATCTAAACTAAAAACTGTTTTGTTTGGCTGTGCATATGACTGAAATGCTTTTCTTTGCACTCTTCTCTTTTATGTCTTGAACTATTATTTTGTGCCATGTCTTTGTGATTTTAATGCATTTTTTCCTGTTGTGTGAAGCACTTTGAATTGCCTTGTGTATGAATTGTGCTCTACAAATAAACTTGCCTTGCCTTGCCATTGTGGAGGAGAGAGGGTGGTTCATCCAGCAAGAAAGTTCATCCAGGCAGATGAAGAGCCGTTCATCTAGAAGAGCTGTATTAAACGCATTACTATTCAAATGAAAAGAATGTGTGTCCACTCTACATTGTGAACCTAAACATATTAACTTATTTAATCTCCATCTACTTTGAGCTAAAATATTTTGGTGATATATCTAAAATAGTATTCCCCTTATTCTTCCTACTCTTACTGCCACAGATTGACACTTCCGTTGTATTGGAACTTCCGGTTGAGCCGGAATACCATCCACCAAGTGGAAAATGAACGCCGCTAAAATAGGCTATAAAGTAGATTGATCTGTGTAAAATGTTCAATGTTCATGTGCACCAACAGTTAATAATGCACCAATTCCCCTGCATCTTAAAAATGGGTTTGCAGTCTTTTGAGAACCATCCATCCATCTTCCTCCGCTTATCTGGGCCAGGTATGGGGGGGAAGCAGTCTATGCACTGACTCCCAGACTTCCCACTCCCCAGACACTTCCTCCTACTCCTCCGGGGGGATCCCGAGGCTTTCCCATGGCAGCGTGTCCTGGGTCTTCCTTGGGTCCTCTTCCCAAAACATGCCCAAAACACCTCCGGAGGCGTCCAGGAGACATCCGGAACAGATGCCCGAGCCACCTCAGCTGGCTCCTCTCAACGTGGAGGAGCAGTAGCTCTAAGCCGAGCTCCTGCCGTATGACTGAGCTCCTCAACCTATCTCTAAGGGAGCGCCCTGCCACCCTGCAAAGGAAACTCATTTCGACCACTTGTAGCCGCGATCTTTTCAGAACTTATTTCCCATTTGAGATCAGCAGTCCTATGTTATCAAATACAAGTGGTAGGAGGATTACAACAGATGGCTGCACCCAAGGCATCTTCTGGAATACGGTGTATAGTCATTGCACAAGGCAGCGAGAGGCAGATTTACGTGTAGTTCAAATGACCGCCCAGGGCGTCAGACGTGTGCCTCCCGAATTAATTTTGACCTTAAATAAAATACGTCACATGTTTGTGTAAAGAATGCTGAAATAAGATATATAGCACAACTCATTGTCTGTTGTCAATTGAATTATGTTTACGGTGCTCTTTTGGGTCCATTCGCATTGGTAAATCTGACTCTGAAAGAGTGAGAGCCTCACGAGCCACGTCACTGGCAACGTCACTGACATTATGGTGTGTTCAGACTGCAGTCTCGAATGTGTGCAGAGTTTACATGCAAAGTAAGTAGTACATACGTTTAAATACCCAGCGTTTCAGCAGTGCATCTTGAGCGTGTGTGTGTCCAGTGTCCCAAGGGTTAGAAGCAAATCTGAACTTCTGGCGAATAGTTGTGAGACGCATATTTGCACCTTGTTCTCTCAATGAGTTCCGACCTTTTTGAATAAAGGTTAATAAATAAAGAAACAATAAAACATATTCTTTTAAAACCAAACAGATATTTGCCAACTATTTTGTTTAATTTTTTTTCCTAATGCAAGGCTAAAGGTGGTTGGAGGTGTTTTGGCACTGTTGGAGCCTGGGCCTCCTCTGCTTATCCACAATGGTCTTTTTTGTCTTTTTAGGTGAGTGGCTTGTAATGCCCTTTGGACCTTGAACTGTTTGTGCTTTTCAGTTTAGTAATTACAGTGCCCTGCACTTTAAGCTTGTCTTTCGTCTTTTTCATGACTCTGTCTGTCTGTGTTGACTTCCTGTTTGAGCTGCACATGTCCTGTACTGCAGTATTATAAAGATATCAGATATCCTTGTGGGCCTTCATTTGCTCTTCCAACTGTTTTTTTCTCCTTTGGAGAGTAACATTTGCCTTTTTCAACTCATAGTCTTTATCTTTGGAGTCTTTAACTTCAGGTCCAATGACCTGGTGATTTGGACCTGATTTTTGCGCTTGGCTTTCACTCACTCCAGCTGCTCGCACAGGTCCTTGACCAGAGCTCTCGCCTCAGGGGAAGCAAGTGGCTGCACCAGGGGGATTTCCTCTGAGAGAGGCTCAACCAGACTGCTTTCTTCTTGGTGTGATGGGGTCTGGGTGGTGGGAGACACCAGCTGGGTTTCCTTAGCTTCTGGGTTTCCTTGGAATCCGGCTCTTTAACTATGGTGGGGCAGAACACTGAACATCATTGGGAAAATAAACTATAAATACACTATAAAATAAACAAAAGGACTCAACTCCTATGTCACTTCTGGTAAATACGTACATGTATCATACTATAATAGTTAAATATTTAGCATATTTAAATCTTCATTGGAAGCGTTTTTAACTATTTGATTTTTCTGGCCAGTATTTGGTCAAAAAGTACCAAAGTAAGTAAGCAGTGAACTATTTCTATTGGCCAGCATTGCACAACTTAATTTATTACAATAATTAATTTATTTCTTAATACCAGACTGTGGAATTGGAGAATGTGCCTTCAGCAACAGCTACAAGTTAATTGAAATGGATTTGTGGTGGAATCACAAGTGGCATTTCGGGCAATATCCCAAACGTGGCAATGCAAAAGAAAAAATTAAATAAAAACCCATCATGACGCCATCTCTTCGACAACATGAGATTATAGTATTTGTTCATAATTAGTCGATTGCTGTCTCAGTTGTGAATTATTAAAATTATCAAAAATGGATGATCAGTAGCTTTTCCTGTCGAATTTGAGGGATGCCAAGCTACTCCTTTATGATAATTGAGGGTTGTTTAATGCTGTCGTTAGCATGCACAGCGGCAGACGGGGAGGCGCTTCATTCTTTTTCACTACTTCCTCTCGGGCGGGCGGTGCTGACATGCCTGCATTTGTCACATGATGGGTTACTCAGTCAGTCACGCAATAGTGGCACATTTACCCGCAGCGCAACTTCAGATTCAAACGACAACCTCCGCCAATTAGACAAGCTCTTGACAAATGAATGCATTGGGAAAAAATGCTACCAACTGCAGGGATGAAACCTGAAAGATAACTGCTAGAAAATATATTTGTAATATATATTTAATTATCAAAAGGGCCATTCACATTTGCTGTCTGGCACTGCCTTTCTTTGAGCCTTGAATTGCCTATTCCTCCTTATTCCCTCCCACTGAAAGTACCAATCAGCAAGCCCTCTGTAATGTGCAGCCAGTCTGCTCTTATTTACATAATTTGCATACATGTGCTTTTTAAATTGGATTTACATAGCTGTAACTGTTTCACTTTATTTGTTCAAAGAGCACAAGAAAGATGCTCTCTGCTGCCCTCTGTTGACTGTTTCTGAAAGCTCTGTTTTGACAAGAAAGCAACTTCCGGATAAAAATAATCAATGCAGATTCAAAACTTTATCTTTTAGTCAGATTTAATGCAATATTAAACTGTACGAAGCTTGGTGATGATAACCATAACTCAATTAGAATTTAGAGTCGGCTCTGGAGTGATGTTTTGTCAGGCCAATATTTTACCAGTGCAGGTACAACTAAGTGGTCCTCACTGCAGACTGTCACACATCTATGAGGCCTAGCTGTCCCTGTATTGTCCTTGTGAAGATCAGCTGATGTTTGACAAATGGTCTCAAACTCACTCTGTAAATATCTATCTTTTCGAGAACCATCTTTAAAACGGAATTCTAACTATTTTGCTTCCCTCACATTAGTAGAGCAGTAGAAAAGAGAAAAGCGGATTGGAGTTAATTCCTGGCTCTGGCAAGTGGTCAAATGTCTCCCCCCACTCTCCAGCCCCATATCGCGCTTACATATTTTCTGTCCAATAAAGGTTATGGTTCTAAAAACATCTTTGAAATCAGTTTCTGATGTGTTTTACTGAAAATAAATATTTTTTGTAAGACTTTGTTGACAGGAAAGTACAGTGTGAAATGGGGATGAGAGAGAGGAGAGGACATGCAATAAATAGTTTGAAATCGAACTCGCGACACTACGGCCGGCTGCACTTGAAGCCTGGCATATGTGCTGTGCCTTAACCACTCCACCGCCGGGCAGCAGCACATTACTGAAAATATTTCTATCTTGTGTGGCTAACATTTTCAAACCTAGACTTCATCCAACCAGGCTGGCAACATTTATATTTTCTGTTTTTTTTACTAAAAGAATTGTAATAAAACACCTCTTATTCAGTGATACACATTTTTTTACAGACTGAAATAACATGGCCCAAGTCCATTTAAAAATCATAAGAATTTTTTTTCTGAACTTAAATTCATATTGCATCATTACGCCCCTACTTCTCAATGGTGAAAAATGACCCCAGCGAGCCACCGTACTCCCTCTCTTGCAGGTAATAACCCAGAAATAACATGCAGAGATGATGGGCTAACGATATTACTGATGAAGAAGCTGGGATTATCCTTTGCTGCAACAGACTGGAAGGAGCCAGCGCTGCGTTTCAGTGTAATGGCCCCGCGCCGGATAATCCTTCAGAATCAATGCAGTCAATGAGGCCACCCATACGACGCTGAAATGTGAGAGGGTGTCATGGTGGCATCTGCCGGGCCCCTACATGCAATGCACTGCCACATAATCATCAACTTCATTTTGTGCTCATTTGAAACGCGGAGAGATTTCCAGTTCTTGCGCTGGCATTCATCATAGGGATAGTTTGTCTCGTATTGGAAGTCATCTCTCAGTGTGTACGACGCTGGAATTCCTCTTTCAGACTTCTGTGTTTTAATTGCAACTAGTGCTCTATAGCAGCAGCAGTAGTAGATATACTCTATATACTCTATATATGACTAAAAATGATGGTCAACTGTATTGTCCTGGTAGGGAAATGTGTCCTCTGCATTTGACCATTCCTTTATTGTTGCTGGGAGAACGTGTCAGGATCAGTGGCTAGGAGTATCTAAGTATTGTGCATGACTACAGTTGGCAACGGAAATCAGAGTATTCAAGAAAACTGTTCAGATACAGGTAGACACAGAACATTGCAACTACTGCCCTGCTGGACATCTCTATATTATTACATGTACTTGCCCCAACAATAGATAATTGGTAGATTAAAAAAGAACTTACTTGAAAATGATTGCTGAAGTATTCAAAGGTCCACTGTGTCACTTTTCTTATGGAGTGTGCCTGCAATGTTACAGTCTAATCAGAAAAAGTGTTCTTTTTTTAAAGAGGCATATTGTGCTTTTTTCAGGTACTTTTTAAACTATAACATAAATAGATCATAATTTTAAATCTTTTTCATTGTAGGCTACAATATTGATCTAAAACAGATTAATAATCGAAAGAGATCCACTGACCTCCTGGTCAAAACTGCAGAACTGATAAGCCTCTTCATAGTGACATTTCACGGAAACAAGCTGCAGATTTTAACTTATTTGGTTTTTAGTCAGGACTCTCAGACCATGAGAAACAAAAATCTCAGGTCTGATGAAACAAAAGAACTCTTTGGTTTGTATAGCAAACATCATGTCTGGAGGAAAGCAGGCACCGCTCCTCACCCGGCCAGTACCATCCCTACAGTGAAGCCTGGTGGAGGCAGCATCATGCTGTGGGGATGTTTTTCAGGAACTGGGAGACTAGTTGGGATCAACAAAAAGATTAATTCAGCCGTGTACAGAGGCTGCACTAAAATGGGGTATTGTTTGTAGAATTTTGAGGCAAATAATTAATTTAATCCATTTTGGAATAAGGCTGTAACTTAACAAAATGTGAAAAAATGTGTCCCCTTTTAAAAAAAAAGCCTTAAATCTGCCCTAATGCTTTTATGCACTTATTTTAGGGGCATGGATTTTGTATACGTTTCACTTTCACTCTCTTCATTTCCGGGAAGCAAAGCATGTACCCAAGAAAGATGTTCGTGTTCTGTGAAGTAAATTTAATTTAGCTTAAATTTTGCTTCAATGCTTTTCTGTGAGTATTTTTGGGCCACTCTGTGAATAAGGGATGGGGCCTCTTGATATTAATAACTAAACACCCCGGCGTTCTCAGTGTGCGGAGAAATCCCTGGTTAAAAGGTGGGATTTAAGAGACTCTCTAGCTCCCAGCTTGAAGCACGCTAAAGAGGCGCAGCTACAAAGGAAGTGTGTCAAGTGTGTGAAATTGCCTCTGTGGTTTCGTATCAGCCAAGACTACACCGCACCATTAGGGTTTGTGTATGTCGTTTTATCATAGAGGCACACAAGGTTGGACAGCTTAAATGTTTGGGCTCAAGATTTGGGTTCAATAACACTTCTATTTATTTATTATCAATGACTGTTAAAAATACCTAAGGCTAAGAATAACCCAAAGCAATGAGATAGTATGATGGGAATACTACTGGTTTTTGATTCGATCTGATACCAAGTAATTCTCTGGCAAATATCATGATATTGAGCCAATACCAATGAGTTTTGTATTAAAATGCATTGAAACATTTTTACGTTGGCGATCATTTTCTTTCAACCTCTTCTATGTGCAGAAAACCTAAAATATGAACAATGTATTACAAAACAAACAGTCTAAAAACTGCATTTTTTGGAAACAATTAGTACCTTTCGATACCAGTATCAATATATTTATTTGATATCGATCTGCCCATCCCTATTAAGTAGCTTTGCACCCTCGTTCAAATTAATTATTGTTTATTTGATTATTAGTTGAGACAAGATATTTGGTTTTTTTAATGTGTACAAATTCAATACATTGAATATCCCTAAACTGCAAGGCAGGTATTGCACAATGCAGAAATTATTGCATTGTGCAATATAATTAATGTGCATACAAGGGAAAGAAAGAGAAATACAGAAAATAATACAGAAAATGAAAAAAAATTATATTTTGCCATTATGTTACCAGTATATGGTGACATTGCTGAGCGGTAGCATTGTATAAGGGCCAAACCAAAGTCATACATTTATGAGAATAAAGTCGTAGTCTAAAGTCGACATTTAAACGTTTAGGGACCGTGTTAATGTTCCGATTCAAAGTGACGTGAGAAATTCACCTTGGCACCCACGGCCAGGACTCAAAAGAATGGGCTTGGATGAGTAAACACCTTAGAATTACATAAAAGCAAGACAGATCGCCACTGCAGTTTAGCAGCACCGTTCCTGTTGCGCATCACTCACAAACTGTTGGATCAACCCTTTACTTTCTCCATGGCGGAGCCGCAGTGGAGCAGCCGTGCTCCGTGCCACAGCCGCCCGCAGACAGGGGGAGGAGCCTCGGCCTCTTTAGTCATAGATGCTCTGCTCTAGTGCTTTGTTTCTCTACGTCCGACTTTGTGCACAATCACTGTTCTTACGTGCTCATTGTGGATTTTACTACGGCCCCTGTAGCGGCCTGAGGAGTTGTGCTTTTTTAAAATTTTTATGCACACGCCATCATCCATACAAGCCTCTTACATCCGAGTAACACAACTACAGCCTAACACACCCATGGAGCCCAGGCTGATAACTACAATCAGGGATACTATAGCTAATAAAGACATATATTACTTACACATGGCCATGCGTGACCCAAAAAATGAACACAAATAAAATTCCTTGGTCCACAAAGGAAAAAAAGCATCCTCTAACTGCACACTGTTTGTCTCCGTATTAGTTAGTCCAATACACAGAGTTTATGGTTTAGTCCCTGATCCTGAATTTTGCAAAACCCGTCCACAACGCCCCCAGGCTCACAGTACAGGGTCTGGAGCACTGCTGTGCTGTGCGCACGGCTCCACAAGCCCGTAGTGCTGTGTTGTAAAACCTATGCACACAAATAACTCATATGAACGGTGACTTTGTACAAAGTTTAGAAGGGTGAAGAGGGAGCAGATTATTGGTGAAAATCGTCAGACTCCCTCACCTGCGGCTGTGGCTCTGACCATGGTCAGTGTCCTGCCCAGTGCCCAGGAGCTGAGCCCCGCACGCAGGCCCTTAACCAGAAGGACATGGGGGCATTGCACGGGGGAAATGATTGTGATGTCAAAAAGGCCCGCATTATAAAGTTCGATATCTAATGTGGGCTTTTGTTAACTTTTAACTCATCCAAGTCATTTTGACTACGACTTTATTCTCGTTAAATTATAAATTCATTCTCATTAAATTATACGTTTATTCTCGTTAAATTCTGAGTTCTTTATGTATAATAGTTTATTCCTCGTAGTGCCCCGCAATTTTTTTCAAATTCGAGTTGGCCCTTTATTTAACGTCGTAAAATGTGATGGGTCTTTTTTTTTTTCTTCTTTTTTTTTCTTTTTTTTTAAAAATGAAATTTAAAATTCTAAAATCTCTTTTCTGAAAGCCCAACGAATGGTTTAATAAGTGGAAATGTAGAGACCTTGATATAGTGAGTATAAGATGAAAGACGGGTTATGAGAGCTATATTTGAACATCCACTTGAATGCAGAGGTGACGACACTGAAGTGGCCATTGGCAGGAGAGTGCTGCGAGCTGCTTAGACTCAAGTGCTGTGATGGAGATAAAGCGCTTCTCTGGCCTCTCACTGCTGTATGTCATTCAGAGGAGAGGGCAGAACCTAAGCATGTACAATGTTTGTGTGGAAAATGGCTGCACAATAAAGATATAGCTTTTTCAATTTTTAAATATGTGTTTGACCATAATTGTCTTGAAGTAGTCCATTTTTAATTCTAGAAAATGGCTTGAAATTGTGCATTGGTTGACCACTTTTGCTTGGAGAAAAAGCTTTTATTCTTTCTTCCTAAAATGTAAAATAGCTCCAGTGCTTTTTTGAAATAATGGAGAATATGTCATGATTGCAAGACGTCTTTGCATTGTAACATCAAACAAAGTACAATTGCTTTGCAGTGGAGTTGTCAAAATAGTCTTTTTCAAAAGCATGAAACACGTTGACATTAAAGTAACTATGATTCTTTTAGTGTTGAAAATGACATATCGTACACAGTTATGATTTTAATGTGGAGAAGGTAAAGAAGGTTGGAATTGTATCGCACTAATACATCAATGCATCTCATGTTACTTAAAAAAGGTGTTGTTTTTTTCCATTGTGAGATGTTGATATTGTGATCACACGATGACAATGATGGTACCAAATTCATTCTGTAGTATTTTTTTTTAAAAAAACCATTAAAGTAGATTCTTTGAATACTGAGGAAAAGTTTCAGTACCCATTTTAATAATAACATAATGCCGTTTCAAAATATGTTGTTTCTCAAATATTATTACTGTATTTCCTGTTTATGTAGCTAGTTTTTTTCAGCCTCGATACCTGTTCCAATGAGTTTCAATACTTGTTTTAGTATTGATTAGTATCTGGATTTTTTTTTTTTTTTTCATTGTACTACAACTTTCACAACTAAGCTATACTGTTCAAAGTATTTGTAGAATGTAGATACTATCATCTAGTATTAATACTTCTGCCACTACTTTTACTACAATTGCTACTTTCCCCACAATATTGGTCAGTCACTGTTCATGCTACTGTTATTACTAGTAGTTTTTTTGTAAGTTTTCTAATCATACACTGTTTATAATTAATTTTCTCACAATTCCCTGTAAAACACATTGTAAATGTTCAAATCCAACCTATTCAAACCCACTGAACCTGATCTCTTCATGAACAGTTGCCATGTGCGCTGACAGCAGTGCTCCACTTTCCCTTTTCCACACGCTAGGCTCATGTGATGACTCATTTGGGGGCTGAAAAAATGCCTTAAGCATTGTTGAGCTCTCGGTGTGTTTAAAAAGCGGGCCACCAAAGAGGAACCATTACATGTACTTTTCAGAGATTTTTTGACAAAGTCTGTATCGAGATTTTCCAAGAACTAGCATCTCCACAAAACCCAGTCCCATGCTGGGGAGACGGGTAGAGGCATCTTCAGTCTGTTTCTGAGTGATGCGTGCACCTGTTGTGCTCTTCTGTATTCACGTTTAAAGGTGACTGTTGTGATTGTCGATTGCTCCTGTTGGGAACTTCCTGTTTTTTCTTTGAAGAATTTTTGACAGTATAATAGGGGGAAAAAACTACACATTTTACAATAAAATTCTGCTTTGAGTAATTGCTTTGACCATTGGTTACTAAGCTGCAGCAAATAAGGTTTTGGTTTTGATTCTCAGGCAGCCACACATTTTCTATGGGTGGAGACTGTGTCCTCCTCGTGTTACTGTAGGTTCTCCCATTAGTCACTCCGGGTTCCTAACCTTGCCAGCAAGATGAATTCTTGTGAATCCATCTTAGGCTCCCGCTGAATAGTTTGCAGTCCGCACCAGTGGTAATTGGGCCAATTCCATGGCATTTAGGGCCTGCAGACGGGACTGGAACCAATCACAGAGCAGACTTGTGGTTTGGGCGGTAGTCAAAACGACTCGAACCAAAACAAACACGGTGCCGTCAACGGCCGTACTTCGGCCTATTTTAGGAGAAATGCAGATCATTTTGTTTTTCAAAAAGGTGCAAACAATGGCGCTTTGAACATTTGTCGATGAAGCACTTTGAATTGCCCTGTGTACGAATTCTGCTCTACAAATAAACTTGCCGTGCCTTGGATGAGAAAGAGGACTGTGCTTTTCTGAACCCTGGATTTAACACAATTTAGATTTGTCTGCTTCTTCCGCTGTTGTGACGCTTCAACCAATCAGATTGATTCATGTTAAGAACGCAATTCAGAGTGAGAAACACATCATTCTGACGTGAGCCAGGTTATCGGGGTCCTCCAGCCACTTCCAAGACATGCATGTGTTTGTGAATAGGTGACTCTAAGTTGCCTATGTTAAATCAATGTGAAACTGAATGGATGGTTGTTGCTAAAGGGCTTAACTTGTCGTTGTACATTTAATTTGTACAACCAAGGTGTATGCAAAGTATCACTAGGGTTGTTATCAATAATCAGATAATGTATACTTAACCTACCTAGATCCTCATTTCAACTAGTAACTATACTGTAAAAACCTCAAAACAAACAAAATTGCACCTTTCCTGAAGCTTTAAACCTTTTCACCATGTTATTACATTGTTATTACACAGACGTACATACCTGCAGTTGTATTTGGCGTCATTCACACTCGTTTGATGTTTCCTGTTTGGTAAATAGTCTCCCCTCTGAGCCTCAGAAAACACTCCAAATTTCCCAGTTTTGTGATATCACATGTGGCGCTCCGAGATACTCTGCACTGCTTTTAGGTCAATAAATGATCACTTGAGCATTTATGCATGCTGTGTTAATTATTATAACTATGCTTGTATTAGCATGTTTGAGCTTTTGTTTATTTCCCCGTGGTAATTACCTCTTCTGCCTGTAGAAAGAGTTGAGTTCTAACACAATTCCTGATGAGGGAACACCTCGCCGATATGTGAGCTTTCAGTAGATACATTATTTTAAGTCCTAAAGCATGAGATGACAAAGCAGAGATACTCGCGCATGTTTAAAGGCCAATACCATCGTAATAAGTATGTGTCCGTTTAAAATGGTTTTATCTATATCAGAAATAGTATAAGACCACATGGTTATATTAAAGAAACAACTAATCTTATGTAGGGCTGCAGCTATCGATTATTTTAGTACTCGAGCAATTTTTTGTCCGTAAACCATTTAAAAGCATATTAAATTATTTTTTAAAATAATATAGTTCATAGTAATAAACAAACAACAAATAAGGAGCTTCTGCTTACAATAACATAATAATAATAATAATAATTTTATTCTAAAGTTCACTTAAGAATTCACCAAAACAGCTACACAGCCACAGATTCATGTGTTTTTAATTAAATATGTAACTTAAAAAAAAAATCATCGAGGCAATACAATAATACTCAAAGCTTTTTTGTTTTCAAATTACTCTATTTACTCGAGTAAGCGTTGCAGCCCTAATCTTGTGTTTTTAAAAAGATTCACTAAATCGTTAAAAAGAATAATCATTGTTTTTTGAATTATCATGTTAGTATGAAATTTAACATCAAGCCTTTTCCTCTGTATCAACATCTATATTTAATTTTAGTGTTTACTGCGCCACCTTGTATAAATACGTTGTGACCATAGCTATCCCAGTCCAGGCCATACCCCGTCTAAGATCCATATTTACTGGGAAAGGCAACAGTCCCCCACTACTCTATGTTCTTTGCTTTTTCTCTTTTTAAAATTCAGTTGTAAATTCCTAAGCCCTGTCATTCCCTGTACAGCCTCGGCTATGACTTATTTCTAACCCATCTTATTCCCACAGGTCCCCGTGTCAACAAACATGGCTGAGATGTCCCTGGCCGTCGACGGTGTGGTGTTTGTAATTGATCCTGGATTTGCCAAGTGAAAGGTTAGCCCCCCCCCCCCCCACACACACACACACACACACGCACACACAGCTGCCATCATATCTGCTGTGATCTGCTTTCCTATGTCCGAGAATCCGCCGATAAATACAGAAAAGATGGAAAAGCTACTTATTTATTCCACTGACATTTCGCCAGCCTAGTGATAGTTGTCCACCTGCTGTAATATCATTTTATAGTGCATTCCTTAGAAGTTTTAGGTTCCTAATTGTTTTTTCTCTCTCTGTTTTGGCAATATCAGCTTACATTATATCCACATTGTGAGGGCATGTAAAAAAGGCTTTTTTTCCCATCTGACTAATAGACTATAGATGAGTGGGTCTAGCTTCATCAGATGGCTTCATCAGATGGGGCTTTGCAGTTGGAATATTTGTTCTTCTTAACTACTATAGCAATTGTGTTGTTTGAGACCTGGGATATCCCTATAGTTTAGACCTGGAAAAATCCTGTTTTAGACCTGTTCTAGATCTGGTGGTACGCAGAAGGCCAAAGATTTGGTGTGAAATGTTTGAGAACCACCATCATAAATCATATGTGATGAAAATAGGATTTTAAAAATGCATTTTAGGCTCACTGGCCAAGCTATAATTTGACTGCTCTCACAGTAGTAAAAGATACAATTAAAAAAATATGGTAAAATATGCAGAGAGCTGCCCGCATCCGGTGCCGTGTTGACCAAACATTTTATTCGTTACTTATTATTTTATTGAGATTATCGAGGACCTCACCAGATAAGAGGTGGAATGGAGTGAGTTTGCTGGAGTCTGAGAGAGGTTTTTTTTCTCCTTTTTTATATGCAAATATGAAATGTACCTGTATTTTTCTTGTCAGTGCATGTTGGATCAAGTATATGATTGGGTTATAGATAGGGTTGTGATACCTTTTGCTAATGCCACGATCAATGCACAGGGTACGTCTCAAGTGAATGTCTTCGGTCGACTACAGCCCTAGTGCCTCGCAGTGCACGTTGTTCTGTGGTATCACCTCCTGCTTCTTCTTCCTTAACCTGCAGCCCCTTCCCCCTTTTTCACCATAATATAGTTTTCATCTCACCTCAGAGATTAAACTCATCTCTCCCAGTCCACTGTGGCAAACGCCATTTTGAGAATGAAATTGGTTACATCAATAGTGGCGCTATCACCTTGGCTATTGCTTTCCCTTTATATTCTTCCAGTGGAACGTGACTGTCCCCCCCCAAAACCCCTCTCCCTCCTTAACCCCTAAACACATACACTCATACGCGTACATAAAAAACACTACAGTCAGCATCAACAGTTGTTCTGGCCTCGTCTGACTGGGAACAGTGGGGAGACAGGAAAAGCAAGGCAATTTTCCTTTATTTATTTTAGTGGGCACTGCAACTAACGATTGTTTCAGCAGTCAAGACTTTTTTCAAATATTGACTTGTCAAATTATTATTTCTATTCTACATTGACACTTTTCAAATACATTTTCAACCAATTAAAGGTTGAAATCTAGTGAATAAGGGCTTCAAGATAGAGAATATTTACAAATAAAGTGTATTATAGATGGAAAATAGGAATAGTTTCTATTCTGTCTTTGTTAAAAAAAAGGTATTTTTGTATTGTAGAGTCTGTGTAGCCCAGATAATTCTTACAATTATCAAAATACAACACTTATTTGTTATGGTTGACTCAATCGATTAATCGTTGCAGGGCACACATCTCCACAGATCAGACCTGTAACTTGACCAGATTGATATTGCATTGAACTCAATTCAGAGTGATACACATATCAATCTGGACAGGCTCTCGCTGAAAGCAGTCGGGAAAAGGTGTAACGTCATTTCGAATATTTGAATCTGAATGGTCAAAGCGTCAGGAATAAGATGAAAAATCAAACTGTCGTTAAATCCAGTCAGAAAAAAGCATAGACTTCTTCCCTGTCCTCAAATGCACAAAGCGCTTCTGTACACATTTTTAAAAACAAAATAATCTCCTAAAATAGGCCAAAGTATGTTTGGCGGCGTTCCCATGTTTGTTTAGGTTCATCCTTTTGACTTATCAAAACGCTGGGCTGTGTGATTGGTCAGGCACATAGTGGCCGGACTCAAATCAAACAGCACGAGCCTGACCAGATGATTTTCAAGAGTTTATGAAACTTATACTGTATTGCAAAAAATCATCTGGCTGACCAGGTTAATACTTTGCAACATTACAGCCAAATCAATCAGATCTCCACAAAGATAAGCAGACTACAAGAGAAGTTACATCCTTAAAAGTTACACCTTTTTAATGTAGTTCTAGAAATGAATAAATCCATTTGACTTATATATCTTTGTCTTGTTTTTGTTTACCTTTACCTCATTTTTACAAATAGACTTTATTCAGCATCAACAGTTGTTTTGGACTTGTCTGACTGGGAACAGTGGATTGACAGGAAAAGCAAGGCGATTTTCTTTTATTTATTTGATGGGTTGCTGACAGCTTAGTCCTTACTCCCGAGTACATGGAAGCAACAAATACAGTAGCCCTACAGAGCGAGTGAAAGAGAGAGAGGTTGTGGACAGGAGCTTTATAATATCTGGTTACTGCGGATCGATTGTGATATGCTGTGTCAAAGGCCCACCCGCCGCTAAATGGACAGGTCAGAGAAGTGCCTCCGGAGAGTCGGCAAACAATGGCATCAGAGGTTTTTGTCACTTCATTTAGCGTCTTAGTTAGGGACAGAGTAGCAGGTACATGACAGGCTACATTTTTCACACCAGTGTTTTCTCAAGTCTGACAAAACTAAGTTGTTCAAATACATGATGATTATTCAGTAGTTGGACTGGATCAAATCATGTTGCTCATGATATTTTGTATTGTTGTAGGCTTTGGAGGTGAAATCTGTGATATATTTTGCATGCAGATACCACAAACACCAAGAGCAGCTTTAGCACTGACTGTGGAGGCTCTGCAAATGCTGGAAACATTATTAATGACAGAGAAAGTGTCATGAAGTGGAAGAAGGACAAAAAACATGTTATTACAGTAATGGTATAGGCCAGAAAAAAAAATCACGATCCAAATACTTACAACAATACAACAATAAAAGTAGTATAAAAACCTCAGAGGTATCGATACAGAATGATTTTAAGGATATGGGTTTGTAGCATCAGACTAGAATCAGACCACATGGTACTTCTATAGAAACTTCTTTTTATTCGTGTTTATTGAATAAAAGAATGTGTTTGAGGGAATTGAAGTGATCAAAAGTTTGACATTTTAGTATAACACTGATGGACATATTCTGTGATTTTTTTTTTCATTTATTTTTTTGCCCATAGGCTTTATTGATAGGAAAGTGGTGTGAAATGGGGGGTGACAGAGAGAAGGGAAGACATGCAGTAAAGGTCGGGAATCGAACTGGAGATACTGCGGCCGGCTGCACACGGCTGTGCCATGACCACTCGACCACCGGGTGTAAAATTCACAACTGAAATAAACCTAAACATGATATTATGCGCTTGTATTCACAATGTTTCATACAGCCCTAAAGGTCTGTTGTCATGGGGAATATGGTACAAATTCCAAATATTTCTTTAATATCAATAACAATGTTGTCTTTCATTTCATCTTTGAAGATATCACCCTCAAACGCTAGTGGCACTTTTTCCATTACAGCTCGGACGCATGCTGCTTCAAACAATTGCTTTTTACTCCTTTTCTTCCATTCAACGTGAGAGCGGCCGCGTGAGCCAGCCAGCCAACCAAACGGAAGACCCAAAAGAGATCAGTAGTGATTTGCTCCAGAGCTTGGCTGGGTGGGACTTATTTGCCTTGTGACATTTACAGAAAAGTATCACTCAAAAGCCAATGTGGTTTAATACCTTTAGCCTTTACCTTTAGCCTTTCGTCCCAGTGATTTGGCCCTTGGTTAATGTAGTATATCGGATATTGGTGCGTTTGAGACACTTTGAGACACTTTCTTAGCTGCTTCATCAGGCTACTTGGAATCAGATTTTTTTTATTTTGTTCAGCGGTGAAATAACAGCATATAGTAGTATAGAGTTTGCGTGTAAAATATTGGTTTAAATACTGCGGGTGATATGGTGGAACAGTCAAAACTCTTACCCCTAAATTAAGAAGGTCCAGGGTTGCGTTTTTTAACCATGTCTGCTGGAACTTAAAAAATAATTTAAAAAAAGGCCAGATTGCTCTGATGCAATTTTTGTTTACAATATAATTAAGTTGATTGTAGTTATTTGTCTAATTTAATGATGTAAATAAAATAAACGTACCTTTTTGTGTTTTTGTTTGTTTACTTTACCTTTTACAACGATATCTTTTGAAGCCCTAAATCAATATTTGCTAATAAAAAAAACCTGCAAAAAACAATCTCTCTGCTCTTTGAAATTGAATTTTTGGGGGAAGAAAATATGAAAGTGAAGCAGTCATTGGCGCTTGAAGCTAATTTTCAGTTTACATGCAACTGGTCATTAGGTTGCAGCTCTGTGGAAGGCAAAGGTCAATAATTGCATCTGTAGGAAAAATCTTTTAACCAAACGGTGGAAGCCTTTTGTGTGGGAGCGTTAAGTAGAAAGTCCCCTGTAATTGCATTAGTTGTTTGGGATTGCCTCGATGAAAAATGGGCCCTGCCATGATTACGTCTCCGCTGTCTAAGCGAGCACAGGCCGTCACCAAAGGCTTTTAATTTTTATTCATGGCACACATGCCTCTGTTTAACCAATGCCTTCTTTGTTTATAACGACTGTGTCACTTATTCATTTATAAAAAGACATATGAAGCAAGTGGATCGAAAAAATCAAAGAGAAAATGTCTTGGTCTTTGAAGTTGATTTGGATTTATCTTCGGGGAGTGTGGTTTAATTCCAGTGGTAATTATGTATTTTAGGCTTGACCAAAAAACCACATTTTTTTCTTTGAACTTTTCTGCGTGAAAAGGGAGATTAATGAACCTACATTTGTCCAAAACACGGTTTTAGTGCAAATACAATGTGGGAAAATCTTATCGCCTACAAAATACCAAGGGTGACCACCTCAAATTATATAAAAACAAGGAAAAGTTCTTAAATGTGGCGGGACATGGAGGGACAGACTCATTCATTGAAATTACATGCAATAACGCCATATGATTACCTCAGAATCAGAAGGGGTTTATTGCCATTGTCAATGAACAAAATTCACAAACGTAGGAACTTGTCTCGGCGTTAAGGCGCAACATAAAACACTGATCAATAATAAAAACAACATATATGAAATCGAAAGGGCATGCATTAAGAAACCATAGCCTCCTGCTCCTGGCGGCTTGGCTTTCCTCAGCTGCCGCAGGAAGTACATCCTCTGCTGGGCCTTCTTGATGAGGGAGCTGATGGAGGGCTCCCACTTGAGGTTCTTGGTGATGGTGGTGCAGAGGAAGCGGAAGGAGTCCGCGTGGTGATGGGGGAGTCTGTCATGATGAGGGGGGGCTTTTCCTGAAGTCCACGATGATTTCCACTGTTTTCTGGGCGTTGGACTCCATGTTGTTACCGCTGCACCAGGACACCAGCCGATCCACCTCCCTCCTGTAGACAAGATGAGGGTGGTGTCGTCCGCAAACTTGGTCAGTTTTACGGAGTCATGGCCGGAGGTGCAGCTATTTGTGTACAGGGAGAAGAGCAGAGGAGAAAGTACACAGCCCTGTGGAGCTCCTGTGCTGATAGTCCGAGTGTCTGAGACATTCTTCCCCAGCCGCACGCACTGCCTCCGATCCGTCAGGAAGTCAGTGATCCACCTGCAGGTGGAGTCGGGCGCCAGGGTTGGGTTGGCAGAGGTGGCCACCATGGGGGAGGGGGTGGTCACATCAAACCTGGAGTAGAAGGTGTTAAGTTGCTCAGCCAGTTTTCAATTGTCTGCAGCCAAGGGGGGGCTCGGGGCTTATGATTGGTGAGAAGCCGGAGCCCACGCCACACGGAGGCGGGGTTGTTGTCAGAGAACTGCTGCTTCAGACGCGTATTGTACTGTGATCTAGCTCTCGACACTTCTTTGCTAAATCCATACTTCTCATCTTTGTAGCGCCCCCTGTCACCAGCCCTGTGCGCTGCCGCCTTCTGCTGCATTAACTGCCTCAGTTTTGGTGTGAGCCAGGGTTTGTCTGTTCGTAATGCACAGAGAGATGGCATAGCAATAATTGCTGACATGTTACAACACAGAAAGTCAGCACGACCAAAAAGTTGAAAAGTGTGGATGTAAATGTCACTTTTTCTTGAAAGGTTGGACGTAGTTTATCTTAAGTGGGCTGATGGACAAGGACCTTTATGGTTGACCAAATAGCCACTAAAGGAGACATAATCACCATTAAAGATATTCCAAATCTTATCATTTATACAGTATATTCTGTGTAAATGTAAACTAGACTTTAGAAATGATGAATAAATAATACTGTCAGAACGAGTTGAGAGTTTTACTATTTGTTTCTTGATTTTCTTCTTCCCCAAGTCCCATGGATTAATGGCAACAAAGTGAGTCTATTATAAAGCCTATGCTAAAGCACTATGGACATTTGTTGTACCCAAGCTAAATGAGACACAGCACTTCTTGCATATTATCCAATGCATGAGCACAGTTGTACAAAGTTGTCTTAGTTAAAACCGCCGCAGGATGTGGAGGTGACAGTGAGTATTAATCAAACCCGACTTCTGTTTTAACTTTCCAAATGATTCTTAGATTCTGCCAGTCGTGTTGGTTGGAGCGTTTCACTAGCACATCTATCCCTTTACATCTCCACAGCCCCGGAGACCCTGATGTGTGCCCTGCAGTGACTGAACCACCTGGCATCTCTCTAGCGCCCCTGGCAGGCCAAGATGGTGGTTGACAGCTGCCAAATCTTCCAGAGAGATCCTCTCCATCTCCGACATGTTGGCAGGTACTGCGCAGGAATTGTTCATGACAAATTTGGATTTATTTACCGCTAATCTTGGAACTTAAAGGTGCTGGACCTGATTTTTACAGAACTAGTTTGAAGTGGTCCAAATTTATAGCTCACTTATCTAAGCATTCTGAGGATCGTAATATTTCACCATGATGAGTTCATAAGTGCTTTTCACATCTTTCGGATTCCAGAGCAGAGTTTACCAACATGATGAAGCTAACAAACATTAGCAACACTTCCTGAAATAAATATAATTAGATATTGACAGTGCGCAGTGATCTGTCGCTGACCCTAAGATCTACTTTTGCAATATATCTGTGCTGTCGAAAACAGAATTCACCATGTAACTTTCTCTATCTCCATAGAGATTCTTTTGCTCGGTGTGAGATACTCCACAGTATTGAATTTCACTTATCATAAGTATAAGTATTTATTCAACCAAAGGTGTTTAATTGCTCAAAATACACACAAAATCATGCATTCTTATTGTGGTTAGAAAAAGATTCAGTTGTAGTCATCTGGACACTGTTTAAATGAACAATGAAATTCTTTAGACTTTCATCCAAAAGTCATTGTCAATCTGCGTATCTAGTCTGAGATCTCGGATATTTATCCTACTCTGGGCTGTGTAAGCCCACTAGGCGGAACTTCCTGTCCTGTTTATCTATTTATTGTCTATGTTTCACCTGACACTAATCTTCTTTGTTACCCCAACAGACCTGTAATGGGCCATATAACTCCTATTGTTTATCATTTATAATGATTCTATTGTGGAAAAAACATTGGATATTGATTAATGATAGTAAGCACTACCAGTGCTACTGCTATATTATACTTGTTGCTACCACTACAACAATGACTACTTCTACTACAAGTGCTGCTGCTTACTATACTACTTTAACTACTAATAAAAGGTTTCAAAAACTAGTCAACTGTACTACGTTTTCAAGTTGAAAACATTTTGCCTCCCATCAAAGAGCCATCATCAACTCTTTTACTGTGTAAAAAGTTGATACAAAATCCATGCTTTGAAAGTCTATCAATTATTGGTTTAGAGTTACTTTCCGCCTCTGAAGTTAACATTTACTTGTGCTACTTCTGTATTTATGTGTACCTGCTCAACTTAAACAGAGTGAAGTGTTTGGAGTCAGCTATTATTCGTTGGGCTGGTGAAAAATACATGTCTGTACAAAATGTATAGATGTAAGTGGAAAAGCAGTGGTGTGCCTCGGCGGTAATTGCTCTTCTGGCTTGCCAAAGCAGAATGCTGCTCATTCAGATGAATCCTGACGCCTTTGAAGGGAGCGCCAGGGTCTTTGAGAGGGGTGGAAGTGGATTTAACTAGATGTTTGGACGCAGTTTGCACTTAAAGCAGGTGTTTCGAGATGGCAGTGTATTTTCCCCCTCTCCTTTGCGCTGAGTTCATTAGCGAGGCAGGCAAAAGTACACCTGAGAACGGAGCCGTGGCGTCAACCAACCATGAGGCTCAATAAACGCACGTATTGTGGCTACAGACACAATCAGGTCGACTCTGACATTAAACGGCTCAGACCAAGTCCACTGAGCGCTGCACTTCTACACTTTTAGTTTGTTGATCGGGTTGATAGTAGCTCTCTGAAGGATTTCAAACTGTCCGGGGGCACTTTTTGCCTAAAATTTGAGCTTTTTAACTATTGTCTAATTAGTGCCTCAGGTTTAGAACTGTGACCTGTATCTCTTGGTTGCAATATGGATATGGGATAAAATGAATATCTAGCCAGTTGTCTGACAAATATAAGGCAATTCCTGATTTGTGTTTTAAAATAAGGATTGGAGACTGCAAGAATAATGAAAAGTGAATGGCCGAACTAACACAAGAATCATATTTTAAGGAATGTTTTTAGTGCTCTAATCTAAAGCAACTTCATACAGAATAAATCTCAATGGACCCTTTAAAGTCCTATGTCATCAGAAAGTTCAAAATTCCAGAATAGGTCTGGTCTGGAGGCAAAACTAAGTAATTGATAACACACTTTCAATATTTAAGATACATCAGATCAAATGGTTTTAAGTCTTTATAACAAACAATTAGCAACCATTTAGAATTTTCAGGGTAGAAATGGAAGTTAGTTTGTTTCTCCATTTAAAAAATGTCTATCCTCAAAATTGTTTTGGAGCATCACAAAAAGTAGAATTTGTAGTAAATGTATGTCAAACCATAAACTATGAATGAAAAACTATTGTGTGGTCAACATGTCTCAGCGTTTGTCCAGTAAAACCTAAAAATCAGGATTTGGCCTTCATCAAAAATGCTTAGCTAAAAAAATAAACAAATATGTAGGAAAAACAGCAGTGTTTAAGATAAAACCACCTAGATTTGTCAGATTTTCTGATATTCTGAGGTCAATCCCAGTTTCTCACATTATGTTACACTTGCCTCCATTTTGTAATGTAGAACGTTTTCTTGACAAACTTGAAAAAGATTCTATATCAAAGGTTTTGTTCTCTGTGGTGTACATTACATGGGATTCAGAATTATGAAAAATGCACCAATATAAAACAAAATATCTTTTTACTGGCGATAGTCCTCAAAATGTCTATAACCGGAAGATGAAAAACACTAGATTTGTGGTTTTCAGTTTCCTGTTTATAGGTGATATTTTTAAGACTTTTGCCCATTCTAAAGTTAGACTTTGTTTTGACTTATTCATGAAGCCCAACCTTGTAATAACTGTCTGCATCAGTATTTTTAAAGTAAAGGGATATGCATTGTATATGTTCTTAAAAGTAATTCCACTTCTTGCTTAGGAATTTTTAATTAAAGAAAATGCTTCAAAGTTCATACAGGAAAAAATAAGTCTATATTGGCCTAATCAGGACTATCTATGGCCTGTGTTACACCTGCCTTTATCAATAGATTCATTCATCTCCATCTTGATTTTTCTACTTCACCGGCACCTCTTGATCATCGGGGCACACACTGACCACTATATGATTATCCACAGAATCAAACTCAAGAGAAGGGCCAGCAAAGGTATGCTGAAGTGAAAACGGCATCATTATAATGGTGAACTCTTACAAGACTTTATGTGGAAAGAGTTCTGTTTGTTTTATGTGCCATAGAGATCCAACATAACAAAGTCCTCTCTACACCCAGCCGTCTTTCAAGTGTCTCTGGGCTGGTCAGTACACACAGCATTGCTCAGTGAGGTTTGATTCATCCGCGGTGAGAGAGTGAAGCTGCTACCTTGAGCTTCCATTACTTTGTTTTTAATGGCCTCCATTACCGAACTTCCCCTTCTGTCATTTTATTGGCTACATTAACCGACTACATTTGTTTGTCTCTGGTGCTTTTGCAAATGATTATTACTTTTTGCCCTTGTTAGCTTTGTGTGTTTCAGCAAAATATGTCCTCAGACTAAAAATAGAAAATGTTTTTGTTCATATTTTTGTATCTTGTTAATAGATATTGTCTTTGGCGCACACCCACATGCAACCACAAGCACAGCTACCCTTTGAGAGCGCGAAATCAAGTCAATTCAGCCGCGACTAAGGGGGATAAATAGTATTTTGTATGCAACATTTATTCAGTGGGATCTAAAACGACAAACCTGACAAGCTGAATTATGATTGTGTTCATATTTAAATGTTTGCCAACGCTAACCTTTATTTGAAAGACAAATTTGTGACGTTTTTCACAGCACAGAGGTTCGTTTCTTTGTTTGGAAAGGTCTTTATAGAGACCGATGGCTTTGGTTCATCATAATAGCTTTCTGTCTCACTCCAAAATGCTTCACGTAAAAGTTTTGCCGACATAGACTAGCAGTCCATCACAACTCTGTATGGTCTAATATGGATTTTTTAAGCCAATACTGATCTGATATTTGGCTTGCTGTGACCGAGAAGCGATATTTTCCGAGTCCGACCAAACAAAGTATTTATCTGAGACATACAGTACAATAATATGCTGCATGATTGTGCAATTCTACTATATTATCAATTGCTACTTTATTTCCATTTTTACTCATTCGTTTTTTAAAAGAAAAAAACATCTGCACCAAATATCATCACATTTTCGATATCGGCCGATACTTGGACTGATTTATCCTGCCCATCCCTAGTCACAACTGTGCCCGCAAGTGCAGGCTCTTTTATTGTCACCTGTTTCTTGTCAATCCAAACTATTAATAGTAAAAATCCCCCATCTAAGGAAAGTCCTGCCCAAGATGGCTGAAGATCTGCAGATGTGTCCCAGGTTGCCCAAGAGGCCTTGAAACATGGGTCAAAAGCCGAGGACGGATTTGCCAATGGGACGTCAGCCTTACAAGGTGTAAGAAGATCACCTCTGGTCACTTCTGTAACCTAACGTAAAAACGGATAAAACATTGATCTGCTACTTTTTTTACCAGCTTAGTATTCTGTCAAACCTTTTGGCGTGTAAATTTTAGAGATGTACTACTGTTATCTCATAAAGGTTAACTTTTCTTCTCAGATTGTCGCCTGGAATGTTCCACAAAATGGCATTCAATTAATCTATCTACATGAAGACTAACTAATGACGCAACCAGACAGGCCATGGGTTGTATTTTTTATAAAGATTTGTACAAAACATTTTGTGTACGTGACTTTCAACGTTAAGTTTGTGAACTATAAAAAGACAACTTGACGAGGAAACTTTCGGTCCTGGCGAAGACACAAGACTGGACGTCTGTGGAGCTCTGGGTTTTGTCCGGATGTACACTTTTAGTAAGAATTCCATGTTAAGTTTTACGAATGAGACCCAAGATCTGTGGAGAGGAGGCGCCGGTCACAGTAAGAATGCATGGTTTCAGGGGATTAAAGTCGTGAAAAGACGTGTCATTTAATTAAAAATACATGCCAGGCCATACTGTGGAACACTCTAGGAAAATCAACATCTCCATGGAAACGAGCAGGCTTTCACAGTGCACCTTTAAGTTTTTATTCAATCATAGTGTGGCCCAGTTTGATGGAAGCGCCGTAATGTTATTGTAACTTGCATTTTAACTTCTTCACTTTAGGTTCTCACAGAAACTCAGGGTAAAATCCAGTTTGACCTGCCAGATTCTGCAGCGGCTCCTTGGCTCTGGAGAGACTGTGCTCGCTGTGATATTGATAGCTTCAGAAACGGTTGGAGTGAGGAAGGATGTTAATTACAAATGTTTCCGAGCGGGATCAGTGTAAAATCCCTGCTGTGACGGAGCCTAGTCTTCCTCCGAGGATTTGTGTCAATGCAGCCAGCAGGCCTGGTACAGTGGAGTCATGGAGAGGACAGGGGAACCTAATGCACGATGTATGCTTAATCCATAAGTGCTGTCGGTAAACTCTGAAATAATGTAAATACATGAATAATAATAAAAGCAGACAAATTCAGGCCAGTAATTAAAACAAGACGAGATACAAAATGCACAACAAATTAGTTCATACAATTAAATGAATGACTTATTATTGTGTAATGTCTTTTGTTTCTACCGTTACTACAATTACAGCAAAAATGAGTATATCCTGAAGAAGTTCTGTAAATTTATAGTTTTTAAATGGGTTAACATTTAAATTTGGTATTATAGTGAACTACTCCTCTACCACTTGTATTTGTTCTAATACTAGTACTTGTCAATAGTAGCGGGAGTCGTTGTAGTAGTAGTCTGAGTTGAAGTTCTATTAATTTATACGTATTACGTTTTAAATGCGTTATTAGATACTTTCTCCAAAACAACTACTTGTACTTGTTCTATTACTACTACCACTTGTTCTAGCAGTGGTTGTCATCATAATAGTAGTCGTAGAATACAAAAGGTTTAATAAATAGCAAATATCTGACTTGTTCTGTAAATGCATACTCTTCTTTTTACATGATTTTTACATTTCAATTGAATATTACTGTGAACTACCTTTTATTCCTGTATATTTGTAATATTATTTGACTGTATAATCAACTTTACCTTTCGTTCACTTCTGGTGCTGGATGAAAGAGCCCAAATTACATGGATAAAAAATAGCATTTTACAATTCCACTGTAACACACACACACAAACGCACACCCACGGACACAGTTTTTGTTTGTCGTTTCGTTTTTCTTGTGCAGTTAATCCTCTTAAACAAAAATTGCCTCAGAAATGGCAAGTTCACCTGCCGTTTCCACACCACTGGAAATAATAGAAAATGATACAATTATATGCACAAAATGTTTTGGCTGAAATATAATTATGATCATATTATTGTTTTGGCATCCAGGACAATTTGGCCAATTTTTTTTTCATTCAGGCAGACACAGAAAGACACCCAATATTTATTTATTGAAGCAGTAGACTATAATAAAGAACTAAGCATTGATCATTAGTGTAAAATAACATCCAATTATGTTAATGTCATTGAAGGTTGAACAATTACAAAAGCATGTCTGCAGTCAGTCGCTAATCAAATTAATAAATTAGATAAGTAATATTTGAATCAAAGGAAAACAGATTCAAGTACAGACGCGACAATGCAGTAAATGTACTTTTATGGCAGCATTGTTTATTTCTATGGAAACAGCACAACTCTGGTATAACATCGCTTGCAACTTAACTTTTCATCTCTCAGATTGTAGCTCTAAAGATAGTGCGAGAACTAAAGGCGTAAGCAACTTTGGTGCTCTCCGTAGTGTCTGGAGCAAGGCAGCCGGAGATACCAGACCTGCTATGGGAGTTTTAAATTAAGCCTGCAGATTGTGAAATATGCTAAGTCAGGAAATTAGCTAGTGCGCTTTAATATTTTTGGACTGTTGGGAGGCGGCGTTTTAAGTGGATGGCCTTTTGTAGGAGAACGTACACAGAAATGCAAAATGGGGCCGGAGAGATTAGTCTGGGCAAAGTGAAGCCAATAGAAAAGCCATTAGTTTGAGCTGATCTGGAAATTATATAGAATTGATCTTGAGGTAAGAACAGTTTTTCATGCTCAATACTTCCTATTGATTCACACTGCCATAATTACGAATGAAAATCATTATGTCTCCAAGTTGTATTTTGTTAGTGGCTGATATGAGACCACACCACAAGACCATGCCGTTTTTGGGGTTTAATTGCGTGTCTGGCACTGGCCCTTCAGCAATAATAATTCACTTTTCTTTTTTCATTTTTTCATGTGGGAGTTATCTGAGGTCAATAGCTCTCGCCACTGATTCTGAATCTTTTCACGCCAAGAAATATCTCCCCCCCCCCCCCCCCCCCCCCCCCCCCCCCCCGCAAGCTCTACAGTTTCAAACTAAACCAGGACAAAATTGTAACGAAAAGATAACTGAACTGGGACTGCATATTTACTTTACCAGGTCCAAACCAGAACTAAAACATGACTAACCAGATGAAAATATTACCAAAACCAGGACTAAACCAATGCTAAAGTAGGGCTAAACCAGGAGTAAAGTCAGATTAAAGCAGAAATTGGCAAGCGCTGACACCTCACGACTTTGCATGTGCTCTCTGTGTCTGGATTGGTTTCATTTCCACCATCAAATAAAATAAAATCTATCAAATCACGCCCCAATCAACCCAAAACATGCCCAGAAGGCTAAATACTGCAACCAAGGTCCAGCCCATTCCAAGCTCAAGATCTGGAGCTGAGTCACTGGGCCTTAACTTCAACATATGCCCAACAACTCAGATCTAAACCAGGAACACAACTTGGCCAGGTCTAAAACATGCCTTGAAAATGTCAATCAAAACTGTAAATGTTAATTATGATTTTTTTTTTATTTTTTTTTAAAGCTACACCACAGATTCAGCTAAATTTTTCTTATCTTCTGTGTACTTTTCCTCGCAGCTGTTACTGACACAAGCAACTTTTCTATGCTGCTGACTATGGGGGCCATTTTATGTCCGTTTTTGACAGTAACTCAACAAAAGTAGCCAACGTATACAAACAGCGGAGAGGCATTGTAGTTTCAAAGTAGTGTGAATCACCGGCTCAATCTTCTGCCACCCCACTGTGCCCAAAATGGTGCCTCATCATCATCATTAGAGGCCGTGGGTTGCTACAAGTTTATTGTAGAACACCTCAGCATTTCTGGGAATCTGTCCGCCCACCTCTTCCCCAATCCCGCGCCCGTGTCCTGAACAGCGATCCGAGCAGGTGTCTTATCTCCGTAGCCCAGCAAAAGCATGGCCAATCTTGCAGGGAAGATGGCGACTGGAATGTGACAAATCCATCTGTCCCGCTTTCGAATTTGTATGCTAATTTGAAGTAATAGCCCCTCTGGTGACAGTGCAGGGGAACAATTCAATCATGCCATCTATGACAGTTGCTTTGGCTGGCCTTCTCTTTTCTCTCTGATATAGCAGTATATGCACGTAGCGGCGAGTTAAGTTTGATAGATTGGTTATGTCGGCAAAATGTGGCGTGTAGACTGCATGTTTAAGATGTGCGGGCCGTTTGCAATGTCTCGTGCATCCAGAGAAGGTACATGTGAAGACACGACCGCAGAGAAATAACAGGATTTTTATTTTCAAACAATGGACGGGAGCAATTATGAACCTTGACCCCTGTTCACTGATAGTGTAGACTTCACCAGAAAGAAAATGGGATATCTCCGCTATAAAACGAGATTATATCAGGCAAATATATATATACTCGATTGTCTCAAAAAAGCATTGTGGTTTCAAGTGTCAAGTATTGAACATGTTCTTTCCTCTAAATCGCGTTTGAAATGTTATACCGTGCCAACACTAGGACAAGGCAGCATTCAATAAGAATTTCTCTTTCGTCTCTTGTTCCGTATGAACGTATTTCACTTTGCAATCTTCAAATTGATCTTATGCAGAACAAATAATGGTTAAAGAACAGATAAACTTGGAGGAGCCTTCGTGCGCAGTTTGGCTGAATTATTAAGCAGGAAATTGTGTTTCTTACTTGGACTAAATATACTTTTTTCCAGTTTGGAAGCCACAAATATATGGCACAAAAATTAGCAGTGAAATCAGCAAGTATACTTTTGTGAGCGTAACATTCTAGCAATTTGTTGTATATCTTACCCCATTTGGAGTATTGACACTGCTAACAAGTCTCCCGAGAATGATCTGGAAGAATAAAACTGTGTTATCGTCTATCTTCTGCTGAATATACGAGCGCGGGAACATCGCCTGTCATTTTTGGTCTCTTTATACTCTTCCCCGCTGCAGCAATTCTTTCACGATTCTTTCCAGGAAACAGAAACTGCAAAGCGCGCTGCCGATTGACCGTGCTTCAAACAAGTGCAGATCATGCGTTGCAAACAGGTCTGATCAAACAGGGGCCAGGACAGAAGACTGATGAACAAAAGGCCTGTCCTACATCACCATAAACAAGGAGGAAACAGACAGCTCCCTAAATGAGCTCTGCCACAGCCGCTCTCATGCAGGCAGCGAGGAGCCAACCATTCTCCACGCTCAGCACGGATGCCCTTTTCACAGCACATAACAAATCCTCCACAGCAATGTCTGCAACCAGGGACACTTTAGCACATCGCGAGAGGGCGTGGTCAGCTGGCACGCACTTATCAAAAGAAACAAATAGCATGTCTTTGCAGTTACTCCGGACAAATCCCAGGCAAAACTAAGCACATGAAACTTCTTCTGATATCAAATCTGTTTCTTTGCCAACTTTGAGAACTGCAGTAAAAGCACAACTCTGCTTGCTACAGACACTTTCTCCAGCTCTAAAGCATCCTACTGTGTTCATGAGTAACACAAGAGATGGAGGTTTGATAATAAGCGTGCATCTTAAATAATAAACTATTTCAAATGTGATTTCATGTATGTGAAATTATTAACTGATGTTATTGTTGCAATTCTGTTATGAAGCCCTGAGGTGGTTCTCTGTAACCTACATTATTCAACTACAATATATAAAAGGACAGATCACAGGAATGGGAATTATTACATTCATCGACAAACGTCTCAAAGATTTGTTGGACAATGGTTGCAGACGGAATGCAACGTGACTGGAGCTGTCCTATTACACTGGCGCTTAAAGGTGCATTATGTAACTTGTCTGGTGACGGTTACCCCATCACATGGTTATTGCTTTGCAGGCCATGTGCCACAGTCGGGCAATAAACTCTTCCATGACCGTAAGACAAGCAGGCGACGTGACCAGGCCAAGTTGTGCCAAGTTTATCCCAATATTGGGCGGGGCCAGCCAGCACATATTTTAGCAGGATACTTGAGACCGCCGGTCACAGCGAAGTGCTTTTGAATATTTGATCACCGCAGCACAGATTCATGTGGGGTCACACAATAACAGAAAAGCACTGGTTTAAACCGTTCTCATTGTGTTTGGTAATAATAGACTCCCTCCGCATGTCACCCACAGGTGCAGTGCTTTGAGGGTGTGGGCATGGCTTTTAAAAAGGCCAACTTGCATTTAAACCTGGTGTTACAGATCAGATCTGTGGGGAGGCGAGTCCGCTCAGAATTCATGTTTGTCCTAAATATTTTTTTTTAGCAATAGAACCTTTAAATAGAACACTTGTAACAATAAATACAAGATAAGTGTAATGCCATACTATGTGACATTCCAAGCAAAGTGAAATCAATGTTTTTTTTTTGGTGAATCCCAAAAACAGAACTAAAGCTAAAAATTTATTTGACCAACAGAAAGTTAAATAAAAAACATCTTCTGCTTAGAGACGAGACGAGCGGGCGAAACGTTACATATGATCAAACTTTATGTGCTAAAGTTTGAACATAGAGCAGTTGTGATATTGCAGCAGTTTCTTTTTGCTGAGGAGGATAATTAGCAGTAACTTCCTCTCACCAGGTGGATCCGTGAATCACGGAGCGGAAGTCAAAAGAAGTTACGGTCTGTGAGTATATATTTTTAGACGCGCACTGCCCTCGGCTTTGAGTCACATCTGGCTGCATTGGGGAAATCGGCGCACTTACAAAATCCTCCAATGTTATTTTTGGGGGAGAAAGAAAGTAGCCACCACGTGACAGCGGAGACAACCGCCTGCTCAGCGCCGCGCTCGCCTGATCGCTTCCACGGCACCGGTCGGAGCAGAGAGCGGGGCGGAGGGACCATCTCAGCCCGGGAAAGAAGAAGGGACGAGTCGCCGAGGGACAGAGACGCGCACAAAGGGGTGACATCTCTGAAGAAGTCCGCAGAGTCCTCCCGACACTCGGCTGCCTGTCCACACACCATGGAGGGCTGTGCGCGCGGCGAAGATGAGCTCTTCTCCTCCTGCCTCCTCAACCTCACCTGGGAGAGTTGCTACGAGCAGGTAGGACACGTTTCACCCGGAGATAACGGTGCCTATGCCAGCGTAACGACTCCTTATGAACCGCCGTGTCTATTTCTGCGTTGCGCCTATTCAACTTAAATACAAGTTGTCGCGTAGTTTGTATGCGTAATTGTGCCAACATTAAACAAATAAAAGGGCAAACTTGGTGAATGCTGTCTTGTACTTTGCGTATCCTTTGGCCATTTTCGCTTACACACGTGCTGTTTACATAGCATTACCTTTTATAAACTATTTGCTACACGACATTGCACCTCTAATTGAACGGAAAAAGAGACGACTAAGCACCACAGTTTCCAAACTACTCTGTGAAAGGTACAGCAGCTCCCGGTAAAGGCTCAAGCATCCTGCCCTGGAATCAATAATGAATTAACCTGGTAGACTAAATAAATCTTATGCCAAGCTTTCTATCAATAAATGAGAGGCAAGCACAAAGTTGGCATTTCTTTGTGGGAACTTTTTGAGAAGTTTCGAGTGAAGTTGTCAGAGGTTTTAAATTGTAAGGCGTGTTCTAATGCTGGAATGTCCTGGGACTGTGGGGTTGCCAGGTAAGGTGAACTCCAGGTGAAGCAGGCGTGGATTATGCTGACAAAGCTGGATGCCGAGAACACTTTGATCCTGCAGCACTGGGCCTTTTCTCACAGCACAACAGTGGAGTATAACCGGAGATAATTACCTAATTCCCCCACTCTTCCCTCCAGTCTAATCAGCCCTGCCTTTAAAATACTCTTCTCTGCTGCTGTATGAAAATCCCACTCAATTCTCACATTCTAATTTGCGCGGGGAATGTGTGAGGCTAAAGTCATGAGCCACAAGAATGCCAATGAAATGCTCCTTTATGAATGCTGAGAGGGCTCACAGCTGTTGAGCAGTTTATGCTCTGTGATGGATGCCAACATATTTGTACAGTCATTTTTATGGTAATTAACTTGAATACCACTGTGAGAGTCGTGGATATATATACATGCTTTTTCTTTCTCTTATCTGTAACCAGGTTGCTCTAGAGTGCGGGCAGACCTTTTAAACAATACATCTCCTGTGGTTTGGTGGGCTACCATTTAGAATTACAAATAATCACAAATTAAAGAGGATTAGCCGCTACAGCTGCAGCTGCTGATTGGCCATAGAAGATTCATATTGTGGCGGTTATTTAGACCCTGTAAACAAAAGACCGCCTGAATCATTCAAAAATGCAAGTCATTGTGAATAGAGTTTAAATATGCACTGAATTAAAGCACACAGCTTCGACTTCCAAATGGATTTAGGCAGATCATTGTGAATGTTTGAGCGTCAAACTTAAGACACTTAAATGCTCCATCTGCACCAAGTGTGCAGCAGGATGCTCTGCTCTCTCATGCACTCACAGCGACATGGGCTCCACACTCCTTATCGAGTGATAGAAAGTTCAGCTCAAATGTTGACTGAAAGTTTCCAGGCACAACTTGTAAAGTCATTGGACGTATTTTATCTGTTTGCAATAAATCCCATATGTAATGATTCAATACATAGTTTTGATGTCCGTGAGTATTTGCAGCGCACTGCACTTTAGTATTTATATGCAGACGCCACTCTCATTCTGATGTAGACATTATCTTTACAAAGCTGTCAGAGAATATTCAGCAGTGGCTGTTTGAATATCACGAACATATGTACATTCACTCACCCAGAAAGCAACGACATCCACTAAAACAAAACTTAATTTGACAACTACATGTAAATACTCTTGGACTGACATCTGACCTACAGGAAGTACACTCAATCTGGCCAAAAAGCTACTGCAAAATCCTTTTGTCTGAAACAAATTCAGGTCAAAGTTGTCCTTGGCTGCCACGGCTGTCTGCCAGAGGTTGTCCTCTCTACCATCTCCTGCTATCTGCCCCTTTTGTCACTCAACACAAATGATGTGACGTTTGAAAACTATATGAAGGTGTCGCACGGCAGTTGAGTGGTTAAAGCACCTGTATAGTAAAACATAGAAAATGAATTACTAATAATAATAGAAGAGTATGTCCATCAGGTTTTACTTTCAGATGAAATATAATCACATGTCCCCACACTGGTGGCCTTAATACAGTGGACACACGCCTGAACACTTGATCATGCTCACAGAAGCAGCTCCCAGTGACGCCTTTAGGAACTGGAACCTTTGGACAGAAGTCTTTCTTCCACAACCACATCAGGCTCTGAAATGATGCCCCCTTCCACTTAAGGACAAGCACATCTGATGCCCCTTCAAACAGGCAGATTTTTAACTCAAAGCTACACTTAGTCGTACACTTGGTACATGTCACTGACTGTGAACTGCAGAGTGTGGGTATTGTAGTTTTTGTGGTTATCTGCTTTTGTTCTGAATGTTGTTGGTGTTTTCTGTCCATTGGTGCAGAACACAAACACAACAGTTTTTGAACTAAAGTTTTGAACTATTTTTTTCTTTTTTTCCTGTATAAAAATAAAATTAATTAATCAATGAAGCTTTGTCAGTGCTGTTGTTTTTTTTTTTTTTTTTTTTTTTTTTTTTTTTATATAATTTTTTTTGCAGATGCCTTTAGCCACACCCATATCCTCCATTCTCTGGCTACTGTTTATATCAATAAATAAAAAGGAAGAAAAATGAAATGTTGACATAGCCTGTCCTTGTGGCCAGATTATACAATCATGCTTGAGCGGATGGTTAAGGCCTTGCATTATGCAGCCCAGGACACAGTGACAGAGGAGCAGGGTGGTCCTGCCCCAGGAGTGTGTGCATGTTTGTGGTGAGTGCCTTCACTTTTCATGGAGCAGAGGCATAAACTTCTGAAATGCACTGGGCTGAGAGGATGATGCCTGCTTCAATTATCAAATGAACTCATTGGCTCACTGCTGCTTGTGCCTCTTACACACGCTTCCCTAGTCGTTCTACTCCAGGGCTGCTGTCCATGGTGCTGAAAGTTTCATCACACATTTGGAGCATGTCTTTTTGAGAATTCCAGTTTCCAGTCCGGGCCCCCCGCTCTTCAAAAGCAATGTATTCAGTTTGTCCAGACAAAAAGCATGCCAGCTCTGGAAGTCAGGCTGAGAAGACTGAAGCCTATCATTCAAGACATTTTAAAAAGCTGCAGGTACCACAGTGCACACACACAGGCACACTGACTAATGCACTTTGGTGTGTGCGCTCTGGCCTACAGCATGTTTCATCAGAGCCAGTCTCCAGTCGTGTTACCTGTGCTGTGGTTTAGTTAAATTCAGCCTCTTTTACTGTATGCTCTGTATTTGATCTGCACTTCACTTCACTCCTCAGTAATGAGTGGCTAACTGGGCACCACTTTGGAAAAGGGCTGCACAATTTGTCCCAAAGCACATATTCGGATGTGGAGCAGTTTTATCCACTCAGAAAAATCTAAACGTGTAGAACACCCACTTTTCACATGAAAGGTATTCTAAAATATCACTACTTTACTATACTCATACTTCTAAGTAAGGCTGGGCAACAACCACGTGAAGGGGGGCGGGGGGAGGGTTAGTTTTTATTTGAACAAATGTGGCCTCATAATGAGTGCGATATGAGCATTAACATGGGAGGACATTTGTTCTAAAAATAAACACAACGTGAAATGGATTACTGCAATTTAATTTATTTTTATCGATGCATATCTAGTCACGATACTAGTTTTAGTATGTGATTTTGAATACCTCTGACAAATCCTATACAGTCTTTGTTTATTTCTTCAAATTTATGAAAAGCACTTCTTGTTTCACTCTTACAATAGTTTGCATCATCCTCTCTCTTGCGCTTGCCGAATTCTTTATCATATTAGTTATTCATCACGGCACTAAACTGTATAAGGCAAGTGCAGTTTATGTGGGATTTGGAGTTTATAAAATGATTGTATTGACTGCTATACAGAAAACCATTGTATACACACAGTGAGTTTATGGTGTGGATTTCTTCGGGCAGGTTGTGTGTTGGCTGCTATATTGCGAAGCTTAGTATGGTCGTCTTTTCTGTTTCTGCTCCCACCGTTTGGCTCGCAGTGCTTGAGTGGTGCTTGGGTGAACGCGCTCTCTGCAGATGCTTTAGTGCATTGCCAGGGCTGTTCTTTGCTGAGGTGTCACATCAAAAAACTGTTTGAGGATCTGTGGATGCCTGCGAGGAGCAAGGCTTTTGTCTTTGCAATGGTTACTCTCGTTGACGGCTCTGTTGTGAATAAAGTGGAATGAATGCTGAAGTTTGTTAGCTTGTTGTTTTTTTGCTCATATTTTACCTCTTGGAATTGGGGATGTCATGATTATACAGTTAATCAATAAATTAAAATTGTGATTAGTTTAGAAGCAAAAAAAGTTAATTCTATGCCGTATAAAGTCAAACTAAACGTAAAATATTTATTTGGCGTTTTACGTCAAATTCACTTAATAATTAAGGTTGATTTCATAAAGCTGGTCACATTTACTCTCATGCAAATCGTCTTTCATTGAGTAACATAATAAGTAATAATCATGAATAATTAAATCAGTCTTCTCACACCGATCGAATATTTGTAACACTACAATTTGATATTTTGACGTTCCCAAATTTGGATGAAGCTTTACGTTGACTATAGCTTGTTCATGTGTCGGTAATACTATTTCTATTACAATCTATTACAATAATATATATATTTTTTAAGGGGATTTATTCATTTTTGTTCTGATTCTGTTCAATTTATTTTGAAAGTCACAACAGATTAAACAATGTTCATAGGAATTTAGCAACGTCCCAGCATCCCCTGCCCTGAGACAATCGTCCCAAATTCCCTCGTCCTTAGACCCTCCTTCTCGGCAAGGAAAAACTACCAAACCGCTTTGGGATAAAGTAGAAACCTCGAGGAGTTCCACAGTGAAGGTGAGATCCGACTCCCTCGGATGGAGAGGCGGACGCTCTTCAATTTGCAGATAGACTGTGGAGCAGGAACCACTCAGTCGGAGAACCAGTTCTTCCAGTTCAGATGAAGAACCGCTTTGGCAGATGAAGAACCATTCATCTGGAGTAGAGACCTCCAGGTAGTTGAGGAGCATCTGGATCCACAGGGGCAGCATGTGCCTGAAACAGTAGCACTCCCCGGGGGAAATGGAAGGAGAGAAAATGTGAAAAGTAATGAACAGACAGAAGTGAAATCAAATAGGAAATATTGTATTATTGTTGATAGGAAAAGTAGGAGGACGCAGAGGATGGTGATGACGCTCTAAATGCATTCGTATGTTGATTACTTACAGCCACAAATTCAGGCAAATGCATTGGCTTTGCTCTTTGCTTTAGGATTTCAGTTGTGTTGTTTCGGTCGTGTCTAGCAGTAAGACAGTGGCTCAGAGTAGTCATCCTATCATCCTGTTTTATACTGTACATATCATACTGACAACATATTGTTGTCTTGTGAAACTGTAAGATGTAAACCGGTAGGATGAAAAGACACTATGGAAAATGCACCAGAGGGAGAAATCAGCTGAAATACTATTATTAGTCGTACGTGCTGAAGTCGCGTGCAAAGTTTTCCGTGCACTAAATGCCTACATACACGTGTGTTACTGCAAAATTTCAGCATTTTGTTAGTTGTTTAGTTGCTTGCTGCCTGGAGGAATAGTTGCACATAGATTTGAATCTCCTCAGAGCTGTCACATAGTAGCAGGAAAAGTGCAGCCTCCGCTCTGTTTTGATTATGTGTGGGAAACAGACTTCATTGACAATCTCTTGATACCTTTCCCCAAATCTGAGATGAAAGGCGTATTGCGGCTTTTAAAAGAAACCTCTCCTTCACACCAGGAGGTAAAAAGCACTTGCACAGTTGTACTTGTGAAGTGTTATCAATTCCACCTGAAACGTCGTAGGCCCCGATGGCTGCGCCGAACCCTTTTGATCGCACCAGCGGCATCTGTAAACAACTATTTCCCTCCTCTCTCTGTTCCTCTCGCTCAAGGTGTCTGGAGGGGGAGGTTCCTTTGATTACCGCCGCTGCCGATTAATTGCTTTTCTTAACCTCCGCTCCCACAGCCGCCCAGGAGCCCCGTCCCGCACGTGCCCGGTTGGACCCCTGCCAAGAGCAAAACAAACCACGCTGCTCCCCCCTTCACCATCGCCCAATTACTGACCTTCATCCTTTCATTTCACTGCGTACGTTATCTTTAGCCATTATCACAGTGTTTACTTTGTTTGTTTGGTTAGTTAGTCAGAGCTGCAGTATTCTGGACCTAGAAATTACTTTGTGCATTTATGTAGAGTAAAATCTGAATATACACCCGTACAAAAATATACTTTTCTCTTAATTCAGTCCGTTTCTGAAAACTTTCCATTCCTCATTTAAATATTAATTGGGCACTCAAGGGAAGTCATGTTTTTTTTGTTATTTTTGATGTGTTTCCTCTGTAATTGCTTCTTAATTAAAGGTCATTTTGATTGTAATGGAGCCATTTCTATACGTTCCAACGTAAACACTGCAAGATCGATAGTTTTTATGTCATTGCAAAGCTTTTTTTGTCTGGCAATACAATTGAATATATCATAGAGCATCTTTAGTTTGGACTATTATGTTTAGTTTAGTTTTAATTTCACTAGTAAGCAAGGTAAGTGTCATGCCTAAAACCTGCAACACATTTTGAAGGGAAATATATTGCAAATGTTATATTATATTGCGATTGACTTTATGCCACTGACACAATAACACTGAAGGAGAATCCCAGTAAAGCTGTTTTTACAATAAATGAATACTTATTTTATTATTATTATTATTCATTGTTTTATGTTGCATCCATTGCCGAAGCAAATTCCTATTTTGGGAATTTTGTTCACCGACAATGATTATACAACTTATTCTAATTCTGGTTTAAAACAAAACAAAACATGAGCTGCTGCGATCGAGAATAACATAACAATGAAACACTAAGGAAGTTTATTATCATTAATAAGTCATAGATGTGTTAATTATTCAACCCTTTGCAGCTCAAATGTTGACGAGCCCCCTCCAAAAAAACCTGTTCCCTACTGCACAGATAAATGCAACACATATTGAGCCCCCCAAAAAATATATTATTTCATGCATCATATTTTTGAACGATAAGCCATTATAGTCATCGTGAAAGGCCAAATCTTTGTTTGTGCGTGCCTTAACCACTGAGTCACTGCCACCCCAATTCTGATTTGTGCTACGCCATGTCACATTGCAATGTCTCCTCCACTGTGACTGGTTACAGCACGTAATATATTTTCGGCGGGTGACTCACGCATGTGCATCACTTGCCTGAAGAAAATCCCTCTTCTCCAAATATTATCATGTAGCAATGTCCCCTCTCCCAGACCTTGGCCTTCACTGTCTTCAGGGCATTGCAAAAACACCATCTTAATGATTAATGCGCACGGAAACAGCGGACCAATGTCAATGCAGAGAAGTTCCCTCCCAAACACGACATCTCTGAGTTCATATCAAGACATGAAGTTTCTATTTTAGCCTGCTGTGTTTGGCATAGACCACTTGGTAAAGCAGTCATTTTTCTAGCAGCACGGTTTATAATCATAACGTTTTTATTTTTTCTCTGTCCAATTGAGTGCTCCAAATATACATTGTCGAATCCTCGTCTGCTGTAGTTTATGACATTACTGTAAGTGGCTAAGGGGATGTGTGAGGAGTGCCCTCTAATTGCTTCAGGTGTCTGATCCGGAGAGCGCAGTGGGGCCCCAGTCCAACCCACTCGCGTCCGCTCCCAAACCCATATACGCGCTAATACTACCTTAATACAGACTTAATACAAGTGCCTTCATGTGACTGGCTAACAGGCTGGACTCCCCGGACTGCACGCTACACTGTGTCGGCACACATTTTCCCCATCAGCAGAAAGCGGGGATGAGCCGAGCTAATTGTGCAGGGAGGCCCGGCGGGGAACGCGGGCCTCCGTACACACAAGCGTCACCAGCTTTCTGTATTCATCAGCCTCTGCTTTTGAGCTCCCACAAGTCCAAACCACAATAAGTATGTTCAAGCGTGCATTAGTGTTTCATATGGCGCCATGTGCATTAGATGTAGGATTAGATGTGTGGCGAATTCCTCACTATATTAATCAGAGCAGTGTAGCGTGTCTTTTACAGGCGTCTGCGTAGTAACAGTTTTAATTGTGTTTACATATCTCATAAGGCGATATAATAAATGGCTTTAACGTGCATGTCCACACATTTACATCTAAATGCTCCTAAAGTGTAATGAATGAGACTGGTGCAGAGTGGACTCCGACTGCTGCCGGCTCAGGCAGATTACCTGTTCTATTTGAGGAATATTAAGACGTTACATGTGCTTTGATAGGCCCTGGGAGGCGTGCCGTAAAAGCCACAGCTCACAGCAGAGACGCACACTCCGAGATGTTTCCATCTTTTAGTTGCACTCTGGGACTGATTATGGTCCAGCAAACGGCCTTTACCTGGAAAGTCACTTTGACTTTCTGCTCCACCATTTGTTAGTATGGCTAATGTCTCATTAGGTCTCACAGAGGGGAAATGATGGCTGTTCGGGTGAAGGTGAGGCTCTGGGCTTATCATGAGACAAAAGGAAGAGCGATTATCCAGCTGAGGTGCGCCTCACTGTCTCTCACAACAACAAGTCCTATTTGTGTTCCTGCTCGAGCTGCTTCATTACCCATAATCTATTAGCCCGGCCTCCCCCTCCCACAAATAAAAGTCCAAACATTTGGGCTAAATGATAAATGCTTGATCACTTCTGCATGCAGCTCTATGAAGGAGTGGACCAAAGTGGGAGGGGGAATTTTACATTATCCAGGAGATAATTACAAAGCAATCACAAGCAGTTTCCGGTAAAGTGGTAAACAAGCCAAGGGCTTGTGCTCTTTTCCCAAGAATAATTAAAAGTCGCTTTGCATTCTATGCATCAGTGTCCTTCCTCCACCAGTCGCCACCTCCTGGCATAATAAAACTGGTTTATTTCTTCTTTTGGGAGCAGGCCTTTGCGTGTTGTCGGAATTTGAATTTCATCAGGAATCTCATGTTAAAACATGGTTTTGTTTTAATGTATTTTCTTTGCTCTCCCCTTTGTTCAGACAAAGTAATTCAACCCTTTAGTTTTCTTGTGTACAAGGTCCTCTTTGAGTTTTGAAGTCATTTGTAGAAGTTAAGATGCCCCCAGGCTGTGTTGGATCACAGCGCTGACATATAGTCATTACTTCACGTCTAACAACACCCGAATCAGTCAATTATCCATGGAATCGATCAACATAACCCCGCTGCCACTCATTTAAACAGCCAATCAATCTGCATGTGCCTTTTCTCTCTGTTTGTGTCCGCCCCATATGTGTGTGGAGGTGCTACTCTGTGTTGGACGCAGCAGGTCAGCCATGATGGATCTACTGGACTGACAGCTTGTCTTCTGATTTATGGTTGTTTATCACTGGGCACGCCTGCAGTTGTGACACTTCTTCTGGGCTGACTCCAATTCCCATGATGCCCCTGTGGAAATCTCATGTATATGTCCAGTGTCTTTCGGAGGAGTTTCTAACTTTTAACTTTGACTCTTGTCGACTTCATTGCCTCACAGCACAGCCTTTAATCCCACAGTGCAGCGTGGTGGAGTGCTTTAGTGAGAGAAGAGCTCCGGAGTCGTAAACGGGGGCATCTGGTTCGTCCTCTGCACCGGACAACATGCTGCAGGTTTATCACGACGAGTGCAGACATGGTCACCTTACCCCAGGCCTCATTGTGACAGCCAGAGAGGCACTGGAGAGCACAATCGGAAATCAATACGCCCTCACGCTTTAATTGTTGTGAAAAAGGCTTCCCTGTTTACAGCCGCACATCATCAGTTAGGACAAACCGCCTTTTGTTTATCTTTGCCTATTTTTCATGACTTGCAACACTCCTAATCTTATAATGCAGTAGCCTATTAATGCTGCAATATGCTCTTCTTCATCCTAAAATCTGCTTTTCTTTCTTGTTTTATAGTGTACATTCTAACCACTATCCAAAGACATGCAGATATTTTGGGAAATTGGTGACCGTAAATTGCCCATGATGAATGAATGTGAGTGGATGGTTGGCTATTACTTTATATAATTCTAGAACTATTTTCTTCTAAGACCCATAGGTACTGAGCTAGACTGTGGTCCTTTTTATTAAGAATAAATACAAGATATACTTTCACTGTGTGGCATAGGCAGTGTGGTTTCAACATTTCCTTGGTGCAGCTATGTTTTGTTGGTGGCGACACTGATGACGGCGGTGCTAAATTTACCCGCGACCTGTTGTGAAATGTCAACTTTTTCCTTTTACGGACCGAGAAGTGCTTCTTGTTTTCCAGCCTTCTGCTTCCATCTGTGTCTCCACTGGCTGCCCCCATTAGGCCGTTACCTGGAGAGGGCCCACCGCTCCACAGCCCTGATTAGGTCCTCTCTGCTTAATTACCAGCCCGGGCCACACTCCGCCATTTGCAGCTGTCCTTCATCTCTCATTCGTCTGATTTGCAACCTTTATGCAGCAATCCGCGCCATAAAATTTCTAAACGGCCAAAAGCTAGCCTAGCATAGCATACACAACTCTAATTACGGCGTCTTGGAGCACCGTCACAACTGGACAAGCTGCATTTTAATTATGAAGAACAGGGAGCGAGTGGAGGCTTTTGTCTAACTGTGGTAGAACGAGAGAGAGGATCTAATTATGCCAATGTTGTGGTACTTTGAAATGCCTTGAGCAAGCCGATTGCTGTTAATATACCCCCGTGCTTCCTCTCTCCACTCTTCAGCGCCCGGGCTATTCACGGCAACAGGCTGCTAAATAATTTATACCTATCTGTTACGGTATGAAGATCAAGGGGACACGAACATGCATAGGCTACAACAGAGGGAACCCAATATTCTTCCCCTTGTGTCAACTTTGGACTTTTCTAGCAGTAGTGAAATAAAGGCGTATATACTGAACAGATGGCTTATTTTGCTAGCACAAAAACACAACTGGAGAATTACTGTAAGAAGGCAAGCCCAAGGTGCAAGTCTCATAAAGTAGCTGTTTACACGTTTTTGCCCTACTTTTTATGACGCGTACAGTAGTCTCTGGAAGTATTTGATGGGGTTTTAGGGCTATGAACAAAGAAAGGTTGCCTGTGGAGCCACTTTTCATATTACAAAGATGTGGGACAACATATGGAAATCAGTTCTTGGCTACAGTCCGGTGCGTTGTATCACGTCTGTCAATTAGCATGCACTGTCCCAATCAAAAAAAACAAACAAACAAATAATGTAGTTAGGGGCCTGGTCATATTTCCCAGATGGCCGTGACTAATATGTGAATTAACCAATTGGAAACACACTATAGGTTTGTTTGTGTTTGCGATTTAAGAGATGGCCAGCAAGCTTGTTTGTTTTCATGCATCAATGAAATAAAGTAACTGGATTCCACGACCCTGTGAGTTTGACCTGGAACTCAAACAGAAAAAAGAGGGCACCAGTCTGGATGCCATGCTAAATAAAAAGTGCATTGTTCAACCAACAAGGAGAGACCTCTGTGAAGATGTGGGGTATTTTTGGCAGTGGTAAAGGTCAGGTTTAGAGCGAATCCTGGACAAAACTTTGGCGATTCTCTAAGGGGGAAAATATGTTCATCCCATTAAACCAAACAAGGGCCAAAATCAAACTTGTTTTTTCTTTTCAATCTCACAATTGTAAAGAATAATCTAAAAGTAAATATTTGTCTTTGTTGTACCATTTTTAAATATGAAAAATACAAAATCAAAACAATTTATTCTTGAATTGGATTAACATTTAACTTTTCAGCACTAGACAAGCAAAACATGTTAAAAATATGTGTAATGATACAGCATTTGAACTGTTCTTTAAATGTTAAATGAGCATTGTCTATTAGGGTCCGATCGATATGGAGTTTAGGGTTCCCAAACAATACCGATATAAAAAGAGGTTGGACGTGCCAATATAAGATATAATTAGATATACAGATATATTTAATCATGTAAAATAAATAGTTTAAAGCAGCTGATTATAAAACGTGTCAGGCTCAATTCACTCTAAATTGGGTTTATTAAAGCGACATTTATTATTGTTCTGCCTCTTCACAGTGAATTTCAAAGACAACGTTTGTTTGCACAACATTCTTTTTGATAGACTTGAACTATTGAGGTGAATTCATGAGCCTAAAGGTGTAGTTAGCCTAATTAATGCACTCATTCATTCATTTTATACCGCTTGTTCCCGTTAGTGGTATACGTAAATTCTGATCATTAACGCCTCTTTTCACTGCACATTTGCGTGTCAATGTGAGTCCAGTAAACACAGATACAGACATAATCACTTTACAGGAGCCAATGGGAGAACAGAGGCAATGTTTACAATGTTTACAATGCTGCGTTAGCATGTCACGAGCTAAGCGCTAACTAAAGAGAATGAAAGAAACAGAGGATCAAAACGGACACATTTAGAGCACTCACCCTCAGACAGGCCACCTCAGATCACAGCTCTTCACAAATGAGATTGATTTCAACCCTGACTCCAAATGATTTTTTTGTTGTGAATATAATCCACATGTTGTTGACAACAGTAGTAGCAGCGTGTGTGCTAACGTTAGCTGAATCTTTTCTCTTCTTCACTGACACTTTCATTTAAAAAAAAAAAACATAAGTCCTATGTTGTCACTGGTGTGATCTGTGCTGAAGGTAACTTTTCTCTTGAGTTTGTATTTGAGTATTTTGAGTGTACAGAGTATTTAAATCCGGCGCTGCCTCTGGAGCTGCACAAACAGGAGCCTCACTCTGGAGCTGCATTCAGCTAGCTCTACCGCATCTACGACACACAAACTACTGCACAGACACATGGAGCTGCACTACATATTGAGGCATTAATATGTCAGTAAATTAATAATATCAGCCAACCGATTAATTGGTCGGACCCTATTGTCTCTGTAGTCTGCCAGTTTTGTCCCAGGGGAAGTGTCTTGCACATGTGTAAGGATCACTTCTGATTAGCGCGGGGGCTTTAAAAGCCGGAGCCGGTGGTGTTTTCTTCAGAAACAAACAGTGGTGTGGCCTCCCCAAGAAACACTGCCATTCTCTGAGCACAGCACAACCCCCCAAAGGAAGCGTCTTTAGGCTGTTACTGCTAATGTTGCCTTGATATCATGTGACCTCAGATGATCCTATTGACGACGACGCTTCATAGCTGTATACTTTTTAAATTTTAACCTCAGTGGTACTTACTGTCGTCTACTCCTGTTGAAGTGCATCTCAATTACTTTTAGTTTTGTTGCTATAAAATACTACAAAATACTATATTTCTCCACCAAGTATGTAAAAATGAAAGCCTTTTAGTTAATTAATTGGTTTACACTTGTGTTCATTTTACTCTTCACATTTTGATTACTTTTCATTTCATTTCATGTGCAGTTGCACAAATTCTGGCTTAATGAAAGGTTTTAATTGCAAATTATTAAGAACATTTATTTAGAGCTATTTTCCAAAATTAGGTAATTTTTCACCTCAGTTTTAATTGCTGATTGGCACTGGTGATACTAATATGGCATTTATTCAGCCGTTTCTGCTGTTGATTTACCTTTTTGATCTGACTAAAGGTTTATTCCGGGACTCTTTTTTTGTCAAAACAATACACTGGATTTCTACGGGCTACTATGTAGGGCTGAACGATTTTGGAAAAGTATCTAATTGCGATTTTTCGGACAAGTTTTCGGATCGCAATTAGATTTCAGATTTATGTGTTGGTAAAAGGATTCTCTGCAGAGTGCATAATTCCAATATGCATTAATATGGCGGGATATTTTGTTTGCATGGGAAATCATTAAATAACTGCTGTTCTTGCATTTTGGAAAATGCAGCCTTTCTCATTGTGATTTTGATTCAATCGCGATTAATCTTGCAACTCCTCTATTATGTATGCTACTTCTAACAAAATAACTTCTTGTTTTCATAATTATTGCTACTACTTCTAACACTAAAGTTCTACATCCACAGTCCACTTCTCCTAAAACCATTACTCGACATTCCACTGAGGTCTATAAATCTTCGTAAAGAGTTGAGTTTTCAGTGACCCTATTATGTTACGACAAACTTGTACATATGTGATTGCTTTGTCTTGGATGGTCAGAACAAGGCCAGGTGGGGGAGTTGTGAGAATGGCAGGAGGGGGCGGGCTCAGGAGCGGGCCAGCCTGATCTGTCTCCGTTGTGTCGGGAGGATTTACGGCGGGCGCATGTTGAGCCATCAATCAATGGTGACGCACTCCAAGGACAACTTTGTCTCTTTATGCAATTTGTAAGGCTGTCCAGTCAAATTGATTCCTTAACCAGGAGTCGTCCAGCACACGGAGACAAGTAAAGCCCCCCCTGAAACAGAACATCAGCCTCTGAGCCGCAGCCAAAGCGCGCAATAAATGATGCTTTTCTCGACATGGCAACACACAGGAGCTGAACAGAGTGGGCTGTATGGAAACAAGATTGAACGCGCAGAGGAAATGACTGGACGTGATTGAACGAGACAAGTGACGACAGGCGGTGCTTTTGCTGACAAACTACAAAGGCTCATGTGTGTGGTTCGTGCATCCTACATTATTTCATAACGGCTCATTTGAAGTAAATGGCAGGTCACTGTTTTATTAATCGTCAAAATTGGTAAAGGTTTGGAAAAAGTACCCACAAAAGGACAATAGTGGCTTGGAGGAATTGTTGCCAGACCAGCCTCCTACATTCTGGGGTCTGGAATTGGACAATAAAAGTCACAAAAAACACAACTTGGGACGGTCCAGCCACAGCCGCTCATTTGTAGCATGTGTCTCTCAAATCTCCTCTCGAATATACTCCATAACATTCAGAACAAAATCTCCAACTCAGATTTACAGATTTTAGTACCTCCCTTGTTAATTCTGCAGAAATCCACTCTATTGGTCAGACCTTTGTTATTTCTTTCCCCTCTTTTTCTCGTAAGCCGCCATGTTTGTTCAGACATTCAAAAACAGACCTTGCCCTTCTCTGATTGGCTAAATTGGAGAGTCAGGATACGATTCCAAACCAAAACTTCTTTGCAAAGTATTGTCAAAGCGTGTGGTCTTTCTGGTCAGGCAAGAGAAATTGGCCATCTAATTCCATTTAGTGTGGTAGTTCCAACACACCGAACACTTGAATAATTGATGGAAGAAATAAGACTCCACTTTTCTCAATTCAACCCAAAAATATTGCATTCATAAAGCTACACCTACAATGGATGACTCCGGCTCCTCGGTGCCCACATCACACTAATGCGGAAATGAGAGAAAAAAAATAGCCCAGCATTAATAGCTTATGATAAATTACCGTGCTTCGTAAATGTCCTGGCATTGCTTTTAATATGGTCTTTAAGATTTGAGATTAGCATCCGCTCATTTTTCCACTGTGCAAATCCCATTCAAAAGAACATTTTATGTCCATTGCCCCGACTGAAATGACTACAACATAAATATAGAAACAAATTGAGTCAAAGATTATCTAATGGAGCGTGCGTCCGTGCAGTCTGTCACAAGCTTTATGTAACAACATTGCTCAACTGCTGGAAGTCTTTAACTACTGAAATTGTTTATTTACAATGTTGAGACCGCTTCAAGTATCTCTCTGGTACTTGATCATTTAAAAGAGCATTTCTGACTCTCATCTTTTATATAACTGGCTTCACCACCTGCCTCGTGTTTACAAATGATCTATGCAGGACCCTCAAATAGACTTTACATTGAATTCACTCAGTCCAAACTCATTCGTGCTAGACAAGATGGGTGAAGTGTCTTATCTAAGGACACAATGATTGCTTGAGGACACAGCGGCCTCCCATCCCAGTTCTAACAAGACCAAACCCTGATTAGACTAGAACAGTAGCTTCTTTGTTATAGGGTCCAACCACTGTTTATTCCTTGGATCACTCCTGAATTGGGTATCTGTCCATCACATTTCATATGTGTAATGTTATGCCTGATCCCTGTCACACATATCTAAAAACATGATTGAAAATGTGTCCACAAATAGCTCTAAAACATAGGTGAGCTGCATCAGGAACAAGGTTTTCTTTTGAGTCCTGTCTGTCAAAGCACTTCATGTCATCATGTGTCAACACGTGGCACGTTTGTGTGATAAGACAAACATGTGGGGAGAGCCAATATTAACTACGATCAGTGCTTTTATAAAAGGCCTTTCTTTTCGGCCGTGGCATCAGCCGCAGTAGCAGACAGATGCAGCAGATCAGACGACATGCCATCTCGTCAGAGTGGCACCGATAAAGATCCTGGAGATGACTGGCACAAATGGATCTCAACAGGAGAGAATCCCCTGCGGGGTCCTGACCCCCATTTTGGGAAGCACTGGTCTACACAATGGGTGTTTTAGAGAGGTGCGGAGTAAAATATCAATCAGTCAATAATAAAAACAAATAAAAAAGCCTTTAAAATAATCTGATAGCGGTTAACGTTACAGTTCATTCACACTTTGTGTTGGAATTGAAGCTCAGCTACGACTTTTACAGGAAGATTTAGCACATTTATGTTGAATTGCCATATTATCAGGATAATACTACTACTATTACTACTGCTTATAATATTACTCCATCGATCCATTTTCTACCACTTATCGGTGGCCAGGTCGACACACACTTCCTCCAGCTCTTCCAGGGGGATCCTGAGGCAGGCCAGGCCGGCCGAGAGATGTACCGCTTATATCCTTTTGGTCATTACCCAAAGCTCATGACCATAGGTGAGAGTAGGAATGTAGATTGACTGGTAAATCGAGAGCTTTTCCTTTCGACTCCTTCCCCACAACAGTCCGATACGGCGACCCTTGTAAACAAAACCCAGAGCTATTTGAACTCCTCCCCTTGAGGCAGAGACACCCCACCTACCGTGAGATGATGATAATAATAATACTATAATGTATTCATCATTTTTGTCAATATTTCACCATCCTGATCACTGCAAAGGAATGTTACGTGCAATATATTATATAGTTAAAATTGTTATCCGGGTTTGATCACAAATTATAGCTGCACCACTGTCATCTCCATGGAAACAAGCTGGTGGCGTAGCCACTATCTGAAAGGTTGCACACTACATCTTTTAAGAATCAAGTCGTATCAAATTTGATATTGAAGACCCATGTGTGGAGAAAGAGACAAATCTTGCATCCAGCTGTGTTCATATCTGAATCAGCCGTTCCATGATCAGTCCTTTCTAAAAGACAGAAAAGGGAAAAGCCTCCCTCCTGCCTTTGTGAGTGGAGGGGCACTGGTCCTGTTTCTCAGCTTGTAGACTTGGCTAAATCGCAGTGTCCAACAGCTCGCCTAAGAAAGCCTTTTTGTGGCTCCTGTCTAAAACGCCGGACCTCTCAGCCAGCGCTGCCACTTCTCTCTCCATTAGAAACTGTGCTTTTGTTCAGCCGGTTTTCTGCTGCTTATTTGACATTCTGCTCACCTGTGCATTTGCCAAGCCGGCCATTGTCCTGCTATTGATTGTCTTGGACCTGGTCAGCCACAAAGCTTGTGCGCCTTCCAGGTTATCAGTGACATCACTCCTTTTTATAAGCAACGCATTTGCCTGTGCACGGCCTTATCAATAGTTTGGGGAGTGCATTAAGCGTGGCTGCCTGGCCTGATTTATGGAGACACGGCGGCGCCTCTGTGCTCACCCAGAGGCCACCAGGTAACAATCCAGTCCCACTTCCTTGGCCGGCAAACACACTTTATTTACTCACTCGGGGGGAGGTGATGAAGACAGCCCTGACAGACAAACAATCTTATGATGCAGCCTTCATGTCACGCCTGGCTCTTTTCTGCCGCTACCTCCAGAACGTCTCAGTCAGATGTCAGTCCTTTCTCCCTCGCCATGGGCCCTGTTGACACGGGGATCCGTCAGCTCACACCAGGGAGAGCGGGACATGTCTGCGGCCATTACTATTCATGAGGCTATGTGATTCACTCTGTCACCCATGTCAGGCGAGGTGTCTGTCTTTACCCCAGCTCCCCTTCCTCCCTTTATCAGCCAGGGGTGGCTAATGAGAAGCACCAGGTTAATACCGCCACTGGAACTGCTATGGCTTTACACCTCTTAATTCATTTGGACACCACTAATTGAAACCCATGTGAACTACACGCAGAACACCATCCATTTTCCAGCCAGCCTTGTCTTAATATCGCCTTTTTTACCTGATGTCACAATTAACCTGTTCCTCCTTATTTCTTCCCCCTCAATATATATATAAAAAAATGTATTTTTTTTTCTAAAATGAAGTTTAGCCAGAAAATCTGTGTTGACACCCACATCTTTATGTACTTAAAGTGGTGACACGCAAACTCAAAATTAAACAGCTTTGGAAAGCAAAAAAACATCTTAGGCCAATTATCACGAGTGGAAACAGCAGCTGAGACCAAGTCAAGACAACATCCTGGATGTGGCAAAGCGTAAATTAAAAAGTGACTCACCTGCAGTGGTCTGACATGGCACAGTCATTCTGCAATGTCTGATCAGCATCATTTACACGCTGGGGCTTCAGCTTTCTATGACACATTACTTTAATAGCAGTAGTTTTTGTGGAAAACCATCCATACAAATTGAATGTTGTTGCTAGTTGTTTTTTAGTAACAGTAGGAACCTAAATACAATGCCTCAAGTCGGGCTGCAACGATTAATCAGAATAATCGTGACAAATCAACTACTTAAATGAATACTCTAATTTGATAATCATTATCTGGACTATACAGACTCCAAAACGCTATTATTATTATTATTTGCCATTTTCATCGAATAAACAAATTAGGGTTTTCAAAAATATTATTATTGTAAATCTTCTGTATATATTTACCTTTTTTTATGTGTTTAAATGTTTTATTTTATTTTTTATTTTATGTAGATCAGAATTGATTGTTTGATTAATTAACTGATCGACAAAACACTTGACTAATGAATTGTGGTTAGTTGCAGCCTTGGCTTCAAGTAATCCATGGACGGCCGGATTATCACCTAATTGCTTCTATACAGAATAAATTAATAAATGACTGGAGCCCGTTTTTTTCTTCACATGAAAGCTGCACATTCACATTTTTGCTTTTTTACACCTTCGCTGCTGAAAATGGATCTGAGCAAACCCACTGCCACCATCTGGTCATCCGACTACATCTGTTACTGGTGACGGTCCTAGTGTCACGAAAGAGATGCAACGCGTCTTTAGTTTGAATTTGGCTGTAAATATTCATATGAGCCATTATTGGTTGACGAGATGTTTTTTTTTAAATTTTTATTTTTTTTACCTTCTGTGTGGCGTAAATCAAGCATCATCGCTGAAAGAGCTTGCCGGCATAAATCCACACCAATCCTCTCCCGTGCATACTTATTCATTTAACCATTCGTCATCTCAACAGTTATTTTATGGCGGCTCTGTATTAATTGAACAGCGCTGACTGCACAACAATTCAAGGTCCACTACATCTATGGCAAAAGGGAGCACACTGAAAATGTCACAAATCAGGAGAAGCTGAGAGAAGCTCCCCGCGATCATGCAACAAAATGACACTCATTTTTCAAGTGCAATGTGCTCCTTTCTCAACCATGCAAAGCAAATGTCTTAAGAGCTCAAAGTGGCCGCTATTCTGGAATCATACTGGATGCATGGAACACGTTTAAGGATGGCGATGTCGTAAAACGCTGATTTGTAGCTTTTGTCACCTTGATTTGTCCCGTTTAGTGATGTTAAACTTTCCATATCCCATTATTTTATGTGCTGTAATGTGCAAAGGGGTCCGTGAGGTGTGACACATTTGAACCAAAAGCGAACTTTATGGATGCTGAAGTATTTGTTTTATCATTTAAAAAAAAAAAGGGGGAAAAAAGAAAATTTTATTTATTTTAGCGCTTTTCATCTTTTTATAAAGATTCTGTATGTACATTGCAAGCTAAGATAAGGTATTCTTTACTGTCCTTGTCGGAAATTTGATCAGGAATACCTTAGCCTTACTACCTTTTACATATTGTGTGTATTTTGTGTTTGAAAGACGGTGATCCAATGCCTTGACTGAGGTATTTGCTCGGTAAGTGCTTCAAATTGACTTGTCTCTGTGCGTTTGGTGCAATCTCTGACTCATTTACAGTACAATATCTCAAATTATACCATTGTAACGATACGGCTGTTTAAAATATTGTGTAGAGACTTTCATTTGCCGTACGTGTAACATTTGTATAATCTAGAATTTGATCTGATTAAACCCTGCATTAACATAAGCACTCTTCTCCTCATCTTAAATTTCTTGTCATCGCATATTCCAGTCATGGCTATTTGAATCTTTGAGACATTTATATTAATTTAACAAATGATCTGAAGCCACAGCAGATCTTCAGTGTGAATGCTTGTGTTTTGATTTCCGCTTTTTCACTGGAGCAGGTGGACTCAAAGAAGGCGTCGGCGGCAGCTTCTTGTTGTCGCTATAATTTTTTTTGCTGAAAGTCTTTGTAATACTTGTGTGACTCAGCGTCCCGTCCGCTAAAACAAACAACGTGCTCTCCAGCTGATGGGGGACAACCAATTTAACTGCCATCTTAATGGAATCTATAATAAGCACAGAGCCACCGTAATGGCAAAGTACTGCGTCTTCAGATAACACAGGCAGCATCAAAACCCTTGTGAACGCTAAACAAGTTCTTTTTCGTCTTTCCTAGATGGTGTTGTCAAGTTGCTGTTAACGCCGTTCTAGTGGCTTTGTCCAGATTTTTCACGGTTTCTGTTGTGACGAGATTTGTAAAGTACATGTACATTCGATCATGCATAACAGTGGCTTGGAATAGTATTCTTAACCCCACATGTCAAGACCACACACTTAATCACATTTTATTGGCATGTTTTGTGAAGGAGCAACACAAAGCATCACACAACTAAAGTGAAAGGAAAATTATACATTATTTCCAATTAATTTTTTATACAACTTTAAAAAGTGCAGCGTTCAAAAGTAATCAGGCCCCCTGAGTGAATACTTTGTGGAGTTGCCTTTCACTGCAATTACAGCTGCAAGTCTCTTGGGGTATGTATCTACCAGCATTGCTCATCGACAGACTGACATTTTTTCCCATTGTTCTTTCCAAAACAGCTCAAGCTCAGTCAGATTTGATGTTTTCAGATCTTGCTCTCTGACTGGGCCCATTCTAACACATGAATATGTTTTGTTTGAAACCATTCCATTGTAGCCCTAGCTTTATGTTTAGGGTCGTTGTCCTGCTGGAAGGTTAACCGCCGCCCCAGTCTCAAATCTTTTGCTGAGGCCAACAGGTTTTCTTTTATCTTCCTGTAAACTCTGAGCAGCTTCCCTGTCCCTGCTGAAGCCCCACAACATGACGCTGCACCACCATGTTTGATGTTTGTGGGGTGTTCAGAGTCATGTGCTGTAAGTTTTGCACCACACAGACTGTTTTGCTTTTTAGGCCAAAGTATTCAGTTTTGGTCTGATACGACCAGAGCACCTTCTTCCACATGTTTGCTGTGTCCTCCACATGGCTTTTGGCCAACTGCAAATGGGACCATTTATGACAGATTTGTGTAGTGCACGACTAATAATTGTTTACATATTCCCTGTCCACCTGCGCTGTGGATCTCTGCAGCTCCTCCAGAGTTCCCCTGGGCCTCTTGGCTGCATCTCGGATCAGTGCTCTAAGTTTTCGCGGACTGTCATGTTTTGGAAGGTTTGTACTTATGCCATACTCTTTCCATTTCCGGATGATGGATTGAACAGTGCTCCGTGAGATGTTCAAAGCTTGAGAAATCTGTTTATCTGCTTTAAACTTTTCCCCAACTGTATCCACTACTTGTCTGGTGTGGACTTCATGATGCTTTTTTCTCCTTAACGTTCTCTTAACAAACTTCTGTGGCCTTCACAGAACAGCTGCATTCATATTGATATTACACACAGATGGACTCTATTGAATCATGAGGTCAACATTCAGTCTTTCTGCAATCATCAGGCAACTTCTGACAGCAATAGGTTTTTTTTAAATCTGGAAATAAATCCTGTACAGTTTTCTTTCCACTTCACATTTGTGTGCTGATTTGTGTTGCTCTTTCACAAAAATGCCAATAAAATGTATGTAAGTTTGTGGTTATGACGCAACAAAATGTGGAAAAGTTCCAGGGGTACAAACACTTTGACAATCCATTGTAAATATTCAAAATATATTGATGGTTGGACTAAAGCCAGTATTGTCCTGGGCTTGCTACTCTGTTCAAAATTGGAATCCAGACTTGTAGCCCAGAGGTGCTGTTTGAATTTAAGTTAATTTTCTTTCCTTTTCTTTCCTTGTGTTTAGTCTGGAAATGTAGCTATCGTCGGTATATGCAGGCATTTGATTGTCAGCTTTTTTCCCCTCACATTGATCAATCTTAATTTTCAATTGAATTAGATTTTTGAGCTGACAGACTTAAATTGCTGCATTTGAAAAAAAGTCAAAACATGTTATTACTGTGGATCTCTCGATTCAAAAAAACAAATCACTGACTATTACAAACGGCTGAATTTTGTATGCAATGGAAATGAACTACATGTAAAAGTTCTTTTTTTTACTTCTTTGCTCCTGTTATTGTCCTGTGATGTTATCAGCTGAGACCAGTCAACAGGAGGCAGTATAAACATGAAGATCTTTTGTCAGTGTTGTCTTGTCAGGCTCTGTCACTCTCTCTTCTCCTGCCCCATCCCTTCACAGTTTTGTGGCTGCAGATGTCGCCTGTAATGATGCAGACGGCTCACATGATCGTACAGAACGGTGGTGGAACTGTCTGAAAATTAGTAAAAATTACTTTCTCATTACGTCCCTCATTGCTCCTGTAAGTAGTCTGGGTTTACGCACGATTAGGAGAACGAGCCGCGGAGCACCAGGGCCTCAACACACATGCAGACACACGTATAAGGAATAACCAGTTTGCACTCTTCACCACTTCAACTAATAAGCCACTTTATTTTATCTTTGAAATTTGAATTGTTGCTATGAGGGATTGTCTTTAGCCAAGTAGCGCTGTAGTTTAAGCAAAACAAACCTGTAAAATGATGACGATGGCCATGCTTCATGGAAATGGCTTACCCAGTGAGTGCAGTTAGTAGAGCGAATCCTCATGCCCTTTTAGACCAACAAAAGAACACACTTTCATTGGTCACTCTCCTGCTGGCTTGCGGTTTGGTTGTGTTTATTCTTCTCTTGTGTTGTGACCTTTTAAAATTGAAGCTTGACTTTGTTTAGGTTGTGTTTTAGAGATTGTGGATATGATTCTTGTGGGATTTATACCATTTGTTCCTGCTTCTCATGTGTACTGCCTGCCGGGGAACTGTTATTTCACAAATCCCGACCCTTTTGTCTGACAAAATACCCAATGTCCACTAAAAATCATAAAACAGAAAATGTACATTCTCTATTGGTATTACTGAAAAGGGCCATATTATAATTAATTTCGAACTAATTGATTCTTCGGATATTTGTCCTTGATACCATATTTTAATGTCGTGTTAGTTTAAAAAAAATGATGTGGAAATTGTTGTTTTTGAAGCTATGCAATATTTGAATATCAAGTAATAAAGGCGGGGAAAAAAACCTCTGAAACTTGCAGTGCAGTCTTTAAAATAAGAATATAAAGTAATCTTCCTGCACTTATTTTGTGTTTAATTTCATTGTCCATTGACTTTGTTCTATACTTGAATTTTAACCAACCAAGACATTTCTTCGCCTGGCATTTGATGGATTGCTCAAATATCATCATCGAGATAACCCCTAAAACCTCAAGATACTAATTTGTCAATATTGCCGATCCCTACTTCAATTCTTCTGGGGCAACCTTCAGGAGCAGTGCAGCATCAGGGATTTATCTCCTGATCAGGAGCAAGGATCTTTAGAGGGACCTATAGTTAGGGGGGATTTGGGTCTATGCATGCTTTAGTTTATGGGGCCACCCAGAAACGCCATTGGGAGTGCTCTCTTACCCTGCGTAGTTGTGCATATACACTTCCAAAGTCAGAAGTACTTGCTGGTATCTAAAGCCCCTAAAACACAGTTCACCTCATGTCACCTCTGCTCACTGATTGACGGCACGCTTTTAGCCTCCCTAGAGTGGCTCTCCAACTCCCTTTTCCCTCCTTTATCCAAGTTAAATGTTCTACCTACTCAAGCGTCAACTTTTCTTGGGCCTGGCGGGAACTAATTATTGCATGAGCGTCTGAAAAGTGCTCATTTGTCCTTGTCTGAGAACAATCATTCTTTGCATTGGCCTAAGTCTACAAAGCCCCAGGCCAAACAAATCTGAATTTTCTCCCATCACAAACCTGTTTGGCTCCGGGGTCTTTGCAACTGATACACTCTTCCTGTCGCTCAGTCAAATGGCAACACCAGATTATTCATTGTTTATTCATGGGGTTACAAATTTTGCAAAACAAGATGGCGCCTGGTTGGAGTTTCTGATTACTCGTTGTACAAGAGATACAGGACTTGAAAGCGCACAAGTTGGCACGATTGATAAATGGGAGACCGAAGATGGTCCGGAAAAGCAGCGTGGCATGGATCGCTTTACATGAAACCCAGGAAGACAGCAGAAAGTGCGGCGTGCGCACAAAGCTCTGCAACAGGAAACCCGGAAACTGGTGCCGTTTGAATTGCACAAACCAAAAACAATGGTCTTTTTTGTCTTTTGTTCTCTTTTTATAAACCGGGTGAATCTAGGACACTGCATCGGTCCCAAGCAGGTGTTCACAATGTAAAGGGCTTTTTGTGGGAGTTTATTTATCCTTCTATTTTTATTGGATGTTACAGTTTTTCAAATGTAACATTGGAACTGCAGTTGGAGTTATTTACCGTATTAGGTAGTAATCTTGTCAGCATCATACTTTTCCTGCTTTCACCCAGTGAATACTATATATCTAGGGATGGAAGACATTGACAAAAATGAATATTTCAAAATGTTTGCATTATCTCGACAACAATATTTAGATGATATTTAACAATGCATCAGAAGTATTTTATACTATAGTAAATTTAAATTGTTTCCTTTAATGCATTTCCTTGATTTCATATGTGTTGTTTTTATGACTGTTCAGTGTTTTATGTTGCCGAAACAAGGTCCTATGTTTGTGAATTTTATTCATTGACAATGGCAAAAAACCTTTCTGATTCTGAAATGTGTTAAAACGTGCCTATAAATGCCTTGGTCGGGGTAGAACACAAATGGACCATAAAATTAACCACAAAGTGCAGAAATATCTCTTCATACCCTTGTTGGGACTAGATGTTTGATGTTTGAATGTTTTGTATCATTTCTATATAAGGAAAAGTTATTGTATGTAATAAAAGAAGCATGGTGTTAACAGTTTTCTACCACAGGGGGGGGGAAATGATTCAGTTATTTGCAAAGTAACCTTCACAATTTGCTGTTCATGGTCAAACATTTTTAGCCACTTTCACAAAACCACAGGAGCCTTACGTTCTATGTGGGATACAAGTGTGTCTGCGCCTATCCTTGACTCTAGAACCCGGCACAATGTCACATGTGTCATGCCCTGCTTTTTTCTCTCAACTGTGTGGCATTTGCTCAATTGTACAGCAGCAAACTCCTAAAATAACCGCTCCACTGGAATGCTGGAAGAGACCGGAATCGTGCTCATTCAGTTAAATTCACCTCCAGCGGCTCCACGGAAACCCACGCACATTATCCCAAAATACTCCTACTTTGCGTCACTGTTGGGCCTAAACTTAGACTAGGGAAGGGAAAGCTGATGTCTATGGTCCGTGCCAAGGAGTGATGCTGTGGAAGGGGTGCCAGCCGACTCCCCACACGCAAATGAAAAGCCGCTGTCTGTTTTTGAGTCTGTGAGGTCAAAACAACAGAGTCTGAAGCTACTATTCCTGACTGTTCTATCTTAAGCTGCTTCATGCTGTGTAAGTATAATTTGTTTATTTTAGTATTCGTTCTGGTAATTGTAATTTACACTTCGCACTTTGTTTTTTGTATTGCTTTTGTCCTCCACTTATACTTTGGAAACAATTGACACATAATTAGTCTCACGATTGTCAGAAAAAACATCACGATTTAACGCTTACTCACCATTATTGTCATTATTATGGTGAGTTCATACCGCCGTATCCAAAGCTTCCAGTTTTTGCAGAGCATCCGAGCAGGCGAGGATCCTGCGTTTTGGGCATTTGACGCAGCACATTATCCGGAAGAAGGACCAAAACAAACCCCGCACCAGTAAAAATTGGAGCAAATGATGATATTCACCACACAGGGAACCACGTCTGAAGGATCTGGTGGACGCAGACAAGCCGCCGTGGTGATCGCCTCTGTTGTTGGGTTGTGAAAGCAAATACACATAAAAGCCACTCTCTCAACCTGGTCTGTCATCACACCAAGAGGAAAGGCACACCGGAGAATAAAACGACTCCTCAAGCGTGCGTGTGCATTGGACGCGCATCTGCTGGTGAGTTTAATTTTCAGCGTCTGCCTTCAAATGCACAGTCATCCAACTACGAGCATCCAGCGCGAATTGGACGCCACGGTCTGAACGCAGCATAACTGAGATTATGACCAAACAACAATGACATTTAAAAGTTTCCATATAGTCTAACACATTACTATTCCTCCAGTTAGTGGCCAGCTTTATGAAACCTGGATGACAAAAGAAGGTAAATGTGACAAAACAGGCAGATAAATTAGTCACAATTATTATTTTTTACTACTTTGGATTTATATTGTGACCTGAATAATTAGTTATTGATTTAACCTAATAATCTTGACACCCAAAATTAGCAGCTAATGCATTAACCTCCATCTTTCATTTCATTTCTTTTTCAGGTTGTGATGTCAAACAATTACATTAAAGGCAAATTAACTGACTAATTATGATAAAATATTCAAACAAGTGTGTGTGAGTGCACACAACTGCAGTTTCTAAACAGGATGAAATATTTTCCTGCCCTTACTCCTCCCTGAATCTCGTTTCCATTCCACTCGGTCAGCACATAGAGCAGTGATAAAGCCGGGATAACTCGACTTAGGATTCTGCGCATTCTTCAGGTATTTGAAAACACACTGCTGCTGCTTGTGTTCGGGCTTGGTGACCCCAATAATGAATCTGTGGACAAGCTCTTGATAGTCAAATAGTGTGGACCTACCAGATTACTGTGATGTTTCTAAATGGCAGGCTATGTTAGCATTAATGTGCCTTATGAGGTCATTCAAACATGGCTGACATTTCGGCAGCCTTCGTGTCGCCCCATGTTTGGGAGACCAGTCTGTGTAAATAAGGGCGCTCTGCTTCTTCTGTTCTGCCTCGCCTCAGAATTTGTTTAGGATTAGAAATCTCATTTTGCCGCGAGCTCTGCTAGCTTTAGATCAGTCAGCTCATCTGCAGATCTCAGCGCAGATAAACACAGGCATTCTCCAGGCCTCAGCGCTTTTATTTTTCACCCTTTTTAACGACGTGAAACAACTGCTCTAAGTACCAGTTATTCTACTAGTACTATACTACGATGATAATATTGACAAAAAGTACTAATACCAATAAAAGCTACTTGGAATTACTGACAAAAAATAGCTTAGGACTTGTAGGACTTTTAAAACAACAATGTATATTTTGTTCCATTGAAAATGCCATGAAAATGAAAAAAGTACCTTGAACAAAATGTGGTGACACGTCTATAAAACTTAAAAAGCAAAGAAATGCCACCAACGACAAGTAAATACAGTACAATACACTACAAGTTTAGATGTACATTTGTTGCCATCTAGCATCGTGGTTAATTTAAAGGTCTATTGGTGGTGAATAATATTGTGGAAGTGAGCACTCCAGGGTTTATCTGACTTATCTCACATCCATTTTGTGAGCGAAGACTGCCTGAGCACCATTTCCATTTTTACCAAAAGAATTATAGCCAGTCACTTGACGGGGCCAAAAGTCCAGGACAGAAACTGGTGAGGAAAAAAATGAGTGGAGAAGAGCTGGATTAACTGAGCAAAGCTAATAGTCGGTCTGGTCAGTTCAGCCTAAAATGGAAAAACAAATTGCAAACCCATTCAGTATCATTTACCGTAAGTCGATCATGCCAGACTTTTATCACCTTGTGCCTTATAACCAGTGTTATTTTTGGGGGGACTTTTTCAAAAGATACTGCAGTCCAGACACATGAGCTTCCCTAACAAGTCATCACACTTTTCCCCGTGTCAAACTGAATAATAGTGAAGGCTTGAATTTTCCAAATCCCACCTTGAAAATGCCCAATCTTGTCCTGGTTAGTACTCAGATGGGGGACAACTGGGAAAACCAGGAGCCGCAGTGGGGCAGCAAGCAGTAGTGTATGCTGTCCTTAGGCAAGACACTTCACCCACATTATTGTGAATGTGGTCTATTTCTGAATGGTTGGAGGGGCCGATCGCACAGGTTGGCAGCCTTGACTCGTCCGTCTACCACTGGGCAGCTGTGGCTACAATATTAGGATCACCAGGTGTGGAGTGAACAAATAATGGAATGTAAGTGTTTTGAGTGCGGTATAAAAATCAAATGCTTTATTAATATTATTAACATATAACATTAATACTCACAGCTTTTTGTCTGTAATCATTTCATTTGTTGGTGGTCATAATTGTTGTTGTTTATTCATTTTTTTCAATTTTATGGCCTGATGGCTTGATTAGACAGGACCACTTCAGCATGAAATGGGGAGAGAGCGGGTAGAGACACCTATAGCAAACAGTGATGCCAAGGTGGCAACAACCACATAATCTAACGCCACAAACCACCACAACACCTGCAAACCCAGTGGTCATAATGTTCTGCCTGATTAGTACATGTAGCTATTTCTATTCCTAGACTAGTTACACTGATATTTTAATACTCGTAATAATTTCAGTCGATTAGCAGATGATAGATATTTCTTCAGTTTCTCCTTTGCACGGCCTCTGCAGTTTAACCAGCCAGATCTATTTTTGGGTTCTAAAAATGGATTACATAACTTGGTGGAACAAGGCCCTTTTTACCTGGATGCACTGCGGAGTCCAAACTGGAGGGGGTACCGAATATTCTCATTTTGTTACGACACGCCAATCTGTTGCTCTTGACTCAGAATAGCCTCCCACCAACAACTTCCTCCCCCACCCCACCCTGTTCCAACGTAAGCCGCCACCCGCTGCGAGACGTCAGCCACTAATCTAGCAGAACGGGGCCTGAAAATGAAGCGGACCAGAGAGTACTGAGGTATTAGCATCAGAGCGTAGCTCGCAGAAGGAAAAGCTTTTTACCAGGCCACTGCACCCATATGGCATTAGCACATGAAATGCCACTGTTGACATTTCGGGAGGCGCTGTGCTGCTGTAAGTGCAGGCCATTGATATTAGAGTCATTAGGAGAGGTGCTTGATCCTGTATTGATGGTGAAACAGTCCAGGAAGATTCACATGATCTGGCATTACAGCGACTCTCCTTAGGCTGATTTAACACGCCATGGGATTGATGCGGTGTATTAACTCAAGATTTTCAAGTACCTCAAAATCCATGTGATCCATACCTTTCCAACATTCATTTGGATTTCATACATGTCCACTATCGGATTAGGTCTTCTTGGTTATTTACTGTTAGCTGTTTGCTTACAAGTCACCTTGTTGATTAAATGGCACTATTAGGATTTGCAGAATCTTGCAGAAACTTGTAGAAGTTTCAAAGTGTACGTGTCTGTAATTTAAAAAATATAGGTTGAAATAAAATGTTTGCTGACAGTTGACTTGTCAAATCATGCATTTCCACCACAAGAATTGGATGTGTTTAGTAAAAGTAACAAATTAATTTGTTACTAATTAACAGTAGTTACAGAAACTGTAATAATGATAAAGAATGCAAACCATAACTCCAGATTCTCCTCTTATCTGGGTCTTTATTTTTGCGGATGAATTCTCCAAAGTTCCTTGTGTTCACATTTCTTCTGACATTTGTTTAACTGTGTTGTTGAATGCTGAAATGGCTGACAGCAAACAAAGACAGCAGCTCCTCTGTTGAGCTCTCACCTTTCTCTCCCATCCCAGCCCCTCCCTCTCCTAAATAATCTCCAGATAAGAAATAACACAGCTCATGATTAATTGTGGCCATTGTGCTTCTGGACTGATATACTCCCTTCTCACATCCATCTTTAAGCCCTCCCCTCTCTGTCTCCTGGTCCCTCACGTGAGCGCCAGGCTCCGAGGATACTTTTCACAGGGACATAAAAGCTAGTCAGCTGTAAAGCTAAATGAAAGTCATTTGCTCTCCACGTACTCGCTAATGTAACGCTCGGCTTTAGGGACTATTGCCCTTTTTGTAGTTATAAAGTAACTCATTCTTAAAGGCGGTGTTTGATAATTGAAGCTGATGGAAGGGAACAAAATTAGAATGGACATAATTTCATGATTGATTTCTTTAACTGTCTTCTCATCCCACCATTGCCGCCCTCTTTTGTGCTTTTCTTTCGGCGCCTTTTGCCAATAGTAGATGGCCGCTCAGATGGATGGTGATGGTAATTTAGTTTTCCATTTGTGTATCACTCTTTATCCGGGCTGTTTTCGCTCTGGTGCTGGCAGCGTTTTGTCAGCGCGCATTGTTTGCTCCGCTCAATTGATTAAAAAAAGATGTTGTCTCATGCATTGTGACGGAGTATTTCCCCCAGAGATTGCAGAGTTATTACAGAGCGGCGGTCCGGACACCCGTTGATGTATTGTGCTGGGCTTTGGGACAAGACTAGGTGAGGAGGAGAACATGGGGCACATCGAGGGGACGTGGGGCGGGCTTTGGCTGTAAGAAAAAACAAGTGGCACGCAAACTCAATCACACACTACCTAGACTGATACCAGCTTCCTTCTTTTCTTTCTTTTCCTTTCGCCACGTACCGTCCGCTCAATCTTCTCCCCATCAAACGGACCCTACTGCCGCCATTCGCAGCATCCGCACACACTTTACCGCACTAACAGGTTGTCATAGCAGTGGCACGCGGTTGACAGACTTGGGGAATCTCCTCATGTCTGGAGCAGAGAATGAGGAGAAGATGGTTTGCGTTGCCGATGACAACACCTCGTCCTTGCCGTCTCAGCATGTGAGACGGTGCAATATCACAGCGGCTCTAATGCTTGAAATGAGCGTGAGGTCTTTTCAGCTCCAGGCCTGTCTCACTGTATAGATCCTACACAAACTGTTTCCTTCAGATCAGGTAGCAGGTAGTCTTTTCCTTGAGACAGAATTGGAGAGGAACTAATGCATGTACTCTTTTTTTTTTATTTTTTATTTTTTTTTATAGGCCCACTTAATGTGCATTGGGTAAAAAAATATCCACATCTTACATTTTTGGTTATTTTGCTGCCATTTTAGTAGCCAATTTTGCATTTATTTGTCCACTATGTTCTTTAAGAAATACTGTAATGTCACCACTTTTATTTACTAGTTTAAAGGTGCACTATTTACACATTCTAGTGGGGGTCTGCCACATGCTTGTCTCATGGTGATGATATTGCTTTGCCTGGAATGTTTCACTGTATGGCATTAAACTCAACTGCTATGTTGCAAAAAATACCTTGGAAATACTTTGGATCTGACTTGTAGTTGGTCTGGTGGCATCCCCTGCCTGTCTCCATGGAAATGCACTTAATGCCATACATTCTAGGGAAAGCAATGACTTATCCATGGAGACAAGATTGTGCAGAATTCTCCACCAGAAAAGTGATGGTGTACTTTTCAATTAAAACTGGTTTCACCAATGGCGGTAAATCTTAAAATAACGTACATATTTATCTTTGCTCTTGTTTCTGCACAATAAGACGTGCGCCAAGCTGCAGGTGCACAGGGAAGCTCCAAATGCAGTACAGTGGGCCGAGCTGGAATTGTTTCACTGCCTCCTTTCTCTTCTTTTGTTCCTATCGCCGCAGCCTAGATTCTCATAAAGACTATTCCTTTGGCAAAAGTTGAAAGATTGTGTGGTGTTGTTCATTACAGCTTTGACATTTTAATGATTTCTTCATTTGCAAATTACCTCCTGAAATTTGCATGAAACAAAAATGGGCATTCAGTTTCATACAATACAAGTCGACATGAAGGAAGGATTTGAAACTACTTTTGTATTTCTAAATTTTTTTTGTGTGTGTGAAAGGTGCTTTTTTTTCTTTTTTTTCTATCGACTACTACAATGGGTTGGGTACAGCCGTGGACAATTGTTAGTTATAGAACACTAATATTTATTGATTAAGGGGCATTTAGATCTTCAGTTCTCCTACAGGCATGTCAAGTTTGAAAATGTTCTGATCTATTCTAATTTCATCTGATCTAATGTTCTTTGCACTAATGAGCTATGAACATTTGTGAAATCATAGAGAAATTTTAGTCAAATGGGTTGGAATTTATTGTGCACCCAAGTTTAACAAAAATCACTTCTTTTTTTTTCCATAAATTGTCAATTTCTCAAACATTTTTATTATTCTCGGCCTTCCATCAAATTCCAGAACATCAACACAACTCTTTCTAGTCTCAGTCTTCATCAAAAATAAAACCCAACAATGTAAAAGTAAGGTTCTCTTTGGCAGCTTTTATGACAAGCAATCAGGAAATTTAATCCCAAATGTGAACGACAATGGGAAGTGTCCAGCTGGCCTTTGATCGAACAGCGGCCCATTCATCGCCGCCGTCATGTTTCCGCTCCATAACTGATGCCTTGGCCCCTCCCGCCGGCGCCTGTATCGGCAGCAGATGTTTGATCGGAGATAAGCTCACGGGTCAATGTCGCCCTCATCACCGCGGCCCCAGTTTCGCCCATCATGCCAATAACTGCTGGCTGACGGGTTCGCTCCTTTCACTGCTGAGTGACGGCTCTCCAGTGAAAGGGTTTATGGGGGTCAGGACCTTCCTCCCTGTCACCTCTAATTGGTGCGGCGTGCCATTAGCTGTTGGATGTGGACCTTGGATAACAGGGAGTGGACAGTTGGCCTCCTTGATGTAAATGGCAATTGAAACTCGCTGTGATGAATGATCTACCATAGCCATTTTAAAATGTAGTCGAGTATTGGCATGTAAAGCAATACACAAGGTGCACGTTTTGTTCCATAGCCAGGTCTACATAAATGGAGAGGTTGTTGTTTCATTTTTACTCATGTCAGATGATTTTTTTAAGCCAGTCCCTTATTAGATCTGCATCAGAAGTGACGAAACTGGCCACACTTTTTTCTTTTTTAACCAAAGGCCACAGATTGAAAATAGAAGGGTACACTGAGATCATAATTTTAGTCAGATTCAGGCTGGGAACTTTTTCCCCAAAATATTTTTGAGTTTATGGTGTAGATTTTTTTTTAAATTGCAGTAAAAAGTTTAACTAATTGTAGTCTTTTGAGCAATTTCATCCGAAAGCATGAGGGTCAACAAAAATGTGTCTGATGGCCGCATTTTGACTTGGGCCATAGTTTGGCCTTTGCAAAACCTATTTTTTATTAAAACTTTGTCTAGTTGATGGAATTCAAAATTATTTTGTAATGGACCCAACCTGAACGACATCTTTTTTAATTAAATTTTACTTTTCTTCTAATAAGACGGTGGTATATAAGCAATAGCTCATTTACCTGGCATGTTTCAGTGGCAGGACTTCAGATGGATACGAGATGCTAATGAAATCAGGGGGCGAGGCGCACAGACCATCAATCGAGATGGAGCGTTTCCCTTGACTCACACATGGGACTCTCCTCCAGAGACCACCACGCGAGGACAGGCATGGTCAGCCTGAAAGATATGTAGATAGGCGTAGTCGGTCATAAGATCTATCTATCTAAGAATAACATCTGATAAAAGACACTACACGCCATCAGACGTCACCTCTGACGAAGGCAAAAGTCCTGCCACTGAAACATGTCAGGTAAATGAGCCATCACTTGTTTACCACTGTTTTATTAGAAGACATTTTATTCATAAGCAAACTTGACTGAGATAAATGAATGCAACTGATAACTTGTTGGAAGCGCACACATTGTAACATCGAAGTTGGACCATCCTCCAGTCCAAAGTTTGGATCTCATACATAAAATATTGTCTTTGTTCTATGTTGATGGGTGGAAGAAGAGTGCACAAACCCCCCCCCAAGAAATCGAGGGAAAAGGCAAAATCCACAAAGTACAATCACAAAAGGCCAATCATGCAGCTATAGATGTGCCTGACCAAACCTGGCTCATAAACTAGAGATGGGTTGCTAAATGCTGCCATGCAATCGTCCACTGCTCATAAGTAGTTGCCCCATCAGCATTGGAATGGTTAAATGAGGGACACACTTACAATAGAACAATACCATAAACAAAGTCCCACTAAGGATTTGAGATATGTGAGATTGATTGTTTCAAAGAATATTCCTCCGCCTGTAGAACCCCTTGTGCTCACTGAATTGTTTTGGTATAAGCACCTTGTGAGGGCAGTTAAAAGGGCAAATATCCCACTATGTCAAGGCTAACTTTGATATAACCGCTCCATTCAACCCTAAACAAACAAGCGCGTGAGCACGATCGACCTTCAGGCTATGTTCCTCTGTTAACCTGTCCCGCTGCGAGTTAATGCCTCACTATGATTTGCTATGTCTTCTAGTTTAGTCCAGTGCACCCACATCACCTCGCACACCGGCGCGGCAGGTGAGCGAGCCTCATTTGCATAAGTCTGTGCAGCCGCGTATGCAAACGACCCCCGCTAGGCAAAGGTGAGATGGGATCCTTTAAACCATTAGAATATACTGTACGTCCATATAAATATTTCCTCTTCTGGCTTTGAGCGGGATTACAGCAAAATCTTATAATTAGCATGAAAGGCCAGAGACAGAGAGGAGAATAGGAACGGACGAGGAGACTGACCTCCACTATCTCCCTGCGGCACGCCTACTGCTTATCTATAGCCCCTTGGCTGTTATGTTTATGCGTAACCTATAAGCTCAACATAGCAATAAGCTCCTGGTGTGACAGTTCAATTTCTGGATTGGTTTTTGAGCACGATGCAATCTTTTACTGAAGACTTTTGTGATACTGAAGAAGGTTATTGTCATGTGTCGAGAATGCGTCAAATACTGCAGCTGCTTGACCAGTTGGGGCGCTGTTAGCGATTATGTCAAGGCACTGCTTTATAATATTCATTTAATATACAGTATTCATGATTTCAATGAAAAATAAATAAATAAATTAAAACAGTTTTCAAGTTTGGATTTTTAGGACTATTTGGAGGTCCAGAATAAAATAAACAAAAAATAATACTGCAAACACTGCTACATATTTATGACAGTAATATTTGGGCCTGCCACGATAACACATTTTAAAGTGCAATGTATTGTTACAGAAAAAAATATCTGGGTTAACACTGAATATTAAAACTACTGTATGCAACTGACAATAAATCCCAGAAAGCCATTTACTACATGTATAATATTGTTAAAAAAACACACACGATTAGGGAAATGTAAACACTTTAATACATACTTAGTGTCTCTAATTAGTCATAAAAGTTACATATTTTACGTTGTACAGCTCAAATCTAGTCATACTACAAAAAGTAATGAAAAATTCTCCACTACATGTACACACGATAAATAGTGAGCCCCAAATATTGTTGATATTGTAAAAATGTAATACAAATGGTACTTCTTAAGCACTGTAAGCAATATAAAATGTATTACAATTTTGGAGTAACTTGCCCAACACGGCTGAAAATCTAGGTTTACAAAGCTAAATACTTTGTACCGTAAAAAGTATTGTACAGCAAAAGAAAGTGACAAGAATTTTACACAAAGACTCACAGCAGCCCACCACATTAACAACCTGATGTCGTCCTACCCATGTCGTCTTTTTGCCATCGACCACCTTTGATCATTTTGCCTGGTAAATGACAGGTTGCTAATTTAGCTGCTGATTTGAGGTTGGATCACAGCAGCCGTTGTGACTACACATAACAAAGGGGGAACAAAGAATCTGGGGCTTGATGTAGTTTTCATGTTGTGTCAAACTTCTCGTCCCCCCACTGTTCCACTACGATCTCAGTATTTTTATTCATTCAACTTCCTGTTATTCTCCCACTGGCTTACAGGGGCATGTCTCAAACCCACCTCGAAACACATTACCATAATAGCATTACATCAGATATAAATGTTGCAATGTGAACTTCGATTTTGTAATATATCTGGGTACATTTACGCTTGGTCGTATCAAAGTTTGACAGCTTCACACCTGCAGGTATAATTAGCCGTAATCAGAAATGGATTATGCAGATGGGAGATCAATTGCGTTTTCCTTGCGCTAGGATCCCAGACTTTTGCTTCTGTCGGCCTTCGAGATGGGTTCACGCAGAGCCAGCGGGGTCCCCCATCCCCTCCAGCCCGTTTTCCATACATAGGCAGGTGCATGTTTTAAGATAGAGTCCTTAACAGCGGAGCACGTTGCTGAATATAAATGGATTTGCGAGCTCCGGTACAATAACAGTGTTGTGAATGCGCCTCGTGATGTCGATGGCATCCGTATCACACACAGAGGAGCGACATCTGTTTCAAGCGCACTCCAGTCTTTACATCTCCACACAAAGTCATGGGGTTGGGAGGCAAGCGTCTGCCTCTCCCAGATTAAAATGTGTCAACAAGCTTAACCACCGCCTTTGAAACCTGCCATTCTGTGCTTGTAATTCTCCTGGCTGCATGCTGCAATTCCATTCTAGGCAGAAACAGTACTGTGGAAAAGTTTTGTTCAGAAAATACTATGTTATGAACAAAGACATTCTAAGCAACTATGGGCCGTAAGTGAGCAGAGAGGGAAAAACAAAAACAAAAACATTTAAAGGTGCTCTATGTAACTATGTATCTGTTGGGTCTGCAGTGGAGATGTTATAGCTTTGCCTGAAATGTTCCACAGCATGGTATTAAAGAAGACATGCTTTTTGTCTGGTATTTAGTGTGAAATTAGAACATAGCAGATCATTGTTTTACATTTTGTTCATTGTAAATGGTCATATTGATAGAAGAAACAGCGCGATGGACTTCCTGTTCTAAACTGCTTGTTTTTGTTGTTGAAAAATGGCATTTCTGTGACATTTCTGAACCCTACATAGATACAATCGAAAGTTGGCAAAAGACAATATACGATTGACATGCATGAATCAATCAAAATAGTTTTTTTGGTCACTGTGGGCCATTAGCAGAGCAGCAGGTCTTTTGAACTGTGCTCAACATAACTGAAAGAAAGCATCTTAACATTATAGTGCACAGTATGGTCCTGATTTATAAATAAAACTCTGCAATAAAAGTGACCGTGTAAAGTTGCTAACATTTGCAGCTTACCTTAGTCTGAGCGGTTAAAAGATCATTATTTTCCATTTCAGACAAAAATATGAATAATCCATTCTGTTTTCTAATGTTGAATAAACCATGTATGATTAATTTAGTAAATACTGCACCCTCGCTCAGGTTTGCTCAGTCTTTATCGGACAAATCTACTATTTTGGAGTTTCATCAAACTTTTTTTTCACCTGGACTGGCACTTGCGCGCTCTGGTGGTGCAATTGTCTACTACAAGTATCTCTATTAGACGAGGCAAATGAAAAGCGCTAGTAGTAATATGTGGCGGCGGTTGGCAGGTGGCAGGCAGTTAAGTATGAACACCCCCTGTTTAAAGCCATACTGTGAAACATTATAGGCAAAGCTATAACAACAGTCTCAGCAGGTGTAGTAGTAAAGTAGCACCTAACTTTTTTTTCTCTCTCAATAGAAAAGACATTTACCCCTGAACTGAAATAGTGTTTGTTAGAATCAACAAAACAAAAACATAAGCGCATATAACGGCACACATTCGCATAATTATTGTCTATTTATTTTGATGGACATTCAACTATGGAACATTTGTGATAATTCTGAAAAAGCTTTTGTTTTGCAGTCGCTGGTTGATAATCCCACACAGTGTTCTTTTTAAAGAAGCGTCGCCTTGTCACATTCTATCAAGTGAGTGCTCCGGCTACCTCATCCTCTTGGACTCAGGACTCGTGTGGTTTAGTTCTGGGGATTACTCTTTTTGGACGAGCTTTAAAGACTACAGTGGGAAGAGGAGTCTGCTTAAGAACAGGGTGAAACAGGAGTTGGTGAGTGGTGGGGAAAAGATGTAGTACTTCAATTGAATTTAAAGTAGTGAAGTTTCAAACTCATTTTCAATACCAAGAAAAAGGCTTGATACATAATTTGATACCATTTATAATAGTAAAATAACTCAAAATAATTGTCTTGACTTTGTCTGTTCCAGTACCAACACCAGTTTCGATAGTAATTATGCATTGCAACTATTGTTTATGAATAATATGAGTACAATGCAAGGGATTGGTTGCTGAGAATTGTAAACAAAGAAAGAACATGAATATGAAGGAATATACATTATTTGTTGTCAGTCTTTGTGATTTACTGTTACATTTTAGGGTTGTAACTAGGGATGTCAAGATTATTTGGTTAATTGATAATTGTGAGAATCGTAGGCAGCAACAGTTTTTTTTTCAGTATGGAATAAACTGAAATGACAGATGTATGTTACGTACTGTGTATGTATGCATAGCTACTTTTTAATTCAGAAAGTTTGATTTCATGAAGTTGGACTTTCTTAGTTGTAACCTTCTCCAACCAACAGTAATTACCCATAAACGATAAATGAACATATCGAAAATACACCTTTTCTTTTGTAAATATGTTGAAGTAAATGTTGCATAGAGGAACTCCTTTTACAGTACATCATTTAAGTTACTTTCCACTTCTGTTGCTCAAGAACATTGCTCGGGTTTGTGTTGTCTTCTCTTTTCACGGCTGAAGGTCAGGATAAATAATCAATAGCATTAAAAGAGCTGGCCACGCTGTGCCTTTTGTTGTTGGGGACCTGGTCTCCATTGACAATTAGGGCCCAGGAGTCATTAATGTTGAAGTATCCTGGAAAGCCCTCAGCATTGTTCCTCCTGAATGAAAGGAAATCCAATGCAGGCTTGAGGTCTGCCACCCACGGGTCATGACTTTGACAATAGAGCGAGCGGATGATTTGCCGCCGCTCTGACTCCGCCGTCCACTCGTAAAAGCTACACAGATGGTGCTGTATTCTCTTCGCCCACAATGCTGTTCAAAAGTCCATTTTACGAAAGGCTCCGACCACAGCAAGATGTGTCAAAGTACAAAAATACTCAAGTCTCAGAAAGCACAAACCACTGCAAAGTGCTCTTATTTTGAGATGAAAAAGATAACTAGCAACCATGGAACTTGTACAAGGTCCAATGTCACTGCACTACGCTCCAGTCATCCGAATGTGTTTAATTAATGGAAGATTATTTTACATTTTCTAGTTCTTAATTAAATGTTCTTTATTTAAATGTAGATGTAGTTATTCAAGAATAGCCAAATAAGATAAAATAAAATACAGTGCCGTGCCTGCACTCAAATCTTTTATTTCAGGTGTAATTGACCAAAGTGTCAGTAAAATGTCATCCTTTTGTCGTTTAGTCGATTAATGTTACTTTGTGTTGGTCAAATAATTGTCTTAGTGGGATTATAAGGATTTCGGAGTGATTTGTGATTTTACACGCCTTTGTTGGTCTTGCTCTGTCTTTATGCTTGTTATCGCCTTGTTTTCTGTACATTTCTGTATGAATACTTATTTTTCTTGACATTGAGTGCCATCTGGGTCAGATATTTGGTCTGATTATAGAGATACTGCTCTAGTTTTGAAAGCTTTGGCGCATCACTTTTTGGCCGACTAATCTATGAAGAACTTCAACCCTCCTATAAAAACCACTGAGGAATCAAGGAATCTGGATTCAGATGATAAAAAAATAGATAAATCACAGCTGTCGTCATTGTTAAAATGTTTTCCCCTCTAAAAACTTTGCACTGCACTGTAAATCTGACTTTTCAAACGGAGAGAAAACAATATGTGTTGAAGAAGCAGCCTCTAAAGCAGCCGAGGCAGAGACGGAGAGGGCACCAAACACAAAGTGAAGGCTGGGTCCATTTTCAAAGCACGGTGTCGCTATCAATAGTGACACCTTGAACAATTCTTTCAGTGATAGTGGACGTGCTGCGGCCTCGCGCGGGACCGTCTCAAAGGGCAGTACCTCCCCTGGTCCTGGGTCACACCATAAAAAGAACAATCACCCAAGCCCACGCTGAGCTAACTTAATATGGCCTTTAATGCTACTGCCCCAGCACCTCGCTTCGCTCACAAATCCACACTGTACGCCCCAGAGTCACACAAGACGTCAATGGGGCTGAAAAAAGTTCTTTGGTTTTGTGGGAACTTCTGTCTTAAAAGCCTGCAAAGCTTTTCACAATCACAATTTTTGTAAGGATTTACACAATACTGTAAAATAAAAATGTCTCGCAACAATCTGCTCCATCTCACCTTTAGATACGGACTATTTGAGCCCCCAAAACCTCTCGCCACATACTGTATACTTTGCATTTATATGTCGTAAAGTTTATTATACCTATATTTAACATTTGTATTACTTCTATCTTATCATGTTTTATTATTTTACTGATTGTTAATATTATTATTCACAAATTTATGTCGCACTATATTGCCAAAGCATATTTTTTTATGAATTTAGTTTTGTCACAATGACGCTTTTCTGATTCTGATTAGCTAATCACTAATGCTCCAATTATTTAGGTTTTATGATTTACTTTAATCCGGAAGTTGCCACGGTCGCCGCCATTAATTGTGCCCCTCCTTACAGTTGTATTATTTGGTATAAAGCTGCCAAGCTCAACAGCAACTCAATTCTACACAGACTATTTTCAAATAGTCCAGTCCATTGTCGACTTATTGGTTTATTGTGTATTGTTTATTCGATCCCCATTAGCATCAGCAGTGTACTGCGTCAGCTACTCTTTCTGCAGTCATTTAAAATTTCAAATATAACAATGCTTTTTTTAATTTTTTTTTTATACACAAATACACCAATACTTGCTTCTGGCTTCCAGGTTAAATACGGTTTCAAGAAGTTAGTGCACATGGGTGTTGAACTTTTTAGCCACTTAGGTGAACGGAATTCCTACTCAACCGGAAACGTCAAAACAACGGAAGTGCCAAGCTGTCAGAAGCAAAGGTGCGAGTGAATAAGATGAATAAATCAATGTCGTATTTAGTATTAACCAAAAACTAAAGCTTCCTTAGCTTGATACCTCAAATAATCACTTGTTACAATTTGGACAGAACCACATCCATTAAACATCAGTGCGTCTGTGCCGTTCCCTCTCTGTCTGTCTCACCTCTGCGTACCCTCTCTTCTCTCTCCCTCTTCCTCCCCTCCTTCTTCCACTGCCCATTCCTCGTCAGGCTTCCCTTTTACCTTTGGCTTTGCAGTCACGTTTCATCCCCGCGCATGACTCATTCTGCTCAATAAGCTCCAAAGTAAGCAGATTTGTCCATCCTCTCCCCTCTCCCCTGCTCTGTCCCCCCGCTCTCTCCCGCCTCCATAAGAAGGCTATTGTGATTCATGGAGGAACCCCTTCTGAGCAAATATTCTCTGGGCATTTCATGTATAAACACGCCTGACTTTCTATCACCGGGGTAAAAAATGAGAATGCACAGGACTTGGTTGTAATGCACTGATTCAATACATAACAACCAGCAAATGTTTGGCTGTCTCGGTCTATGCCATTTGGTCAAGATAATGCCAAGTGTGATAAATAGATTAGACTGTCGAACGAGTTTCGCCATCGCTTAAGGCCGCCTTGTCATCCTGACTAATTTGTTGGGATTTGCCCTCCAAGAGTCCAACAGACGATGAAAGGAGTCGGTCCCGTTAGCGTTCAGACAGAAATAAACAGTCGCCCGATTAATATATAGAAGTTAAAATCCCGTCTCGCAAGTGCCATTGTCAGGATTAAGGGTCAGGAAATGCAATCAAGAGTTGAATTAGGAAAAGCCGCCATGGTGACATACGCACCAAGAGACCGCTCCAAAATAGAAAGAAAAGAAGCATTAGTGTCCACATATTTTTGCGAGACGTCTCTATATATACATGAAGTGTTTACTAATGTGTACAAAGGATTGGAGATCAAAACAAGGTTGACAAACACTATATAAGGGATTTCTTCAAAAGTTATTTCTGTGTCCCAACCCAAATAGGTGAATAGTTTCTACCATAAATGGATGAACAGTGTGTATCAGTGATGGAAAGCAATAAAGTACAAAAGTATAAGTCCTGCTCTTAAGTAGGTGTATATATACTCTACTTCAGTAAATTGGATACTCGTTACTTTTACGTCATTACATTTGAGAGCAGGTGAGTACTTTCTCCACTACATTTTTGAGCTGGACTGAAAAGCAGCGGCGCCGAATGAGGGAGAAAGCTTAGAAAAATTTAAGAAAGATCAAAATACTTTTCTGCAAATCGACTAATGGCTATATTTTTGTTTGAGTATTCATTTTCAGTATTCTCTCATATTGGTTCAGTCCATTGTTTGTAATTGTACTGCGGCATAAGATGACATAAGATAAATACAAAACATCATTTTAAGGCTTTATTTCTATCAAACATTTCATAGGCTAATGAAGACTGTTGTTCTGAGTGCAAAAAATAACAGTGTCCAATTAGATTTTGTGTTGTTTTGGGGGTGTCATGTAGGTCTGGGCAAATAATCGAAAGATCGATAGAGAGCGAGTCATGTGAAATTGTCAATTATTTGGGTGGGTTTTTGAATCAAGAGATCCACAGTCGACCCGCTGTGGTTGAGCAGAGGTCAGACTTTGGAGGAAGACATTTTAATATTATTTGTGTTAAATGGCAGTTTATGTTTTATGAAATCGTTACTAAAAGCCATTTTTGGTTTTGGAAAGACCAAATAAAACAAAATTGAGATTGATAAATTGGAGACAAAATATCATGATTATTTGTTGTTCCCCCATCGCCCAGCCCTAGTTAACTCCGGTGTAATGACTGGAGGCGTCGCCAGATGGTGCTTCGTTGTTTTTGCATTAAAAACAAAACAAAGAGAAGATGGATTCGTTTGGGCTTTGGACCTTTCATTTGGACTAATAATGGGATTCATTTTCAAAGTGGAGCATTTTGTGTTTGCTCAGTTGTCCTGAAACATGAACACTCGACTAGTGCATCTAAAAAGAACTGGGCTAACGCTAATATCAAAGGATTTCTGATAATCCAATTGTTCATTCATCCTGTTCTCTGCGAGATCCAATTGAGTAACACACGGCACGAGGCATGATGGCCTGCGTGACATGTGCCAGAAGTGAAGATAAACTCTGAAGGAGCAGCTGTGGGGACGGGAGAGTGTAATAACTGTGATGTGCGTTTTATTGCGTTATGACGATCTATGTGCAGTGGTTACTAAGATGAACCTGATGAACATAACATATACAACACACTGAGGTTGTGTGCTCTTGTAACTTGTGTGGTTAGTGTGAAAGCACTGTGTGTGGTGTCACACATGCGTCTGCACCGCCCTGCCTCCAGCGCACCTCTGCAGCTTCGGGTGTGAGGGGGAGGGCCCAGAGAAATTGGTTTTCAGGGGGCCCACGAAACCTGGCAGCGCCCCTGCTGAAATGTAAAAGTATTTTCAATATGGTTTGATGTTGTTCATTGAGAAATCCTGCCTAATAAAACTGACTTGAGAAATAAGATTCAGTCGTTACTGTTGAAGATCAATTCTTTATCATTTGACTCTAATAGTTCTCAAAATCTAGTAAAGTAGAATTTTTTTGGGACACTTTTACTTGCACATGCATCTGTACTTTAACTTGAGTAAACTGACACGCATCTCCTGAAAGCACGGTCATAGGCAATTCCTCAGGTTTAAGAATGCCACTGGAGACGCTGTAAACAAGGCCACGTTTAAGCTCAACATTTGAATATGACTTGTTTTTACATCTTTTAATGCACTTACGGAATTCCCTTTGGTTCAGTTATGGCTGTTGTAAAGCACTTTACAAATAAAGTTTGATTGATTTGTGCGGCTGCAAGGATTCATTTACGTGACTAGTCATAAAAAAAATAACCGTAATCGTATCTTGATTATCACAATCGTTTTCAGGTCTATACAGCGTCTAAAACAGAAAAGACCTTTTATAACAAAGACACTAACACTAAAAATAAAAAAATAATTATGGATGAAAATGAGAACTTGTTTGAGTAAATATTCTCCGAGTAGAATCCTTCAGCCATCAAATGTTAATGTTTGTTTGTTTGAAAAATTGATAAAAAAAATTGTTAATTAACAATAGAAAAACATACCAAAAAAAATATTGCCGACTAGTCAACTACTAAAATAATTAGTGACAACCATAATTGATTGCTTTTTATTAAGATTAAGATACACTTTATTGTCCCTGCAGGAACGTTTGTCAAAAAATAATCAATATTTTCAGATGTTTATCAATGATGCACTTAATTCTAGGGCTGTAGTTCGACTGCATTGGTTGATTTAGTAGATTTATCTGTAAAAAGTAAAGAGAGAACAATATTTGCACTTTTTAGCATATCTGCGTCTAGAGGAAACCCACCCAGACAGGGAGAGTAACATGCAAACGCCGCACAGAAAGGCCTGGTTGGCTAATGAGCTTTAATTGCTTGAGCTTATCTTCTTCCTTCATATTTGCTAGCATTGTGTGAAATATTGCAGGTAAAATTAAACACAAATTATTTACTGCTTTAGCTCCTTGAAGTGGAGTGGAACTTGAGGGGGGTAATCAGATTCAAGGGGCCGCCTGTGTGACCCTTAGACGTGCCCCTGAATGTTAGTGATTTATAGTCACTTTGCCCATGCCATGTTGTTGCGCGGGCATGCCGGACAACTGCGGAAATCTCACAGTAACACGAGGAAGGCATATCAACTCCTTTTGTAGAGATTTTGAAACTGATGGAAAAGAACACTGTCAAAACTATATCCTAATATTCCACAGCACGAACTGCCATGTCGTCCTGAGCTTTCTCCTTCCATCTTCCCTTTAAGGCTCAGCTCCTAAATTACACGAAACACTCATTAGGATTGTTGACAATACAATATAATACCAAACTGGCAGTGCGCTGCAAAAAGTGCCTCACTAAGCAATGCAAACAACAACTTCAATTATGTTTTTTTCCCCGTTCCCTGCTCTGTCACACGGCCATTTATTGCCTCAGATGATGTACTGTACGCTGCACTGGGACATGCATATGGAGCGGCTTGAGGACTTTAGATTAAAATTGATTTTCCTCCCCTTGGGAAGTGGAAAAAGTCAAAAATTGTTACATGCACATTTATGAAACAGATTTAGTCCGCTGACATTGAAGGCTATTTGATAAGTAATTAAATAGCCTCTATAGTAAGACAAGGTGACAGCCCGCTCTTTGTCACTCCCCCTGTGTACAGTGGCTCTATAATGATGATATACAGGCCCGCGCTTGTTGTTCTGTGCTTGTACTCAAGATGAAATGCAAGATGTTTAGAAGGATTACATTGGTTGCTTGCTCATTTTCGCAATTACCAAAGACTTTCAGACAGCGATTGTGACAGGGATGCTGTAAATATATGCAACGTGTCAATTAACTAACAATACAGTTCTATATGAAGCATCGGGGGTGTGAGTTTAGAAGGAACACTTTGGAGAGATGTTACCCTTCATATGGCGGGGTGCTGTGATTAATGAGCTGTCCCGGGTACGAGAGCAGGGCGGCCAAGGGGGCGCACATCTGGGTGTCACTCAGGTCTGACGGGTGTCCCAGCCCGGCTGCCAGCGCTCACCCTGGGGTGCGGCAGATGTTCTGAGGTTTGGGGACACTGCAGGGGCCATCATTCTGCCCAAATCTAACCCAGGGTGTTGTGATGGTGCCATTGAACCTTATCAAAGCAAAGTAACTACAACAATGTACTGACACGGGCTTTCTCATTGGCCACTCCAGAAATTTACAATGCGTAGGATTCTTGTTCAAGTTCAAATATAACAATCCCTCTCGAATGGTGGGATTGTTAATAAAAGGTGCAATCCAAGTTTAAACTTAATTGTATCTTATTTTATGAAAGTAAATTCCCACTTTTTAACACCAATAATTCATCACATGCTGATCCTAAAATGTAACTGTCATTTATTCTCCAGATAACTATGGCACATCAGAGTTTTAGATGGGCTAACAAGCTAAATTGAATTGTTTAACCCAGATCGGATATCGGATCGAAGATGAAACGGTGCATCCTTAATTCACTTGTCCGTTGTTTGCCCAGATCAAATTCAAGGAACAAACCCCAAAGTTTCTTTTAAGGCTGCACGATATTTGGAACTATTGCATATGTGATTTTGGCTTTTTGGTACTGCAATATCGATATTTGAATCTATTTTTTGACACAATAATTTCAGTTCTATTAAAACAAATGTGCTCATGTCTTAATGTTTTAGTCAAACCCTGTCAAAATAAAATAAAAGCTAAATCAAGGCTAATAGATAAAATCATTCTTTTTCAAAGTGTTTCCCTTTTTAAAGCAGTAGACGGAGAACTTTGGTGTTATTGATATCTATTATTGCGTGTATCGATACACTTGTCGTATATTGTGCAGCCCTAGTTGTATACGGATAAAGATTTTTCACAATTTTCACTTACAAAAGAGCTGAAATTTCATCTGCTCATCTTCAGTCCGACTTCACGACGTTGGGCCTGAGTTTCTATGGGACCCTATGGATATCAGGTATCAAGGGGCTCTGATAAAAGTTCAGCAAGCGCAGCCAATACATTGTCCCTGTCCCCAAAGGGAGGATAATTGATCAAACCTTGTCCAGAGTTACCTTTTGTGCTCACAGTAGCTTTCTTACACTGTAGCCTGAGTTTCCAAGTCGCTACAGTATATTGATGCCATTTTTATAACCTCACTTTCTCTCACAAATAAAGAAGGGAAAGAAAGTCATAATGGAATTCAGCCAAGGCAGTGGATTATAAATGAGGTCTGCGTCGAGCTTCATAACGTTATTTAGATTCCTGTGTACAGAGACCCGTGTTCCAACTCCCATCAGCCCTGCGACAGAATCAAATGTGAATATAAGCTGATATAGGGAAATTGGTTTGTAATGTGCTGATGCTTCGGAGACCTGGTGCACAGGCTAAAAAGGGAAAAACTGCATTTCTTTGCCACACTCGGAGTGATGTTTTAATTACTTGAAACGAGGTGATAACAAGAGCCCCCCTTCTATCTTGGGTGACGCAAATTAAACTTTCTTTAATTCACATTTCGCTAACACTGTAAAAATGCTTAATAGTAGTTGCGGTACTATCACAGTAGAAGTAGTATTTTCAGTGAGAACGTTTAAGATGCTATAACTCGTCAACACTAAAGCAGATTTAGCACGTAATCTCTTGTTAGTAGTAGGCATTAATCTACTTTTGATGCCCTTAAAATGAGTAGGGCTATCACGATTCCAAAACATGAAGTGCGATATGATTCTACATGAAAATGTTGCGATAAACAATACTATTGAAACTATTTTATGCCACTGTAACTCTAGCAGCAGAATCCCAAGAAACTACTTTTCTGAATGTACAATAGGCTTGAAAAACATGAACTGCAACAAATGCACAGCCCAATGAAACACGTTAGTCATTAGTTAGTATCTACAATATGTCATAGAAGATCGTATTGTACTACATAAAACTGATACAAATGGCCCACTACTACAAACAAAATGTACACACAGTAAATACTGAGCCCCAAGAAGTATAGTTCCAGCTATTATTTATTGAATGATAAGTCGATATAGAAATGATCGTGACAGGCCTACAGAGGAGCAAAGATTGCATAGGAATGTCTTGAATTTATAGGCGAATTTCTGGTCTATGGCTGTATTTTTAGTGAAACAGATGAAGGGTGCAAGCAAGACGTGATTGTTTGCCATCTTTCTCAAATCATATTTATCTTATGGAGAGCTTTGATGAAATATTTTGTTTTGGCAAGCATTTCTGTCATCACACGTTGGAAGCTGCTCTCAAGAAATCATGCGCTAATGCCTGTTGCATCGATCCTGACCATATTTTAAGTGACACCAATATCCATCTTGTTGGATATTAAAGATTGTTGAATCTAAAAAGAAGCTACAGCAGATGCAAAGAAAGGCTGGAGGAGCTGGAAAATCCAACTGGGACCATATGTTTACATGGTTCTGTAGAGTTATCCAAATGAATGTATCTATTCTATACAATAGTTTCTGCTCAAATTAATATGTCACCCGTGCAGGGTTTGTGAGTTGTGCTTGGCTTGCTGGTGACAAAAAAAAAGCCCTGTAAAGGGGTCAAAAGGGGGGCCTGTTTAGACACTTTCCAGTGTTGTGTGTCTGATGCGTGGTTTTTAATGAGAGGCATTTCTGAGGCCTGATTTAGAACTGCTGTGACAGCCCGGCACCAGCACAAGGCAATCCCCTCCCCGTCTCCAGCACGCCAGCATCAGTTGTTGTCATGATGCACACAACGTTCCAACTAAAATAGCATCGGGAAAACTGCAAGCAAAGTCAGTACCTTGCATATATCCCTTTTCTTTTTTCTTTTTTTTTTACTTGTCAGCTTTCTGTCAATGATAAAACTTACACTTAACAAGCTTTGCAAATGTAAATACAAGCGCACCGTTGGCACTCAGCTTTGAGAATAACAATTCTACCACTGCCATTTTCTGCTTTTAATTTAGTGGAATTAGACCCGCAACGGACTGGAGAAGGAAAATTCAAGGCAATCCCGAAATGATCACACAACGGAATGAGATACTGTAAAGATAAATCACGCCACGGATCTCAAGGGTAATACACATTGCAAATGGACAGCCTACTTTGATTCTTCTACTCCCTGGGAAGCGCAGTCATAATGTTGTACTGTGGGAGGGGAGTGTGACAAGCTTTTTGATGCCTCTCCCCTTTGAAATGTCTGTTCACATTTGCATCGTCTTGCCGAGTTACGGAGCTGACTGCGTTAAAGTTGGAGTAAGCAATTCTCTGGGAAAAAAAAGTGTTATTTAACAGGCAAACCACAATATCTCCCTGCTTTTCCTCCAATTCCCAAGTATCTATGCTTATGTAAATTTATCAGCACAAACGCACCTATGCAATGAAACAAGAGTCATAATTTAGCCCTCAGCAGATAAATATTAATGATTGCATGTTTAAACCAATGTGCAAGCCTGGGGGATATTCTTTGCTAGCTGTACCTTCAGTATATTTAAGCCAATCATGTATTTTGCTTAGAGGGAGCGTCGAAATCATCAGCCCAAACTGTGATCTCATCAGCTGGGGTCGCCACAGAGGAAGGGGAGATGGACCCTGTCGATTTAGCCAGAAGCGATTTGGCCGTGGTTATCTCATCACGTATTTCAATCACAAAAGGCAGCTTTTAAGAATTTTTCTGTCAAACTCTGGAACCAGTGCTTGACCCTCATCAGCCCAGTCAGGACCTGTGTCTTCATCAAGAGGGACCTACATCTTCTGACATTTTTTTAAAGGCTTGATCGTGTGCTCGGCTGATACTTCATATTCTGTCAATGATAAAATGTACAAAACTGGTAAGAAATATTGTGCATTTACATATAAAAAACACACAAATGTATTCCTATATGAATTTTTGACATCGCATTGCAAGATCAATGATATTGTATGCTCTTGCTGCAACTTGGGGCAAACTGTTTACGGTAACATTTGAGACTGTAAAACTAGTTTACCGTGAGTTAGCCCTTAATTTAAACACACTTTACAAGAGTTTTAGTTTGTAGCTGTATTTACTACTTTTTTCTGTCACTCTGCTTGTGATTTTTGACTTGTTGTAATCAGAATCAGAATCAGAAGGGTTTTATTGCCATTGTCAAATGAACAAAATTCACAAACATAGGAACTTGTCTCGGCCCTAAGGTGCAACATAAAACACTGAACAATAATAAAACAACATTTATTCAATCAAAAAGGGCATGCATTAAGAAACAATTTAAATTACTATAAAATAAAAATAGGCATTACTATGTACACAAGAATTAGGTTAAATTTACTGTTGTAGTGCAGAATGTGACAGTGCAGTGAGTGATGAATAGTTGCAGTTAAAGTGGCAGGTGTTTAAGAAGTGTTCATGAGTCCAACCGGCAGAGGGAAAGAAAACTGTTCTTGTGGCGGGAGCTTCTGGTCCAGATGGACCGTAGCCTCCTGCCTGAGGGGAGTGGTTCAAATAGACCATGTCCAGGGTGAGAAGGGTCAGCTGTGATCCGACCTGCTCGTCCCAGAGCCCTGGAGACGTACAGGTCCTGCAGAGATGGAAGTCTGCAGCCGATCACCTTCTCAGCAGAACGCACAATGCGCTGTAGTCTCTGTTTGTCCCTGGCTGTGGCTCCAGCGTACCACACGGTGATGGAGGAGGTGAGGATGGACTCAATGATGGCCGTGTTAGAACTGCACCATCATCTGCACTGGCAGCTTGGCTTTCCTCAGCTGCCGCAGGAAGTACATCCTCTGCTGGGCCTTCTTGATGAGGGCTGATGGAGGGCTCCACTTGAGGTCCTGGTGATGGTGGTGCCGAGAAAGCGGAAGGAGTCCACGGTGGTGATGGGGGAGTCTGTCATGGTGAGGGGGGGCTGGAGTGCTGTGGACTTTCCTGAAATCCGCGATCATCTCCACTGTCTTCTGGCCGTTGAACTCCAGATTGTTACCGCGCTGCACCAGGACACCAGCGGTCCACCTCCCTCCTGTAGACGGACTCATCAGTCTGAGAGGAGCCCGATGAGGGTGATGTCGTCCGCAAACTTGATATCAATTTTACGGAGTCGTGGCTGGAGGTGCAACAGTTTGTGTACACGTAAGAGCAGAGGAGAAAGTACAACAGCCCTGTGGAGCTCCGGTGCTGATAGTCCGAGTGTCTGAGACATTCTTCCCCAGCCGCACGCACTGCCTCCGATCCGTCAGGAAGTCAGTGATCCCCCTGCAGGTGGGTCGGGACGTTGAGCTGGGAGAGCTTGTCCTGGAGCAGAGCAGGGAGGATGGGTTGAATGCAGAGCTGAAGTCCACAAACAGGATCTTGGTGTGGGTTCCCGGGGGTCCAGATGCTGCAAGGATGAAAGTGGAAGTGCCAGGTTTATGCGTCGTCTTACAGACCTGTTGGCTTTGTTGGTGAACTGCAGGGGGTCCAGCAGGGGGAAGGTGAAGGACTTTGAGGTGGGGCAAGACCAGGCGTTCAAATGACTTCATGAACTACAGACGTCAGTGCCACAGGCCTGTAGTCATTAAGTCCAGTGATCCGGGGCTTCTTGATATTGTTGCAGAGCCCTATTGTAAGGCAAAAGTATGAATCGCCTATTTACGACTTTCAACATGTTTGTTATCAATTTCCATCTAGAAGCCGTCTGTCGCCAAATTTAACAATTTATTTAGTTGATAAAGTATTTAGAAGTCTCAATGTACAATATAACAGAATACAAATAATCAAAAAAAAGAATCGCTGACCACTAAACATAACTAAAATAATCGTTAGATTACAGCCTGCCATTAACACATGTGTTATTTTTTTTTTTTTATGTTTTGCCATTTACTCATTGTTGCCTCCCTTTTTTTTTTTTTTTTTCAAGCTTCCTTTATATTAGCCATGGAACTAACCAAAATAAATATGCTAACATCTGCGACTAGGAACTCTGCGTTCTCTTTTAGAGGGACGGTCTGCAAACGAGACTTTAAAATAACATGTCTGACTCCTCACACAGAACATAATGGGGATCTCCCTTTCTCTTTAGCACAAACATGCCACAGTGTTGGGATGATCAGGTTCCCCAATGATCATTATTACAAGTCCAACCCCCTTTCAGCCCGAACACGCACACACTTACATAGCCATTCTGGATAAATACGCCATGGGTAATTATAGCTGGGAAGCGTGTCTTAGTGGAGCTGTCAGAACTGTAATTGCTAGAGGGATGGTGGGCTATCGAGAGGCAAATCGCACCACTACTGCTACACTGACAGCACCAAGTGACTTTGATTATAAGGAAAGAGGGAAGAGCGATGTTGTTGCTCGACAGCTTTCACGTCTTGTATATTACATAGAGGAATATTTGAGAAACAAAGTAGATGCCGTAAAGGAAATGTGTATTTAATGGTCCCTCTTTATTTCCAGTGGACTCTCGCATTGGATCTTGAGCATAAGGTTCTTTTAACTTCAAAGGAAAAGTATACACAGATATTTTCTGCGAGTGGAGTTCAAGCAGTGGGGAAAAAAAAAACATGTTGCAGTTTAAGCAAGGCTATAATAAACAATATAATATAAATATCATTTCAGTAATGTTTAATATAAAAGGTAGGCTCATTGATTTAGTGTATGAACAGAACGTTTCACTTTGTAACATACATAACTTAAAAATTTGCACACTTGTTATTCTTTGATTATTGTATTTAATATTCTGTGTCATTTATGTCTGGAGGTGAATTGTTGTAATCACGTAAAACATTAAAAAACAAGCATCTTACTCAATGTCAGCAGAATGCCCAAAAGATAAGTCCACAAGTGTTCTTTTTACAGTTTACTGCTGTGAATTGACCGCTCCATGTGCAGACACTTTTTGATTTGAAGGGAAAAAGGATTTGGAATTTTAATACTTAGGAAATTCCCATCTGTTTGTCTCTGTGTGCGGAGGGAGTGTGGGGAGGGGAGGAGGAGGAGGAGGAGGAGGAGAGATGATGAGGATAGTCTATTCTCTGAGTATGGAGCAGATCTCAAACCATGACTTTTAAATGAACAACGCTGCTCATACTCATGGAGATTGCTTGTGAAAATGATCAGTCATAATGTCACTAAGAAATCAATGGGGACTATAAAGGTAATCATACCATGGAGTGTGCTCGGACTAGGGCCAAATTGCCATTGAAGTTTCCCTTCTCAGCAGATAATTGTACTAGACAACTTGAATTGCGGTAAAATGGCTTTACATACAACTCCACACGCCACAAAAGCTAATTGTGTCTCAGAAAGTTATTATGCCACAAAACCAAATATTGATTGAATGCTAAACATGCAATCTGCAAGTGTAAGCATGTGTCCACATGCTTACACTATCAAATTTGATTTCAATAACACGGTATTGTGGCCAGGCTAACCTTCGGTGTCACCATTGGGTTTTTTAATCAACATACAAAGCTCCTGAATAGTTAGCATATGAATGTGTCAGAATACCTCAATTGTAAGCGTTTATGAAGAGAAAAAGAGCTTAATTGAAAGTGGCATACAATTGGCCAGCATTAACCTAGCGTGAAATTTGTCTTCGGCTATCCTGGCCCACGTCAAGCTCTTGGCTTTTATATTCAAGGCAATTGGAAAATTGTAAATTGATTTTGATCACTAGAGCAGGATTTAGAGGCTTTTACCTACATATACATATATGCAAATCATTTGGGGGAAAAATGACTAACAGTACGATGATACATTCCTGCAATTTTTTTTAAATAAATAAATAAAATTATTGATCAAAATTGTCCCATAGAAATTTGCCCTGTTTATCTGAATGTGTAATTTTCTATTTGTCAATTGTCCAGGCTGTTCCCCACCTCAGGCTGATGGTTACGCTATGTCCAATGGTGAAAAAAAAAAAAGGCCAAGCATGCATTCTTACTATAAAACATTCCGTAACCTATCCACGGAGACGAGCAGGTGTCGGACCCTCCACCAGAAAAGTTCTGCACCTTTTTAATTGGATGAAAATACGGTTGATAATTGTAGTGGAGTTAAAGTATGTATTGTATTACAAAACTTTCTCTTTCACTACAGCATTCTCTATATGCCGCCTGCATAACTTGAGACACTTCGTCGCCGCTCTTTACAAACATCCTACATTCACACATGGGCACTGGTAATTGTGAACTCCGCGGAGCATATAGGCATGCAGAGGAGGCAGGGCCTGGTGAAATCCCAGCTGCCACCGTCCCTGCAGCCCGCCGCCCCCCATGCGGAAGACGGCTTCTGTTTGCACACAGAGAGATGAAGGGGTGCCTCGCCGTCACACCAACCTAACCCCCTCTGATTGCATTCCTCCAAATTTCAGAAGCCGTTGTTTTGAACAGGTGTGTTTTTCATAGCAGATAAGAGCTGTACATGCATTATACACAGGCTTTTAATGCCGTCTGGCTCGCTCCCACAACAGGTATATCATGCACCGCGCGCTGTTTATGCTGTTTGCACGCTTTCCAACTCTTTGAAATGGTAACTTCACATGTTTTCACCAGACTTCCTTCAAGTTTACTTCATTTTCATAATCGAGAATACACCAGACAGTTCCCCTCTTTGGAAAAAAACAAGCGTCAAATCCGGTGCCATATTAGATGTATAAATTAATCAGTTTCGGAGTTGGACCACTGTGTAATCTACTCATAGGGGATCCGTCATCACTAGCTTGACTGACATCTGAAGGTAAACAAAGCTACAAATAATAGCCTAGCACGCTATTTTTTCTTGTCATTCCCTCCTCCCCGTCTCACTACCAGGGGGCAACTCGCTCGGCTCAATCACGCCAGAGTCTGATAGCTGTAAATTGTATTCGCACGCCAAAAATGCATAATCAAGAGCGGTACTTTCTTCTTTGTAATCTTCTGCTGCTTTCATTCATTTATATGCAGGTTCCTTGGGTTAGTGTTACACCGCTTCAAGCATTTCATTCCCCTTGGCTCTATTTTCTGCTGTTTGGCCAATCTTTATGTATGTATGGATTGAAATATTCCTCATTTGTACTGTATCTTTTTTTCTTAAGCTGTGTGGCTCAGGCCTGTGTCATGAATACAATGTTGCAGCAGTCTGTTAGTTCAGAGTCTGGCCCGATCAGGAAATGTTTGATTCATGAGCCTCTGTACAGTAGACTTTTCGATAAATGGCCCTTGTGGCAACATTAGGATTCAGTCAGTGAGGGCCTCATGTGGACCTCTGCTGGGGGCATTAGCAGGCTGTTTGCTTCTCTTTAGCGACAACAAACATTTTGGGATATGTTGAAGAGCGCAGGTGTGGTTGTAAAACATTGTCACTGTCCGTCATTAAAAGTGCATCAAACTGAAAGCATTGGTTCTCGTGCTAAAATATTGTACTTTGTTTATTTGCACATATTCAACTTGTGGATCTGTTCAAGCTGGCGTGGTTTAAAAATAATGATAACCAAGGTAAAATTCTTGAATTTTATTACAAAACTCATTGGAATAGGTATCCATAACGCCAATACTTTGTTTTATTTGGTGTCGGATCAGAAAACAAAAATCACATGACATTCCAGCTTTTACAAATCAAACCAATTGTTTTATGAAAAGTAGAAACAACAACATTTAGAATATACTTTATTAACATATACACACCGCAAACCCCTTTTTCAGTATCATCATTGATCAAGTAAGTACAATTGTGACCTCTTTCTGATAATATAATTCGAATGTAGCCCCTTCGAATTTACTTCATGTATCCACACAACTACTGCAAAAAACCTTTTCTGTTTACTTAAGATGTAAAGTTGTTCATTCATCTTCTTCTCTATACAATTCTGTTAGGTTCATATTTTTGAGCACATTTTTTCCCCTCAAAAGTACGTGAATGTTTTTTTCTCTAAGTTATCTGAGGTGGTTATTCTGCCATGACCGAGTTGTTTCACTGGTCTGTATCCTTTGTAACATCAGGGGTATATACAGTATTGTATCTTTATGAATACAAATTTGTATTCTAGCTTTTACCACAACATTCAGCAGTCTGTAAATGGACCCTTTACCCTTGATGCGGCGATACTATTGTAGAAATGTATCAACACTTATAGGTCACCCTTTAACCAGCTGTTTTCCTCTCATTGTACAACGCTAGGAGTCGTTTTTATACCGGCAGCGGCCCATTGAGCCACACTGAACACACTGTTAATGTAATCACACGGGGCTGCTCCACTTGCTAATGTTACGTGTGTCATTTGAGAGCCTGCTGCCACTGTAAGAGGTTCTCGCTGCTTTATAAAGCCACATGTTTATTGTATCATGCATTAAGAGCCATTAGCCTCTGCGCTAGCAAAATGCAGCCCGCTACTCAGGGTCGTTGCTCAATGCGAAACTAAACGGCGCGACATGACCAAAATTGACAAAATTGACTCCTCTCAGAATAGACACAAGCTAATGGGACGTCCCGGTAATTGACATCAATACCTGAGGACAGGCTCGGGCACCGTCAGCACCAAGCTATTTGTAGGCCTCATATGCCTTTGTAGATTTGTGTTTACATGAGCTACACTACATCAATAAATAAATATATTGTATAAGGAAAAATAAAATGCGTATCTTTTATTTTGAATGTGGTTATGTAATCCAGCTACAGCGGGTCACAAAACGTATTGACATGGCTTTGTGCCACTCCCAGGCCGGATAAAAAAAGTGGGTGATGGGGGGGTCATCTGGCCGACAAATTTCTAAATATCAGAAATCAGAAAGGGTTTATTGCCATTGTCAATGAACAAAATTCACAAACATAGGAACTTGTCCTTAAGGTGCAACATAAAACACTGAGCAATAATCAAACAACATAAATTCAATCAAAAGGGCATGCATTAAGAAACAATTTAAAATTACTATAGTATAAAATGAAAAATAGGCATTACTATGTACACAAGATTACAGTTAAATTTACTGTTGTAGTGCAGAATGTGACAGTGCAGTGAGTGATGAATAGTTGCAGTTAATGTGGCAGGTGTTCACGAAGAAGTGTTCACAAGTCCAACGGCAGAGGGAAAGAAAGAGGGAAAGAAATTATTCTTGTGGCGGGAGCTTCTGGTCCGGATGGACCGTAGCCTCCTGCCTGAGGGGAGTGGTTCAAATAGACCATGTCCAGGGTGAGAAGGGTCGGCTGTGATCCGACCTGCTCGTCCCAGAGCCCTGGAGACGTACAGGTCCTGCAGAGATGGAAGTCTGCAGCCGATCACCTTCTCAGCAGAACGCACAATGCGCTGTAGTCTCTGTTTGTCCCTGGCTGTGGCTCCAGCGTACCACACGGTGATGGAGGAGGTGAGGATGGACTCAATGATGGCCGTGTAAAACTGCACCATCATCTGCTCTGGCAGCTTGGCTTTCCTCAGCTGCCGCAGAAAGTACATCCTCTGCTGGGCCTTCTTGATGAGGGAGCTGATGGTGGGCTCCAACTTGAGGTCCTGGGTGATGGTAGGTGATGAGGAAGCGGAAGGAGTCCACGGTGGTGATGGGGGAGTCTGTCATGAATGAGGGGGGTGGGGGGGCTGTGCCTCTCCTGAAGTCCATGATCATCTGCACTGTCTTCTGGGCGTTGAACTCCAGGTTGTTACCTGCTGCACAGGACACCAGCCGTCCACCTCCCTCCTGTAGAAAGACTCATCCCCGTCCAAGATGAGCCGATGAGGGTGGTGTCGTCTGCAAACTTTATTGGCAACATATTAAAGCACAAAAAATAAACTTAACTTAAAAACAAGCGTAAAAGTGTTTTTTTTTTTTGTTCAGTGTTTTTCTTTCTTTATCATAATAAGACAGTAGAATCGCATACAAAACATTTCACATGACCAAATATTTAAAAAAAGAGCCAGGGTTTCTCTGCTGAGTTGTCTTAGGGTCAATGTCGGCAAATGTTGCAAGGTTTGTTTTCTGCTCAGAGACAGACGGACACTTCAAACGCCCAGAAAATACATATTTAACCATCACAGGGGCTTACAAAGACCTTCATTAAGGTGAAACGTTACTTAGTTCTGCTTTAACTACTTGCACAGAGACTTATAGTTCACCTCATGACCCTCAAGCCTCAAAAATAAAAACAGCAAATAGAGTTGTCGAACATAAACATACATTTATACTTAAAAAGGACACATTTGATCTTTCCTAAATAGTTATATCTTGATCTAGTTCAGAACTAGTATTAGACCACATTTATAAACGAGACAAAGGCTATAATGCAAAATCAACTTTCAATAGCTTATAACGTAATGTATTCTATTCATGTTTGGGTAATCCTGCATTGTACTGCATTTGAGGCTTGAGTGCTCAGAACATGCCTGTTTTCACTTATGTGTGTGTGTGAAGTATTGGAAAAGAAAATGGATGGTTTGGAGGATTTTGGAGATCAATATAATTTAAAATAACAAAATGTCATTGAAATAATTGACAATATACGACTACAGTAAACAGATTTATTACCTAGTACTCGAATTAGGTGGTACTCAGAGATTGAAAAGGGTTCTCGAGGAATAAAAGTAACAAAATACTGTCCTAAACTTCGGGAGAGGCCCCACATTGCAGATGCACTCCAATATTAATGCTTATGGAGCCCATCAAGTCTAATTACAGGCTGCTTTTCCCCGACGCAACCAGCCCGAGTACTACTGAATATTAATGTTAGGCAACTCTCCACCGCCACGTCACTTCATCAGAGCAATAACATCATTAACAGTGCTGTGTGGCTGCATAGAGATTGATCCTGGAGCTAAGGTTAGCATAATCAACATGTCACAAGCAACCTCTCATGTCTTCCATTAGATCATGGGACTTCTTAAAGGTATGCAAGCATCAGCCCATCTTGTTGTATTTATTGTCCAAATTGAATCAGTATATGTACGTTGCCTTTAATTTCAGCGCACGCGGAGGAGGCGGCGTGCCATTATCATGCAGGGAAACATTTGTTGTCGCTTGATTACGCTAATGGGAAAGAGCGTGCACACAAATATGAAATGTTGAACGTTATTGAAATTAGGCTTAATTGCTGATGGCATCTCAGGTTAATTTGTATTCCCCCAGCATGAAATGTGCCTCCATACTGTTTGTGAGACCCATTTTTGTCATATGCTGCTTTTAGATCCACAGGAGAGACCTAAATAACATCTAAATAAATTGAGATGAGATGTGATTCTACATTCTACAAAAGGGAAATTCCCTGAGTGCAAGAGGCCGTAATTGAAGAAAACAACTGAATTAGGGGCAAATGAATTGTGTAACAACAACAAAACAAACAAGTTGCAGTCGGGAGCATTACAAAGCAAGCAGGCTTTATACAGTATGTTAGACTCCACATTTGCCTATAATGTAAGTAAGAACGTCCCCTTGATGCAGCCCACTCCATTTATCCAGGCTCAGGATTGGCAGTGATAAAACACACTAATATTGAACAAATGGACAATAGACCACTGCATTACTTATGTACAACTGGCTTTTTACTAAGCCCTTGGGAAATGTATTTCTCACACTAGAACCTCTTGTTTTTTACTGACTTTAATTTCAGTTACTTTTTTGCTTGTCTCTACTCCATATGAACGGTTCTCCTCCTGAGTGGGTCCAGCTTCACCGTCTATCTGCAAATTGAGGCGCGTCCGCCTGTCCGTCCGAGGGAGTCGGATCTGTCCTTCACTGTGGAACTCCTACAGGTTTTCTACTTTTTCCCAAAGAGGTTTGGTAGTTTTTCCTGGCCGAGAAGGAGGTCTAAGGACAGGGGAGCTTGGGACATCTGACTAAGGACACAGGACGCTGGGACATTTCCACTGTAGCCCCTCGAGGCAACTACTGTTGTGATTTTGGGCGTTACAAAAATAAATAGAATTGCACTGGACAGTTGAAGGGATGGGTAGCATCAAGGATTTTATTGATATATTCTTATCGATTATGTTAATTGGTCTATATATTTTAACGGTTCTTTTATCCGCACTTTTACAGCCAAAAACCAACACATTTATTTCATTGTCAAATGCCCTCCCATCACCCAATTTAAACTATTTTATCAAACGGTTACAATTTAGGGCATTGCAGTAGCAGCATTATTTCATATAGACTAAATACATTTCCATTTCCAATCGTGTGATTTGTTCGAGCAATTAGTGCTTATTCCAAGGCATTTCTATGTCTGTTAGATTTACAGTTTGAGTGCAGATCACAGGGAGCCTACAGTCTGTGTACAGTAGTTTGGTGATTACGCGTTACTGTGCGTACATGCGATGCTGAGGAGTCGCGCAAATATCATGCAAATATGTGCATGAGACTTATCTTCTCTCATAAGTCAGCCTTGTTTTGATTTCCCACAAATGGAGAGATGCAAATGCCGAAATGAGCCATTATCGCTCACCATCAACGAGATGTCATGACGCCATGGCAAACTATGCTGTGTGCTGCAACTTAACCCCTTTTGATAGCTTTAATTTTACAAATTCACTTCTCTTTGGGTTTATCAGGGCCACACTATGTCTGGTCTGCTTTCTGAACTAGTCATAACATTATAAAATAATTATGTCAACTTTCAGAAGCCATAGTAAAGACTCCCCAACACTATCCGTCATTACCCTTTGTGTCTGTGAGAATCTTTTTGTTGGGGCCTCGGTCCACTGTGGTGCTGTTCACTGGGGCAGAGTAAAGGCTACAGTTTGAAAGGAAGCACATTCGGCTGCTCCACCAGGGGATAGTGATTAAAAAGCACTTAAGAGCCAACACTCACAATCCAGATGAGGTTAGCCTGCTCCGAAGACCTCTTTAACCAGTGAATAAAACACACTACAATTCAAGAGGCTCTTCCATTTGGCTGTTGTGCCTTTGTGTGATGGCCTTTTCATTATTGATATGGATGCATTATACTTTTTTGGCCACCTGTTTGTTTCCATGAGATGTTATTTGCTTTGCCTGAATTGTTCCACAGTATGGTATTAAACTTGAATATCCATGCACTTATTCAATTACAGGTGACTTTTATCAGTATAACATTTCTTGAAAAAACATGGATTCTTACTTTCTATCTATTACAGATCTAGCCTGTAACTTGGCTTGGTGCATCACCTATATTGTTCTGTGTACTAGTTTTCAATCATGCCGTAAGTTTTCCCTAGATGCCCTCTCCAACCATTTCCCCCCCTTTGGCATATAGGAAAGACACAACAAATACACTATCTTTTAAAAATATATATTTTCTTGTAGGGTGGGGTGATTCAACATAATTTATTATAAGAAAACTGAGGCTATACTTGACTGCGACACTTATAATATTTGTACTATCTTGTTTCAGGCTATTAAAGTAATAGTTTAAGTCTGAGCTTCTCCTCATGTCCTTCTTCTGTCATCAGCCTTTTTAGCATCAGTAAAGCTTCCACAGCCAGTGTTTAAGCTGTCCTGGGTGTTACTGGTAGCAATTGGCCACAATCTCTGTCCACCTCTCCTCGCAACTGAGAGGAAAATGTGCTGCAGTATGCATATCGCAATATGCCGAATTTCATTTTGACCCAAAAGCAAATTGCAATATGTCATGAGCGATGTGCCATCTTTATTTTGTAGATTAAAAATTAAAAAAACCTTTTACAACATGATTTTTCTACTCTACCAGCCACAAAGGGTCAGATTCTGTTCACCTTTCAATGTAATGGCGGATCGCAAACATAACCCAAATAGGAAAGGCATCACACAAGTACACTTAAGCACATGTTTCTTTTCCAGTTTGAGGCTCCAGTTGTCCTGTGGTCCCAGCTGAGTGCCTTCATCATCTCCAAGTCCAGTCCGCTCTGAAAGACTGTTTACTCAGACCGTGTGTGCAGAGTCCTTGGTTCTGCTCTGTTCAAAGGACTCATTCTCAGCTCGCATTGGTTCAGCCTCTGAGGGCACAACGCCGGCGTGTGGCTACTGACCCATCGTCTTTTGGCCCAGTCTAAAGTCCAGACTGCACTTGGCTAGAGCAGCGGGGAGGATGACCAAGAACAGGCAGAGGGAGGTCGAGTTCAAGCTTAAATTCAAAAATCTGTGTGGCTGTCTCTCAACGTGCAGCTTTGGGGAAAAAAAAGAATTTGAGGAGAAAGTGGAATGTGAGAAAAAAAAAAGTTTTTGTAAAAGATACAGGAAAAACGACACTTTAATTACCTTTTAATAAAGTTGATTTAGAATAATTCAGGCAACTCCTTTTTGTTATTATAAAGCGTTACCCCTAAAAATTTAACACAATTTTTTACTAGGTATATTTTCACTTCAATTTCTGTCAAATTTGAAAGAATAAAGTTTTTGGAGAAAATGTGTGCAATTGCACATGTTTACTGTAAATGTTCCCATGACCAGAGACGATTATGTAAAAGTGACACCTTAAGGTGAAGACATTCAGAAAGTTACCAAATAAGAGAGTAGTAGAATATTTTAAATTTAACATAGGACTGTGGTCTTAGTACACATCATCTTTAAAGTGTCTAGTAATGATAAATTACTTTATTTTGATTCAGGCCAGAAGGTTGTTTAATACAGCTAACTGACCTGATGGCGTCACATGATGACATTGATAATGTCTAACCTTAAAACCTTTCTACCAGCTTCCCTAACAGCAATTAGATAACTCCCCGCGTATCCCCACCGGCTGACTCTGTGATAAATGTCCCCTCTAAGAAGAACATTACCCCGCTTCCATCACCCTCAACTATTGAAAAGCTAAGGTCTAAAGAACGTAAGATGCTAGCTGCAGCTAATATTGAAACATGTCTAAAGTCTGTTTGGACGCACGAAGAATGGGAAAATATGTGTACTAGACAATGGTGGACCATAAAGTCACATGTTTGGGAAGAATTCTGTTGGAAGAATGTTTTGTTTTTTTATACCACCATGTCAAAGAGCTCATTATACACAGGGAAATGCTAAATGTTGGAGAAATTGTGGTTGCCTGGAGGCAAACCATTACCATGTGTTCTGGGACTGTCCTATTGAACAAAAATATTGGACTGAAATGAAAAAGGCGCTGCAGACTATACATAGTATACACAGTATACATAGTATACATACATATACTATGACTATGTATTTGGGCCTCAAAACTCCTGCCTTGGACAACATAAATGGATATCTTTGGAACATTCTTTTGGCCGCAGGGAAGAAAGACATTACACGTTCAGAGGGACTTTCTAAACACGATTCATCAAACAAGCCTGTTAACAAGTTAAATGCAACTCCAGGTGTGTGTTTTAACAAGGGGACAATGTTATGGATTTGAGGAAGTCCTTGTCCTGTGTCCTTTTTAAATGTTGTTCTAATTTTATTTTAAAAATCTAAATCTTTGATTTAGAAAGATTTACAAAAGCTTGACTAGTGCATGGTTAACTTCATCATTTTGAGCGTGTGTTTGTCTCCTTTATGCTCTTATAATTTGGCAATTTTAAGGCTGGATATTTAAGGTTAGTTACTGCAGGAATTTGGAGCAGAGAAGCAGGTACAACTAACACATAATCTGCACATATTGCCTCTCGTACAAGAGCCACAGCCGCTACCTCAGTATTCCCTGGTGGATTTGATGGATTCTTCCCCTCCGAAAAGGCAATGACTTCTTGACTTTAACGCAGCATGCAGCAAGTCGAGGCCCAGCAGCGTTTACACAAGGATGAGTCTGGAAGGTAGACTATTGAAGATGGAATATATTCAGCCAGCGCAGGTATAAGCGGGAAACTCTTTGTAAATGTGGACTTTGATTAGATTCAAAAGTATTTTAATTCACCTGAAATATAAGGGAAAAAATCTTTTAAATCAACGTGTAGTTAACAGTGTTGTAAGGAAAATGTACTAGAATTGTCCCAAAGCTGGTGCGGACCTCGCCATCTCGGCTTGCAAAAACATTGTTCCAACGAACCCACATCAAAAGAATGCAAAAATCTAGTTTATGCAAGAGACCGAATTAGACCTCAACACATTCCGCTCACTGCGCTAATCTTTTTTTATTTATTTTTTTCCATGTCTGTCACAACTTTCCAGAAAAAACAACAGATTTTTTTTTTTTTTTTTTACTCAAAGTTTGACAAAGCAAATTGTGAATAATTTAGACCACCGTAGGGTAATATCATGTGTGGAATTTTGTGTAATTCCACTGAAAATGGTGCATAAAGCTGTGTCGAAGCATGTGTTGAATAATGGATGTCAAGGCTGCTGATACACAGGGGATTGAGAGACTTGAGATTACATTTGGACCATATGACCTTTTCTTTCATGAAAAATTAACTGTCTGATATTGAGCAGATGAAGCTTTATTTAGCAAACAAATCTCCAAAAAGAGAAACGTGTCTCTTGGCCACTAAAAAAACATTCAACATCAGCCACTTGAAATTGTCATGCATTGCAGTGATATTCTCAACTGCCAATACCTCAAGGAAGAATCCACTTCTTTAGTCCTATTTTATGCTGAAGACTGGTGCATTAGAAAGCTTTCCATGTGGCGCTTCTCTCTATTGAAAATACAGCCCACAGATGTATAATAGAAAAAAGCGAGGTTGGCGAGTAAAACAGTCTGCCTGCACTAGCCTGTAGGTGCCAATACTGCCTCGGATTTTTTGATGTTGGGGAAAACACTCACCACCAATGCATCATAATACTTTATCTCGGCGCTGCGAATCCATCTTGTTTTTTAAAGCAACACCTTCTAAAAAATTCAAAACTTTGCCAACGCTTTGCTTGGAAAACCACTGATGTCTTGATAGTTTGCTTCTTCTGCCACATTCCTTTGCCAAATGAGTCTCAGTTTAAAAAGATCCTAATATAAAAGCGCCAATGCCAAAGCTGCCCCTTCATGTATGTGTAATTTTATCTATTGTACATGTTGCGATTATGACGTCATCAAAAACTTCCACTAATGCTCTAAAAACGGCCATCTGGCAGGACTGAAAAATCATTTGATGTCATAAAAGTTCACTCTGGTGCCACAGCAACATTCCTTTCGCCAAAGGAGTCACAGATGAAAAATAACATATTATACAGCTGCAACGTCAGGCTGTCACTTAGGTAATGAAGTTGGTCCAAACCATTTGTCTTATTTTGTCACGCTTTTACCTCATTAGTCATAGCGCGCTAACCATTAGCTCCTCAGGAACCCCCCTTCACCCAAGGACACTTAGGCGCTCTCTCCAAGTGCGACTGAGGCTTGCCTGAAGACTGACAGACATGAAAAGTGGTAGACATATCCAACCATATTTAACTGCAGTTTAAAGAGTTCTTTTGGTAGATACATCTGAGCTGTTATCCTCCATACAAAATTAAAAAAGCTGTCTGTAATAATTTGGCTGAAAGAGTGAGCAGTAAAAAAACCGACATAAGTCACATGGAAAAACAACTGTCAGAAGTTGGCGGATGTTTTAACCATTACACACCAAAAAGAGAAGCTTGTGCTTAGTTGGATCAAGTCAAATGAGTTTCCTCCATTACAATCAATTTTAATTTGGTTTAAAAGATCAGTACATAATGATACAGGAAGCATGAGTGTGTGAGAAGAGCTAGCAGTAGTGGTGAGGTTAGCCATGCGCTGAGGATAGTAGTAAATTTGAACAAAAATCATGGAGAGAGGAGTTATGAGAAAGCGAGCGACATACAGATACAAGACAGGATTTGTGGAGCTCTATCTGGCGTGTACAGTTGTTTGGCTCCTAGGAACAGGGTTTTATTACTCAGCCATGTGTTTGGTAAACACTAACTGCTTTATGAAAGCCAGAGGCAGCACACAAAGTGCAGTAAAAGTAAAACGTGCTTTTTTGTTTTGTCTTTATGGCATGTTTTACAGCGTATATCCATATTGAGATATTGATGGTGCATGGCATCCCTTTTTCATTCAGAGGACTTTTTAAAAGCCATTTTCTGGGCTATAGGACTCCTGGGGAGAGTCCTGTTTTGCAAAGGTTTAGGTGGTTTCAGAAAATACTTCAGACGGGCATGTGCCGTTAAGTGGAACAGAGCATGTCACATCAATGTCATCATGTCCCCGTGTCCCCACTAGAGCCTTTCCTAATTGAAAAGACGTTTTGAGGAGAAACTCAAGCCTGGTCCTTATGGCTTTATATTTTAGAAAACATGATAAAAATGGAAGACGGGTACACAAGATCATGTCGACTCCCAATGCCAAACGTGGGGCCCTGGACTCCTCCAGGTTATTGTGTGTTTTAACTGCTGCTGTGATTAAATAAAGCTCGGATGTTTCTGAAAGAGCGTCCGGAGAGCTGGACGTGGGCCACGCGCTGTTAGCCGCTCCGACAGATGCCAGGGGGAGGCGAAAGAATGAGGGAGGGGACTAATTACCGGGACAGCTGCCCACACCAGACCCTATCACCCACCCTGGGGACCACCCATCCATTATAACCCGGGAACCGTCAAAAGGACCCCTGAATCCAACTCTGCCCCTCAGCCCTGGCTCCAGTGCTGGAGTCGCTTTGCGTCATCCGAGGCCGGCACTGGGGACTCCAGGGAATAGGGGTGGTTTAATGGTGGATAACTCTTAAAGCGCAAGTAAAAAAGAAAGTATCTTAAACTGTTCAAGTTAACTGTTATTTCGACTCTTGACATGTTTCTGGCTCTCACCGAGTTGGTAGAATTTAAAGGCATGGCTTTATCGGTCACCCTCGAACAGCCAACCAACGACATCAAGCCTAACATATGGGGTTTTTTTGCTTTGTTTTTTTCAGGTTTGTAGTCCATACATTTAAAATATCATGCAGCTATTTGGATTTGTCACAAGGCGCTGCTTTTGCAGCATTCTTTTTTAGGGAAAACTAAATATATTCTTTCTTAGAAAAATAATTTTATCTGCTTAAAAACTGTATTCTCCAGATTAAAGAGGTCCTCAATAAGTCTGCAAGGCCAGTGCCTACTGTGACACTGTCTGTAGCCATCAGTATATTATTTTGTCAGTTTTACATTTAGTTTTACTGTGCTCATTTTAAATTTTGAGGGAGCTAGAAATGTTTCTTAGTTTGGTGCCAATGCTGCCTTATAATATCTCAATAGATGCCTTGAGTTGACTGTCCTTCACCCCTTGCTTAGATGGCTAAGAAAGGTATTTATAAGAAAATTGAGGTCACAACTGAGAAGAGAGCTGGCTGTAGGCCCAAAAATATAGTGTTGGAGAGGTTGAGGCAAACTCATTTTGTTGGAATTGAGGGGCCGGTGCACAGACTGCTCATCTCGCTGTTGGCATAAGCTCGAGGAAAGGAGCGAAAGGTTGAAATTATGCACCCAGAAAGCATTTGGCTCGGATGATGAAAAAGTGCAATGCAATAATTAAGAGGCACAATAAAAATGATTAGAACTGCTTTTGACATTCTTGCTGCGAATAACTTGCGTTTAATTGCAATCACAAATTTTAAATGCCAGTTTTATGTTCCATGGCTATAAGCTGTTTAAAGTTCAATGGCTATACTCTTTAAATCTCTTTCCAATTTGTGCTGGGAGGCAACAAGCATGAACAGAAGCCCAGAATAAGACAAAAGTATGCAAAATGAGGATCTGAAAATAGAGGGAATAAAAGTTATGGATGTGTTCTGCCATTAGGAGCTGGACAGTGGGGCTTGCTGGCCTGGGGAGGACCCATGTGGCTCTGCTCGAGACTAGTTAGCTATTCAGCCACAGCATCTGTTGCAGGCTAATGGATGTTATAACCTCATAAACGTCATGAAATTGGACATTATCCCTTAATTAAAAGAACAGAGATGCATTACAATGATTAGAGTGGCACTCCAGCGAACCTGCCCCATGCTCCAATAATGCATCTTGACGATGTTTAGCCACTAAGCAAGGTGTCGGCCCAGGAAGGGGGCATATAATATTTTTAATGAGCCAGTTGGTGTTCAAAGTAGCAAACTTTTAGAGATTTGGCACAATGAATCCATCCTAATTTCATCTCGAAACTTCCCTCAAGGACTCGTTTCGATATTTAACCAAAGAGTTACAAGGACGGCCCACTGCTTGTACTTCCCTGTGTATTATTTGGATTTGGCTCCCTCCGATGATGATTGGAGTGTCTTCGCTGTGATTATGTGCGTGGCGTTGGCTCAGCGGAAACAGCTGTGCCGTAAAGCCGATATAAAAACAAAGCTTGACGCTCGTGTTCCTCGGCACCTGGGCCATCAGTGCCCAATAAATACCGGCAACCAATCAATCTGCTCCTCTTCTCACTAAGGAGCTTAATGAAACAGTGGAGTCTGGAAGAAACTGCCTGAATACAAAAATCAGGGCTGTATTAACCGATGCACTGGCCCTTATTCAGAAAGCCTGGTTCGGAGTTAAAATTCTTGCAGCGGCTCTTGTTGTAAAGGTCGCGGGAGGCCTGCTCTGACACATCTGTCATTGCGTGTCGTGTGGCCTCGGAGAGAAAATGTCACTCTGCAAGTGTTGTGCAGGTGCTAACCTATTTGGTCCATCCTTTTGTCATATATGCCAACAGCCTTGCACAATGACTCCCAATGTGTGCTCCCCTGATTTTCTTATCTGCTTTATCAACAATTCATTTCTGCATCCCGAAAATCTTTGGTTTTACTCTACATGTAACTTAAGCATTGCTTGATGACACCAACCAGAAGATGACCACTTAAATTTCACCAAACTGCCAAGCATTTTTCGGCGGAAGGAATTCCACCTTGTGATTTTTATTTTCTTGGCTCACACATGGGACACACTCCTCCAGAGGCCACCATACGGGGACAGGCCTGGGAATAAGATCTGATAAAAGACACGTTACAGCATCAGAGAAAGGCGGAAGTCATGCCACCAGAAAATGTCAGATGTCAAATGTCAGTTATCACGTGTATACCACTGTCATATTAGAAGGAAAGTGAAATACTACACAGTTTGGCTCATTTTAAAATGTGCAGCTTAAATCCTTACACTTGACCATTTTCCCTCTTTTAGCACATCACCTGAAAAGACAGTTGTCAGTGGTTGTTACATTACTAGGTTTGATCAGTAATTTCACTATTTATCTTTTGTACATAGCCAAAACATTTCATTTTTTACCTCCCTGATTTTATCTTAAAAATATGGACTGTCCCGCTGATAGACTCTTTCCATATAGTCACCACGTTTGTCATTACCAACAACCTCAACATCTTTGTCTCTACCTCCCCCTTTCCTTTCATCCAAGCCGATGTCTCTGAATCATGCCACATTACTGGCTTCTTCATTGTCTTATGCATTTTTCTTACTTGCTGTCACAACCCATAGATTATTGAAAATCACCCAAAACCACACCCGTACCGTATCTACGCACACATTTAGCTGAACAAATATACCATTGCTGACATCACAAGACATTTTTGTCAGTGAATACACCAAGCCACCGCAACAGCAAACTCAGGATCTGTGAAAAGTTTGTGCACTTCTCATTGCATGTATAATAGGCAATCTGTCTTGCTCTAAATCTAAACATCCTCCATCGAGACAGTGCAATGGATAACACCAGCGCGGCATAAAGAGTCTATTTTTGGGTTCCTCCCACCTTCCGACCAACATGGCAAGGCGGTGCTGCGTGGGTCCTGTTATCAACTGTAGGGGCCAACCAAGGGCAGACAGAATTGAAAGTGGGCTGGAAGGGATGGGTCAAGTGTGCAATCTGACGGAACAAGGGCCTTAACCTTAAAAGTGCTTCTACAGGGTTTCAATGTTTTCCTAATTGGGTTTGGTGCTATACGTACTGTGGTGGATATTTTGGCTCAGTTAAGTGGGGATGAAGTTGTGTCGGGAGTGAACTAGATTCCCTCACATCAGCTGCAGTTCCGTGCAACCTGATAAGTCTGTGTGGGGGAATTTCATGTTTGTCCCAAATGTGTGCAGCGCAAATCCTTGGAAAACCTCAAAAAACATGCCCAAAAGTCAACATCTGAAAAAAAAAAGATGTTGTCTATTTTGTAGCCTCCGTCTAGACAGTTTTCCTCACTCTTGGGTCTTGTTTAAATTGTGGGGACAATAGTTACCTTAAGGTATTAAAGTGCTTTAACAGGAGTTTCGTTCACTAATTGGTGTTTGTTTGGTACCCTCTGTATTTTAAACATTTGTCATTAACTTAATTAAAACGTATTCACACATGTTCCGTGTGCACTCAAGCTCAGTGTGTAAGCACTATGTTGCATAAAATTGCTGAATGAGCTCTGTCAAAATTTCCTTACAAAATGTTCCTGTCCAATGATACTCTCAGCCACAAAAAATCCTTTGGAAAAAAGCCTTTGTAGCTTTGCGTCACACTTTGCATAAGAAATTGTCAAGCAGTTAATAGCGTTGTGCCAAGACCCAGAGACACCTTGCAAAGAAGTTATGGACAATGGACTCTCTCTCATGGCACCTCTGGCCCATATAGAACCAGGACTTCGCTGCTTTTTGCTTGTTCCTTAGAAAAATATTAGGAGTTAAGAGTTTAAATTACCCGTGAGGACACTGTTCTCGTGACACACAATTTTGGCAAGTTGCTTTTCCCTCTGTATATGTACCACTAGTTGCATAAAATTCTATAATTTGTCATAGAACATTCAAAACATGTGATCCTTACAAAATGTCATACAAAGAGCGCAGCTTCCACAGCCCTTCGGGGAAAGATTAATGGCGCTGTCAGGTGTAGGGGACTCCGGAGAGGGTGCCAGGAGGAGGACAAAGAGGCCATCATAAATTTATGGAAACCTACAAATCAGGTAGCCTGTGTCGTTTTGATTGTCTGCTACGTCACAAAGTAGAGACTGGGAGGACATTGCAAAGATGAAATTGAATATAATGTGTGTTTGATTTGGGGAAGATTAATGGCGCTGTCCAGGTGTAGGGGACTCCGGAGAGGGTGACCAGGAGGAGGACAAAGAGGCCATCATAAAGGTATGGAAAAGGTACAGAATCAGGTAGCCTGTGTGTTTTGATTTCTTGCTACGTACAAAGTAGAAGACTGGGAGGAAATTGCAAAGATGACAAACCAATAATATACGGTTTAATAATGATGTTTTGGTTGGCAATGATACCTTAAAAGCTTTGCCTTAATCTCCAATACACTCTGTAATCGGTAAATCATGAATGCATTGATGACACCCTGCAAAAAATAAGAAAGAAAAGAAACTGAGAGCGATTCTGCATATTATTACAACACGGGATGTCTAAATCTGAGACTAAAAGATTGTAGTAACATAATAGAGAACAACGCATTCTGAAAAGCTGCCGTTTGGCCCATTTCGAGAAAATGATTGTTTGTCTTACTCTTTTAAGACATCTAAAGCTGTTTTCACACATGGAGCCTTAAATCGGCAATGTTTTTTTTTCTTTACTAGATCTGGATTATCAGGATTTCATACAATAATGGATCTTAGAATTCAAAATGATTTGTATTCATAGTCCCAGCAACAGGGATCAACCCAGTTTATTCTTGAATTTGCATGTGAATCCTGTTTTGCAGAAATTACAACAGCAGTATATTACCCAATACTGTAGCCATCCATTATCGTGCTGAAAGCTACTTCCATAGTCTTGAATTCCCTGCATATGCAAAAAGACTCCCAATATGTCAGCATCTGCCATCCATTTGTTGCCGTGGTTTTGACAAGAACAACTGCTACAAAAGCTAGACAAATTCTTGAAATCCAAATTCACTTTCGCAGAACGCTTCCACCACATGCCCGTATGCCATTTGAACTCATCAACATTCAGATTTGCTGTCTATTACACAAACTGCAGATTGCCCCTATGATGCGAACAAATGATAGCATGCCACGGTGTGAGCATGGCACATCTATTCTCCATCTGATAAACAACAACAGCGGTGACCATGGCAATGAGGTCAGGGTTTACTGTCTGCGGGAGGCTTTTACGGTCATCACATGTTCTGTCAGCTGATACCACCTGATAGGAAAACAAGATGGCGCAGGCTGCGTTCACTCCTGGGCCATCAGACAAGCGAGCGATCTGATCATGTTGTCTGCTCAGTCTGATACATACACCTCCTCTCCTGCAGATAGAGACAAGCACTAATCGAGAGCATATGGTGTGTGTCTATTCCCTTTTTGTGATTGTTTTTTTTGTTTTTCTTTCAGTTACTTGGTGAACGCCGGAGTTGTAGTGGTTTGAGGTTGGTGATGTGTGTTTGTGTTGTGTCTCTCTTAATTTGTCTCTCTTAATTTCACGCTACTGTTGCAGTTCGTCATATAAAGCCTTCAGGGCGAAAAAAAATAGCTGGAAGACTTTACTTCTTCCATGTCCATTTTACAAGTACCACTCATTACTTGCTTCTTGTTTCTCACTGAAACACGTCTTTTTCCTAGTTGCAGGTTAGGTCTGTGGAGAGGTGACCCCCGTTCACAGTAAGAATGTATTTTTCTTTCTGGGCTGATGTTATTAAATCCCACTGAAGGAAGAATTGTACATGTTTTTAGTGGTAGAGGAAACTAGAGGAACCGGAGGAAACCTACGCAGACACGGGGGGAACAAACCACACAGAAAGGCCCCACGTCACCCGGGAATCAATCCCAGCACCTTCTTGCTGCAAAGCGAGCGCGCTAACCGCTGCACTACTGTGTCGTTTTGGGTATAATACACAACTTTATAATAACTACACCTTAATTAGGCTATTAAAAGTGTAGTTATTAAAATATATATATTGAAGTATTTACATTTCTTACATTGATTCTAGAAAATGGGGTAGTCAGTCTAATATGGAGGAATATATTGGCCTCTCAAAGCGTACACCGTAAAGTTCTGGAATGCATCGCTTACTTTATAATTCTTCAGACTGCTCCTGTAAGAGTTCACGTCACTTAGTTTCTTTACATTTAAGAAATGTCTTCCCCTTTTCAAAACGTTTCATCTAGTGGCAGAAATGTTCCCTTTTTGCAGCACTTTCCAACCCTCTACTTCCCCCTGTCACCAGCCTTTGTACAGGCGTTTTCTTCTCTCCCTTTGAGGCGGGGATCCAGCTTGCAGAGTATGTCGCTTGCTACACTTCATAGCCCAGAGCTGGATTCTGGCCTGAGTGGTTTGTGCGACGAGATCCTTTTCTTTTTTTTTTGTCTGCGTTCACAAGCTGTCTGCGAGTGACCACTGGCTGAGTTGGCACCTCCGACTTATCGACTGGAAGCAAGTTTGGTCGGGTCTACTGGCAAGAAGAACTGGGCTATGATTTTTGTAAAAGCACTTCAAAGGATTGTAGGGATTATGCAATAACAAGCAGCAGATTATCAATCGGGACCAATTAGATATTTTCTATCATGAAAACTACTGCAGTGCCCCACATTTGTGTTAGTAATTGTACAGTATTGTGTGCAAATCTCTTAAGACCTGCATATCTATTAATGATGACAAGATCCATGCCCAAAATTGGGTAACATTTTCCCCAGTATGATCAACATTTGAATTGTTTTTGTCTACAGTCCTGCTCCCCACCTGTGTAAGTGAACATTTTATTTAAATCAAAAATGTTTACATCCATAGGCCTTGCTCCGTCCACAAAAGGGCATGCTGCATAATTGTGTCTGAAAACCCAACACTGAACAGCTTCATTCAAAGAAAGCGGTGACTTATTTTTTTGTATCCGGTGTTTTTGATGGTTTTGGAGGTTAGGCTGTTACCCAGCATGCATCTGTTTGTCTGTGCTCAATCTCCCCATAAGCACACACACAGATGAAGTTGTTTTATGAGCCCGCAGAATGAGAGGCACCCATTGTCTCTGTATGAGGCTGATTCAAAATGGCCGCCCCCAGCACTCAAATTGATCGTAATTGTATTCCCAAACTCTTGCTCAGCGGGGCATTACATTTTGTATTATTGACTTTAAAAAAAACACATTCAGCTATTCTACTTGCAATTTCATTACCCTGCTGTCAATTACCTCTCTACAAAACAAAGCATGGGCCTGCAAATAAAATGTATGAGGTAATTTTCCAAATGCCACTTAGGAGGTACCTCCGCCTGAGCGATGGGCGTGCTTAATTTGTGCACTTGCTTACTGCAAATCTGGTTATGCATAGGCGGTCGGCTACGTTTCATTAAAATTCACAGGAGACCGGGGTGATTACCCCTGTGTTTTCATATGAGTCAATAAGCTGCCTGCCTCGTGCAGGTAAGCAAAATTATCATTTGAATTAAAATAGGGCTTTCTCCAACCTTTTGTCTAGAATGGAAATGTTGGTGGAGACTTCATATAGTGTAATATAAAATATATGGTTAAACAGTTCAGCTGTTAAATTCATGAAAAATATTTACTTGTTTGCCGAATCCATCCATGATTCAAATTTTGAATACAGACATCTCAAAAAATATTGCTTGGCTAAATTAACAAGCAACAAACAGTGCTCATATTTATCCCCATTGTGAACTGGTAAGACTCGACCTTTTAACCCCGACTTGATTCCCTTTTCTTAACGTGGGAATCCGTCACTTTTTCCGTTTTATTTCCTCTGATATTTGTCGGGGCTGTCAGTCTGCAGGCTCAAATGGAGAGGTGGCGTGTGTGTTGATCGCTGGGTTATAGGGCACCGCGCTGCTGGGGGGTCACTGATAAGAGCTTCACAGACAGAGATTGAAGGAATGACCAGACCTTTACCCCTCACCCCGCACCACCATTTCAGACCACCATTTCCCAGCCGCGGCCAATTACAGCACAGGGAGAAGGGGGAATGTGAGCCATGGATGTTATAAGCTCCAAGGCACATCCCAGTGACAGAGTACAGACTTTGAAGTAGCTTTGCTTCTCATGTGTAGACCAGCAAGGATTTCATGGTTAATATATGTATATAGCCGAAATAGGTTGTATTTTGGTTATGTAAATAATATGGCAGAGTTACAAACAGATCTCATTATGTTTTTAGTTATTTTTTCTTAGCCATGCAATGTGCAAATGATCAGCTTGGGACTTTTTAATTGACAGATCTGAAACCAGTCCTCAGAACGTATGTGGTTTCGAGAAGAGTTCAGACGTTTAGCGAAATATGTTGGACTGTTTTTGGTGTTAAACGGCACTAATTTAAGTCAAAATTGTATATGTTCATTTCTGAGATCAATGAGTCTTTAACGCCGATATTCCATTTGAAAACAATGTATTGAGGATGTAAAACTTCAACAATGAAACTATAGATGGATACATGTGGAATGTACTTTTGGCTGCAGCAAAAAAAGCTATAACAAGGAGATTGATGACAGGAACTGAGCTGACTGTCAAGGGCTGGACTGAAATAACATGGACATTTACAAAATGGAAAGACTAACTTTTGCAGTGAACTTGAAATTGCACAAATTTGCCAGATGTAGGGACGAATGGGTCAGATACAAAAGGGGACATATGCCAGACTGACTAAAAAAAATTTTGATTGAAAATAGAAAGTAGAAAGTTTTTGATTAACAAAAGCAAATTGAATCAAAACATTTTAATTAATGCATGATTAAAAAAATAGATATAATTTTTTTTGCTATATTGCCCAGACCTAATGTTTCTGTCGCCAACATTTCCTCCACAGCCTGTGAAAAAATGGACTGCATTTCTTCTATAGTATTTGTACCTTTAGGCCTTTTGAATGTTGTGACGTCACATGAAAACCACCTATTGATCGGTGGCAAAACAATCATTGTGACTTTAAACTCGTCAAGGTCTTAGTCTAAGAGGATTAACCAAATTACTTGTGCAACATTCTGGGTATTTTTTTGCCGGTGTTGATGTTTACGATGAGCTTGGTTAGGTGGTCTTGGAAGCATGTTCGATGGAGGACGAGGGGCGGGGATTTTAAAGGATTTCATGATGAGAGACAAAAATTTAACTGAGTAAAGTATTGATCATGTATACGGCTTTACGCCAAACTTTCCCACTGCCAATCGTGTGTTCCTGCTGCGTTTGATAGCCAGATGTTTACATGCCGCAATTAACAAACTGCTTTATTGGATATTTTCTCCCCTTTGTTGTGATGAAAGAAAGGAAGTTATGGTGTGAATGTGCTGCCTCATTACAGAAAGCATGTAAGTGTTTGTGAAGTGCAATTAGGAAGTAAAAGAACGGCTTTGTTTCAAATCATACCCAATGAAACCCCAAATTATCATTAACGCTGTGGGTACATTTGGTGATTTTCGAAACAAACGCTTGCTTTTGCTTTGGATATTTCTGCCTGTTCCACCTTCTCCCCTCACTTTTCCCTAGAACCGGACTCAAAGCTAATTATTTTTTGCAATTTTTATTCTCTATAAAGCCACCATTTTTGTAAGCATTTTATTAACGGTTTCTTGGGCAGCAGATGGTGTTCTGCAGGCCTGCCATGTTGAATTAGTGATGACGCTGTCGTTTTATGTGCTCCCTTCTCTGGCAAACCATTAAACTCCTAATTAAGGCTACAAATTAATACTATTTCCCCACAACATTAGAAACAATCATTTGAGTCGGAATCAAAACAAATGCAAATAATCAGGTAAGCCTCCCATTAGCATCTTTTCTCTTTTTACAATGGCTTAATTTTTCTGTAAAGAATACCTGTTATTACAATCATTTGTTCTGTATTAAGAGCAATTACCGTATTTTCCGCACTATAAGGCGCACTTAAAAACATTTATTTTTCTCAAAAAATGACAGTGCGCCTTATAACCCAGAGCGCCTTATATATGGATTAATTCTGGTTTGTGCTTACTGATCTCGAACCGATTTTATGTGGTACACTGTGCTCAAAAATCCGTCAAAATGTTTTATCACAACTTTGGTAAACTACAAAGCCGCACCACTTCCAGCATTACGGTTACCGTAGCGAGGAGCGTCGCGGAGTAATACTGTGCTTCACCATAACATTACAGTGTGTGTATAAGGAATTTGAAGGATTGTGGACGAGGAATAAACTGAAAAAGTGAGTGTATTATGTTTTATTTTACGTGATATAGTGTTAACTGAACAATTTTGAGTTATTGTGAATACGCCAACGTTTAATTTAGCGGTATCTGACTGTTTTTTTTTACGTGTTATACCTGAGCCATTTTGAGTTACTGTACTGTGAATACGCTAACGTTTGATTTAGCGGTATCTGACTGTGTTTTTTTACGTGTTATACCTGAGCCATTTTGAGTTGCCGTACTATGAATACGCTAACGTTTGATTCACCGGTATCTGACTGTGTTTTTTTCCGTGTTTATACCTGAGCCATTTTGAGTTACTGTGAATACGCTAACGTTTGATTTAGCGTATCTGACTGTGTTTTTTTACGTGTTATACCTGAGCCATTTTGAGTTACTGTGAATACGCTAACGTTGATTTAGCGGTATCTGACTGTGTTTTTTTACGTGTTATACCTGAGCCATTTTGAGTTACTGTGAATACGCTAACGTTTGATTTAGCAGTATCTGACTGTGTTTTTTTACGTGTTATACCTGAGCCATTTTGAGTTGCCGTACTGTGAATACGCTAACGTTTGATTCACCGGTATCTGACCGTGTTTTTTTACGTGTTATACCTGAGCCATTTTGAGTTACTGTGAATATGCTAACGTTTGATTTAGCGTATCAGACTGTGTCAGAACGTGTTTCCATTGAACAAGGTTGGGACTGTTTTGTTTAGCTTAATGCGCCTTATCGTCCGGTGCGCCTTATATATGGACAAAGTTCAAAAATAGACCATTCATTGACAGTGCGCCTTACAATCCAGAGCGCCTTATAGTGCAGAAAATACGGTAAATGCCTATTAAATATGCTAAAGCATTTGTTGGCTTGTTTGTGCTTTGGCGTTTACAAGACTCACAGCTCCTCGCAGCCAAATCTCAGTAAACTCCATCGACTTAATCCCTGCAATGTTTTATTAAAAACAAATTATGTCCGACTTCACCGCCGGTAATCCAGCGCATCAAGTATTGGTAACCGCCTGAAGGAGAAGTGCTTGCATTTTAATTAAGAGCCCGAGTAACAAGCAGCAAAGTGTGCGGATTAGTGTGTTTACTCGGGAAGAGCAGGAGGAAAAACGATCTTCATTTCATATTTTAATCTGCTCTTGGATCGACTCCAAACATACAGTGACTTGACATATTTTCAGGAACACTGAGCTCAACCTGGGGGCGGAAATGTTGCTTTTGATTTTACATGTTTGTTTCTATATCTTATTTTGGACAAGAATGCTCCTAATAATGTGAAATGTATTTTACTTGAATAGAGTAGAGGGTCTCTTGGAAAGGTTTGATTTCAAGTGGGGCCTAACTCCTTTCACGAACATTTTGCATTGCTAGACAAAGACTGATGGCACAGACTGGATGCCCAAACATTAGTAATACATTTTGTCTAAACTTCCAAATCTTCCCCAACAATATCACTGATCTAAATCCTTCTGAGTATCATCACTGGTGCATGTATCAGTTTGTGAATATTCTCTTCCAAATGTTTTCCATGTGATGTAGGACTTCTAATGAAATTACCAAGTGCACTACAAATACATCATACTTGTTCATCTTGATTATTTCATCTGAAAAGTAACGCTATTTCCTCATTCTTAACACATTTCGACTGTCTTGAACCGCTCCACACCATGCGCTGCTCTCCTTCAAAAGGTTCTGTTTATAATTGTGACTCAGACAAAACAGTGTTGTCTATTTCAATGCGAGGAGAGGATGAGAAGGCGGCTCAGATTGGCAGACGGTCCCCTCGAGCAGCTCTACTGCGTACATACTATAATTGACACACTCAGGCCTAATCCTCAGTGGGACCAGCGCACAGTTCCAGACTTGAGTGGGAGATGGCTGCTCCTTCAAGAAGTCATGACCACTGTTTGATCAAAGAGGCTGTACTCCCCACGCCCACCGCCTCCTGCCACAACTTGATCTGGATCGATGTGAGGGTTAGTGTACAAAATCCCCCGATTCCTCAAGCTCCGCGAAACCCTCTTTTCCATTCAGAGGAGAGTCACTTTAAGTTCATGCACACAAGAGCGGTTCTTGATATCTTTGTCTCACTGATGTCTTCTAACTACTTATTTTTAAACTATTTGCCGCAGTCCAAAGACATTTTAAACATCCTAATTATTCACCATGGTTAGTTTAGCATGCTAAGAGTGCACTTCTTGGTTTTTGGCTCCATAATTAGGGGAAAATTAGACTGCTGTGTCCTGTCTGCATCTAAGAGCTTAGTCTGCACTACATTTCTCTTTAATTTCATAAAAGTGTATGGATTGATTACGAACTTAACATGAATTAACATACAAAGTAAATATCTTTAAAGGTTCCTGCTTGACTCCATAAAGATGTTGATAAAAATGTGGTATTATAGCTTAAAAAATCCTTAGAAATCGTACAATCCTACTGTGTAATTAATCTCTTTGGGTTCTTTGGTTTTGGCGTGAAGAAAATCTACTACGATACAAAGTTATTTACATCACTTCAAAATCAATGACGCTTCCAAAATTTGTGGACGACACTGAGGTGAACCCGTCATGTTTCCTCGGCTCCAGATGTTTTCCGTTTGATTTCACTGTATATGAGCTCCGGCCGACAATCACAACCCAGTGTACTTTAACCGTCCGCTTTATTGTTTGTCTTAACTTTTCCAATAGGAGTCTTTGCTGCACATAAACACCTTCTATTACCGTTAAAAGTCGGTCTTGAACTCGGGGAGCGCCCAAACCCGTTCTGCTCCCTCCTTTATCAGCAAACCCACAGAGTTCTCCGGGTGCTTATAAATCCTCTGAATATTGTTCATTGTGGCCCACCCGTCTTAGCAAACAAGAATAACAAGAGAAAAGGCCCATAATGATGGAATTTACTGCTGTTGAGAACTTCAACACAAACTTTTCTGTTCCCATTAATAGAAAATATGATAATTAGTTTTTCCATACAGACCAATGCGTTGATATAACTTATTCATGGATGGGTAAACAAGTATTGCTGCTGTTTGTCTGTTTTATACTACGTAAATAAGATTCAAATAACCATTGAGCAGTCTCTCGACCAATGTGCTTTGAATCGGTTACAATTTCTCTTCTAATTATTGCAATTTGGCATTTATTTTATGTCCTGATTGACACTACCTTATGTAAAAATTTATTCAGACTTTGCAGATGACCATTTGATATTAGCATAGATATTTTGTATATATTTTGGGAAGAATACCTTATTGCGATTAGATTTGCAATTTTTGTGTTAATAATCGGATTTGAGAATTGACAAAAATACTGAATGACACAGGATATTTTGTGATGGAAATTATGGTGACGTTAGAAATGGCAACCTTTTTTCGATTTGCTAATTGGGGCCAAACAAATTTCAATTCGATTGCAGTTAATCTTGCAGCCGTAGAGCAACCATTGCCCTGCTGTATTTACTGCAAACCAATGGCAGAAGATCTATTTCCAATACAAGCACATTTAGCCTCTTTCAGGCCTGTTTATTAAGTATTTTGTCAAGAAAAAGCATCAAACCTAGCCATAAATATTTGCACCTAAGTTGAAATGATGTGTGCAAGTAACATTATCATTTTTGTTGTCACTGAGCCTTCTCGCGTCTCTTCCTTACTCTTTCTCTATCTTGCAATACCCAGCGGATATGAATCAACTACATCATTAAGCAGGCCACTGTTTCATCAAAGCGCGAGTCAAGCCGAAAAGATTCCAGGGGGAGCGTAATCAGTTTGAGGGACGATGGTTTATTTATACCAAACAAAATGAAATTACAGCGGCTCTTGAGTGACATTTATGGATGCGTTACCTGCAGTGACGACATGTTTACAAAGCAGCGCCCGTTATCTGGGGAAGCCATAACAAAGTATTCTTACATAAGCCTGGCATTTGTCTCTTTGTCAACAATGTCATAAAAGACCCATTTTATTTGAAATTAAAACCGTTGCCAACTCGATCCCATCTTTGCATTGTCCAGAAGCAATTAAATGCGCCAATGAGTCTTACGGTTGCGATGGATGGCGGCTTCCTTTATGGCACGAAACCCGCACTACAGTGTATTTTCAGTCTGTGAAGTGTGACTCCTTCAAGCATGTTTTTTTACCCGATTACTTTCCCCCCCCATTGGCTTCATGATTATTAGCTCTTGCCTCATTTTAGAAAGCTTAAAAAATGATTTGATCAAACTCTTTTCCATGTTGGAGGCAGGAATATTTCTCGGCTGGCTCTTGTATTGTCATGGGATCCCTTCGGAAGAGCTGGAGGAAGTGTGCGTGGAGAGGGAAGTCCATGTGTCTACCTCTCTTCAGACTGCTGCTCCCACGGCCCACTGCTGGATACTGTAAGTTGAAGAAACTGAATAGATGAATGGCAAAAAATGCATCCCGGCAGAATTTCCAGGTTCATTTTAGATTCAAACCTAGCAGAGCTTATAATGGAGGTATAATAGACAAATTCATGATTTTGCATATAAATTAAAACAATAACAAACAACTGGCCTCAGGCATTGATAATTGATATTGAATTGGCTCGCTGTACATTATTTTTGCCAGGTTCCCTTCAAACACAATCCTTTCCTTTGTCAATTATTAGTATTGGTTTATTTGGTCGGGACAGGGCATGTAAATAAACATACATGATGTACAGGCCGTAAACATGCCGAATTGTAGGTATGGGCCGATTTCCTTCCTTTGTCCCGCATTCTGATTCATACACCAGCGTACTACAGGATATGGACACTGAGGCAAGGAGGGACACACACTGAGCTACTTCCATCCCACGGTGGTCTCCAGTCCAAGTACTGACTAGGCCCCACCCTGCTTAGTTTCAAAAAGCAGACGAGATCTGGTATTGTCAAGTTTGTGAGATCAACAAAGTAAATGTTGCCAACACTAGAGAGAAGCAGAAATATTGGATGGAGATTAACAAAGCCCTGCAATCTGTTTTCAGTATTGATATTCTACTTGAATTCAGAACTATATCTGGGCCTCAAACTCCTGCCATTGAGAAAATAAATGGATACCTCTGCAGCATATACGTCTGGCTGCAGGAAAAAAATGCCATAACAAAGAAATGGAAAACACAAACTGAACCAAAAATCAAGGACTGGACCGAAATAATATCTGAAATTTCAAAAAAAGGGAAAAGACTACTTCATTTGAAAATTTACTTACAAAATTTGGACCAAATTGAAGTCACACGTCGGACAATATATGCCTTAACTGAACTGGATGTCTTGTGTCACTACTGTTTTTTTTGTTCGCTTTGTGTTGTGTTCTATTTTCTTTTTTCCCTGCTGTTTTAAAAATAAAAAGAAAGGGGAAAAAAAGAAAGAAAGAAAGCACCCAATTGCTATTATTACATTATCATATTTTGCAATTGCAAGGGAATTGACAAAAAACTGTTTTGTTTCGCTGCGCATATGACTGAAATGATTTTCTTTGCACTCTTCTCTTTTATGTCTTAAACTATTTGACAGAGTTTTGTGATTTCTGCCATGTCTTTGTGATTTTAATGCACTTTTTTCCTGTTATGTGAAGCACTTTGAATTGCCTTGTGTACGAATTGTGCTCTACAAATAAACTTCCCGTGCCTTGCCTTATTAATTTTCATATACTATTTTTAAAATCCATTTCTCAACAATTTTGGGTTCAGGCTTCACCTCCACAGACATAAAAAACCAAATGCCTTGTCTCGTCAATTGCCCTGTGTTGACACGCTCTTAGATCTTGTCAGACCTAAAGACGTATCGCCCGGCCTGTCCTTTAAAGCCACATACATGTGTACATCCATTACATGTCCCTGCTCTGTGTCAATAGTCCATTCTGAGGATTTATATAGTATTTGCTCTCATTAGTCTCCCAGTGTCTCCTGTTCACTTTCAATGGATGTCACCGCTCCATGTAAATTGTCTAATGGACAATTGCTCATTATCTATCGCTTCCCAGTCCAATTCCTGGGATTATTTCTCAATTAAAGGTTATTCTGCCGCTTTGTCGAGTGGTGTGGCCTTGGTGTGAACCCGCCTTGGGCATCAGTGAAAACGGATGACCCCTGAGAGGGAAATGTTTCCATTGAAATAAATATAAGCAGCTTTTATGAAATATTGATCCAGGGCATTGTCTATTATTGGGTTTTATTGGTTTTGTACTGTTTGTAGAGCTGAGTTTCCTTTAAAACGCCTGACTAAAATTACCCCCAATTATCACTTTGGAGTATAAACAAATGGCTAAGCTCTTTGTGAAGCTGACACTCTGTAGTTTTGGCCTCTGTTGTTTGATTTACTCTGGTTTGTACAAGCTTTGCTCTGAGGAAAATCAGTTTTCAATTGCAAACTAGATTTTTATTTTTTTGGAGACTGAGCATTTGTTGGGTCTTGACAATTCCCATGTCAAAGCGTGTCAAGTCAATATCACAAAAATTTGATTTAGGGATTTGTTATAAAGTTTTTAAAAAGTCCTGTAAATTGCACGTGACTTATTACATTTTGTCAATTTTTTGAAGAAATAGTCCTATTTATTATTATTTTTTTGTACCAACTGATTCCAATACTTCCCAGAATTGTTTATTTGACCAAAATAAGAGGGTTACAGCCTCCCCATTATGTTTATAATAGTTCCCTTTGACCAAATGGTTGACGAAAGGGAATAAAGGTACACAAGGTGTTTTAAGATAGAAACTTCTGTTTGGATGTCTCTAAATGTGACTTGGTTTTATGGTTCAAAGATTAGACTCAGAGTTAAGGTTTTATTCACTGAAATTTTAACCATTTGGCTTTGTTGTGATAATAAAACTTTTCCAAATGGTAAAAGCCTATACCCAGAAGTAGATCTTATTTCAGGCCAGTTGTCACCGCATCTTTGCCATTGCAACATCGCACCACCGCCTTGTTAATTTAGTTATGTGGATTTTTTATTTGTAAAAAATTCTAGCTTGTTTTCCATAGGTGGCTGTATAGAGGATGCTAATGAGGAGGTGGGCAGGGGTTTGGCAGCCAGCAGTGAGCGCCAGGCCGTCACACGCTGCTCTGATCATTACTTACCCACAGACGCCCAATGTCACGCACAATATCCCCAGGTTTGCCCTTCATAGGCTGTTGTGCATCCTCCCATCGCTCCAGCTCACTTAATGATAACAGGCCCCAATTACACTGGCACGCACACACTAACAACACACTGCAAAACAAACACGTATCCCACCCGCCTGTGCACGTCTCCCCTTGCCCTTTTTGTTTAAGAAGGAAGATAAATATTCTCGTATTAGAACAAGTGGGCTCCTGATGCATTTTAAACTGTCCATGGCTAGAAAATATTTACTTACAGATCTGACATAATCTCTAGCCGCTGATTTATTTATTCTTGATCAGTATTTCTGCCCCGATATTTCAAATCTGTCATAGTTCAAGTTTAAAAATTTGCTTTTTTTTCATTATTTAACAACATGGAATTATTGTTTAAAGGCTGAGCAAAACAATAATTCCAACAGTTTCTCTTGCTTGCAGTTTTAAATGATACTCAAACTTGGATTTGCAAGTATCCAAGCTTAAATTACAATTACTCTACATCAGTAGTTCACAAACTTTTACCACCAAGATATAAGATATAAACCCGGACTATGTCCAGACTATATCAGGCCTAAAGACTCTAAGGTTAGGTCTAAGCCATGGATACGGTAGTTCTAAATTTGGATTAAACCAAAGGGGAACAAAAACATCAATAGAATTCTGCATTTAGTGCAAATTTATTCTGCAAATGTAGTTTTCTGAGCTTTTAACCATCTTGTTCCCTTATTAGGTTGTCAAAAGTATTGAGAATCAGACGCTAATAGATGCTGAAACTTGTATTGAAACTAAATACTAATTTAAATAAGTATTAATACTAAAAAATAAATCAGTTTCAGAACGATCTTGAGTATTATTAGCATGCCGGTATCGTTTCTTTTTTGGTAATGCCTATTGCTTTCAGCAGAGGGAGCTCTAATGCAAACATCAAATACAAATGCCAAGGTGACAAAAAGCACTTTTAGGAGCCAATAAAGACCAAAACAAAGCATGCTTTATTCTCGTTAGGATCCACTTCATACTATAAAAAGTACTTTTAGGGTGAGTCATACCCTTACACCGAACAATACTAAAGCGGTATTATTAGCCACAGCACCTAACAGCATTCTTTTATCCATATGGCTGTATGCAAAGCTGACTTTTTAAACCCGAGATTTCATGGTGGCTGTATGATGCACGCCTTTTATATGGCTATCAGGGGACAGGGCTGAGCTGGGGCGCTGGTCGGGCTCTGTGCTTATTGAGATCATGATCACGGCTATGTCTAAACCGCGGCCCCTTTGTGACAGAGCCATTAGCAGGCTGTCACACTCTTGAGTGCGCGCTATGTATGTGGCAGCTAATGCTAATACACTCAGAAACCAGATTAGCTTGCAATACTTTGAGCAGTGACCTCAGAAAGTATTTAGTTTAGTGTGTCGTTTGAGTGATTGAGGGCCAGATGTGATTGTTTGAAAATCTGTGTGGATTGATGGTCTTCTGACGTTTATGACGTAAAGTTACACCCTGTCAGTTCTGGTACAGAGACATAAGACAAAGGTCGTATGTAAGAATGCGCATGAACGTAAAAAGTTATGGTGAACATGTGCTGCTGTCCTGTAGCTAAGTCGTGAGGTTTTAGAGTGTCACACGGCACTAGCCATAAAAGATATTCTGGATATTGTTACGTCACTTTAAATAAGGGGAACAAACGTAGCTCTTTGGATATTAACTGTAGAAAGTTGATTGTAAGGTCTATAGGGTCCATTAAGGATGAGAAACATTCTCCATATCGTTAGCTTTTTTCCCTGTCACATATTACTACCAGTGCTACCTTCAATTTAAAAAAAAAGCCACTTTATCACCTATCATCTCCATCATCTTATTAGGTTGGACTCTACTCTTGTTCGCATGGTTTCAAAAAGAATCAAACATTTGATTGTGTCTCAGGAGGCAACCATAACCTTACACTTTTAAATACCTGTGTGTCCTCTTTTGAAAAAAATAAATAGTTGTTAATCTTGTTGAAAAATCTGACGACTGACAGTCTGATCCCATCATACTGTGCCCATGGACCTGGCATTGACTCGATCAGGTCTTGCCTGACCCTAGAGTCTCTTCTGGAAGTGTGCGCAAAGTCACATTGCCAAATTGATTGCCCATTTAAAAGGATTGTGGCTTTTATAAGGTTCTGGCCTCCTTCAGCAGAGGGCAACACTGGCCACCACTATATTAAGTGCAAGTGCTGATTGAATACCTATTGCCACTTTGTTTAATTCTTTGAAGTGGCAAAACTTTCACCGCAAAAAGAGAACAGTGGTAAAAAATTGAACGTTAAATATTGCCGTGATTGCTGGACAACTAATGAAATTAACAATGCAAGTAAACAGACTTTTTACAAGTCCTACCACCACATCCTCGTGCATCTCTTTCGTTGGCTTATCTCTTCCAGGGCTTGGGGCGTTCGGCTCATATGTGCACGCATGACCGATTTAGTGGGGGTGATCCAAGGTCAGAAATCCTGGTATTAACACCATCTCCAGCGCTTCCTCTCTCTCCATTCTGTGCTGCATCAGCTTTAAAATATCACTACCCATAATCCCATTCTCCCTCTTTCTACCTCTGGCAAAAAAAGACACAACTGCTCTTTCGTGCTCGGTAACAAAAGCTGAAACGAGGCATTTTGTCTGTAGCATTTAAATAATAATGAAAACGATAGCCGCATGTTAGCTTGTTTTCCATACTGTGGTTTAGCATCTTTCAGTGGAACGATAGACTAGTCGCAGCTTTCACAATTGGGTTGCTCGGTTTGGTATAATGATGTCCGTAGCGGCTGGTGTCTGGTACGCTCCTGATAGAGATGTTGGGCAGTTGGTTTGGCTCATAGTATTTATTTATTTATTTAGTTCCATTGGCCACAAACACACACCTGGATGAGATGTAGGAAACGGTTGGATGCCAGAAAAAGCGCTAATCCCCATTACACACTGGTCCTGAGGCAGCTGGCTCATACATACTGTATACTTGAACACAACGCCATGGACAGTGGAGCAACTATAATGTATGCAAACTATAGGTGAGAGCAATTCTATTTATATTAACAACCTTTATTGTTTTGACCGTAAATAAAACATACTGGTCAGTGGAATAGAACATGATTCCACTGACATCGTGATGTGTGTTTGTTATTAGCACGATATGGTTTGCATTCGGAAAACTAAATGCCAAATGTGAAATACAAAAACATCCCTGGTTTGAGTGAATGTGTGGGAACTCTTGCTCAGAATCCTGGTGGAGGTCTGATTGGTGCGCCACTGTAAAACCTTAGATCAAAGCACCGTTTCCTTTTCAAAGCAATACAAATAAAGGATTGCTGGCGTTACTTGCCAACACATTGTTATTTACATACTCTTGTACATGTCTTGTACAGTTTATTTTGTTCAAGGTGCACATCTAACTTTTTTGGTAGATTTTTTTAGCTTAAGTTTTTCCTAAACTTTACATTTATTTATTTACTAATTTGGGATGTAATAATTTTTATTTAAAATTTGTATACTACCTAATCAATTAACCTAATGTTATTGTTATTTTTATTATTAATTTATTTTTTTGTTTTATTTTTTCTGTTTGAAGCACTTCATGTATAAAAACTGCTATATAAATTGAGTCTAATTGGTGGAGAGATATTGCTATGACATTATCAAACATTTATTCAGTTTCAGGTGATTTTAATGTGCAATAATAGGCAAGGCAAGTTTATTTGTAGAGCACAATTCGTACACAAGGTAATTCAAAGTGCTTCACACAACAGGAAAAAAAATGCATTAAAATCACAAAGACATGACAGAAATCACAAAACCTTAATTTAAAAGTGCCATTTTCAGGCTCTCCGTCAAATAGTTCAAGACATAAAAGAGAAGAGTGCAAAGAAAAGCATTTCAGTCATATGCACAGCCAAACAAAACAGTTTTTAGCTTAGAACATTGCCAAAGTAGCGGCCTGTCTCACATCCTCAGGAAGACTGTTCCAGATTTTAGCTGCATAAAACTGAAACGCAGATTCCCCATGTTTAGTCCTGACTCTGGGCACCAGCAGGAGGCCGGTCCCTGAGGTCCTCAGAGTCCGAGATGGTTCATATGGCACTAACATGTCCGAGATGTACTTTGGTGCTAGGCCATGGAGAGACTTGTATACAAGCAGAGCTGCTTTGAAGTCTATTCTCTGAGCCACAGGGAGCCAGTGCAGAGACCTGAGCACAGGACTAATGTGATCGTACTTCCTGGTTCTAGTCAGGACCCGAGCAGCGGCGTTCTGGATGTACTGCAGCTGTTTTACAGCTCGTTTGGAGAGGCCAGTGAGCAGGCCGTTACAGTAGTCTAATCTACTAGAGACAAACGCATGGATAAGTCTCTCCAGGTCTGGTTTAGACACTATACTTTTGATTTTGGCAATGTTTTTTAGATGGTAAAAGGCTGCTGATGTTATTGATTTGACGTGGCTGTTCAAATTCAGGTTCAAGGTTCAAGGTTTTAAAGCACTCTGGAGGTGACTGTTAACACTTTCTCTTTGTTTCTGTGGGCGAAAGGCGATGATTTCTGGAGGGAATACTTTAAAAATAATGCTTTTTTACTGTGAGCGTGGTCACCTCTCCATAGATCTGACCTGTAACTTGACATGGTGGCATGACTTGCTTCTCTCAATGGAGTTTATACTGTCGAATATTCCAGGGAAAGCAATACAATTTCCATTGAAACAAGCAGGTGGCAGATTCTCCTTTACCTGCATAGATAGGTTTACTTGCCACCACCATTTTATGTTTGAGGTAACGCTGATTCCTTTTGTTGCATTTATTTACATAGAATCCTTGTCTTTAACGTCCTCATAGGAGGGAATTGTAACTTTATACTGGGACTCTTGTTTTATCACCGCACTGTTGTAATTACCAGCTCCCAAACATCAGTGTTTCTCCTGACCCCACGTTGATACTCCAGCTTATAGGGCCCTCTGTCATATGTGCCAAAGAGGTAAACAACATCTCCGTCATAGTGTTTGTCTGACGCCAGTCTGTTTAGCATCACTCGCCTCCACCGGTGGCAGGGCTGGGATCCAAGAGCCCCCTCCAGAGGCTGCGCTCCTTTTCTCCAGCACCAGCCTGGGATTTGGTTTCACTAACAAAGCCGTTTTCACAGTTTGTTGTGGTGCATATGAATATTCATGCCATACCGCTTGGCTCCCGAAAAAATACAAAAATAGTTTATTTTTTTTGTCTTGCACCTGCAGGATCTCATTGTTTGTTGTAACACTGGTTATGCAGCTGGTTAGACATGTGAAGGAATATTTTTTACACATTTATTTGCTACTTTTTAACAAGACTGAAAATGTAGTTAATAATCCCCACTAACTGTTTTGCTGTAACTTATTTTTTTGCATGTTTGTCGCACTTGAATGTTTCTGATCATCAAACAAATGTAAATATTAGTCAAAGACAACATAAGGAATAAACAAAATGTACATTTTAAATGTTTTTTATTATTAATGGAAAACAAAATCCCTGTGTGAAAAAGTGTTTCCTCCTGTTAAAACATAACTTAATTGTGGTTCATCACACCGGAGTTCAATTTCCCTAGCCACACCCAGGCCTGATTACTGCCACACCGGTTCCCAATCAAGAACTCAATCGCTACTTTTTTACAAGGCTGAAAATGCTGTTCATAATCCCCACTACCTGTGTTGCCACCACAAGTAGTATAATGGATGCAACACATTCTAAAATAAAACAGAAGCAAGTATAGAAACCCCTTATACTGTATATTGCCTGCTAATACACAACATTTTAGTGTGTGTTGCAAGATATTGTAAAGACATTTTGTGGCATTGTGGCATCTTGTGTGGGTGTCCTGGTTGGAACTCTTCACTCAGTTATTAATTTGAATTTGTTCTGGCGTTTTTTTTGAGGTTAATAGATTTACCGGCTTCTGCACTCAGTGTTATATATTTGTCTGTCATTGTAACGCAGTGGAACAGGCGTGACGTCTCGGTAAACTCAAACCTGCGTGAAAATTCACTCCTGCTGGTTCAAAGACTTAAACTGACACCTTAACTCCTTCCTTCGACTATATCTATAAAGTTTTGCATTACCGTCAGCTGTTTATATCTGCGGATTAGCATAGTATTAACAGCTTACACATTTTCCTCTGTTAGTCTTTCTTGCCATGAACGCAATTCTAAGTTTAAATAGAAGGTTTTTTTTAATTCATTTCATCTGCCAAAATGAAAATGCCAGTTACATCACAGATATATTCTACCAAGACAGTGGCACGGCTTTGCGCACAGGACTAGCCTTGCGTGTGATGTTGATTTAGCCGTGGAATGCTTGGTTATTCCCGCACGCCGCCGGAATCTAGTTATAACTGTGCTGAATTAATTTGGGATGCCTCTGAAGAACAGCAAAAGTGACAGATGAGGGGAAAAAAAGTTTCCTATGGAAGAATAAATTTGTTTAAACATTGCTGAACATTTGGAATAGTGAAAGTTGTTGACTCTATTCACAGACTGACGTTATATACCCCCTGCTGTTAAACAAATTATACTTTAAGAGGCCTAATCCAAAATTTAGCATCGTCCCGCCTCAAGCAATGAACAGCCGTTTGGATTTTCGACTCTTTCAATGTTAATGAGAACCAAATAGCACTTTTCCAATTGTCTGCTTAAAACGACTAAGTTAGTTACTGGAAAAAAAGAAAGAATGAAAAAAAAAATTCCTCGAAGAAAAAACCCATAATAGATTTTGTGATCCTCTGAATTTTTGTGGTTATGAATGAAAGTGATGCAGTAATAGTTTTATAGGACTTTAATATCCCTTGTGAGAACCCTTGATTTGCTGAACCACTTGAAAGCTACAGTGAGCCAGCGGGATATCTATTTGCCCCGAATGAGAAAAGAGAGTTCAAGTTGAATAGCTGAAAATAGTACTTTCGCTACGTATACTGGTCCACAATACGAGTTCTGATGTTTTCCTTGTGGTGGTCTTTTTTTATGTATGTGATTCATTGGCCACAGAGTAGATGGTTGTGTTATTTCAACCCCATGTATCTTAAGACACCACTTCAAAAAGTTTTTTGTGCAACCCTGTGCTTCTCCTGCTCTCAGTCTCTTCAGCCTGTGTGTGTGTGTGCCACCTTTTATGGGCTCTGTGCGTCAGTGAATTCCGGTACAAGGCGTGTTTAATTGCTCCTGATGCACAGCGGGTTGTGATCCCTGTGAGCCGGTGTCTGTATGCATGGTCGCCCAGAGAACACATCTTACCCCAAAACACCACTCCAGAGCCACCCTGCCCACCATTACACATGTTATAGCTCCCCAACAGGACAGAGCTTTTATTGCTTCTGTCACATTGAAATTAAACACTTGAGTTACATGATCTGGGAGTTTGTTTCTCTTTTTAATTAAAGCGCTAATTAATTGTGTTATTCTAAATTGCATGTCAACCATTCTTGTTTAATTTTGTTGCTGTATAATAAAGGAGATGCTGCAGTCTAGCAGCAGCCCGGCCAAATTCAGCCGCCTCCTTCGGAAACCTCCTGTGATTCCTCAGAGAGGTCAAAGGTCGGAGCTACCACAGTCCTCGACAAGCTGCTGCTGATTGCCCTTGTTTCCCTCAGGAAAGCCTAACGCAACAAAACATAGTGTCCCACGAGAAAACAAATTGGCTGACCAATGACTCCTGTCATTTTGAACACTTTAAAAGAGCGAATCAGTGGCTAAACCTTTATGGACACCAGACTCTTACTGTGAGAGCTGTGAAGCGAATGGGCAAAGCTTCACTCAGGGTGGAGCAGGAGTTTGTCACATACAAAAGGCCTAGGTGGTGTAGGTTTGCTGCTTTGGAAACATAGCATGCAAGGAAACATCTGTCTTCTCCCTGAATGACTGTAGGGCCTAAGGAGACATTTATAGCAGCAAAGCACCACTTTTGTTTTGTCATGTAACTTACCAGAACCATGCGATAAAGTTATTACTTTAGGGCCCCTACTCGCATTATGTCAAAAATACACTGTGCCCCTGTAAGCAGTGGTTCTTTATGGCATATACAGCAAATAAAGTGCAATCATCTTACCAGCACAGTGCCTGACAGAAAAAGGATTCATTACTACAAAATGAAGCCGGCTGCCTCTCTCCCTCTACACTCTGTGTCTCCTGCCCAAATGGTAAGTCTATTTGTTGGCTTTGTCAATCCCAGGGGACCTTTTTGAATGTGTCACATCAGCGTTAATTGCCTACGACATATGAAACAGCAGCCCCCTCCTCTGTGCGACAGCCCCCTCCCCAGCGGCAATGACACTAAGTGCACCCCTGTGTTCTCACTGCATGGCTCCTCTGAGGAACTCTTCTAAACAGGTTTTGACAAGGCAACTTATGATATAGACTTGTGACTTCCTCCTCAGCACTGCAGCAAAGACATTCTGTCAGTAAATGGAGAGAAAGCTCTGCATTATCTGATTCTGTGCTGTTTGCCATATTACACAGGAACTGAAAGACGGACAGCTACCTTGAGTAAGGTCAAAGAAGTTTTAGGTCTTTGGAAAAGGGCCTAAAGTAAACAGGGCATGTAAGCCAAGCCCAAAGCTAGATAAATGTGAGAGGAGTTTTTGGTTGGCAGAGACAGAATCATGTACCCAAGCCGTCATCACAAGACAGAGGACTGTCCTCACCTTTTAATTAAACATGGCACAAACAGTGGCGCCAGAGCCCCAATGTCCTTAGTCAAGTACCTTAAGGTCAACGGAGAATGCTGAACTACAGCTGAAACACAGTACTACTGTTATGAGACAATGTGAGAATGACTGAGGGAAGGAGTGTTCCTGAGCTTGCATATTTTCTCCTGTCCATTACTGCACTTTGACTTGGTACAAGGTATGTCTCATTTTGAATTACAACTATGATTACTCACACATTTGAAATAACAGTATTGCATTAAAATATATAATTTTGTCTTGTTAAAATTAAGAGTAGACCAGAGCTTGTTGCAGCAGTGCCAGAGATTGCTAAGCGAGATGAAATGCAGTAACCAGCAGTAAAACATCCAGATTATATCTGGTGTGGTGAACAGGGATAGGCCCACAGTGCCGTTTGTGTGTGGCTGTATGTGTTGGGCAGGAGCGGCTGTGATTTATTGCCATTGTGGTCCTCAGCAACAAGTCAGCTGTTAGTGTTTTGACCAGGTGGCCAGGGACAAAAGGGCAGTCCACTTCCAGAATAGGCCAGATCTCAAACTGTGTATATAGTATCTGCGTGTATGCAAATCCATGGGCTTCTAATTTAGCTGTCTCCACAAGGACGAGTGAAGTCACGCTGTGGTGCAGCCTACAGCTACAATTGCACTGCAGTGCTGTGCATACGTAGAGAACGCCATGCGGCGGCCATTTCCCCTAAATGTGTCAACAGGATGCTCTGTTCACACTGTGCTTCCCAGAAGATTGATAATGAACGATTGGCTCATTAACAGAGACTATTAGCCATGTCCACATGTGCAGTCCCATGAGTGGCTGCAGCACTCGCTGAATGGACACAGTACAATATAAAGACTAATTGCCTTTGAAGACAGACTCTGTATCTTCTCTTCTCTTTCTCCCTGGGCCTAAAGACTAGCCTTGAGGTGCTAATGATTGCTCAAATGTTTGTGTCATTTAAAAGTTTGCAATATAATATACTTATTTATTGTATAGTGTCCTTCCGATCTGACTTACTTTTAGTATGTGTAATTTAGCTGAGACCCACTGTGGAGCGATTTTTAAAAATGTTGTGCAACTTGTGCAATGAAAATGAAGGCTTTCTGATTCTAGAGTGAACTAGGATGTCTCTGATATTAATGCATGGTGCCAGTCACCTGAGATCCAAACACAGACCTCCTACAAAGGAAAACAAAACAGCTACTCAAATCAAATCAAATCAAATTGCACACAACATCTTTAAAAGCAAGTATACATTCCTAAATGTCTCCTGAAGGCTTTTGCTCTGTTGACCTCTGACTGAGCTGACCCAGGACTCAGGCAGGGTGATGGAGACAGACAAGGCAGGGACGAGGAACAGCAGAAGAGGAACACTTGGCTGCCGCAGGCTCTTTGCACGTGGGCAGGAGCTGGGACTGCCACAACAACATATGGCCGCCAAGCTGTAGATTCACTGAGCTCCGATGAGCTTTTGGTTGGTCAATATTCCTTCAAATGACATTGGCAGCTTTATTGTGTGTGGAATTAACCAATTTGTTGAGCTGAAAATCAGGCTGTCGCACAGTTGTTTGCAGAAATGTATCAGCGCATAAGCATTTTGAATGGTTTGAACAGGTGCAGGGAGCTGGAATGCACCACGCTGGACAATGTTGGAAAAAGATACAGAGCCAAACATAGACATTTTGGATGAATACTCCCAAATCTTGAAATTATGTGTCTGTGTTAGAGCAATGTCTTTAATTCATTGCGTTTATTTGAAAGGAGAGAAAAATGTGCTCTTTTGTTTTTTTCAGTTGGCTGAGAGGCATATAGTTGTAGGATACAGTTGGTTGAACAGTTTTGATAACTGTAAGAACATATGGGGTCCATGAACCGGCAAGCTTTTCAAACAGTGCACATAACAATCTATTAGGTCAAGCCCACATACCATTTAATACGTAAACCTTGAAGGAGACTGTGTAAAATCAACTTTTCTGAGCTTTTAACTCTGTTATAACAGTGTTCATGCGTGTTTAGTCAAATTGAGAGCATTGCTGTTTTCACTGCCCCTCTATCTCCGCCCACTGCCTTGTACTCACATTTTATTCAAATATTGTGTACTCTGAGTCATACATGTAGGGCTCAGGACAGCACAGCAATCATTAAGGCTTTTTAGATCAGCATTACGGTTTACAGTGAACACAACAAAAAATAATAATCTACATATTATAGTTTATGCACGTACAATCGAATAGGCCCTGCTGTACTTTATAATTAAACTGAGAACTTGTTACTCATGATACAAATCTTAAGAGCCCAGGAGAAATACAAAAAAATATGAATGACTTCTTCTCAATAGAACCAGACTCTCCCTTTCTGTAGCCCTTGAAATATTGCAATCTCCTCCCCACAGATTTGGGACAGTACCAACGAGAGCTAACTGTAAAATTGACAGTGTTTTTTTTCCCCCTTGCGGCCACTCTTCATGTGCCCCCAAACGGAGGTCCCATGGGGGTCCCGCACTGGATGCACCTGAGAGTGGCTGTTAATGTCTTTCCTCACACACAGCTTGGGCTTCCCCTCTCCCCCCTCCGATCCCAAGACGTAACGGTGGCACACATGACCAAAGCATGCCGACCATTTCTCCCGGCCGTGACAGTTATGATAAATAACACGCGCGCCTTGCCAGTATGACATCGAATCCGCAGAGACAAAAGGGCATTTCCCTCTTTTCTTGTCAGAAAATTACCTCCAGTTACAAAAGGCTTATTTCACTGTCCAAATTCCCGGTGACTGTTCGGACACATGAAAAGGCGTCGTGCTGCGTGAGAGCACGGTTTAGACAGGACCTTGTCGTCTTGACGCCTCCCTGTGGTAACATCTGATGTGTGTTCTGGGGTTGTCAGTACCTTTTCCGACCATACCTTTCTTTCTTGTCCACCGCAAGCGATAGACAGATAATTAATGCACACTCTCTTCTGACACACTTGACTCTGGTTAATAAATGATGTCCCATATTTTCCCATTCATTATAATGTCATTAAGACACATTAATTCCCCCTGCGGCTTTAACCTTTTAGCCCTTGTTACAGCACTAGCCCTTTCCTTGGCTAGCCCCATTTCCTTGTTCTCAACACCATCTCGTTCGGCTTAAATGACAGGATCCTCCGCGGACTCTTGCGCAACACGCCCATTTAGAAATAAACGAGGACAACACTCGGGTGGTGAGCTCTTGGTGATGAGGAAAACACTTTGGAATGTTTTTAAAGTGCATGAAAGTCAAACTTGTTATGTACTCGTGGCCCGCAGGTATGTAGAGAGAGGCTCCTTGACAAGAAAAACCCATCGACAGTCTGTTGACCCAAATACGTAGTCCACCCTTCTTTATATGGAACAGATGTACAAGATGTCGACGATAAATGTACAGTGCTCGAAACGCCTTTGGGTGCTCTTGGTCTGCTAGTTATGAAGAGCGGATTTGTGATGCATTACCGAGATGAGTTGAAAAAGCAATTCTTGTAATTCCACCTTGCATGATTAATATGCATTTTACACTAGGATGTTCAGGCTGAGAAAATGGTAGCTTGGCCCACTGACCTGCGACAAGTATAGCACCGCGGCACCTTGTACTCCCCTCGCAGCAAGGCAAGACATCCAAATGGGAGCAAGTGGCTGAGGAAGGGAGCGAGGAGATGTCTGTGTATGTGTGGAAAGCTTATGCCCTTGAATCAGCCTGGGACCACCAACGCTTGACTCGTTTTACTGCTCATTTATAACAGGTGGGCCAGGATAACGCAGCCAGTCCGGAGCTAGAATTTCAAGTTCCCTATTCATGCCTTAATCATAGCCGACTTAAGAAATACCTCTCCAGATCAGTGGCCAGGGACCCATTTTATCCAAACATATTGTGCAGAAAGCCATTTGCAGTAAATTGCTGCTATTAATTGTCAACTCAAACAGGCACCTGCTATGCGATTGAAGATTCACTGCTTTCCTCGTTACATTTCGAAAACTCTCTTCATCGCATTGAACTATTGTACTCCTGCAGATCAAAACGCTGCCTCCATTATCCAAAACATCCTTCTTTCTTCCGCTCTACATGGAAGAACATTATCACCCACAAAAACAACTACACCGTCAATTAGAATTGGATTTATAATAGTCTCCCAATTTATAGCGCATCAGATATCGTGTCAATTCATTCTCATCAAGGAATGTTACATGTACATTTGAATACGGTCTTTTTCTCGTTCTAGCACTACCTTTTCTTCCGCCGTGCATTTCAATTTGCCGTATTTGCCCTAAATAGACACTGTACGCCTGTCTTGATATCTTGTACTTTGCGGTATTGGGGGCGAGCGAGCCAGAGAATAAAGATCTCCTCATCTTATCTCACTCCGCTTTTTTTGTGGTTCAAATAGACACGTCATTATCTGTACCTTTTTTTTTTTTTTTTTTTTTTTAAAGCTTTTTACAAGTTTAAATGTAAAAACTCAGCAAAACTTGTTCTGGTACAAGCTGCAAATCGCTTCCAAGAATGTATTAAAAGTGGAGTCAATATGCACTCTTGTTATAAATGGCCCAATTTAACACTTCTGTACTCCAGTCTCCATGTGTATATATAGGTTGCGTTTATGTTAGAGAATTTGTTAATGTCATAATTTCAGATGATAGCAGGGGGCTATGTAACTCTAGGGGAGATTCACTGTGTTTGAAATGAATAATTGAACTGAAAATCCACAAATGTTGAACCTTAACATTGTTTGTTAGGGATTAGCTCTACAGACTTGTCTCACAACTTAAAAGTTCTTTTCAACTGACAATAATCACGTCTTTGGGGTTTAATAATGGCTCCGCTCCTAAAGCTATTGTTTATTGATGCCGACAGAAAAGATGGTTGGAAAGGTTTCAATGGTAGTCATCGGGACACCATTTAAACTGTATCCAGAAACCTTTCCGTGGACCACTCCTGGACAAATGAGGTATTACATCAACAGAATGTGCCAGTTTTTGCTTCGTGAATGGGCCCAATAATAACATGTATATGCAGTAATGATAAATCAGGTCAACAAACCTCCAATCAGACAGTTAGTAAATCCCACCATAGAATTCTGAGCTTCTTCTGCTTCTAACTATATACATTTTTGAAAGTTGCGATGTCACGTGAACCCAACCTAGTGAAGTTAAACTCTCACTGCCTTCCAAACGGACTCATATGTTGTCCTAGAAATGCAAAGAGTTTGACATTCCCTCTTGCCTAAAATTGCGCTTCATGTTCTTTGCGACGCTTTTCACTCAGCCTTTTTTTTTCTTCTTTTTTTTTTTTTTTTTACAAAAATGGCACCCCTTGTGACCTAGTTTCAACAGACCTCCTCATCAGAGACTACACACTCGCACATCAAAACACCTCCAGCTCCCTCTCGCACTGAAAAGAACATCCTCTATTTACACTGTATTTCCAGGCCTGTCATTTCCAACTCATTTTTGTTGGAAATGTGCTTGGTTTTGGATCCCATTAACTCGGGATGGGCTATAGGATAAAAATGACTTTTTTTTTTCTTCTTTTTTTCATCTAGATTGATCACGGTTTTGTATTCTATACGTTTTGTCTGCTCCAAACCACATTTTTACTGACTGAAAATTTGCTGTGGACCGAAACAGACCGAACGCTGATCACTGACAATTATAAATGTCTATTTAAAATTCTATTAATTGCACAGACCACAAACGCCATCATGAGAGATTATTTTATCCAACCCTGCTCTCTACTCAGCTATCAAATAATGCAAATGGAAAAATGTGTTCTCGATTGATGTAATTGTGAATAGTTGTGACTATAATTGTTGCCACTATTTGATAATCATTATCTGGACTGCAGAAACACACGCAAACATCTTTGGCAACCTATTTTGTTATTTTCATCAATAGTACAACATTATTGGTCAACATTCTAGAAGCCTTCACAATATTTCATCCTTTTTTTGGTTGATAATGTTTTTAATACTCTCAATGTACAATAGAAATTATTGTTTGACTAATTAGTTTGACTAATAAGTAACCGCTGACTTGTAAAGGTCGGTTTTTTTGTTTTTTTTTTATGGCAGATGCCGATGACCGATTTTAAAAGCTGGTTTATAAAAAAATATTATTATTTTTTTTTAATACTATTCCTATAATTTAATGCTATTCCTATAATGTATCTTATTATGATATTCGTTGATTAACAGTATAAAACACGCTGAGAAAGACAGATTCACAATTACGTAAGTGATTTTACTAGAAAATATCAGGAAACACAAGTGGAAAGCAGTATGTAATAGTCACTTTCCTCTCTATGAAATGAACACAGAATATAACATGAAATTTGTGCGTGCTTGAAATGAGAGCACAGCGGAGAGATCTGCGGATAATTGCGCCGTAATAGTAAGTAATTCACATCATGTTCTCCATTGTGTATTATTCGTGTCATCGCAGCCAGGGTAAGTAAGGCATTTACAGCAAGTGGACTATTAAAAAAAAGAAAGCCCCCTCTTATAGTTTTGTACATCACTCGTTGTACTTTGGTAAATGTTTGCCCCTCAGCTGCTCTACCGCGTTGTGCAGAAGCCGCGCATGGATCCTCGGGTCCAACTTGGCTATAGCCGTCCGAGTCGTGCCTGATCAAAAATCGGCCTTGGTGACAAAATTACAGCTGATGGCCGATATTCAAAATGTTTCATGTTGTTGTCGATCTCTACTGAAACAACCGTCAGTTAGGGCCCTAATTTATAGAATATTTTAGTTCAGCCTTTTTAAAATACAATTGAAACCGTGCTAGTTCTAATTAATTGTTGGTGAAATGTTTGACTTCAAAGGCTTTAGAAACTGTGATACTTCCAATCTCGTCACTCTCTATATGAACCATAAAGCTTGGCTCCAATCCCACTAACCTACTTTTCGTACCTACATATTACTCTTATCCTTTTGGCAGACATAGTACCTTTGCATTTTTATTCCTTGCTGTCCATGCGGAAACATGGCGCAGAATTTGGTTAGTTCTCAGTGTATATATCATCCCAGTTGCTATCTCTCACCAAATGTATAATTCATGGTGGCTATGTTCCTATAAGTGAGAGTAAATATACAGTGTGTGAAAAGGTTTTGGCAGACCGCCTCCCTCCCTCCCTCCTCCCCCTTCTCCTTCAACTCGTTAGATTGTGTTCTTTGGTGGCTCGGGCCATCGAGACAGCTGGACAATCCCTGGATTTTCTGTCACTCACTGGACGCCCTGGTGTTTTTTACACTAAACACATTAACCCATGACTTCACAGCTGTTTTTGACCGGTCTTGCCTGTTCTTTGCCTTTTTGCCATTTCTGCTTTATATTGACAATAGATCCGCCAACACGGTTTTCTTAATATTTGGCCTTAGTATTGAATCCCTTGTGGTGTTATAGACTATCTGGAGGCGTGGAGTATAGGGATGTCACGATTATTAGGTTAATTTATAATCGTGATTATTCAGGGCAAAATATAATCGTAAGAACCAAAAAAGTATAATCGTGACAATTTTAGAAGCAAAATTAAGTATTTTAAGTTCAATTTATCGTCCAAAAATAGATCTAAATATATATTTGTTGTCACATTTAACTTTATTTTGTAACTCAGAAAGTTAAATGTTGTAAAGCTGGTCACCAACTTGAGGAACAGTAACATGTTAGACAATAGAAATGAAAGAAAATTAAAGATTTCACTTTTGTTTAGTCAGTCTCAATAATGGTGAATAATCGTTAAATCGTGATGTTTTTTGTCACAATAATCGTAACACTAAAATGTTATATCGTGACATCCCTAGTGGAGTATAAATGTGATACTTGACTACTGACTTCTACCAGACCAGATCAGATCACCTGAATTGATGAATGAGTGATCCCTATAGCAATAAAATATTATGATTGATATTTTAAGGTTTCTTGTCATTATAAATGTGCTCTATGTAACTGTATTGCTCATTTTATTGCCTGGAATGTTCTACACTGTGGAATTAAAAGTATGTATCTTGCATTTATTCAGGGGATTTCATTGCTGTATAACATACCTTGAAAAACAATGCATTGTTACAGTGAGCAGGGTCACCTCTCCACAGAGCTTGACCTGTAAGTTGAACTGGTTTGTCAAAATGTATAAAATGTAGAACATCCTAAGGGTACAAGAAGGTAGCAGGCAAAAGTAATATAACAGTTGAAAAGTTTTGTATGAATGCAGCAACATGAATTATATTATATGAAAATAGTGTATGGAGGTGTGTGATTCATGTTATTTTGGAGTAGGACTAGTTTTGCTAAATTTACCACTGAATGAGTGATTGTATTAATATACTTAAATTGTACATATTGCATTTTATATGTAGTCTGCTGCCTACGCCATTTTTTGCATCAATCTGTCCAAGGGTTGCATTTTTGCTATAAATAGGCACAAACATATTTCCTCTTTTGTGTTTTTTATGTGCATTGTCTCTGGGAAATATACAAATAAACTAACCACAGTAAATAATTCACCTTTAAGGAAAATGTGTAGTTTCTTTTTAAGTCCTGCACAAGAGTCTAACATTACACGAGTAGACAGATTTCCCTATTTCCCCGCCCATGCACCCGACTGTTCTGCTCATTGTGTGTGCATTTATATTTTACACACGTGTTCACTTCCTGGATCCAGTTTCCGAGGATCCTTGACAGTATCACGCAGCCAATAAAAGCCCACCTGTTCCAGTGAGCTAATCTAATCCGGCCCTGCACACACTATTTCTTCCTGTGTCACGTTCCAGAGCTACAAAAAGACCGGCAGAGTTGTTAACAGAGCAGCCCCGACACACAATGTGACAATTTCCCGGCCAGCCCCTAATCCATCTGACACGGCTATCGACGCTAGTTTTAATTGCCCTGTAAGTTTGTGTGCGTGTGTGTGTGTTTGTGTGTTTTGGAGAAATAGAAGTCAAATCTGTGCCTGTACTTCCACTTGTCTGTCAGGCTCCTGTCACTGTGTTATGATTAATGTATTCATAGTCATGCACGTTTTTTATTCTGTGAAAACACACCTTTTCTGTATCCCCTTATTCACATACAAAAACAAATAGTGCAATTTTCCATTCTGCACGAGCTTGTAGACCATCAATAAAAAGCCAGAGAAAAAAATAAACACAATTCACAAAAATTTCAGTTGACGTGGTGATATTTTTTGTGATTTTATTATCATACCTGGATGAGAAAAAAAAAATCTAAATCTGCCCCTATTTGTAAAACTTTACGTCATGACTTCTTTTAACTAAATGAAGTAAAAGGTCATGCTCGGTGTGTGCAGATTTCACTCATTTGTTGCCATGAAAAATAAAATGTGCAGCGGTCCCTTCTCCACCAGAGCTTGTACATATTTCAGAAACAACTACTTAGATTCATTTTTCAGATGCTTGAATTGGCTTGTCTTAGTTTAATTCAGTTTTCTCACAGGGCACTTGCAGAGTGTGGAGAGTTGAAGTGTACCAAATTGAGATATGGATTTTTTCTGTCTGTTTGAGCTGGAAATAAGATCGCTAGAAGAGTTTGCGGGCGAGGCGGCATTGGGGATCACATGTGTAAAGCTAAAGATGCAATTTTGTCCATGTTTTACAGAGATGACGCTGTCTTTGGTAACTCGATACGGTGTGGTTAAAGTGAATTTTGGTGCTGGTGCAAGAATCGTTTGTGACCCTTGGGACTCTTCAAAATGCAGACTGGACTCGTCACTCCCAGTCGTAATTCTTGGTACATAGAGAAGTAAATTCTAAGTACTTACAGTGGTATATACTTTGTAATTACGAAGAAAACGGCGTGAATTTACAGCTGTGATTCTCGGATTGATAATGTTGCACCAAGAAGAGCTCGACTAGGAATCTGTCAAGATTATTTGACTAATCGATAAACATGATGATTCACAATATAATCGTAAGAACTAAAAAAGAAATATTTGGCAAAATCGTAGGCAGCAGAAATGAGTAAATTCAGTTCAATCTATACAAAAAAGCAAAACCTCGTATGCAATTCTTTTTTATTGGGCTGTTTATGTGCCAATATCATAACCTTTTCATTCAGAAAGTTTTTTAATTTCATAAAGCTAGCGACTAACTACTAACTGAGCAAATTAAGGCTTTCACTGTTGATTGGTCAAAGTGCTAACAATCCTGAATTCTCACACCACCGCGATGTTTCTTCTCACAATAATCATAACATTAAAATTTGTTATCGTGCCATCCCTATGCTCCCTTATCACCTCAAATGTCTGAGCCATCCATTGATAACGCCATTTAATAGTCGCTTTGTTTGTTGTCATTGTGAACTCCGAGCGAACCAAGACTTTATCCTCGTGAACCAAACTAAATGTACAATACTCCAAGTGTGAAGACACCCTTAAAGCAGCATAAATAATAAATAAATGCTCCCTTTTTATGCCCAATGTGCAGTGAAATAATGGCAGCTGTATTATTTATTAGCAGGACATGTAGATCTGTTTTCGTCCTCCTCAATAATTCATGCGATTCTTGTAGGTCTTGTAATGCGAAAAACACATTACTTCCAATGCGACCAAAATGCAGTGTCTATCTATAGTATATGAGGCCACAAGCGGCACAATCGAGGCGAATATTGTATGTCTCCAGTCAATTTCAGCAGCATTCATTTCACATCCTCTTAAAAAAAACATTCGGTCCATATGGAAGCGAAACAAGAAACAGAACCTCGGATGGCTTCACCAATCTCATTCTCACTGGGGGTCTTGCAGGGCGACGCGCTGCTCCTCCCTGGACCCGCCAACGCGATCAATAGCAGGAATCAGGCCATTACGCTCCTTTTGGAAAGCGCTACGTGCACAATCGATATGTTATTATTTTTCATCTGCTGGCTGTATTTAATACCCTCATTATTATTTTCCCTCACTGAACAGGGAGGAAGCTATTCAAGCCCCAAAGTTTTTTCTTCCGCTTTAGTGTTCCTTTTAATAGCTGCTACACTTCCTGGGTGTTTTTTCAGGCCTATTAGTGACCACACTTATCTTGTTTTTGACACACCACGCTTAGCATGAACCATACTGCAGCCATACTATTGGGCCATATTGTAGACCATCACACAGTTAGACATGAATTTGCCCTTTTTTTTTTTTTTTTTTTTTTTTTTTTTTTTAAAGATACCAAAGGTTTTGTAGTTAAGCTTGTTCTCATTTGTAACACATGGTTTTAACACACAATGTGCAGTTCATGGTCGGCGTGCTCTTCCAGCTTGTGACACAAGGGACAAAAAAAAGGAAAGAATGCTTGGAACGCCCTTCCAATGTACATTACAAACAATGCAAATATGGATGTTTTATTTTATTTGATTGTAATTGTATTGTCAGATTTAGACTGCAGAAACAATAGCAAAGGCATGAGTATCAAAATAAACAACAAAATACTTTTGGCACTGTTAACATACATTCAGTGGTTATGCATGAAGTGGGCCATGTAAGAGTCAGATCTGTGGAGATACAAGCCCATTCACAGTAAAGACAATAACACTGTTTTAGTCTGTTTTTGGGGTAAAAGTTTGTTACTGTGCCTTTTAAATATCAAGTAGGGTTGTTCAAATAAAAATTGTCTCTGAACTTGTTTGTTAACTCACCAAAGGCACAAAAAACTGCTTAACATAAAAAAAAAAAGTGTACATTACAGTGTCACAGTAAAAGTCCAGGTTGAAGCCAATCCTCTGGTGAAATGGTAAAGAGCTGATGATGTTTTGATGTGCTGGTTTTCGTCTGAGGCAGTAGCTCTTGAAATGACAGCCAGGGGTTATCTCCGGCACATAGATTCCACACAAACGGCCCTTTAAAGCGATATGTATAATTCAGCCTATATGCTTTAATGTCCTCTTATCATATTTGCAAGGGCAGTGTGCTATCATGATGTGTGTTCTGCTCTAGTTCTCTAATCTTTATGGCAAATCACAGCCAGATCAAGCGTGCATTAACTTGGCTGCAATAAAGGACTTGATGTATGCCCAGACTGCCATGTGTGCAGGTGTGATCTAAGCCCGCCACACGACCCATGCTGCGTACAAAAATGTATGGAGCGAATTAGCAGCTAATACTCATTTTAATATAAATGAGCTGCTTCATAATGATGTGAAAGTTCCCCAGCGCAGCAGGAGAGTGGCGTGGGGAGCTGCGAACGCTAGGCCCAGTTAGCAAGCGACAGTTCGGCGATAAATCATCTGTAATGAAACACTTTGGAAATATAGGGACCACAGAGGAATGCCAGAGAAGGGGTTAGCCATCTTGGTGGTCTTTTAAATGGAAGCTGGACTATCTTACTTTCATACTATGCAAATTCTGTGTTAACGGGCATGGTTATGAGAGAATGTATATTGTCTCACACTGTATTGCTCTTATATACTGTAGAATCATTCAAAGTTTTTCTCCAGTCCATTTACTTAAAACTAACCTCACTATTGTTGTGGCGATCATTTTTAATTCATGTCACAGAATTGGGATGTAACTAGGGCTGCAGCTATCGATTATTTTAGTAATCGAGTAATCTATCGATTCTTTTCTTCTTCGATTAATCGAGTAATCGGTTAATTTTTGGTACATTCAGAAAACCATTTAAACACATATTAAATAATTTTTTAGATAAACGTTATAGCTCATAGTAATAAACAAATACAAAATAAGGAATTTCTGCTTAAAATAACACATTTTATTCTTAATTTCATATAAATTTGTCCCCAAAACAGCAACATTTCACTTCAGTCCAAACTGTTCTGTTTGTATATAAATAATATATATAAAGGACTTAATTAACTTGTCATAGACTGTAAACAGTTACAGTAGCTCTGTCATATCCCTTAAAATAAGACATTTGTTAAACGTTATGTTGGGTGGGACCGGTGGTCCTGGTGTTTTGAGCATTTGGCCGTTTTGGCTCGTGTGCCGGTCACTTTGGCCTCCGCGTCTCGGACTTTCTGTTTCACAACAGATTATTCTAACATAACCGGTCCTCCGCGCTGTTTCCATGTGCATTGGCTGTTTAAGAGTACGACTGTGACTGGGAAGCAGAGTTGTTGAGTGGGGGAGCGCGGGGGCGCGGGGTCCGCGGTGGCGTGTCGGGGCTGGGGTGGGCAGAGCTAGATGCGGTGTTTAGAGTTGCAGCTCGGGATTATTATAATAGATCCATGGCTCTTTCACTCATCAAAACTCTTCCCAGTCGCACTCGTGAGTTTAAAACGCGCCGCTCTCTTCCTGTTGCGCCTTCATCAGAGCGGAACAAGCTCCGTGTGAAACAAAAGCGCCACAAGTCGTTCCGTGCGCTCCGCGCGCCACAGATTCACGTGTTTTTGATTAAATATGTAAATTAAACGAATCATCGAAGCAATATAATAATAATCGAAGCTTTTTTGTAATCGAATTATTCGATTTATTCGAGTAATCGTTGCAGCTCTAGATGTAACAATATCCAACTCTCACAGTACAATATTATTATTATTATTATTATTATTATTATTATTATTTATTATTATTAATTCGATATGTACTTCATGGTAATATGTATTGCAATATTGTGTAAAGACTCATTTATCATAGAAGGGAACAGGATATTGAGGTTATGCTTGGAATAATGTGCATGTTATGTTAGCCATTTGTATTCTTTTTCTGTGATTCCTTTTCTGAAGTGCAGAATTCAAATAATGTCAAGAACTAAACTGTGTGTGAACAGCCTTTTTTTTTTTTTTTTTTTATTGTATTGCAATATTTTAACACCTTCTCATTCTGTAAAGCGCTTTGAGACCCAAACAGCTTGGGAAAACGTTTCAATAAATCTTACTTTTTAGTTTTTTGTCAAGCTCAGAAAATTCAGCTGTATTCTGCTGTGTGCCTTGTGCTGTTGTGGGGCAGCGCTGTTGCTCTAAAGATTTTTAGTCCGGACTGGATTTTATTTCTGATGAATTCCTGGATCTTCTAAGTGTCAATTTCTCAAGCTGTACTTCAGCAGAGCTACTGTGCTTTGTTGTTTGTCAGTCTCCCTTTCTCCTTTGTCGTGGCAAAACGAAAATATCACAACTTAAAAGCATCGGGACGTGCACATTTCGCCGCTCGACTTTTTCTCTATTTTTTGCAAATACGCTCCCATCTGCTTGGATTTGTCAACGCGGGTGTGGAAAAGTCCTATTGGCTCAAACTGCCGCTGTGACGAGTGGCGTGACAGAAAGGTTAAAGGTAAATGTTGTATGTCGCAGTTTGTAAATTTTAGTTTTTTTCTCACTCAAAAACTATTATTTGAGTATAAATTGGGTACAAATACATGCCGATGAATACCAAAATGAGACCACCATTGCCAATACTTTTACACCTGAGTAGTTTGACTTTAGAAACACTAAAGGAATCTAAATGAATGTACATTTTTAATTTGAAGGTTCACTTTGTCTGGAGCTGGTCATTACTATATTCCTCTCATATTTGACTGATTAAAAGCACTTTTCTTCATGTATGTCATGTAAAAATCCTGCTCATATACTTCACCACTCACTCCCACTGAAAAGATTAATTGCTCTTGATCAAAGTTGTCAAGGCGGACCTGCAGCACTGGGTCCAACAGACGGTGCTGTGGATGCCTTCTCCGTATGGGGGCTCGCATTATCTTGTCTCCCTTGTTCCTAGTGTGGGAAATTAAATTCTTTACCGTGCCTTTTTTTTTTCTTTTTTCTTTTTTTTTTTACTTCCCCTGATTTGGCGTACAAGCCTTCAATGTCAGGTTGTGCACGCTATCACAAAGTCGCAATAGCAGGCGAGGTCCGCAGCCTGGCTTATTGGCGTTGGAGTATAAATCAGAGAGGACAAGTGACATAGATTAATGCCGGGCCAGTCCAAAGAAATAACCCTTCCATCCCACTGTAGCCCCAGCTCTTGCAACAACTTTTCTGATAAAGCCACCAAAGTGACACTACACAAGGGACAATAATAGAAAAGCATTACTCATAGGCCCTTGGGAACATGTAGATGGGACGTTGCTACCTGGACACCATAATAATTTAGCGCCCTTCATGGGACAAATCTCTCAGACGCGTTGAATGGGAGTGGAGAAGGTTTATGGGCCCTATCGCGGTCGGCCCCTCAGTAGTGGATGTTCATTATGTCACTCTATTTATGATGTCACTTCACGGTCCAGGCTTGAGCAGCGGAGGTAATGAAACTTCAAAGCTTTATCTCCAATAGCTATATTTAATGTTGTGTGATCAGCGCCGTGTTCTTTTTAACCCTTCGTGCTCTCAGGCCATAACAGAGGACGATTAATTGTGCGGGAATATGACCTCTTAACGCCGCTTTATAATATCTGAGCTCTGGGTTTTAATTTCGGTCCAAAATTAGGCTCAATGCCATGAATTTACAAACCGTTATTAAAGCTATGTGTGCAGATTAAAGGGGCAGTACTGTTAAAGTTTTACCCTTTCTGGATGGACAGATGTTGATGATTGGGGCATGTATATTTTGGTTACGTTTCCTCATTGTCCTTCTCAATTTTTCCAAGATTCCCCTATGCCGGAATAAAAGAGTAAAACATTATCAAGTGTATTGTAGAAAAAGATTCCGTTGTAGTCATCTGGACACTGTTTTCGAAAAACTAATGAGGGATTACACCCAATTATCACATGTACTTTTAATATGAATGGTTAATTTTTGTTCTTCTCTGTGCTTTTAAGATTATGTTCAAAGAGCTGTGAATCTCACCTGATTATAATCTAGTTATAAATTTGATTTGCAACAGAAATGGACAAAGTGAGTGAGAAAAAGTATATTCTGATATTGTAAAAGTCCAATGATAATCACTCAAATGCACCCAATTTCGCCATAACATTATAACATTATGTCCACTGAAAGCTGCCGTGGTTTGAACAGACTTTAAAATGTTGTTTCTGAAACTACGAGCACAGTTAACTAAACCACATCATGCAGTACTTTATCCTGATGGAAACGTCATAAGTCTGCAGTGGTTACAAATACCATAATCATAATGCCACGTCTGATTAGTGTAGAAACCTGTATTTAATTTGGAAAAAGTCTTACCTTATCTAGTTGCAAGAGTTTTACCTTATCTAGTTACAAGAGTTTCTGCGCTCCCTCACAATCATTTTTCATCTGTTATGTTCTCTGCTCTTTTAATTTGGTGAGTAAATTTCATTTTTAAATGAATACCAGACGGCGGATGATAAATGTCCTTTGTGCTTTTCTGGTTTGAATGCTGAATTTAAAGAAGCAGTGGCTTTGTGTGGGAACAATGAGAGCTTGACCCGGAATGAGTTGCATCATAAAAAATGCAACGTTATGGCTCAAAATCCAAGTATTTACAAATGAGTGACGGTTAAATCACAAAGTAGCCAAACAACCCACTGTGAGACAACTGTACCTTCTTCACACTAGTTCATCGCTGATCACATGGGCAAACCTTCATCCCACATGCTTTGTATATACGCTATATACGTCAAAAAAACCAAAACACAACTAGTAAGCAGTCAATCATAGAACTCCTGAACTGCTCGTAACACTTTTTTTAGTATTCAGTCATTTGCCTCTTTCTGAAATGATCATTTATTTAAGTCGACAAATTTGACCAGGTGTGACCTGTCAGTCTTCGTGGCTGTGCTTAAAAACTATTTTCCCCATTTTGAGACGTCTGGGCTTGCTGCCAGACAAGCTCCCAAGATTAATTTATCTCCTTTGATGAAGTGTGATTTTTGATAGAGATGTGAGTGAAAAAAAGCTTTGAAAAGATGTCCATGGTGTAACTTTGGAACATGACATCAACAAAGCAAATAGAGACACGTAAGGGGGTTTGATCACGTTGGCATCTGCAGGATTTTGTGAAGAAAAAAAAAAAAAACGCATTAATTGGAGAGCATTGGGTTATCGGGCCGAGGTATAAATCTCCACAGAAGTAATCAAACCTTGATGATTTCGAGGAACGCACTAAGCCCACATGTCCAGCGAAGATAGACCGACCTGAGGCTCAGCTGATAGCTTCAGAGCGATAACGAATGAAACAGAAAACAACGCAAATCCGCCCTTTATTAGCATCAGCATATAAAGCAGCATCACAAAGAGGATAAACTGCAGATTTGAGAAGAAAAAAAAAGGCAGAGAAAACTGGAGTGGAATGAAAATGTAATCACTTAAACACTGAAGAGGATGCTTATGTCGATGCCATGCTGGTCGTCTTTGGTGAATTGCCGTTGTCAAAAAGTCTTAGTGGCTGATTTTTCGATGGCTTGATTGACTCCATGCAAAAGTAACAATTTGAAATTATGGGATATTGACAATGTTTTTTGAAAATAGTTCTCCTGTCAAGCTGTTTTCCCGTTAATGTTAATGTCACTAATGTTTTATGGTTGTTTTCTCCTCTAAATTGCTGTATTTGAATGTTTTTTTCTTTGGGTAAATGCGAGACAGCCCGAAAACACCCATAATCTTTGTGCTTAAAGTCGATGCATCTTATTTTTACAGTCTTAAAAATGTGATTGGGATCTCGATGACACAGCCTGGCAAGTCGCACACATCATTGCCAACTTTTAGCACCAATTTCAGTTGACACTTTTTTTTTTACCTTTTGTTTTTGTATGTTTCGAACATCAATGCAGCACACAAAATATTTTCAAAAAGTACATAAAAAATCTTAACATTAAAGAAGACCCATTTTGCTTTCGTCTTCTACGTAGGTTTAATCTGCGATGCGCGTGGATCATTAGGTTATATTTTATTTTGGACATCGTAAATCGCCATACTGTTCTAAAATTCTAAGTTGATTTTGCATAATAGTACTAACCACTTAAAAAGCATTGCCTCACATGTTGAGAATCCTTATTATTTCACGTTACGACTGCTGTTTTATTTGAATGGGGTTTTCACGCTTTCAATGAAGCAACTGACCATGAACCAACCCTTAACCGTAGCTGTTGTTTACATTCAAAAACCAACAACACTCTTTAATTGGCTGCAGAATCCAATTATCAAGGTTTAGAGGTCTTATTTCACAAGGAGAATCGACCCGCTGCTCACTCATTTGTTGTGACACTTCAACCTTTCCTTATCGCACGTTTTCAATTATTTTCTCGTCTCTATTTTGTTGCAGTTTTTCTCAAGAAATGCTTGTCCCACAACATATCTGTTTTATAATCTTTAATATGAATGGATTTGCATATTGTTTTTGGTAGCACCAGAGTCTGTCTTTATCAGCGTATCCATATGTGTTGAAACATGAAGGCAACTGAATAATATTTCGTCCCTTATCTAATCTCCTCGTCTAATCTAGCACAATCACAGAAAGGCGGCAATTCATTTAAAAACAAAATGCCCAAGTTAATATCAAGCTGTTGCCAGAATACGATGCCTTAAGACTCCCTATCTCGTTCTAAATCTTTTTGTGTTTTTGAAATCGGCTATAGAGAAAATTGATGGGAGGATGGCAGGATTTTGTACCCGCTCACTCGCCGTGGAGCGCTGATATGATTAGGGTCGCTCCGTGTGTTTTGACTGTGCCGAGCTCAAAGGGCGTGTGCGCTTCAGGTTCATCAGCTCGCTATTGTACCACGCTGGCAGAGGAAAGGTTCGAGGAGCAGGAGACGGGGGGAGTGCCAAGTCTGTTATTGCTAAGAGAACGTATCGGAAACAGTTTTTGGTTTATATAGCCCCAAACCCACAGTAATAGTTCATCGTTCAACACCTTAGCCAAGTTTTGACTGGCCCAAGTCCCCCAGATGGGTTCACTTTGGAGCGTCTCGGAACGGTCCTGTTGATTGCGATGTGTGTTTCCACGCGCAGGACTTGGCTGTACGTGAGCAGTGTACCACTTCCCCTGTACCCCTTCGGACCCCCGAAACAGGCAGAAAACATGTTGATCCCCTCCAAATTGAACCAGTTCAAACGTGGCTTCAGATGTTGGTAACCCTTTTTACCTTATTTCTGCCTTTAGTAAAGCATGAACAAAGACTTAATTGAACAAATCGTTTATTAATGATTCAGGCTTAACTAAAGCTCTAACCATAATTCCTAACCCTAAACCTTACCCTAACCTCAATTATGTAATTACTAAGCCTGATCAAGGCTGAATTAAGGCGTAGTTATAAGTGTTACCAAATGTCGACTAAATCCTGTGTGGATACAATGAATCCAAAAAACCCAGTGATTGATAAGCTGCTGATTTTATATACATTTCAAGTTACATTTACTGTCTGTACAATGAGCTGCTCTATATGAAAAGTTTAATCAAATACTCGATCCACTCAATAACAATAACTGCAAGAACAGATTACAGATATTATAGCGCTAACATTATTCTTTCTATGATGAAGGAAAAGTTTTAAATGGAAGGATTCAGAGCACGCATAGATTCATACAGACCCTGGAAAAACATTCAAATTCTACACAAAAAAAGTCACAACAACCCGAACCAAAATGGCAATTTTGTGCGCACAATGGCGCTTTGAACATGTGTGGATGATAAAGAGGACTGTGCTTTTCTGAACACTGGATTTAACACAATTTTGATTTTTTTTTCTGCTTCTTCCGCTGTTGTGACGCTTTGACCAATCAGCGTGAAGTATTTTTTTAAAGTCCCGACGGCTTTCGCCGAGAGTCTTCCCAGATTGATTCATGTGAAGAACTCAATTCAGAGTGAGGCACAGATCAATCTGGCGTGAGCCAGGTTAGTAGCACTGTGCAACTGTGCCTGTATAGTAATCATGAAAAAATGCCACTCTGAATTGTCTGGTAAAACTATAAAAACATTGGCACTCCTGTTAGATCCACACAACTAATATCTTGTAAAAGTTCGACATACAGTTTGGGCAGCCTTTTTATTTGCTTTGCTCAAATAGTCCTTTCACTTGTAGTTTCACACTCGGTATATTCCTGTCACCCACTCAATGATATTGTGTTCTGGTCCTGCCTCTTGTTTACCCTGTGCATCCTGCTTCCTCCCGAGCCGTGTCTCTGAGCTCTAGATTAGATTTGGCCTGGCTTTGATATCATTTGGTCTGGTCTGCAGCAGGTATCCAGGGAAGAGTCGGGCCGCGTTGCTAGCTGCCGTAACCGTGTTAGCCGTGCTTAGGATGTCACTCATGGTTTGCCATATACAGTTCCAGCGGCGTCCACTCTCTCAAAACAACCTAATGGCAACAACAACATAACTGAGTAGTGTGCATGATGGAAAGTTCAAAATGTGATGTTACGCCATATACTGGAGTGGTTTTCAGAATTCTACCCATAACTTTATGGTATTTGTGTTTTAAACCTGTTTTAGACGTGGTTTTGACTTGATTGAGTCTTATAGATTGTTCATTTAAATGCAAGCCGTAACAGCAAATAGCTTTGAATAGTTAATTTTTCATGAACTTAAAATAAAGTGGGTTGTGGGGAGGTAAAATCTATGCCAGTTATCTAAATTGATGCAGATTTGCAGTTGGAAACCCAAGAGGATTATATCATAGGAGTTATTTTTCTCATTTGTTTTAAACCATTATAAATTAAATTGAAATAAACATTAGTACTATTATTTTATATATGGTTCCATGCATGTTTTTACCCCAAGTGAATACACAGTTTTATTTTGCTTAATTCAGTTTTTCTTTTTACAAAAATTGCTTTATGTTTCATACTTAAATTTAAATTGCCCCAGAGGCTTATTCTTTATTCTCCAAAACACATTTACTTCAACAACACCATTTTCTTCGTCATCTAAAGCATCTTGCATTAAACTTTAAAAACTGTCGTTGTCTTATTATGTCTTGGTCGATTACCTGATCATTTCCACTTGAGTCCTTTCTGAATTTGTATCCCTGTGTGCACTAAATTAGTACAAGCACATTTCCTCTGCTCTCCATATTATTCTGTCAGTAATTAAAGCGGCACCTGAGGAGGCTGTGGCGCTGATTTGATGAGCTGTTGCCAAAGATGAGCAGAATTGGCTTGATCCAGCACAAAAAACACCATTATATCATCGGCTTATTGCGCTATTGTGCATTCCTCCTCCGGGAGCCGGGCTGGTGTTTTGGCCCGTTATCACACACTATCTCTGCCTTACCTTTCTCTTGTTCTTCTTGTACTCCCTTCACTGCCGCACACAGCCAATAGCAGCCGTCAGCACTTTTGCACTAACTTGTCCCTTTTGTTTTTGTTCACATTCTGTACTTTCCTATTGCGTTTGTTCTCCATAACAGAGCTGAAGTGTCTTGCCTTAACGGTTACCAGAAGCCAATTTAACAGTCTTTAGTCTTGGCTGAAGCCCAATTTAACTTACCTTACTTTTCTTGTCGTATTTAACAACTTGCACTTCAAAGGTAAAAAATAAAGCTCAGCCATGTTGGGGAAAGAAAAAAAAAAAAAAGATAGTTTATTCTTGCCCGGAAAGTCAAGAATGATATCTCTCCATATTTTAATTTAGATCAATATCAGTCTGGTCACCGTTTTCATCTCTGAGAGTTCAGATGGGTGAAATTGACTGGTGGATTAGCCAATCAGGGACACGCATGTTCCAACTGTATCAAAACAAATATGGCTGCTGACGAGAAAAAAATAATAATCATAGGGACTGACAAACATTGCTGATGGAGGACCAATGAGCTCCTTTGTTTCACATGCATCACAGAAATAAACCAACCTGATTACACGGTACCGGTTGAGTTTGGCTCGAGGAGGGAGCGGTGACCAGACTCACTTTTGGTAAAGAATTGAAGAAGTGTGTGTTCCGGATGGCAGGCAAAGTTTATACAAGCTTTTACCCAAAATATCATCCAACGGTTATTTGCACTATTGCGAATCCTTTATTATAAACTAAAGGTTTAGTAGGAAGTATCGCATGAAAAGGAGAAGAGCCAGGAGGACATTCAGAAAATTGTCGGTGCTGGGATTCAATCGCATGACACTGAGGCCTGCACAAGACAGGCATTTGTGCTTTAGCTTCAAATAACAGGCAGCCCCAGAAATGGCACCCTTATAAAACAAAGAAGTCTGAGGGCGAGCAGAAGTTGCATTGTGCTGCTTTGACAGACCAGATCCAGTCGAACGTGGTTGCAAAGTACAAAAACAGCCCATGGTTGTGCACAGTTGTCTCATGTTGTTCTCTTGGGGCCCCAGAGCGATGAGCTGTGGGAGACACTATGACCCTTCCACCAGTAGGGGGCAGTGCATGGGGACGCCTTGCAGCTCCCCCAGCAGAGGTTCAACCGCTGTACCATGAATCCCAAGGGGGGATTTCACTATTTCTCTTTGTGTGGCCAAACTCTCACCTCACTGTTGTTCTCTTGAAGCTACTGTGTTCATGTTGGAAAACAACGCTTGCATGTTACAGCAATATGGGTTTGGCTTCACTGATCAGAGTCACCAAACAAACCAACATTATGTTTTTTTTTTTTTTAAGAACTAATGTCGTTTTCATTTACCTTCAAAGTCAAGGATTATACTAGGGCTGCAGCTATCGATTATTTTAGTAATCGAGTAATCTATCGATTCTTTCCTTCGATTAATCGAGTAATCGGTTAATTTTTTTGTACATTCAGTAAACCATTTAAACGCAATCATTTTTTAGATAAACGTTATAGTTCATAGTAACAAACAAATACAAAATAAGGAATTTCTGCTTAAAATAACACATTTTATTCTTAATTTTATCTAAATTTGTCCCCAAAACAGCAACATTTCACTTCAGTCCAAACTGTTCTGTTTGTATATAAAGAATATATATAAAGGACTTAATTAACTTGTCATAGACTGTAAACAGTTACAGTCGCTCTGTCACATCACTTAAAATAAGACATTTGTTAAACGTTATGTTGGGTGGGACCGGTGGTCCTGGCGTTTTGAGCATTTTGCGCATTTTGCGTTTTGCCGTTTTTGGCTCCATGTGACTTTGGCCTCCGCGTCCCGGACTTTCTGCTTCACAACAGATTATTCTAACATAACCGGTCCTCCGCGCTGTTTCCATGTGAATTGGCTGTTTAAAAGTACGACTGTGACTGGGAAGCAGAGTTGTTGAGTGGGGGAGCGCGGGGGTCCGCGGTGGCGTGGCGAAGGCGCGGGGGCTCGGGTGGGCGGAGCTAGATGCGGTGTTTAGAGTTGCAGCTCGGGATTATTATAATAGATCCATGGCTCTTTCACTCATCAAAACTCTTTAAAACTCTTTCAAACGCGCCGCTCTCTTCCTGTCGTGCCTTCGTCAGAGCGGAACAAGCTCCGTGTGAAACTAAAGCGCCACAAGTCGTTCCGTGCCCTCCGCGCGCCACAGATTCATGTGTTTTTAATTAAATATGTAAATTAAACGAATAATCGAAGCAATAAAATAATAATCGAAGCTTTTTTGTAATCGAATTATTCGATTTACTCGAGTAATCGTTGCAGCCCTAGATTATACATTTTCTCACTGTAACATTCAATTTTGATGGGAAAAATAGTGGTGATGGCAGTGTTGTCATAGCCTTGAAGTCAACTGCGTTGTGCCATTAGTTGTAGTAGTCATATGAGAGCTATTTACTTTGTAGTTGTAGAAATGATACTTGCATATTTAACTTTTCTTCTTGTTTATCATTTTTAATTGCATTTTGTTAGCGTACCAAGCTACATTTCTGGGAAGTATAAATGGTAACACTACGCTCCGTATGAACAATTCAAGCAGATGTTCCAGCTGCTTTGTTTATTATCTTGTTACAGCTGACTAAAGTCCAACTCTATATTTTCCATTCCAGGTTTATTAGCCCCACCCCTTGGAGTTGAAACTAATACTACCTCACTGTATACTATCCTCCATCATCACCAGCCAGTTATGGTCTGAACTGCATCATGTTTCTTCTTTTCTCACTTTCTTTCATCCCCCCTGCAGCCACCCACCAGAGGCTACTACATGAAACAAGGCTGGGAGAGGAAACCATGAGTGGGTGTATGGTGGTCCCTATGGCCCATAATTCCTCTGGGAGTTTCTCCATACAAATATGTATGCTACACGCTAATTCACAGTATATGCTATAACCATCGCTCCCCGTAAAGAGGACACATGGAGTTGACTGGATGCAGGTTTTAATTGGATCGCGTTTCCAACCATCTGAGATGATGGTCGTTTTGCACTTCTGCAGTGAATCCACTCTGTTTTCTGTGGCCAACTGAAGGAGCACCATAAAGTTTGAGGGGAGGGTCAAGGGAGTCTTGGAAGTGTCAGCTCCTCAGAGCTGCTTATCTCACTGCATGGAAAAATAATGTCTCTCACTAACTGACTGACCTGACTAATAACTTATTGAAATTATGATATGACGACATATGGCTCTTATATGGCCATGACGCACTCTGTCCATACTCCAGAGTGTGTTGACTTGTGCACTTGATGCCAGGCATGGCTTAAGTGTTCTTACCTGTGCTGAATGGATAACAATAAGTCAGAGCTGCCTCTTCACAAACCAGAGGTGGGCGTCAGAGCTGGCGCTACCCTTCACAGATGTTATTTATGATGTACAGGAAGATCATTACTGCGGCTTCAGTCTTGGCCTGATGGATGTCTGTAAGTGCCTCCTCTCCTGATCTTTAATGGTGCTGTCTAATCAATGAAATACCTGACCTCCACTGCCCCCCGCACCTTATCCTCCCCCCAATCTTATTTTTTATACAGGGTCCACGTGGATCGAGTTTTAAAAGGGGGTAATTAAGCCAGTGGCAGCTCAGGACTTATTATGCTGCTGAAATAGGGGGTGCCCACGTGGCCCGTTGATCACCCCAAAGTTATCTTTAATCCCCATAACATTAAAGGCCGGCCATTCATCAAGTCACAGGGCGCCTTTGTTCTCTGAAAGGACCCGTCGCTTCCTTCTTTCCATGGACCTAATTGAAAATTCAACCAAATTAAGAAATAGATGTTTTATATAATATGCATTTTGCAAACTGGTACACATTTATACTTAGAAATGTTTTAGTGAGATATGAAAATGTTATTATAAATAATAGAAAACTTTTTTGTTTTTTTGGTATATTGGGGGTCCAGTCACATTTATGCAGCTAATTATAACTGTGTATTTTAAAAAGTGGTAAAATTGGTAGATTAGGCAGAAAGTGCACAGTAATTCAATTTTCACAACCAAGCCAAACTGCTAAGGGTAGCTAAAACAAAACCAGCAAATATTACTGTGTAAATGACCTCTTTCAAGACCTAGGTGGTCAAAAACAAGATTATTTTAATTTAATTCATTAAAATGTTTTGGTCCTGCCTGCTCCGTATCTTGTAATGCAAATGCAGAACAGAGTTACTTTTATCACAGTTTTTTTTTTTTCCCTTGAGAATTCTAATAAGAGCAGTTGGTCTGATTCAGTTTACGTCTGCTGGAGCATTTGGGATTTGGTGATGGTGTTCATGTTGTTTTTTATTCTTGCTTCATATGTGGCAAAAGCTTTACCTCCATTGTCACATCCTTTTATCTCGCTGCTTGGCGTCAGTACTGCATATATGGTGACTCATATTATTTCCATGAAAATAATAGAGTGGATATTCGTATTTTAAGGCAATATAGTGTATGTGCAAGTTTTTATTTTATTTTATCATTAATATCTTTTTAATAATGCATACGCATATATGTGTATGTATGTATGTGTGTATTTATATGTATCTGTATGTATGTGTGTGTGTGTGTGTATATATGTGTGTATATATGTATATATTGTGTGTGTGTGTGTGTGTGTATATATACCATATGTGTATAAATATACATATACTGTATGCGTGTGTATGTATGTATGTATGTATTTATGTATATGTATGTATGTATGTGTGTATGTATATATGTGTTGTATGCGTGTATGTATATATGTGTGTAAATGTGTGTGTATATATATATATGTGTGTGTATGTGCGTATGTATGTGTGTATGTATTTATGTATATATGTATGTATGTATATATGTATGTATATATATGCTTTGTATGTATGTATATATACTGTGCATATATGTATATATATATATATACTGAATATTTATACTGTTTGTATAAATATATGCAAACTGTATATGTGTGTCTGTGTGTGTGTGTGTGTATATATATATATATATGTGTGTATGTATGTATGTATATGTGTGTATGTATGTATGTATGTATACGTATGTATGTATATATATATATTTGTGTGTATGTATATGTGTATATGTATTATATATATAGTGCGTGTGTGTATATATATATGCATATGTTTATATATATATATGAATATATATATATATATATATATATATATGAATATGTGTGTGTATATATATATAGAATATATGTGTATGTATATATATATATATATGTATATGTGTGTATATATATGCATATATGTGTGTGTATATATATATGCATATATATGCATGCATATATACATATGCATCTGTATATATGCATGTATACATGCATACATGCATACATGTATATATATTGTATATGTATATGTTATATATACTTGTATGTATACATGTATGTAATGTGTGTGCGTGCATATGTAATTATTATGTGTGTATGTATATATTGTGTGTGTGTGTATATATACATATGCATATATGTGTGTGTATATACACACACACAACACAGTGTGTGTGTATATATGTATATATGTGTGTATATATATATGTGTGTGTGTGTATATATGTGTGTATATATATGTGTGTGTATGTATATGTATATATATATATATATATATATACGCGTATGTACGTATGCACTTTTTAAAAATTAATTTTATGGTCTAACCGTTTTCACCTGAGTTAAACCTTCTAATTTTTTATATCTCCAAAACAACCATTGCAAATTGTGTTTTTTTCTTCTTCACCTCTAACTTGCATATAAACTAAAAAATACTTATAACTTCATTGAGCATTAATAACTAGGCTTTATTTTCTGCATGACTAGAGCTCTGTTTTTAATAATTCAATACCCAGTTTATGTACTCATTTTCATGCTGTGTAGCTGCAAATAAACTTGAGGTGTTACTGGTGAGAGAGCTTGATGTATGGTGAAAGCTACTTCTTCTTAATATGCTTTGTATTCCCACAAATTCTTGCCAAAGGTTTTGGACAACTTGCTCTTTCACTTTTTATCAGAGTTTGGCGGCAGAGTGAGTGAGATGGAGAGGGTAACGAACGTGAAACAGACAGACAGAATTTAAGTGCCAGAAGTTTTGGCGGTGAAACAGCCATGAAATATAGCTCTCCAACGGTTATTGCCGCAGTAAAGATAGAAACATAAAATAGAAAACAGAGACCAGTCGAGCTATTTATGCACTCAATTATTGGTGCATTAATCAGAATGGCCATTTGGCAGCGACTGCACCAAACTCCATGAGCTAGGCTTGCCAAACTAGAGCGCTGCTTTATGAGCTGCATCAGAAGTGTCATCCTCCCAACTCTATAGGCCCTCAATGGCTTCATCTGAAAACACAACCTCTGCTGAAATTAATGTAATTGTTTCAGCAGCTACTCATTACATGATAAAAACAATACATTATTTATTTTATTTAGTTAATACATAATAACAATCATACATTTCAGTCCATATTTTGTTTATTTCTTTGTGTTTGATTCTTTTTGCCAGCAATTTTCAACAGCAATTAGAGGCTGTGTTCAGGTGAAATCAATAGCAATCACTCATAAACCATTCACCAATTTAAAGTATTTATTTTGCTTCATTTAAACGTTTTACAAGTTTGAATGGGTTAACTCCCAAAATATCTCCAAAAGCGTCTATTGTGTTTCATTGTTGGACTGTGTCAGACTGTCTCCCTCCTCTCTCTTCCTCTACAATATTATCTGTGTCTGGGAGGCTTTAGGCTCTATCTCAGCTAATTAGAATTTAATGGAGCAAAAGTGATTGGTGTACTTCCAGAAATAAAGTGGCCCATTCATATGTAAAGCAAACAAACAGTAGTTAGTATAGCAGTATTGTTCTGGTGCGTCACGACCTCTTCATAATGACGCATAGACATGGCACATACTTGGCTAAGAAGCAAATTTAAATGCATGAGTTTTTTTTCTACTTTTACACACTTAATGAGAGGAAACATCTTTTGATGGACTATGGGCAATTTTCTTTTCAAAATACAGTTGACTTTAGGACTTGACGTTTTGGGGTCAAATATATTTAGAGAGATAAAGATCAGTAGATCCAGTACTGTTCCCTGTGGAAATATTTTAAATTGCTGTCCCAAAAGATGGTATTTTCCTCAGATTATTACTCTGAAAACTTTTATATTTCTTTCACTTATACATTAGCATTTATGTCGGTGTAATCCCTCATTCGTCCAGGAGTGTTCCATTGTAGAAAAAAGATTCAGCTGTAGTCATCTGGACTCTGTTTTAGAAAAAACAAAACGTTTCAACTCTCATCCAAGAGTCATTCTCAATCAGAGAAACAAGTCTGAGAACTCTTGTTTATATCCTACTCTGTGAGAGCCCTGCCCACGGGGCGGGACCTCCTGCTAATGGCCTATTGAAACTGGGATGGGCCTATTGTTCTATTGTTCCCTGCCTCACCTTGAGTGCCTATTTAGCATCCGAATGCCCAGGGCGTCTCCAGGGTTTCAGCAGACCATTATAAACAACGGGAAGGTTGAATCTTAAACCTCCATTCCGATTTAATGAAGGATTCTCTTTTTTAACAAAGATTGCCTCCTTAACTCTTTCAAACCATCTTTTCTCACTGTCTTCAATAGAGTGGTTTGTGGCTTTAAGATGAAGATGCACAGCGCTCTGGGGTCCTGAACTTGCGTGTCTTCTGTGCTGATAAAGCCTCTTGTGAAGTGGCTGTTTAGTCTCCCCTATGTACCGCTCTTTACAACTTTCTTCACTGCATTGGATAGAATACACTACATTGCTCTGTTTTTGTGTCGGCATCTTGTCCTTAGGGTGAACCAGTTTTTGTCTTAACGTGTTGCCTGGTTTGAAATAAACAGGGACTTCGTGTTGTCTAAAAATTCGTTGCAGTTTTTCTGACAGTCCTGAGACATAAGGGATAGAGACACCCCTTCTTCTTGGTTCTGTTTCCCTTTTGTCCCTTTTGTCCTGCTTCTTGGTTCTCTTCACTTTGTTCAGAGCCCAAGTCGGGTATCCAGAGGCTGAGAGAGCATTCCGGACGTGTGTTTCCTCTTTCGTCTTGCCCTCTGAGCTGGTGGGCACCGCTTGTGCTCTGTGTTGTAGTGTTCTGATCACTCCCAGCTTATGCTGTAGGGGGTGGTTAGAGCCAAAGAGCAGGTACTGGTCAGTGTGTGTGGGTTTCCTATATACTTCTATCTGGAGCTTCCCGTCTTCTCCTCTGATAGTGGAACAATCAAGAAAGGCCAAGCGGTTCTCCTTAGCATCTTCTCTTGTAAACCTGATGTGCGGGTCCACTGCATTGATGTGCTCTGAGAAGGCTTCCAGCTCTTGTTTCTTAATTGTCACAAAAGTGTCATCCACGTAACGGTACCAAAGACTTGGAGCAATGCCTGAAAAGGAGGTCAGTGCCTTCTTCTCAAAATGCTCCATGTACAAGTTGGCCACTATAGGAGAGACAGGCGAGCCCATGCCACAGCCGTGAATCTGTCTGTAAAAATGTCCCCGGAATTGAAAGTATGTGGTGTTTAAGACAGATGTCTAGTAGTTTGCAGACACAAAAACAGAGCAATGTAGTGTATTCTATCCAATGCAGTGAAGAAAGTTGTAAAGAGCGTTACATAGGGAGACTAAACAGCCACTTCACAAGAGGCTTTATCAGCACAGAAGACATGCAAGTTCAGGACCTCAAAGCGCCGTGCATCTTCATCTCAAAGCCACAAACCACTCTATTGAAGACAGTGAGTGGAGATTCTGAGCAGGGAAAAAAGATGGTTTGAAAGAGGAGTTAAGGAGGCAATCTTTGTTAAAAAAGAGAATCCTTCATTAAATCGGAATGGATGTTTAAGATTCAACCTTCCCGTTGTTTATAATGGTCTGCTGAAACCCTGGAGACGCCCTGGGCATTCGGATGCTAAATAGGCACTCAAGGTGAGGCAGGGAACAATAGAACAATAGGCCCATCCCAGTTTCAATGGGCCATTAGCAGGAGGTCCCGCCCCGTGGGCAGGGCTCTCACAGAGTAGGATATAAACAAGAGAGTTCTAAACAAGAGTTCTCAGACTTGTTTCTCTGATTGAGAATGACTCTTGGATGAGAGTTGAAACGTTTTGTTTTTTCTAAAACAGAGTCCAGATGACTACAACTGAATCTTTTTTCTACATTAGCATTTATGTATTAAAATAAATACTAATTGTAGAAAAAGATTCAGTCAGTAGTCATCTGGACTCTGTTTTAGAAAACAGATGACTACAACTGAATCTTTTTCTACAATGGAACACTCCTGGATGAATGAAGGATTACACCGACAATAAATACTAATGTATTTATTTATATTCAAAAGCACCTTTTTACATCTGTTTTATTGTAACTTTGGTTGCCATCCCTTCAGTCTTTGTCGTCTGCATCTTAATTGAAACTGTGTTCCTACAATTTACTCTTGGCAGCTGGATCTTGCTGATGGCAGCGTTACATCTTGCCACAATCTATATTTACTGCAAAAACCTGTGTTTGACATCTTTCGTCATTCTTAGCACATTGGCTCTCCTGTTCTCCCTGTACACACGCCCCTCACAGAATCATGTAAACAAAGCTAGCACATATCAATCCCTGGTAGTAATTTGTGCTCTGCTCCTGCATATGATTATTGATTCCATAAAGAGCAGGCCATTCAACAGCGTCAAGGCATTTAGATTTACATTTATATTCTCGCCGCGCTGGTGTTCCTCTAAAGCAATGAAACCTCTCGCTTGCTCTAGGACGGATGAGTGCAAGGGAAAGAGAGAGAGAGCTGCCGTCATTCATTTCAATTTCCTTATCGAGTCTAAGTACCGTCTATGAATTGGCCTCTTTAAAGTACACAAATTAGAGCCATCAGTTATGCCTGTGTAGGGAAACAAGGAAACGAACAAGGCAGCGCTACACCAAATTGGATGGAATGAAGAGAAAATACAAAGTTAAAGTGTTAATGAATGTGAGAGAGTGTAATGCATCTCTAAAGGACTGATAAGGATCTACCATGTACACAATGAGACAACATAATTAAAATATGTCACTAAAATGCACAGAACAGTCATATTAAGGAATGCTAGAGCTGTAAAAAGTATTGGAAATCAGATACAAATCAATACTAAAACTGGTTTCAAATCTATATACCTATTTATTAAAAAATGATAATAATAAAAATATTAAGCTTCATCACATGGCAACTTAAAGAAGTATTATTATTTTGTGTTGAAAATGACAACCTATTGTCTAAAAAAGGAGCATGTTTTTCTCATCTGTCAATTCTATTATTAATTTTTTCAATTTAAAAAAAGAACAAATGACGCAATTTTTAAGATAAAAGTACAAATAGAAAGCAACTAAATGACAAAAACATAATCATGGCACAGCTAATTTAAAATAAAAGTCCCATTTAGTCTATGGTCGGTCAAATGTTTCCAATTCAAGTCAGAATGTCATTTATTCCATTTGTCTGATGCCTGTAACTATGCCAGTCCAGTCTTTGATTGTTGCTGAGGTTTGTTTCATACATTTCCTCGTGATGGCCTTTTTTAATCTGCCGCCAATGTACATTCCAAAGGTATCCATTTACTGTGTCCATGGCAGGAGTTTTGAGGCCCAAGTACATAGTTCGAAAATTGAGAGGGATGGCAATGTCAAAAACAGCCTGCAACACGTAATAGTGGTTTGCCTTCTGGTGCCATAGTTTCTCCAACAGTTAGCATTTCCTTGTGAATAATAGGCACTTTGACATGATGTTGTGAAAAAATGTGACACATTTTTCCAGCTAAATTTCCTCCAGACATGTTTGTGGTCCTCCACTGGGATGTACACACACCTTTGCACTCTTTCTGTCAAAACAAGGATACCCTCTCTTTCCATTTGTTTTTAATATATTTAGTAGCTGTCCAGAATAGCAATTTATTGATACAATTTAGATATTATTCCAATAGATCCAATAATTTAGATACTATTCCAATAAATGGTTCTAATTTATAAGCCTTAATAAAAAAAATCAGTCTTAGGGTTATAATGGACATTACTTTATTTAATTTGTCGTCAGTTAATTCTGCAATTCCTCAATTCTGACAATTATATCTTTATTAACTTTATCTGAACAGTGATTTGTCTGGTATTTCTCACGGTACGTCTTGCAAGCATCGGCTTAACTTTTGTTTACTTATACCATTCTATTGAGTATGTGAACAGTGAATTCTTGAATCAAAGTAAGCCTTGTCTAAACTTCCCCGACTGCTTTGGAACAGTATAGCTCTGAACATATCCACTTACAGTAGAGTGTATTGAAGTGCAACTGCATGTTTTGACGGCCACTGCGACTGACCATGCTCCAGTGCGCAGTAATCAGTGTGCTTTTTGAGGGCCTGGCATCACCCCTAAAACCCCCCCCACCCTACGTATACCCTGAGCCAAAACAAAAGGCAAGAGAGCTCCTGACAAATTGGTGTGAGTTAGCCACTCTTCAGTTCATTGCACAGCCCAAGATGACGCGAATGAAACAACAAAATAACGGCACAGGAAAGGGGAAAAGTATCTTCTTGATCCCCTAACCCATCCAACACTGCCTCACCACCATCAGAAGAATCTCTCAGAAATCAATCAGGGGTTAAGCTCACAGCTAACTGGCTCTACAGTGGGGAATACCAGAGACAGAGGTGTAGACCCTGACTGTGAGATTAGGAAAAGAACTAGAGGAGGCACAAAAGAATGTGGTCATGAGCTCTCATCTCATCTCTTCTGTCAAGAACTTAAAGTGTCTCTATATTTTATGACCATCCAATTAAAATGATCTAAGGTTGGTTAAGACTGAACTTTGGCCGCTACGGTTGACCCATTCATACAGTGCTGAAGCAGTGAGGAGCAGTTGGCGACCTCAGTGTAGTGCTGAGTTGAGATTAGCCTATTGGCTCAGTTGGTGTCTGTAGACATAGGAGCACCCAGATTAAAAACCCACTCAATAAGAAATCTTCTGGAATCTGACTGAGTGACATGATGAAGCAGTGGTTAAAGAACACCATATTATGCAAGATTGACTTTTTTGAGCTTTTAAACCAGTTCTATCCCTCATCAAAACATTCCTGGATTTGTATTTAGTTTCTTTCATGCTAGTTTGATGCATCCTGTTCAGTAAGTCCTCTCCCCTCCGAGCCTCAGAAAAACACTCCATTCTGACAACACAGGTTGGGCAACAGACCTTCTGTGCTGTTTTTATGTCCATAAATCATAGCCAGACTCATTCTGAGCACTTTTGCCATGAAATCACGTCGTTTGCATGCCTGCATTAGCACCTTGGGGGAAGCTAGGTTTTTTTTTATGTCCCCTTTGTAATTCCCTCTGCAGACAGTATATGGATCTCTCACTTGATTCCTGATGCAGGAAAGACCTGACTCAGATAATGTTTTGCCAAAGTAAAGGTGCTCAAGTGCATGTTTAAAGGACAATAACAATACAGATAATGCATTATATTTGTCCTTTAAGACTTACCATAACTCAAGGATAGCTTTTATTAAAAAACATGTCTCAAGCGCCATCCAATTTAGACAATCTTGTACAATTTATCAATTAGGGATGGGCGATATATTATTCTGTTGATATAAATATTTAGCATCCAAGATCCACAAGTACATCAAGGACAAGGCCTCAACAGATGACGTGCTCAGTGAAATGTCTCAGGCAATGGGCAACAGAGGATGGGGTGCTGGAGGAGGGACCATCATGGGAGGACAAGCCCCAACATGGGATGTACCACCGGAACATAACTGAAGTGGCTGATATCAAGAAATCCTACCAATGGCTAGAGCGGGCCGGTCTGAAGGACTGCACAGAGGCACTCATCATGGCTGCACAGGAACAGGCCCTGAGCACCAGAGCAATAGAGGCCCAGATCTACCACACCAGACAACAGACAAGACCAAGGTGTAGGTTTCCCTGCCAGGGAAAGCATACATGGAGCGCCATAACCAAGTGGCTGGCATAGTGTACTGGAACATCTGTCCGGAGTACAGACTGGAAACCCCAAGGGCAAAGTGGGAAACACCCCAAAGGTGGTAGAGAATGACCGAGCCAAGATCCTGTGGGACTTCCAGATACAGACTGACAGAATGGTAATGGCAAACCAACCAGACATTGTGGTGGTGGATAAACTGTTGTGGTTGACGTGGCGACATCAAGTGATGGAAACATCAGGAAAAAGGAACACGAGAAACTGGAGAAATACCAAGGGCTCAGAGAAGAGCTGGAGAAGGCGTGGAGGGTGAAGGCAAAAGTGGTGCCCGTGGTCATCAGAGCACTCGGGGCAGTGACCCACAAACTGGAGGAGTGGCTACAAAAGCTCCCTGGAAAAACATCAGACATCTCAGTCCAGAAAAGTGCCGACAGGAACAGCAAAGATACTGCGCAGAACCCTCAAGCTCCCAGGCATGTGGTAGAGGACCCGAGCTTAGAATATGGGATGAGACCACCCACGGAGGGTCAGAAGGGACTTTTATATATATTAATAGATGGGAAAAGAAGGGCAATCTGGGATATAAAATATTTTATATCCCAGATAAATGCATTGTGTTGTTATTTTTGTTATTTGATATAATTATTTTGCAGTATATTTGTGAACTTTACTGTTAGATTAGATAGATTTTATGTGGATCTGCAAATATCGGTTATTGGCAACAGCAGCAAGCAGCCAAAATAATGGGTATTGGTACTAAATCCACATCGACCCATGTCTATAATGAGTAATAGCAAGAAAAACCCTTTAACTTCTCCTGAAAGCTGCTAATCACTTTGCTCCCTTGCTCTACTGTTGTCAACAATTAAAATGGCCTTTTAGTTAATATAGTTTGAGAGTGACATGAAGTTAACCCACTATAAAAATACATTAAAAGTGGCATATGCAAATGAATAGCAGGAGGCCTGAGTGTTTGAGGGGCACAGCTGTGAGGTTCAGGAACCCCTCTATGCACCAGGGTGTAATGCTGCAGTGTCTCCGTGAATTGGGCCAACCTGAGACTTCTGCACACACCTCCACCAGCAAACAACCTGCACACAGGCAGCCATTTTGTTTGTATGCCGCTGTCAGGAGTCTTCCTTACCCCAGGTTTATTTCCTTGTAACTCCTTTTTATCGTTGTTGTTGTGCACCTCAGCCCAGCTGTTCTCATCGAGGCAATTAATGTAATTTATTCTTTTGTGAGTTTAATGGCCTTAGGTGAGCGCCAGACTAAACAACAGCAGAGAGAAAAATGCCGGCTGTCTGACAAAGGGGTTTTTCCCAGGCCTGATCTGGAGTATCTTTTGTCAAGCTATGGGAACTTTGTGTTGTAGTGAAAAAGAAGTGTCCCACTAAACTGTGTGTGTCGAGTTGGGAATTGAGAGGCGAAAAGGTGAATTAAAGGTAATGTTTTAAAGTGAAATGTCTATTTCTATTTCCTGCTTTATTTTGGAGTGTCTAACATAAAGTTGTATTTGAATTCAATTTTCTTTTAGCCTGTGGTTCTCAACCTTGGGGCTACCTAATACATTTTTGTTAGGGCTATATCCAGAAAAGAATTTTTTTGTGTGTTGGGGCAACGATGGTTATTATAGGGGTCGTGAATGAAAAAGGTTGAGAACCACAGCTTTCAGCTACTGTATGGTGAGTCATTTCTGCTTTTCCCAAAAAAAACTTTGAGCCGTTCTTTAAAGGTATTTATTGTACAAACTTTAAAGTACATTTAAGGGATATTCTCATTTATACGTTTAGTTTTATTCCCCTTCAGTCTTCAATATCTTTGCCGTAATAAACAAAGCAAAGCATTTTTTCGCCCAATTTTCAGCTAATTTCTCCTCTTTAGGTCTGAAGCACATCCCACCACCATGTAATTTACATTTAATAGCTCTGCTTGGTTGATACCCACCAAAGACAATACAACGGTGATATTTAAGCCTGATTTCTTCCCACACAATGGACAATCTTATACTTGTTGTACTTGTTGACCGTTAAGCAGTGGTGTCAGATGTCTCGTGAGTAATCCAGAGCCCAGGAATCCGTGTTCATCACAATCAGAGCGCAGAGACTCTGATTGTGTGAGCCTGGTACACTGCACAGGCTGTTGTCTTACAGTAATTGCCGCCTGGATGAGTATCCCAATGTCACTGGCAACGAGACCCGCTCCATCACAGCCGCAGTGCATCATGGGAAGAAAGTGATTGCTCTGAATCTTAAGTGATTAGTTTGCCTGCACGTGTCAGAGTTGGCTGGATTTTGGACACTGAGACAAAGATCCATTTATTACAGTATAGCTTTGTATTAGTATGTCTAAAAAGGTTAGGAAAAAAATCACATAAATTCCAACCTGCAACATGTCAGTGCAGATGGTTTTATTTTGTAAGGGCCGAGGGACGTGACGTTGCCTCAGATATGACATAGCATTATGCGCTGGAGTGACTTTGGAGGTTTTGCCATTTGTGAATAAAGACACAGCACAGCTTAAAGGTGTTTTGCAGCCCTCAATGCAACAAAGCAGAAAGATGTGGCACGTGGGAAGGGTCGTGCGCCGAAAGCTCTTCAAAGACCTGCGACGGAGGCCAGTTTGTGCGGCCGCTGCTCCGTGTAACTCACGCGCAGCCGCTCGACTGCGCATCCTTCTCGCATCGCCCCTTTTTTGCATTAAACAAATCCCCGCATTGCACGATCAATAAATCCAAGTTGCCAAAAATATCAATTGTTGCCTCATGAAGACAGTTAACACAAAAAAATGTCTCACTTGACTATTGTTTGGTTGCTAATTGCCAGCAGTTTTTTCACCTTTTCACCACATCACTGGCTTGTTAAATTCAAACCTTTTCAGCAAATTATAATGGATTGTGAACTTTGGTCCTGCTATAGTGCAAATACTGGCATAGAGCTATACACTACCTGTCAGATAACATTTTAAAATCTACTTTATTTCAATTTGTAAGTGCATATTATTGGCAAAAGGTCACATTTGCTGGATTCCTGCACTTACAATGAGAGGTAGACTGACACTTTTCTGGTGCCAGCTCTGTATCAAGTGGTTATAGCAAAGTGTCTCTAAACTGCCAGGTGGCGTCCGTCCAACATATTTAAAAGTGGATGCTGAGATATTCTATACTTTGGGCATATTTGTACCTTGAAACAGGTGGATAATGGAGGGCTGTTAGCATTAAAATAGACTTGTTGCGGTGCATCGGTGTGAATCAAGTCTCAAATAGGCGAAACGCTAATTCCAAAAGTAGTATCCAGGGAATTTGGTGATAATATTATGGTTTATTGATGTATAGTGGGAGACACCATTGGAAATCTAACTTGCAGCGTGTTTTCTTCAACTTGCTCATTTGTCATTGATGGAACCAAAGCGAGAAGTGGTTTCAGCGACGGGCGTGAGCCAATCGATAGAGCAGAAGAGTCTAACGAGCTGCATTCGGCCCGTTCCCGCACGCAAACACATGGAAGCACCTTTCCCAGCGCATATACTGGCCCAGGTATAAAGGACAAAAAGGTAAAAGACAGAAAATAGAGGTGCCCCATGACATTTACATTTGTATCCCGTTTTAAGGTTAAGTTTGAGGTAAGCTGAACTTACTTTGAGATTATTTTGTCCTCTGCATTTGTGTCCCTAACTGGACCAGTAGCCTACTCTGCATGTTTTAGAATTCCCTTGTGTTGTTCTAATACCTGTACACAAAAATTTTCATCCCATTACATTTTTTGAATTTAATTTGCCGCAAAAATTAATCGACCAATTGTGACTAGACTTCTATTTTTATTTATTTTTTAATATCAGAGTCGCATTTTTTATAATCGGAATAGTTATCTGGACTCTAGAACTCCTATGTAAATAAATTTTTATAACAAAGAAAAATGTAAATGTAAAACAGCCCCACTTATCTGCCATATTGACTAATTAGATTCTCTATTTTGTCCAACTTGTCCCTTAAGTCTCAGCGAGCAACTTGAAATGATTAAACCTAGAATACTCCCTACATTTTCCATGTTTCAAGTCTTGCGGTCAAAAGTTCAGTATTAAATAAATGAAATGTATTTTTACTCAAATTTCTTTAAACTTCACAGACTAAAAACAACACTGAAACATTAATACAAAGATTTGGTCCGTCCCAGTGGCTCTTTGCTGGCCTGCTCTGCCCTGTTCCGTACCCCACAGCGTACACTAGCCCGTCCTTTAGAGTCTTTAAAAATACAGGCCGTCTGGTGCGCCTGGCTTCATCTCCTGTGACACTCCGATGTTTGGAGCTGTGGCCTTGCTCCTGTCGCCTCCTCCAAACCTGCCCCCAGTTTGCGCTCGTACCTGCCTGTCTCTTCCTGTATGGATCATTGTCCCTGTATATTTGCCTTTGTCAGCCTGTGTTTTTCTATCTCTGAATCTTATATTCACATCATGTCTTGACTGATGATTGATTTTCAAACCGTGAAAGGAGGAAGTAGGTATTTAAATCTGCCTAACTGATTCTTCTCTCATAAAACGCACGAGTGTTCACGTGTACCTTTTGAGTTTTTTACAATTACATGCAGACAGCGCACACATGTCTTATTTTTCTTCCACAAAGTACTGTTTTTACAATGCACTTTATGAGAAGTAAAATATATTTTTGTCACAGGAAAAAATGTGCATAGTACAACTTAAACTTGATGTCTTAGAAACAAGTATGAGTCGTAGATAGTAGTAGATAAATGGTTGTGATGTCACTAGCTGTGATTTATAGTCCCCCAATTATTTATTGCCGTTGACGTTCTATTTAAAATATACTGGAGTTAGTTTAGAAAAGAGTTCAGTCTCATTATTATGTTTTAGAGTACAGTATCAACATCATCAATGGATCTCAATATTTTTGTTTTTCACAGTGTTTTCTGCAGTGTTTTATTGCTTTAAAATGTTACTGTGACAAACATCGCTCAAGTTACTGAAGAATTGAAGACTTGGACCTGAAATATGCATAAATTGCATTTTAGTCATGGACTAGAGACATTATAAAGTTGAACCTGATTCTTATGACTGAACTGTTGTATGCTTTACTATACTATTATTAGTGGGAATTTCTTTTGCCCCAACGTGTCAGCAATGCACCCTTTCCCTCTGTGACTTGAAAATGGCTTTTCAGTTTGTTTGCAACTTATTTGCTGTCGAGATTGGCCGCCCTTTTCAAAATCGCACAACCGGACACAGGAGAAGTTGAGCAGTGACAATATAGAGTTAGGTAGTCGGTCTTAAACAGCAGCTGACTGACGTTGTTGTCCTGCGTGCACAATTCTCCACAAACAGGGCCACACTCTCACTTCCACTCTCCCCTCTCCACCTCTGTCCTCTCCCTTTCCCCCCTCTGTATACCGGTTTGTTCCAGGTGTGTCTTGACCGCACGCCACGCTCCTCATGCGCTCCTCATCTCATTTCCGTGCACCGTAAAACATTGAGTTGTTAAATTTCTTTATGCGTCCCCCCCTGTCCCCACGCACCCCTAAGGCTCCCGGCGCGTTTTAAATTGAATGATTGCCTGCAGCTCTCGGATTGTTTAACCTCTGCTGCCGCGGCACAACTGTATTTTTAGAAGTTTCGCCTCTTTTCACCCGTGGGGAGAGATGTTGGGAGGACCGGGACTCTGAAAAGGCGGCTTTGAGCTGGTGACAATGACTATGGTTTTCCTTATTTATGACCCTCCACCTCGGTCCAGGCGGCCAATTTGTTGAAGGAGGAGAGACGAAAGGGGGTGAAAAGCAATCGGCCGATTCCACTGTGAGCGCTGTTCCGGGCCCGTTACCTTTTATGGCCCACTAAAGAAGAAGAAGACAGAATGAACATCCTTCGCGCCTTGATTGACTTCTTCAGTGACACCACCAGCTCTCCTCACATTCTCACTATCTTAAACAATTGTAACAGATAATGTTGTGTCTGCAGTTAAAGAACAGACTCCACATGGTCACATGGAGTCTACTATAAAGTATTCCTTACTTCTCATCATCGTATTTGCCTAATATAATAATAATGATAATAATGGCTGTCGTAAAATGAGCAGTGGGGAAGATGTAAGCTCACATAAAAGTACTGGTGGCTGTAAAAAATAAATAATTTAGAATGAAAAAGTCTTTCTATAGGACTTTCATTACAGTAAACATTATGCTTAATACTATTCTATTTTCTGTTCTAATAATTCCACTTGGAACATTTTCACACTTTACAGTTAAAACACAAAAGTGGCCGCATTATTTGACTTGATCAGAGGTAGTTTCAAAATATGAAGCTGATGTTAAACTTTGAAATTACATGATAAAACGTCCATAACCTTTCCCCCCCTATTTTTTAAGGATATAAAACGTAGAACACAGAACGATACAGAAAACAACCAGAGATCACAAGTCACCATTTTGTTTTTATACCTGAAGCTTCCACCAGCTGTTGGCCTTCTCAGCTTATCAAGACACTAAATTGTCTCCAATTTTTATAGTTTATGAGTTATGAAATGTTAAGTTTATTGTTGATCACAGAGGGGGATCTAAATATAATCGACCCCTGTAGGTAGAATATTTACTTTGCCTTCAATATCCGTTTGGGTTTGCCTCCGGATGTTCATATTGTGCGATCTGATTGGTCGGGAGCACTAGCGGAGCAGTGGGCTTGGCTGTTCTTCCCACTAAAGCGGAACAGATTTGATTAACGATATTTATAATCATTTAACATAAAACGCAAGTTTTCTTAACCACTTGGCAATCATGTAAGTATTTGTTCCAATGTAATTACAGAAATGTTTTCACAGTTAAGGTTTTGGCTGATTGTGGAGCTCCAGGTTAACTTTCTATTGTTTCTTATTTTCCCATTGTAAATATAAGTGTTATCAAAATGATGAAACTATAACTAGGTTTCACCATTTTTATTGATCTCTAAATATAACCCTGTGCTCCGTGTTGAGTGTATTATCTGTAGAAATTACAAGTTTGAATGGTTGAATGATCTCTCTATATATATTAAAATTAAAGGATTAATATTGAGCCAAAGCATGTATCTGTTGTAATACTAAAAGGGTAATTTCTTCTTCAAGTATATTGATTAAAAGTTAATTTGTTAGACATATTTAGCTCCGTCTCATATTTATTTGTATTCAAACTTTAAAAAATGCTGATCAAAAATAATACAGGATAATAAGCACAAATATACACCTGTAAACACATAAACATAACATAAAACAAAGACATCAATATTTTTCGCACCCAAGCAGAAATCACAGGCAGAGTAGATATTGCACACCTTAGATATATGCTTGGTCTGCAAAAAAACAACCAAAGTAGTTCTGTACTAACGCTGAAGTACATTTAGCCCCTCCATTGTGGCTCAACCGTGGCTAATTCTTCTCTCTTTAATCTATTAGCCTTAACATCTCCTCGAACCGTTGTAAAGAAAGACACTGTTCAAAATGTGACTTTCTTATGCGCCACACAAACCCATCCATCCAGCCATCTCCGGCACAGTTTGTCCGCTCTTCCTTGACACATATATGAGTTTTTCCATTGGCTTCCGTTGCTACAGTATATGCAATATAACACGAGCGGTGTGGCCACGCTTGTGATTCAGCCCTCACACCCCCGCGGACCCAGGCTTAGGGGAGTGCATGTGCTGATGAAAAAGTAATGTAGTGTGTCTGCAAGGTAGTGCCGGCTTTTCCTGTCGTTTCCCTCACTCCACAGCCTCATCTCACGAACTCGACTTGCACCGCTTTGACTAAAAAGAGCCGCCTCAAAACTGCGGTTATTGAATGGCCTCAAATTAAACTTCAGAAGTCATAGCAAACAACCAAATAAAAGTTCAAAGTGGCTAACTTAGAAGAGAAATTTGCATGTTATGATTGAGCTACCACTGGCGCATCGAATTACTTTTTTTTTGTCCTCGAATTGGAATTTTTCATGGATTCAACCACATCATCAATAAGCGCATATATATGAAATGAAATATTCAAGACGTACAGTTTATTGTGAAATCAATCATTTCATTCCAATATAATCGATCAGGGGGTAAAGTGGTCCAGAGCAGATATAAAGATATGAATTGGTTGTGCTAATTGTTAATGTCTTGAATAGTTTTTGGGTTTATACAGAAATGGTCAGTCCATAAAAAAATGCTAGATTTGTTGCAAAGTTTTGACCCCATAGTTTATGGTTATACTATATGTAGAGGGCCGATCAAACGCGGAACAAACCAATGTCTCCTATATCAACTGCAAATAAGTAAAATTGATTATCTGCTTTGTCTTTGTTGGTTCTGTTCAATCAGAAAGTCAAAAGTGTCATCGTAAATCCACAGTACTTTAGCCATAATGAATACTTAGTTCCTGGGGCTGAAAAATATAACAAAATGTAAAGTCAGTTTTAATAATGGCCATTGCACTCCATATAAGATTTTGACAATCCCATTTTCGAACTCGAACCCAACCTCTTAGGGCAAAGAAGAGGAGCCGTATCTGCCGACAGGGGACTTGTCCTGCACTATAACTTAAATCTATCTTCCTCAGTGCGTCTTCACCAGCGCCCGTCCGTCCTTGGCCTCCGTGTGCTGACTCGACAGGGTTTGTCTTTGTGCCCCCTCCGAAAAAGTACCAAGACTGCAACCTTATTACAAAAGTTTACCCAAGGACTTGATGTTCACAAGAAACTTTGCCGTTTGAAGGGAACAAAGGTAAATTAAATGTACATGGAACAACTGCAAAAGAAATATGTCCAAACAAAACTTGTATTTGAAGGTAGTAAGATATGGTAAGTAGTAGTAGTTGAAGTTGGGTGGTATTATTACAGCAGTTTTAGATGTAGAAGTAATAGCTGAAATGTCAGTTGAAGTGGTGTAGTAAATGTATTAGTCGTTGTGGTAGATGGTAAGATATACTTCATATTCACTAGAAACGTGTCCCATTCTTCAAAGCTGCAGGGACGGACCATCCCCAGAGCTTTTAGCAGTTTGAGCAGGACTACATTAGCAGGGGGAGTTTTCCTATAGTGCATGTTTTGGGTCTATAACAACTCTATTAACCAGAAAACAATAATCATTTTCCTTATAAGACAATAGCCTCTTAGGTTGGAGAAGGATGTTTGTGTCCCGGCAGAGTCGCTGGGAGAAAAAGGTTAGGAACCACTGGCACTGTCCTACTTAACTGTAACCATATTATCACATTTTACCGTGGGACACATCCAAATATGGGATCCAAATATCATTCAAAATAAAACTTGTACTTTTGGAAAAATTCATTAAGCAGAACATGGAGTAAAAAAAAAAACCAGCTCTGTACAAGAATGTGTTATGTCTGTGTTATGTTTTAATATCTCCATGAGTTAATCTGCAAGCTTCTGTAAACAGCATTCATCCATCCTACAATCCATTTCACTTTACTTCTTGCCAATTTCCTAAAGCACACAGCACTGTGAGCCTCTAGAATTCATATTGTGCACTTTGTATATTCAGCACTGCTCCTGCTCTGTGGGGAGCCAGAGCCCATTCGCTGGTCCTGCTTGTTTGGCAGTCGCGGCACAAACGCATGTGTAGGCCAGTGTATAACGAATGCATGAAAGCCACTTTTCAGAGCCAATCTAGAAGATAATAAACCACAGTGCCAACTCTCTCATAAAAAAAAATACAATGTTCATGTTTTCAATTCATTTGAGGGACAATTACATATAAAGAAGTAGTAAAAGGTGCACTATGTAACTTTTTGTGGCGGGTCCAGCACCTGCTCGTCTCATCGGAAATGTCATTGCATTGTTTTACAGTGTGATATTAAATGTATCTATCTATCTTGTATTTATTCAATTGCAGATGTTGTATTTCTGGAAAAAAAAAAATATAAAATGCAATATCAATTTTTACTTTGAATGGGGTCGCCTCTCCATAGATCTGCCCTGTTGCCATCTCCAAGGCAAGGAGACAAGCAGGTAGTGTGGCCTCCACCAGAAACGTTACATAGTGCACTTTTGAGTGAGTTGAGTGATGTGTTTATTCTTGGTGTACGTAACGACATTCATTTAGGTGGCGGTGGTAATGGTCATGGTAATTTGTATTCAAATATCACGTAAAGTATAAGGGAATGATTCTTGGATGATGCATGCTTATTATCACTCCAACAACACATACGATTATTTAGCATGTGCAATGTGGTAAAAGAAAGCCCCCAAAAGAGACATAATTGCTATTGACAGAATTAACAAACACATTAAATCTTTGCATAATTACAAAGTCAAATGTAGAAAGCGTCAGTGGTGTTAGACAGCTGTCATCCATCATCTTTCTCATTGGGGTTTCGCACTAATTCGTTTTCCCATGCTTAATTTGCTTCATGTAACACCAGACTTGTTTAAATCATGCCCACTTCCATAATTAAAAAGGCCACTACTACAGAAATGTGTTGACGCGGTCAGGTCCGGCGATGACCAACCAAATGGGCTTGTCAAGGCCGTTTAGCCCGCAGATGGCCGATTGATGGATCATGGCTGCTTTTAATTGAACTTTGGTAGAATAATTAGGGATAAAAATGGACATCATTACCAAAACAAATAAATGTCTATTCGAATCAACATCAACAAAGGATGTGACTGATCCAAGGTCGGGGCACTTAGCACTGATTGGAACGCCATTGTTCTTTCGAATGGATTGAAATGTCGGTTTTCAAACATTTCTTCTTCAAAAAAATGCCGTTTTATTGACGTGGGTTTTGTCCTTTTTGTTTTCGCATGTGATCGCGGCCGCCGATGGAATGGGACATCTCTTCTTTCTTCTTCATTGCTCCACAGGTAGGAAAATGTTTCATGGCATACACACATTTATATAGTCATGGCGTTTGGAACATATAACACCAATGACCCAATATCCCAACTTTACCCGCGTTCCACCCATCATTTGTCACTTAAGAATGTCATGTTAGGGGTCTACTAAGATATCAAAATACTAAATTTGGTATCGATATTGGGCCACTGTATTGATAAAAAGGTGTTTTAGTATATTTTACACTGTTATCGTGTGTCAGTGCTACAAGAAAGGAAAGTTGTTTATGCAAGATATTGGACATATTCGTTTTTTTATCAGTAAAATTGGTGTGTTTCACATTCATTACGTTAGTAGTGGTTTAAAAATCTCTTTAAAAGACTTATTAAAATGTGTCGGGTCCTTAAATTTTTTAATATATTGAAGAAATATTGCATGTATTGTGACGTTAGAGTATTAGGACATTTATATGGCTATTCCTCATTTCTTGAGCCACTTACACTTAAGTTTGGCTGCTGCTACATCTTATAAGGCGACGTCATCATATTGTAGAATCTGAGGCAACCAGCAATTCTTTTATATCTACAAAAAAAAAATAAGAAATAAGAAAAACAATAAATAAATCAGAATCTTTTCTTTAATTTTCGAAAATTTTAGTGCCAATAATGCTACCAAAAAAACGTTAATTACTTCTAATTAATGGAAGCATTCCTTTGGTCTCCCCTGTCCTCTGCAGTTGTCCATAGTTAGTACTCTGATCTTAATCACCCGGGACACCTGATTACCCACAATCCCCTGCTCTTCCACCTCGAGCGGACCGACAGGAGTGGCAGCGTGCGCATTGATCCCCCCTGTACACAGTGTGTGTGACGATGGGGGCAGGCAGGTGCTCTCCTCCTGTCACCGGGGTTAAGATCACATGCTTGTCGGCCGTGGGACCTCCATAAAGAACATGCGTGTCGCTGACCTCCAGTGTGCGGACAACATACCCACCAAAAACTAAGCTGTCAATCTCCCCGCGCTGTCCCTTTGATAGTAAAAATACATTAGAGCCTGGGTGGAGTGCGGTGAACATACAATAGGGCGACAGGAGTTTGCAAAAAGCCTTAGGAAAACACTATGAACACAAAATCTGTCGTGCAATTAGAAAGATTACACTAAAAAAAGGCCTGTATCTAATTTCGAACGATGAATGAAGAACATGTTTCAGAATGGGGATTTCAAGATTATGCGGTTAATCGTTAAAATGTGATTGTTCCGGTCACAATATAATCAGAAGAACTAAGAAAATAATCATTGTGAGAATCGTAAAAGCAGAAACAATGAGTCATTTAAGTTTAATATATATATCGTCCAAAAATGCCAAACAAGTACTCATCAGTACTTTCATCAGGCTGGTTATCTGACAGTAATATTACTTCATTCAGAAAGGTTGATTCCATGAATACATCTAGTGAAGGATTTCAATTTTGTTTGAATTGTGAATAATCGTGCAATTGTCACACTACAATTTGATATCGTGACATCCCTATTTCTGTGTAAACCCTTTGTTCTCTCTGATGTTGAATCATGATGGAGAAACGGCAGTCTGAATCTGAAAACGTCATTCGTTCCCATCATTTTCCACAAGATGGAATGAAAGGCCTAGAACAGTGATGAGTTAGTTATAGGCCCTCTGATGCTCACCCTGACTCTTCAACTCAACACAGTAACCTATAGGTCGGTTTTATAAATGTTTTTTTTCCTAATATTCTTCAACTTAAAACAAGTGCGAGTATTTGGATCATCATCATTTACGCTCACATTAAAAACAATGCGTAACGCCATCTACACAATCGCCATAAACCTTCATGGAAAAGGAACCACAAAGGAAACTAGAAGAAGACGATGGAGAGCGACACGGGCTTTGAACGAATAGTGGTGTCGATGTGATGAGGTAATAATCGAACTCGAGTGACCAAATGGACCGGATGTGGAAACATTGTCATTACATTGTGCAAATATTCCTGTGTTCTCCCCTTCCCTGTGTTAAAGCTCTGCATGATTGATTCGGCGCAGTGTAAAATTCCTATTGGTCCTTGCCAATGATAAAGTGACCGTATTTCTCATTTGAAGACTCCCCAGACATTCGCCCTTTGAGAGAAAAGGTGAAAAAAAATCTCTCTCCCTTTCCCCCGTCCTTCCCTCTTTCTCTCTCTCTCTCTCTCTCTCTCTCTCTCTCTCTCTCTCTCTCTCTCTCTCTCTCTCTCTCTCTCTCTCTCTCTCTCTTTACATGTCCAATCGTTTATCTATCCACCTCCAAATTCATTTCAATTAGAGGCAGTGGCGGCGTGCTCCCTGTGCTTATCGATCGGCCCCTCCCCCGTGGTTCTCCTCCAGGACTGCGGCGCGGCGTCTCCGGCACGTGCCCCGGCCCGGCGAGTGTCAGACGTAGCGGGCACCTTCGCCACCTCCATCCACAATAAATATGAACAATTAGCCCGGTAACAAGGGATTAATTGCGCCAAGATGGAGTGAGGTCAGAGCGCTGGTACAATGCTAATGTGTTTGTTTTTGTAACATCAGTCTTTCTATTAGGCGAGCCTCTGGTTAAGGGGCGTGACTGTGGATTTGTTGGAAGGTTATGTACAATAGCATGAACAATTATGACAAAAATGAAATTCTGTTGATTCCATCAGAATTCATGTGGTTGTGACATTGGCCTGTCACAAAAGAAATAAATCAATACCCAGATAATAATCAATACTACAACTTTTTTTTCTTTTTTTATCTTTATGCTTATGTTTGGATAATTATGTTCGCTATGCAAATAAAACAGGAATTGAAACGAGTAAGCAAACTATAAAACCTTTCCCTAAAGGTTTAAGAACTATCTTGGCATTTGTCAGCAGTAGTATGACCCCATTACCTTTTATTATGTGTTTAAAAAAGGCATTATATATTATGAAATGATGGCTTTAGTATGTAGATGTTAAAGGAGACTTTTTTTTTTTTGTCATAGGTGTTTTTGTAATCTGTCTTGACGTATGTATAGTTTTTTTTTCCTTTTGAAATAGAGGTTGAAACGTATTGTAAGTATTGAGACAAACTTGACGCAAATGCCTTCATTGTCTGTGGTAAATAAATGTGTGATTATGTTTTCAGTGAACCATTGGATGTGTGATGTAAAGCACTCTTGAATAACACTCTTTAAATATCAATATCAAATAAGTGAAATGTCTATCTTGACTTCGTCGGTCCATGGTCCTTATTACACGATAAGTGTTCATCTTTCACACGTATTTCTTCTAGCCACATCTGTCAAGTGTCCAATATTCCGTTCCCTAACTCGCTTGTTGTTCACTCTGGCCGATCATGACTTTGACACTCATAGGTTTATGTGGTCTACGCCAACACGTATTGATTTCTAACACTTTCCCTTTGAAAGCTTTAGTGTTTGTCTGTATTTATGCAAGTGTGCCCACTGCTCAACATTATGTGTGCCTGAGCATAGCCTTGCCTATCGACTGTAGCGAGATCGATAATATAAGTGGCTTTAACGCTGCCAGTTAAACTCATTTGTCATTTATTGGTGGCGGCGGTGCTAGAGAGAGAGCGACTTACTCTCACGAATGTATCAATCTTTTTCCGAGCGCTAACTTCCCCGGTCGCCGGCCTCTAAGTGTGTCATCATCCAGGAGCCGTAACTGGAGGCAAATCTCATGTCTGCCGCGACCAAGTGATTAGTCCAGCTAGCGCCGAAAACGGACGCTGCGGTCATTTGTTTCGCAGTGGTAAAAATGTGACGACTTGAGCTGCCGCGGCCCTGTCCCCCGCAGCCCACCACGGACCGGCGTGTTTACATTTGATTGGTGTACATCGCAGTGTGTTCTGGCTGCGAGGGGAAGCGTCTTAAAGCAGCTCTTAAATTGAATCGCTTTCTGGCGTTGTTTGGTGGTCGTGTCGTTGGCTGTTGGAGAGCCGCACTAAGGCACGATTGATGCGGGCCCTCCAGCCATACACTGTATCGCTGGGTAATTTACTGTCATTGTTTGGTCTAATGGAAAGGAAAGCCATTCAAAGTACACTGCTGCATTTGTTTCGCTGTAGACCGTGCCACCAACGCTAGCTACTCGTAGTGTGTAGAAATATCTGGAAAATACGTTTGTTTGTTTTTTTGAGTGATGGAACGTTTGTGGATTTGCGCCGTTTTTTAAAGAAAAGTTAAGTAGAAAATGGGTTAAACAAACTGGACAAAAACAGGAAAAGCAGGAATATTTGCTGAAAGAATTCTACAAAACTACTAATCTAGTTACTGTAATATGGCAAGATGAAATATGAAGAGAGATCTGTACTCAATTCAAATAAATACAGAACAGGCTTTGGTCAAAGTAACTTTCTATTAAGTCGTAATACTATAGTCGAGTTCAACAGTAGTAAAGTAGGCACAAAGTTGAAGACTAGGCTACTGCATCTTCATTTATAGTCTTGATATGATAAAACACGGTACGGTAGAATACAATATTCAAGATTTTTATATTCTGCTTTCTTATGAACAGATCTGTTTGTATCTACGTTGACAGATGCCACCTTGGTCAGAAGAGGAAAGATTTAACATTTTTTTTCAGTTGCATTTTTACACGCGTCTTTCCTGTCTCCTGTGTTTTACGTTAAATTTTAAATTTAAAATAGGCTCCCCCTTTTGAGGTTTGCCTTGTTCTAAAATACATATTCAAAAGCAGGCATGAAGGTTATTTTGAGTTCTGGTTTGTAAAGCATCCTGCATGATAATTAAACTAAATACATTTAAATCTTGTGTATGTAAATCACATAAACAGAAGTTCATTGAGGCAATTGCTGTTTTGTCTCATTATTTTTAATAATAAACCAGTTTAGAATTTTGTCAACCAAGCAATTTTAATTTGGCAATGATTTGAAAATATATTGGCAATACCAAACGATATTGAAGTATCATAAAAAAGGTATCTGTATTGCTAAATGCGGATGAAAGTGTAAAGCAGAAAGACTGATCTGCTCCTCACAGGACTCTGTGTCTGTCCTGCTCTGCTGCTCTGCTCCTCTCTGCTCCTCTCTGCTCCTCTCTGCTCCTCTCTGTTCCTCTCTGCTCTCTCTGCTCCTCTCTGCTCCTCTCTGCTCCTCTCTGCTCCTCTCTGCTCCTCTCTGCTCCTCTCTGCTCCTCTCTGCTCCTCTCTTCTGCTCCTCTCTTCTCCCTCTCTGCTCCTCTCTGCTCTCTGCTCTCTGCTCCTCTTTCAGGACAATCACAGATATGAGAAGCAGGTGATGCGCCTTCTTCTGCTCATATTTTAAGGCAAATATCATTGACGCACATTTAAAAACACATGCGTTACCGCTGATTGGTCGCGATAATCCATCAGTGCACATTTTTTATGAGACTCGCTCTTGGATTAAGAATACAGCGGGTCATATTTCCGTGGTTCCTGGGTTGTTTTACATGAAATAAAAAGTGGCAAAAATGTTCCACTCTCTATGGGAGCTTTTGCTCCATGTTTCGCCTCGCTCAGGCTCATCACAAGCACTTCGAGAGAAAGAGGGAAAGACTTAACAGCTGTTCGCTGCCACGCCCCCTCAGCCAAATGTTTTCTATCAGAAACAACTTAAATAGCATTCTGTTGAAGGGTTTACAACGATTATTTCATGACTCAATAATTGCAAAGGTCCATTTGTCGTCATTCTAAAAATACCATCAAATCTCTGCACTCCTCATTTTAGAAAGCCTGTGATTGGGGAAACCCACCCATGCACAGAAAGAAACAGACATGCACATTCACACAGGATGGCCCCATGCAGCCTGGGAGTGGAACCCAGCACCCTCTAGCCATGAGAGCAGTGTTGTTGATCAATATTTTTTGTTTGTATATTATTGCTTTTACATTCCTCTGATGAAAATGATTTACTCTAATTCAAGAGGAGTACATCATGCAGATGACTTACTTTTGCATATTCAATTTGACATAACATATAACACAGAACTAAAGTCCAACCTTATCTGCAGTTGTGTTAAGTAGTAGTAGTGTTATTGCAATGTGTTTGCTGAGCTGTCATTAGCAAATAGGATGACGCGCTTCTAACACTGGTGTGGAGAGTGCGTCGTGCAAGGTGCAGATCTCACTTCCTATAGCTGTGTAGGAGTGACAAGAGTGTGAATGGAAGCTCGGTGACAAACTGCTCCTGAACCATCAGTGAAAGGATCAATCTGATGTGTGATGCTATGCATTTGGAAATACCCGGCACTGTTGTTAGGGCCCCAAGGGAGTCACATAAATTCTATGTGCTGTGCTGTGAGACTCACACACCAAGCATTTTATTTTGATACTGTTCGAATGAAATGTCAATTTTTCATAAAACATTGTTTATTTTTTACCTTTTTAATGCATGCTGATTTTGGTTCAAAACAAGCTGTGAACTATGTGTTTTTGTAATATACCGTATATGACAGCACTTTGTGTTAAAGGACAAATATCATGCATGATTGTATTGTTATTGGCCTTTAAGCACGCTCTTGGGTCCCTTTACATTGACATTTCATGGTTTAGAGCAAAAAATAAATAAAATGTTTTTACAAAAGATAATATAACTGAATCAGCCATGGGAGAGTAACTGAGCTTTGGCTCCATCTTCTGGTTGCAGAGGGAATTACACAAGTTTTAAACAAACATTCCAAACTTGCCTGCTGACTTCCTGATGTAGCTATGCAACGTGACATGACGGCAGAAATGTCCAGGAACGTGTCTGCCAGTGATTTATGGACATAACAGCACAGTATATTCTCTGAGCTACATCACACATCGAGAAAACATCACATAATTGGGGAAATTCAGAATGGAGTGTTTTTGACGCTTGCAGGAGAGAGAACTTTCTTCCCAGGATTCATCAAACTAGCGTGAATGTAGCAAAATGCAACTGCCATAATATGTGTCGTTTTCAAGTCACCCAGAGAAAGGGGGAAGTTTTGTTGGTGCACGTGAGCATTGGACATTTTAGACAAATCAACCTACTTTACTGACAAGACACGCTTTTCTAGTTCTTCATTTAAATTAAAATAATTCCCACTTAACTCGTCAGTAGCAGTCACAAGTAAAAATGGGAGGGGCTAAATTGGAATTACCAATATAATGTATCTATTTGAAATTATTTAGTTTTTTAATTAACTCTAATTTGGGTGAAATGCTGCACTCTTTTCTAAAATGTTATTCTTTTTAATGGGACAAGTATATTTTTGTTTAAAGAATGGTATTGTTCACACATGCAGCCCGACCTATCTATTTCCAAAACAAAGCATTATCACAAGTGCCCGCAGACGATAGACAAGCGGAGGATGAAGTGTCTTGCGTCAGGACACAACAACAGAGAGGAGATTGAACCATACATCAGAGTCTATACACTGATGTCATGTCACAGTGATCGTGCCGAGGACTGGAGCTGTTTGTCACATTGTCTTCCATTCTCACTCGTGTCACTCTGTACAGCCATAAGTGACTGCGCTGTGCATCTCAGACGTGTCACGGCGTATACCAATGACATGCCATCACTGTGTGCTGCTGCTCTGACGTTTATATTTACTTTGACCTCGGGCTAGACAAAATTATTTTTAGAAAAAAAAAAATCTCATATTGTCTGATTTATTTTTTTTTATTTGTATTTTCTCTTCGATCTCACATGCTAGTGATTTTTGAGGAAGCAATCTCAGATTAAACTGATTCATTCGGAACTACCTAACTTTCTCCTGTTGATTTTGTTTTTTGCTCAAGAGTGTATTGTAAAAAGAAAACTTTGTGCTTAAAATCAAACCACACTGCACACTGTCTTCATCTGATAAAGAAAAAATGTGTGAGCGTGGTCCACCTTTTTTCCCGTTTACAAAAGCTGTTCTAAAGCTGTGAAAATGGGCTAAAAATGTATGCATGGGACCAAAAGGTTTATGGAAGCTGAAAATAAGTAACTACCTGCTTCCTCCGTTCACTGTTTAAACATCAGGTACTCTAGCTTTGAATTAATACCCTATTATATTGCACGTAAAATAGATTAATGTGCATATTCTCCATTCTTCATAGTATATTATATATTTTTTATAAATTCACCTTGATGTAAAATAGTTGATGTTTGATGCAGATGTGTACCTTTGCACAGACTGTTATCTGGAGAATGTTTGATCTCTTCATTCTCTGTTCCTCGCCATCTTTGGCATTCCTGCTTTTCTCCCAAAGCTGTGGCTCTATTTATAGTGAGAAGAAGGGGTAGACCATCAAAGCTGGTTCCATATATCAAAGACGATGTCCTCCTTCCTCACTCTGCCTCTCTATAACGGGCAGGCAGGGGAAGCCCCAGAAGAGAACCTGCTCCCTCGCCCCACCAGAGACCTGCCGGTGGGAGGAACTCACAGGGGGGAGGAGCTGTGGAGGCGGGGGAGTGTGGGAAAGTGTGAGGGAGAGTGTCAAGAGTTGGCGAGCGAGAGTTTGCGCGTTTCCGCACAAAGTGTGTCTGGTTCGGCCTGAGGGTTTGAAGTGTTGATGCGACGGAGCGCTCGTTGACGCCGCAGCAGCTAATGAAATTACAATGAAGCTGGGGAGGGTAACAGTGGAGGGACCAGTGTGTGGATCTATATTTTAACCAGCAGTCGGTGTGTGGCACGTCCTTGTCCTGGGCCAACCCAAGTGAAACTGTGTGGACATTTGCTGCGCTTTTCAAGCCGATTTTTCAATAAATTACAACAAACTTTTTTCACTTAAACAGTCAAAAATGTAATTATTATTATTAAAGAAAATACAATCAAATAAATGATGTCAGTAATGTCAATTGACCGCATAGAAAAAAATATATAAATAATAACTATTAATTATAAAATATCGTGTATCTTATCACTTCTTGTTTTTATGTTTGTTTTGTCAATAATATTCTTCAGAGTGATTGTGTCATGTAGAATTTAACTACCAACTTCCTTCAAGTCCAGACAAGTGAGCTCTGCTTCAAAAACCCTAAAAAATATAGTAGACTTTTATATATATACTGTTTTATAACATAAATATATCTTGATGAGTTGTTGGACGAGGAGAAAGTGTATCTTTTACCTAACCCGGTTACCGCTGACATGTGATCTAAGTGAAGTTATCCAACGTAGGATTCCGCTTGAATGTGTAATATGTCTGGTTTAAGTGCACATCTTCTGCATTTTTAATACATTTATTTCGGTGGTGCTTTGGTGGCTGAAAAAATGTCCAAGTAATTTTGCAAATGGCCAAAGAGATGCATTCGTTTTCCCGGTGGAGTTATGGGAAAACTTGTGGATTGATATCAGGTAAAACTAGAAAACCAAACTGCAGGGTGGATGGGAAAGTTCGACCCATAGAGATTCTGTAAGTTTTCCGCCACTTGCTTGTTTCTCATCGGTTGGCCTGAAATGTTCCACAATATGGCTTGAAACTTGTCTATCCCAATGGAGACCAACAAGCGGCAACAACAGACCAAGCTGCAGGTCAGCTCTGTGGAAAGGCGACCCCGCTCACAGAAACAACGCATGAATTCAAGCTATTAAAGCCATAAAAAAAACCAGCTGGGCAAGGGCTGATGTAACTCTGTGGGGGATCTACTGTTTTTGAAAGAAACATCTAAAATGGAAACCCCAAACCATTGGACCGTATCATCAATTTTAAGAGATTGGTTCCACAAATCACGAATTAAAGTCTAAAGTGTAACTGACCACGATCAACATTTTTGTTTATTTACACTGAAAGAGAAGTAGTTGAAGTTTGTGCCAGTTTTTGTTTCATGTAGAAAGGCCCAGTAATTACAGAGATTTGAACCATGATGCAACCAATTCTATTTTACACCTGGATGTGGGCGTTATATGAGATCGTGTCATATTAAGCATACAAAAAGAGGATGGCTGGCTAATAATGTAGAATTTTCACGTTATTATATATTATTTTATTGGATTCCAGGATGGCTCGTGGTCAGTTTGAGGATGTCTGGAATGCTGCATAATGTTTGTGTGTGGAGGAGAGAGCAGACATATATATCCATTAGATGTCTATGGATCTCAGCGATGTTCAAAGACCAATAGTTCACCTGGTCTGTATGAAAACAGAGCTGTAAGAATGTAGCCTGTGAAATATGATGGGAATGTCACTACTGTAGTCTGTTTTGTCCATGTAAAGATCATGAACTGTTAAACATGGAGAAGGACAATGCAATGGAAATGCAGTGCCCAAACATGTGCTTTACAGGTTTTTTTCAATTTAAACTCAGTTTATCCCTTTTTTCCATGTTAGAAGACCACTGGATGGATGGTTAGTGTTATCCTGTAATGGTTAAAAAGAAAATGATTCACATATCAAATGAAATAAATGAACACAAAAACATTCTAATAGCATTGCAAGGTCTTTAATAGCTTGTTATAAAGCTATTGTTCTCATCTCAGAATTGTTGCTGCTTTTTCCAATTTGTTTGATGAAATACCGTATGAGCCAAAGGTTCCCTCATAATTACCCCAAGTTTAAGAGCAGAGTGTTATTTTTAGTTACAGGGGCCAATTACTGTTATTGTTAGTGTTAAGATTAATTAACAGGTCCCAGGTACCCAAAGAGAAAAGTCAATACCTCCATGTTCCCAGCGTGTGCATGTGTTTGTATGTGTGTTCGTCTTTTTTTCCCCCTTTTTATTTTTCGGTCTGGTCTCGGCGCAGTCCTCCAACAGAGAGCAGCATCGCGGGCCATAGATGCAATTAAGAGGCTGTCAAGCTGGTGTCAAAGGTGCAGGCAAACCCACCCATGTACCCCCTTCCCCACCCTCCCCCAGAGTACACTCTCACAAACGCACAAACCAACACACCTACACTCGCGCAGTACCGATGACAGCGCGCGCCCGTGTCCGCGTGTCCCCGCCGCGCTCACACATGTTGAAATATGGCCCCCATATTTCACCACACCCACCACATTTGTAAATGCCAACTGCTTCCAAGCCCCCACCTCCTTCTCCCCACTGCTTCTCTCCTTTCTTTGCTCCTCCGTCTATCCTCTATCTCTCCTTTCGCTCTCTTTCTACCTGATTCCTGCGTTTGCGATTGGACCATCCCTACTGAGGCTCGAGCGTTTAAGAAATTGAAAGAATAATCCAACCACCAGGAATCCGTAATGGAATGGAGTGAGAGAAAGAGAGGGAGAAGACCGCTGCTTGCAAATATCAGGACAACAGTGTAAACAGAGACAGATGCCGAGGTAAACGCCAAAAAAGTGGGTCATTTTTCTACACAATTTCCTAAACTGACACACTGGCTATTTGACGGGTTTGGAGGTCCTATTTAGTTCCATGTTCCTTCCTCGGTTCACTTTCGATAGATATTAACTCAATACGGTCATGATTGTATATTATATATGAATATTAATGAATAATATACAATTGAACAGATGCGATTAGGCTAAGATTGTTGTCATTTTATCAGTAACCCAGCAACAGCATTGTAGAAAGTAAAGTGAAAACCTTATGTGATGTTCTGCAATGGCCAGTTAATAGTTTCCTAAAGCAGAACTGTTTATTAGGGATAAACAAGTTAAATCAATTGATCGTGACTAATTTACCATTGAAATAGTCGTCCAACTAATTTCATAATCCAACAATAACTATTGGGACTATACACAGACTCCAAATACATGTCATGTGCGGCAGAGAGGAGAAATTAAAGGTATAATATAGTGTGTTTTTTGTGTGTGTGTGTGTGTGTGCATTAACTATATACTGATAAATGTCCTATATGTCCTCAAGAGGGTATTTCTTTAGCTTCATCTTTGTCAAATATTGTACAAAATTGCATATTGACGTGACTTTCCCCAGCTAAACAAAAAAAATAATCGCTAGATTCATCGATTACCAAAATGGCTCTTAGTTGCAGCCCTTGTTAATACTGTCCTAACTTTTATAACACATTCACTGACTGACCTAATGCGTGATCCATTACCAATATCTGTGCAATGCTAAAAATATCCTCTTGGCACCTAAATGTCCTACTGTATTTCCCGTGCGTGTGCGCCAGTGGTTATAATGTTTTGGCCGATCGTCATAAAACAAAACTCGACCCCATCGCTTCCTCCATCTCTCACTATCTCACTGGCCTTTCATTCCGCACTCGCACAAACCGTCACAGTAAACGTCTATCCGGGAGTAAATTTATAACTGCCACTTCAGCTGACAATCAAACCCTATCACTAGATCCGCACTCACTCGCTCTCTGGCCCATGCGTGAAGGTGGGGAGCGGACTGAGGGCTGCAGGGCGGGGCTGTGGGGGGTTCAGAAAACACAAGCGAACAATCCACTCCTGTGCCGATCGATGGGAGGCTGCTCTGCTGCGCTGCCTGACCCACACCATTACTCCCCATACACCTGCTTATGCTCTGTGCCAAAAAAAAAAAAAAAAAATAAAAAAAAAAAAAAAAAAAAAAAAAAAAAAAAATTTTTGGTAATAGAAACAGGTGCTGCCCTTTTCAAAAAGCTCATCCCACTCCAAATGAGATAAAGTGTCAATGTTTGCACCTGTGCCATAAAAAGTGCAATTGGCCAATTTGGATTAATTTAAGCCTCTTGGTAAAAGTTTTTCCAATGCCTCCAAATTTAAGCAATATTTTAGTTTCCTTGCCTTTCAAATTGCTAATGCCTATCTTTTTTATGTAATATATATAATCTACTGGTAGTGGTGTTGTCCTGCAAAAATAAGTTTATTGAGTGTTGGTTTGATTATACAATTTATTCTTTCTCACAACGGTTGTAGGGCCAGATCCTATGCTAATGCAAGGGGTTTTCGCACTGTAGGAACCTTTTTCAGGTCCTGGGCAATGCTTTAGGGCAGGTACTTCAGACCAGGAACCTTATGGTGACACAAGTACATGTACAACACGGCCTTTGGTGTATGTTTTATTTCTTCTCAAACTTTGTTCAAATAATTTCTCTTGTGGATCAATAACGTTTGTCTAAATTGTAACAAAAAGCCTGACTGACTGTGAATACTTGTGTTTTATTGCGCTCATTTAAATAATTGTCTGAGGTTCTTTGTGCATGGTTTACAGTGATCAAGACATTTAAGTTAATTTAGTTGATTGCATATTTAAATGTTCTAATTTTATAGTCAGTTAAACCCACATTCAGCCACTGCTGCTGGGTGGTTCTTCTGACTAAATAAGGGCAGAGGGATTATATGGACTTAGTTCTTGGTACTGTTGTGTGTGAAAAGGCCTCTAGTTCATTCTGTGGTTACTTTGCGGACTTAATGTGGCTAGACTCCTTGCCTGGGACTTTAATTTTTAAGAATATTTTGCATTTATTTGCACAGTCTCACATTCTCTTAATTTATTCCACAATACAACATCTCCTAGTTTCAATCTCCTAATTTTCTCCTGATTTAAATGATCTTAAAGTCGTTGTATCATTTTACTGGAGTGCACATACTGTTCCCTAACAGCTACCACACTAGTCCCCTGTTTAAATGCATTGCCTGCTTCTCTGTCCTGCCCCGCCCCCTCCCTGTCCTCGCCGTCCCATGGCAAGGCCTGTGTCTCCCGGCCTTGTTTGACATGCCGTTCATAATGGTCAGATGGTGGGGGAATACCACTCTATTCTTGTCTCTCCATATCTTCGCTCCATCCCTTTTTGCGCTATCTCTCTTCCTCCCTCGCTCTCCTCCCCTCTGTCAGAATGTCACGTCGCCTCAAAATGGGGAAAATCAATTGAACGTGAGTTCTCCGAAGGCTGTCCGTACAGATATCAGATTTTTCAAGCATAGACGACTGTATACATGTGGATGGTTGTATGTATGAGTGTGTGGGTGTGTGTGTGTGTTGGGGGGGGCGGGGGGGGGGGTGACAGACTCAAGCTGGGGACGTTTGTCGTGGCTCGTCACTTTTGCCGTCAGCCAGTGGACATGACAGCCGAGGCGGGTGAGAGGCAAGTTGAGAGGCAAGTGGCGGACTCTCTGGACTAGACCTAAAATGAAAGCGGAGTGACAGATGGCTGCTTCATGCTCGGGCCATCGTGATGAGTGAGGACAGAGGAGAGAAGATAGGATGCAGGAGATAGGAAGAAGGAGAAGAGACGGATATAGAAGGATGCTGCAGGAAGAGATGTCTTGTGACAGTATCAAAACCACCAGACATCAGCTGCCCCTCTCTCTCCAGTCCGTCTGTCAGCTTTTCATAACAGGGTTTTCTACCAGCCAACACTTAACGTGGGTTAAGAGTGGAGGCTTTTGTGGGAGCTTGTCAACAGAGCTGACATATTTGGTTAGCTTTTCCCCAAGTATTTTGGAGTCAATTTGCAGCCATCGTTGACAGTCAAAATAGATGAACCAAAATGCAATCCCTAAAATATCAGGAGGTAGAATGGTTGGCCTTTTACCCTCACCTCTGACCCAGAATGCCATGTGTGCCAATGTCCTATTTAACGCATCTATGTATTTATATATTTATCACCGCATTACAAGGGCAGCGCTGTAATGTACAAAATGTCATCAATTCTATGTCCGGAACTATTATACGTATTCAAAAAGCCCTCAATACAACACGCCATTTAAGAGTCGCCATCTTTCTTGTTCTAGTGCACTTCACAACAATACTTTTATTACTTTTCCCCGCATAAAGTTAACTGGTAAAAAGGACAAGTTGCACTTTCAAAGACTACACAGTGTATAACTTTCTCATCTCTAAGTCCCAGGAAACTGAATGACACTTGCAGGTGTTTTTCCCAGAGCTACTGTATCTTGAGTTGGCATTGCACATTATGGTAGCATTAATCTAAATCCCACCTTGAAAAGGAGAAATCCATTCTTCACATTTTATCAGGCAAAGAGACAAAAACTTAAGGCTGTCTGAAAAAGCTCTTTTCTTTTTTGATTCAGGTCAGTGAAGGCAACGCTGAGCCAAAACAGACACACACAACCTTGTAAGACAAATAGGTTTTGTCATCCCTGCAGAAGGCTCCCTTTTTGTCAAAGACCACAGGCTGCCGTGCGATGGATTGTGACGTATCCTAATTCCTTTCGGATTGCAGTACAGTCGATAAAAGAGGCAAGCGCTCTGGCAATGACCTCCAGGATAGTGTTATTGACCTATTTTGCATACACAGTGGGTGCGAGAACGGACAGGCGCTTTATTTGTGCCGTTATTTATTGGCCAGCAACATGACTGTAATGTCCATCCAGGGACTCTGCTGGAGTGCAGTTATAGATTATCATGATTGCTAGTTATTAGTGTGTGTGAGAGGAAGAGCGGGCCTTGCACACACTGTGGAGATTGTGGAGATTATTTCGAAGCTGTGTGTTTGAATAAAGACGACAGAGGCAGTCATGCGCAAATTGTTCATGAAATGCTCTATGTCAGTCTAACTTAACTACAAGGACAAACTGCAGTAGATGGAGCTGATATAAATATTCTGTATACACTGCAGCTGGTACTGTCTCAAGGCATAATTACCTAGTGAAATGTGGCAAACATTTACCTTGACATTCTCTTCTTAGTGTAAATCAATATTGTGCCAGAGCTATACTCAGAGCCAGTCACACTCACAGCACTTTGCTTGTTTTTCTGTAACCATAAAAGAGAAGGCAAAGATAGGGGACCATTTCTTCAGCTACATGTCACAACTCCGGACACAGCCAGGGCTTTTCATGTCCCAAAGTGAACCAAAAGACTTGGGACAGCCTTTTTCTGTCCAAACTTATCCTCATCCAGCCAACGTGCCTCAGAAGATTAGTGCATGCAATATACGGTAGATATTGTCCCAAAGTCTTTGGTTTTTAATATGCAATTCCACCATAGCATATATGGCTATTACCTCTTGATATGTATTGTAATCTACTTTAGTGGGCTGATGATGTATTGACAAACATAAATGGCTGTTCTCTGTACAATTAACCCTATATTATTTCTGAAGTGATGCAGCAAGTTTAGTTCTTCTCCCCTCCATCTCACAGGTACCGGGTATCTCTGTGGGATTAATTGCTCATTTAGCAACTCTTTTCCATATTTCACGCTTGAGAGAGTATCCAAATTAGCTTTGCCATCGCAGTTCACTTGCTCCACCGGGGATCGAATGACCACCACACGGACCGAGCCATCAGCCACCGTGTAGCGCCTCATCTGTGCCAGACAACAGCGGACTTCACTTTTGGGATAGCAATGTTTATATCACGTTGTTTGGGAGAGTGGCGAGGCAGATTGGAGATAGAAGCATCCTCAGGTCTTTGTTATTACCAAGACCATTTATTTCTTTGTAAATGAGAGTTTGGCTCACAGCGTCACAGGGCACCAAATGGGGCTCGTCCAGCCTGCTCTGCTGGGCCGAGCGGAGGGCAGTGGGCCGGTGGTGTGAGATGGAGCCTCAGTTATTATTCAGATCTAGACTTGCGCTGGTGCCTGGTGCTGTACTGAAATAGGCCTAATGGGCTGGGAAGCCGCACTCGATGGCTTCTCTGACGCTCGGCTGCCCTGATATCCTCTCGCTTCTCTCTCCTTTCAACCCCCCAGCCCTTAGCAGTGAAGTGCAACAGGCTATCCATCCAGTCTGACGTATTCTGATGACTCGTGTCATTAAAGCTAACGTCCGCTGAGGAGGTAATTAGCCAAAGTATGGCATTAATCAGTGGCTAGGGCCCCGTGTGCCTGCTGGGGTGTCTGGGATGTGCTTTTTGTAGCCATGTCGGCCCCTTGTGGCCCCTGTTCCACACATGGTGGGTATTAACCTTCGGAGGCTTGGTCATTTGTCTATGACGAGCCACAGCTCTCCTCACCAGCGTCGGCTTTTTATTTTAGATGCCGGATGCACCCTGTAAATGCCAGGGTGGATTTACATTCATGTGTTGAAGTGCAGTGAAGAGGACACATTCTCTGGATCACTGCTGTTTGCTTCATACCTTAGCTCATGCACTGAGAGTTCAATATTATTCCCTCATTCGAACGCCTACAATAACATCTTAGTTAACAGAGTGCCTGTTTGAATTATTCTGATGTGATTGACACATTTCAGGATTAGCATGTTAATGTTTTCTGCCAAGTAAGTATTCAATAAATCTAAGTTGTGAAATATCAAAATGACCAGAACCCTGTGTGTATAGGATAGTCCCTGCCAATTCAAAATCATTGTGATATTCACGCCAACTGCATGTGATCGAGGAATGTTTTGTTCAGGCAATTTCTTTTCTTTGACAGTGATTGTGACTCCTGTTGTTTGACCAACTAAATAGAGTCTGCTTAGAGTTTACTGATGGGTCAACAATGCCCCTTCCCTTCCCTTCCTCCGCAGATGGACAAATGACCCCTTCTCTGCCAAAACAAAATAGCCTCCGTCATCACACACAGTGACATCTCCATCTGGTGCCAGGCAAACCATTAAAAGTGCAGGGCAAAAAAAAAAAAGAAAAAAAAAAAATCGCACCCGCCTGTCAGTGCATATAAAGCCTCTCATTTCTCTCCATCAGCTCAGTCTACCAGTTCCTGCACCGCGGAGATGGACTCAATCTCCAAACGGACTCCCATACTGAACATTTTGATTTCATTACCACCCGCCACTGAATATTCATATGCATTTTTTTAACTGCCGTGTCAAATCCACACCTGGAATCAACGGGGCGTCATGTATTATTCATATAGGGGAAGTCAATGGGGTGTGGCCTAATAGAGTTTACAGGGGTACTACTGCACTTCCTGATGTATTAGTGATGCAACTTCTCCCACTGGTGGCGCCGAAGCTAACCCCAAACCCAAACGGCATAGCCCAGGAGTCCTCAAGGAAGAACGCTCTCCTCATTTAATTGTGTTATTGCTGACCCGAGCAGGAGATTAGCTGCAGGACAAGAGGCAGTGTGGGAATATTACCAGGCACAGATTTCCCTCTTCTCACTTCACTCAGTCCAAAGGGGGTCCATGCTGGGAATAGTGCCTCTGTCTATCAGGACCATGGTTCTCTTAAAGCAAATCATTAAGTTGTTTTTAAAGTGGTGAATTAACTCTTAAGGTAGTAGTAGTTGTTTCTAGGCAAGTTTGTATTTTAACTCAACATTTGCATAGCATAAATTAGACTGAGAGAAACCTTTTTGTTTGCCAATATTAAACCTAGAAACTTCTGTTACTAAGCTACAATTGAAATAGTTGCATTGCAAGTGCTTGAATCAATCAGTCATTACTTAGATCGGTGGTGGAAAAAAGTACTACATTTTGTTACTTTAGGTCAAAGTAAAGATACATGTGCAAGGATTTACTTAAGTGTATTTGTATGTGCTACTT